>CP092865.1:19065506-19794511 GCA_030710605.1 Cordylochernes scorpioides
AATGTCCCAGAGGTGTAATTTATATTCGCCATATTTAGAATGTTTAAATGTGAATACAAATTTACCCATCTATAAATCTGTACAAAATAAACGTGGGGGCCAGCGCGCGCAGGCGAATGCTATGGCACGCCGCCGCGTGCGCACGCTCACGAGTGTGAAACAAATTATTTTTCGAAGCTTACATACACAACAGCTGCACCTTTCCATTCGACCACGACAGGTACGACATATATATGCAAATTCAAATATTCTCTAAATATAGGATGGCCAAAAGAATTAACCTTCATAGAGGGTCAAAATATTTAGATTTGAACTATTTGGGTAACGTCAAATGCATAATAAAATAAATATATAGAAAAACAAGCGGTTTTATTTGATATAATACTCTCCCAATATAGGGTTTGGATGATTTTGAAGAATTAAAAAGTACATATAATTGGGAAAATGGAGTTCCAATAACAGCTCAAAATCAGAGAAGTTGAAAAACAAGTCAATATAAACTTTTATCAATATTAATATCAAAAGGATGAGATCGACTTGTCATCACATAACACACCAAGAGAAACATATAGGATGTTGGAAAGTACAAAAGCAAATCAAGTACAGTTAAACCTGTCTAGAGCGGCCCCCCTGAATAGTGCCTTCCTCTCTATAGCGCCCAATTTTAAATACGTAGAACAATGCGATTTAAATTAAAGTGACCTGTCTATAGCACACTCTCTCTATAGCACCCTATTTTGGTGAGTCCCAAGAGGGGCGCTATAGACAGGTTTAACTGTATCATGTAAATTGAAATGTGTGCCTGTTAGATTACTACTGTAAAATTGATCAAAATTGGGTAAAAGTTGTCGTTTAACAACAAGTCACAATTAGGGATCCAATCCCTTTTCTGAAGAGACAAAGCTTTAAAGGACCCGATTCTTACAAAATTCCAACCCCACCAGAGAATAAAAATAACAATATATTTCATTGTTACCCTACAGATATGAAAGATATAGCTCCATAGGTAGATTAGTGGTGTTCTTACAATAAAAACCGTTCAATTAATCCATTATTATAATATTGGTTACCATGTGTATTTCGGAGATATTAAAATGAATAGTATTATGTTGGTAAAAACAAGTGAAAAATTTCCCCTTAATAATCATTGAATAGTAGGTTTTATACCTTTAAAAAGGTGAAATTGTCGTTTATAAAATGAAGATAATACTAATTGATTTACCTATAATCGTAATATATATTCATATTAATACCTCTAATAAAGGACCTACTAATACACAACGATTTCATTATGCGATAACTGTTGTAAATATAAAACTGACCTGAGCTGAAATAACTCAATATTTACGAAGACAGGAGTGACTAGAAGCGCCCATATTCTTAGAGAGTTATGTGATATTCCATTTCCTGTTGAATTGTAAAAACATTCAAATTCATTGCGTTGCCTACTAAGAGAGATACTCAATTCTCTACAACTATTTCTTGAGAGTTTTCTCGAATTTTCTCTATATATGGTATTTTGTTTATTCTTACGCTGAATGGATTTTCCCAAAGCTTCTAAGTGACACATGCGCAATTTTTTAATATCAAACATCGGTATTATTAGACTGCGTTAAGCATATGCAAACTCAATGACATGCGGGAAAGTACTCCTGCTGCTGCTGATTGGTTGATAGGCGCATGCACTAGACCAAATGTTGTGCCATCTTGCTTAGAATTTCAAAAAGTCGCGCCGTGCTTTAAAGTTAAAGAATATTTTGGATCTAATATTAAATAGGTTCTATAATGTAATTAAAATTTAATTAACAACCTTTTACTTTCAAGGTGAAAAGCTATCAGAATAAGTTTCAAAGATTTATATGTAGGTGATTCTGATATATTTGATAGAGAAGGGAATGAAGATAAGGAGATGAGAAATATAGGTTGGTTGTTTTCTTCCAATCTAGAAATATTTGGGTTTCCGATGGCACATGAAAATAATTTGTGGAGGCATTTTTTGTTTTATTGTTGAAAATGTGGAAATTGGTTGGAATAAATGGAATAAAGCTTCAATGAGCCCTATACAGTTATCAACAAAAATTGAACATATCAATACATACAATCAATATGAGTCTACATTAATCAAACCTTCAACACATGGAGAAAAAACGCGACGCCTTCTTTGAAATATTATTTTTTATTCAATATAGAGAGGCTAAAGAAACAGGTTCCAGGAGCATTCAAATGTCAATAATTACCCTTGAAAAAGGTATTTATTAGAAAATAGAAAAAATACAGAAAAACTACAATTAAATAGAAATGGACATTTTCTCCTTTAGCGTGTAGAAAATAATCTTGATTGGATGTGTATGCGTCTTATGTAGGCGTCTTCCAAACATGTTCAATAAAGATAATTATAAATAAGACCTACAGCACAAAATCTGTGACCCTACAGACAGGTTTAATAGAAATAACTAAATGTTTGTAGACAATATTAATAACTCTAATAAAGGACCTGATACACAACGATTTTATTGAGCGATAATCGTTGTAAATTTAAAACTGGCTTGAGCTGATATGTGTGCGTCTTCCAAACATGTTCAATAGAAATAACGTTAAATAAGACATACTGCACCAAATCTGTGGTCCTCCAGACAGGTTCCATAGAAATAGCTACAAAGATGACATGCAGCTCCAAATATGTGCCCCTCCAGACAGGTTTCAAAGAAATAACTATAAATAATACATACAGTCCCAAATCTATAACCCTCCAGACAGGTTTCTATAGAAATAACTATAAATAAAAAATACAGTATCAAATCTATGACCCTCCAGACAGGTTTCTATAGAAATAACTATAAAGAAGATATGCAGCACCAAATATGTGCCCCTCCAGACAGGTTTCATAGAAATAATTATAAATGATGCATACAGTACCAAATCTGTGGCTCTACAGACTGTTTCTATAGAAATGGCTACAAAGACGACATACAGTACCAAATATGTGGCTCTCCAGACTGTTTCTATAGAAATGGATACAAAGACGACATACAGTACCAAATATGTGGCTCTACAGACTGTTTCTATAGAAATGGCTACAAAGACGACATACAGTACCAAATATGTGGCTCTCCAGACTGTTTCTATAGAAATGGATACAAAGACGACATACAGTACCAAATCTGTGGCTCTCCAGACTGTTTCTATAGAAATGGCTACAAAGACGACATACAGTACCAAATCTGTGGCTCTCCAGACTGTTCCTATAGAAATGGCTACAAAGACGACATACAGTAACAAATCTGTGGCTCTCCAGACTGTTTCTATAGAAATGGCTACAAAGACGACATACAGTACCAAATCTGTGGCACTACAGACTGTTTCTATAGAAATGGCTACAAAGACGACATACAGTACCAAATATGTGGCTCTACAGACTGTTTCTATAGAAATGGCTACAAAGGCTACAAATTTTATTATTGTACTATTTTATGAGGTATCTGCTCGATCCCTTCCTGATTAGCTGATCAAGGGTGTTGTTGCCCTCCCCCATATGAAGGACGCAGGTAAGTGTTTTCCTTTCTTTGTTGATGGGAAACTTTATAGTTAGGCATTTCCTACATTCCCCCAGTACTCTAGGAAGAAGGATGAGGAATTAGTCATTATATAAGAACTAGTAAATGATTCGAATATATATAGTTAATGATAAATTTAAAATATTTTAACGCGTATGATACTTTTCAAAATAATAACTACTGTCCTTACTGCAATTATAAAATTGGCTGGAGGGCCTGATATCATCAGTAATGACTCCCCAACAGTTATCCCGTTTTATCCACCAAACCGCTGGGAGGGTTCACCAATGATAAGCAAAGCGCTCCTGATAATATTTTCATTGTAGTATTCGCAATAGATATAATATTTTGAAACAATTTCATTCACGTCAAAAAAAATTAAATTCTTATAAAAGATGGCGCATTAAGACATTTTGTTAACATTTAGTTTATACTCTGCACTTACATTAAACACATACTATTAAATGTTCATAAAATTACTGGAGAATTAATTTTTAAAAACTTTCATTTCCAGTTTAGAGGAACTTCCTTTTTTTGATTTTGACTTAAGATTTGAATAAGGAACATACCCCTGAAACCATATCCCAATTAGGGTACTAATGTAAATCTTCAATACACAAAAAAAACGAGAATGCCCAATAAAAAAATTAAAATAGAATGAAATACTTCTCAATATATTGAAGATATATTTTATTAAGAAAAAATTAGGATACCTCTAACAAGTCTTATTAAAGTTTTATCTTAATAAATCAAAATAATATTTTTTTTGTTGTAATACCTTGAAAAGGACTGGCGTTCCGCAAACTTAAATATTGATAAATAACTTATTTTTATCCAATATATGCTTTTGTGATGAAATAATAAAATATATGTAAGCACTCTCAATTTGCCTTCTAATATTTTTAAAAATATATATCTTATATAAATTAATATGAGAAGATATTTATTATCATATTATGGTCGTTTTAATTATTTATCTATTCTGCAAATATAAAGAGCTCTGCCACCTTATACTCTGATATTTTGAAAACAATCATTGAAAGTCGTTCAGAAAAGAGGTTTTATATTTATTTTAACATTTAAGCTTGCATTTTACTTGTTCACTCGTAATAACAATGAAATATTATTTGAGCACTTTCATTCGAAAATTATTTTACTCTAATAAATTAGTGAATAATTGAACAATATAAGCTAACATATAGGTAACCCAGTTTCCTGGAGGGAAGAACAATTTATATATATATTTATGGATGAAGTATTTTTAAATTTAAAAAACTGATATATGTAAGGCATCTCAGATTAATTCTGATTATTTTTGCCTAAAACCCAAATTTTGTTAAGTCGCGCATCACCAACCTACAAACATATTTTTATTTGGAGCACATAGGATAATATTTTATAGATTTTATTATTCTTTTATGAAATAAACAAATAGGATTTATTTTATTTATTATTAAGTATTTGAGCACCTTTGAAAACCAAAACTTCTTTCACATCATTCAAAAATGTAAATTCTATTCAATTATTTGAGAAATAATCATTGCCCAGAAAAGAGTGATATAGAATCATTGAAAAATCGGGAAAAAAATTAAAAATGGCTTATGTGGCTGTCTTTTTCAAACAAAACTTCAATACGTTTTATTTGAATAGATAAAATGCATAAGCACTCAATATATTCACAATTTAGAGCAAAGATTTTGAATTTTAAAAAGAACTAATAATATAATATGTTAATTCTTATATTAATTTTGAACCAAAAAAATTGAAGTGCGTGAGAATATTATATTTTATTAATACATTATTTTTTGTAATCAAAAATAAATTAATTTCTCTATTGATTATATTAGTTTCTTTTAATCTGAAGGAGGCACTGAATAAAAAAAAGAAAACTTTAGGAAGGGAAAGATTTTTCAGATTACTGCCTCTCTTTCAAGGGCATAACTAAGTAAAACTAGTTGTTTACTGAGTTGATATCTCTTGCATCATACACACAGACATCACATTTATACAAATAAAATATATTTATTTCAAATTCATAAAGAGGTTTATTTACAAGTATAAATACAATTTTTGAAAGAAACCTAATTTCCTAGCCAGAGGTATTCTTTAGAGAGGTGCCTTCTTACCCAAAAACAGTTCATTTTAGATTTGAAAACTTTCTTTTGTAGAGGCATCTTCTAGTAGGAATATCCTCTTATGTATGCTTTACTGTATTAATTTATTTTTTATCTCGTTTGATTTTTTTTTAACATTCATTGATAATTCTCGTTTTTGTTAATTTTCTTCTGATTTTTTGGCTTGCTTTTCATGTTTTTTGGCATGACGTTGAAGATAGTCTTTACGGCAGAAGCGCTCGGTACATTGTGAACATTTAAATGGCTTTTCTCCAAGATGAATGCGCACATGTGTCTCAAGTCTTTGTTTTGTGGGAGTTCTGAAAAAGCAAAATTCACATTCGAAAGGTCTTTCTCCTGTATGTGTTCGGGTATGTGTTTCCAAATGTGAGGACTTCATAGTTGTATAGTCACAAAACATACAAGTCAAATACTTTTTGTTATCATGATCATATTCATGAAGTTTCAAATTTGATTTCCCGGTTGTGACAAAATCACATCTTGAACATTTGAAGTGTTTCCCTTTTGCATGAAGTTCTTCATGGCTTTTTAAACTTTTCAACCATTTGGTTGTAAAATTACAATGTTTACATTTGTGGGAAATAACTTTGATGTGATTATCACGCATGTGTCGAGCAAGTGAATTTTTAATTTTGAACGAAACTTTACATATGTCACATTTATGAGTTTGGTCCTTAGCGTGAGTACCTTTATGTACTTTGAGATGAAACTTGGTAGTTGTAGTATATACACAAGTTTCACAGCTAAATTTCCGAACATCTGAATGATTTGTTCTATAATGCTCCCAAAGTTCTTTCTTGCTTTCAAGTAGATTTTTACAGTATACACATTCCTTAAACATTCGGCCATTTTCGAAAACGTCCTTTGCCACCGATTTTCCTGGTATATTTCTCTTCTGTAAACACACAAAAAAATGTTTATTTTAATGTGAGCCTATTATAACCTTTGTATAATCCTGGAAGTAAGGTTTAAATTGGGAAATTTCATTATAAATTTTAAAGGTGACAAGAAAACGTTTTGCAATATAAACTATATCATAAAAGAGGCATATCCTGATCATACACATGAGCATTTCAGATGGCAGAGCGCTATCTAGTGAAATAAAAATCAACTGAACGTTTTTTAATGATTGTTCCATAATATTTGGTCAACCCATTTTCTTGATAAAGTCATTTTTCAAATATATATATTAATTTATTATTGTTATACTTGCCATTTTTATTATTTGTGAATTAATTATTTTGTGCTTGCGAGTTAATAGAAATGTCTGAAAAGGAAGTAGAAGAAATAGCAAACAGTGTTCACTCTATTATTTGAAATGTTCTAAAATAATTCAATGAAATTATTTTAAAAATATATTATTATTATATTTAAAATTAATATTTATTTTGAAATTTTTAATATTTCAGTATATTAATTTATGTTAATTACAAAAATTATTAAAACGCGCCGTCTACATTAAAATCTATCTTTGGAGATTTCAAAAGTTAGCTGAACTTCCTGGGTAGTTGGTGTTCTACGCTCCAAAAAACGTGTTATATATACAAGGTATGTTCCATAAGTTCCCGGACTGGGTCCATAAAAAAAAGGTAAGATTTTTTAATTTTTTTTTTATCAAAACTTTTCAAAGTAATCCCCCCTTGCTTCAACGCACAAGCGCCATCGTTTCTCCCAATTGTCGAAACAGTTTTTATAAGCCTCTTTTGGAATGCTCTTCAATGCTAACGGCGATTTTTCTATTATGTCATCCCTGGTGTCAAAATGTCTTCCTTTTAGAACTGCTTCAAGTTTGGGGAACAGGAAAAAGTCATTTGGTGCAATGTCTGGGAAATAGGGTGGTTGAAGTAGGATTTGTGTCCCGTTTATCGCCAAAAGGCTAGTCATCAATTGCGCTGTGTGAAGGCGAGCATTGTCATGGTGTAGGATCCAGCCACCATTAGTCCATTTTTCTGGCCTTTTTTTTCGAATCGCTTCCCTAAGACGGCGAAGAATGCCCAAATACATATCCTTGATAACTGTTTGGCCTGCAGGAAGATACTCGTGATGAAAAATGCCCCTTTTATCCAAAAAAGCGACCAGCAACACCTTGTTTCTGGATTTCAATAATCTGGATTTTTCGAGTCTGATCTCACCCTGACATCTCCACTCGGCAGATTGATGCTTGGTTTCAGGATCATAGCCATAGACCCATGTCTCGTAGCCTGTGATTATCTTGTCTTTCCATTCCGGATCCGTTCTTGTCATTTCCAACATGTCCTTACAGGTTGCAAGCCGACACAGTTTTTGCTCATTAGTGAAGAATCTTGGGATGAATTTTGAAGGAGTCTTTTTGATTTGGTTACGATCCTTCCAATCGTTGTTTTAGAGATGCCTGTGTCTTGCTCTAGCTCCAGAAAAGTGGTTCGAGGATTTTATTTCATCAAATCGGTGATTTTTTGCACATTTTCATCAGTCCTTTGAAATTTTTGGGCGTCCTTGACGAAGATCATCTTCAATGGAAATTCTGCCAGCTTTAAATCTAGAATGCCATTCAAAAACAATTGTTCTCTTTGGGGAATGCTTTATTAAGCATTTAAAAAGTTTCGGTTGCTGATATTTGAAATTTCACACAAAATTCTATGCAAATCCTCTGCTTCAATTTTCGTTCCATCGTAAAATCGCCGCAGCGCTATGTGTAACCTTTAAATAAATTAGAATAACTTTGGGGCGCGTGCACGTACCGCCTCGATATTGGCACCACCGTGTAGCCAGATATTTTTTCTATAATAAACAGTCAAATTCATTTACATTTTTCATTTATTTATTTTTTATGGACCCAGTCCGGGAACTTATGGGACATGCCTTGTATATTTTTTTCTCTTTCTTTTATACATATATCATAATTTGCCTAATGCCCCAGAGATATAATTTATATTCGCCATATTTAGAATATTAAAATATAAATACAAATTTACCCATCTATAAATCTGTACAAAATAAACGTGGGAGCCAGCGCGCGCGGGCGAATGCTATGGCACGCCGCCTTGACCTTTCCATTCGACCACGACAGATACGACATATATATGCAAATTCAATGATTCTCTAAGTATAGAATGGCCAACAGAATTAACCTTCATAGAGGGTCAAAATATTCAGATTTGAACTAGTTGGGTAACAACAACACAACAACAATAGCCTTTATTGGGCACACGTGCCATACAGGATTCTCTCTATAGGACAAAATAAATAAATAAAAAAATATCATCGTAGTTATATACAAATATTGGGTATTGACCTCGACCAATTATCGAGTTGGATCCGGTGTCTGTGCTAAATATTTTGATTGAGCTGATTTCCAGTATTTATAAAAAGCGAATGCAAAGGGTCTGGATTTTACGACTTTTGCCATTAAAAAATAAGGCGAATTGCTATTATAGCCGGTCTCTTGACGGAAGAATTTCTCTTTCTTCCTCCATTGCCGTACAGTAGAACATGTAGTGTGGAAAATCGAGACTAAATTCACCGATGCATAAGGTGCATTTTATGGTCTTAGTTTTCAATAGTGAAACATGATTAATTCTCTGTACTACAAAAAGGCTTCTTACTTGTACAATCATTCTCTTTAAGGTTAGGGGGATATTGTCATTCAGATAGCATTCCATTGTAGGTGATGAATGAAAGTATTTATACTGAGAGTAGAGTACTGATTTATTTATTCTTACATAATCCAGCTGCAAGGACTGATCGGTTGCCGTTCTAATAATTAGGGGGATGTATCTTTGTAGAATATAGAAGTCTGTACATCCAACAAGCCATGAGAAGCCGGTGTTATTAAGTAGCTCTGTTATACTTTTTACCAGTCCGATATTATGTTTTGAAGAAAATGAAATGTCCCACAAATGTGCCAAACATACTGAAGGTAGCCTGCTGCCGTTCATTTCAGAATTCTAGTCCAGAATTTTAAAGTTAGTTTTTTCACTGTGATATCAAGAAAGTGTCTTCCTGTTTCGGCCCTCAAAGTTGGGTAACGTCAAATGCATAATAAAATAAATTTATAGAAAAACAAGCGGTTTTATTTGAAATAATACTCACCCAATAAAGGGTTTGGAATGATTTTGAAGAATTAAAAAGTACATATAATTGGGGAAATGAGTTCCAATAACAGCTCAAAATCAGAGAGGTTGAAAAACAAGTCAATATAAACTTTTATTAATATTAATATCAAAAGGATGAGATCGACTTTTTATCACATAACACACCAAGAGAAACATATTGGATGTTGGTAAGTACAAAAATGAATCAAGTATAGTTAAACCTGTCTAGAGCGGCACCTCTAAATATCGCCTTCCTCTCTATAGCGCCCAATTTTAAATACGTAGTACGATGCGATTTACATAAAAATGACCTGTTTTAGCACCCCCTCTCTCTAGCATCCTATTTTAGTGAGTCTCAAGAGAGAGCGCTTTAGACAGGTTCAACTGTATCATGTAAATAGGAATTTGTGCTTGTTAGAATAATCTACTTATATATTTGCCTTATTCTGTCTGTTTGTCTGAAGCTCACGGATGGGATTTTTCATAACCATCGGTGGTTCAGTGGTAGAATGCTCGCCTGCCACGCGGGCGGCCTGTGTTCGATTCCCGGCCGATGCATTTTTTTTTTTTTTTTACAATTTTTAAAACTCATTTATATATTATACAAGAATGACATCCACGGCGCCAATTTATAATTGTAACGAATAGTATTTGAATAAAAGCATTTAATCGGGTAAAACCCGGGCGTTGCCCGGGTCATTCGTATATGATATAAAAAGCCAACAATGAAGAGTGAATGTAATATAAAAAGCCAACAATGAAGAATGAATGTAAGATAAAAAGCCAACAATGAAGAGTGAATGTAATATAAAAAGCCAACAATGAAGAATGAATGTAAGATAAAAAGCCAACAATGAAGAGTGAATTATCTATATATATAAAAATGAATGTATGTGTGTTTGTTTGTTTGTCCTTTATGCCTGACCAAACCACTCATTGGATCGCCATGAAACTTTGGGAAGTTATTTAGTATAGTACTGGGAAGGTTTCTAGCAAATAAAATTTTGAAATAACTTTTCGCCTAGAAATAATCAAGATAAATATTCTAATTTATCTGTTATAATTCAACAATCTGCTCTAAATATTATCATGATGATACGATGATTTTGTAATGTAGAAAATTAGGAAAGACAAAATTCAGGATGACACGGCAATTTATTTGAGACAAGAATAATGATACAATTCAAAGGCAAGATACTATTCCTTTAACTTCCAATTACCGAGGGAACCAATTAATATTGATTTTATTCAACTTATCGAGTATTTTTCAAGGGACCGGGAAAAAATGTTCACTTTATCGAGAATTCGTTAGACAAACCTTTACTAGGGTAAAACCTGGGCGAAGTCGGGTACGTCCGCTAGTTTATAATAAAAACAATGTTTTACAAAGTATTCCTACCTGACATTATATCTATTTACATGCAATCATTAAAAGTATGAAAAATAGTGGATTTTTTACGTCAACACAAAATATATTAAATACTTGTATATAGTTATAGTATTAAAAATTGTTTTTCCTTTGCCTTCATATCCATACACTTGTTATTTCGTAATAGTTTATTCCCCTTCAGAAGCCGTTTCCAACTTCAAGGATAAGTTAGTTCTCTTTTCGATATTAAGATGGGGTTGTAGAGAGAGATTTATCAGGACTATTAAGAGAAGGGAATCTTCTGATTATAAAACTAAAAGGTTCTAATGTCTTGCTCCATCTGTCGGAAATAAATTTCAAAAGATCGACTTGTCATCACATAACTCACCAAGAGAAACATATAGAATGTTGGAAGGTACAAAAGGAAAATCTAGTATCATGTAAATAGGAATTTGTGACTGTTAGATTATTACTAAAAGATTGATGAAAAATGGGTTAAAGATGTCGTTTATCAACAACACACAATTAGGGATCCAATTCTGGACACATTTTTTTTTTTTTCTGAAGAGACAATTCTTTCGAGACCCTCTTTTTACAAAATTCCAACCCCACCAGAGAATGGAAATAACAATATGGGGTTCTATGTTACTCTAAAGATAAGAAAGATATATCTCCATATATGTGGTGTTCTTAAATAGAACCGTTCTAATCAAACCATTATTATAATGTTGGTTACCATGTGTATTTCGGAGATATTAAAAAGAATAGTATTAAGTTGGTAAAATCAAGTGATACAATTTTCCTTAATAATCATTGAATAGTATGTTTTTATCTTTAAAAGGGTGAAATAGTCGTTCTTATCATGAAGATAATACTAATTGATTTACCTATAATGGTAATATATATTCATATTGATACCTCTAATAAAGGACCTACTGATACACAACGATTTCATTAAGCGAGAACCTTTGTAAATTTAAAACTGGCTTGAACTGACATGTATGCGTCTTCCAAACATGTTCAATAGGAATCACTATAAATAAGACATACTGCACCAAATCTGGGGTCCCCCAGACAGGTTCCATATAAATAACTATAAATAATTCATACAGCGCCAAATCTGTAGCTCTACAGACTGTTTCCATAGAAATACTACAAAAAAGACATGCATTACTAAATCTTTGACCCTCCCCCCAGACAGGTTTCATAGAAATAACTACAAAAAAGGTTTCAATGTTTGAGCTTTAAAGGAAATATACCAATTTAATTCTAATCTATCAACGACTATTATGAAAGCCTGAAATTTGTACACTAACATAATTAGCATAATTGACACGTGTACAGAATTCCAGTCTTTTGCATGGTCAGGTAATATTTCAAAAGTTGATCATAAAATATTTTGACAGACATATAACCTATTTAAAAAAAATTGTTTTAAAACTAATTCCAGAAGAATGAAGGAGGCCTCTTTCGATAGGATTAGCCAAACTACATTCTTTATCAGATTCAAAACCTCATTCTAATTCTCTCTCTCTAAACGTGAGTATAACATCATATGATAAAACACCTTTTAAAATACACATTATCTTATTACGATATAGAATTTATAATAAAAAAAGGAGTTTTTTTTTAAGGTATTCCTACCTTTCATCAAATACATAAGTACTTCTATTTACAGGCAACCATTAAAGGTATGAAAAAAAGTGAATTCTTTACGTCAACACCAAATATATTAAGTACTTGCCGAATAGGTAGATATGTGGTGCTCTTACAATAAAAACTATTCTAAATAAACCATTATTATAATAGTGGTTACCATGTGTACTTCGGATATATTAAAATAAAGTCGGTGGATGAGAGGGTAACACGCTCGATTCCCGACAGTCATGACCCGGGATTGAATCCCGCGTTAAAAATTGTTTAATATGTGACTAACCTTCACATATTATTCATTGTTCAATTATCATGAACTAGGTTGCTCTTGCTGAGGCGGTACCTATTAATGTGATTTGAACCAGTCGGATATATTAAAAAAATTATAATTATATTGGTAAAAACAAGTGAAACAATTTTCTTTAATAGTCATTGAATAGTTTGTTTTTTACTTTTTAAAAAGGTGAAATTGTCGTTCATATAATGAAGATAATACTAATTTATTTACCTATATATAATCGTAATATATATTCATATTAATACCTCTTATAAAGGACCTACTGATACACAACGATTTCATTAAGAGATAACCGTTGTAAATTTAAAACTGGCTTGAGTTGACATTACTCAATATTCCCAAAGATAGGAGTGACAAAAAGCACCCATATTCTAAGAGAGTTAGGTGATATTCCATTTCCTGTTGAATTGTAAAAACATTCAAATTTATTGCGTTACCTACTAAGAGAGATACCCAATTTTCTACAACTATTTCTTGCGAGTTTTCGCGAATTTTCTTTAAATATCTATATATGGTGTCTTGTTTATTATTTCGTTGATTGGGTTTTCCCAACGCAGCAGTGACACATGCGAGTTCTTTATATAAACGATCTTATTTTTATTATGGAACAGTATTTCCTTCATGCAAATGTACCAGCTCGTGGGAAAGTATTGCTTCTGCTGATGATTGGTTGATAGCGCGCATGCACGACACCAAGTGTTTCCGGAAATCGCTCAGGATTTTCAACATGACAACTATTTGCTTTTAAGGTGAAAAAATGGTTAATTTCTTTTCACTCAAAATAGTCTCTGTTGTATATGTAGGCTATCTCTCTCTCTCTCTTGATGTAACCTGGATTCATAGACTATTCTCTTTTTATAATATAAGTAAGATCCATGCTATAACGTCATGAAAGTCAAATTTGTTCTTTAGAAGCTATCAGATTGAGTTGTAGAGATTTCTAAGTGGGTTATTTTGATATAGGAGGCTATAAGGATAAGGAGGTGAGGAACACAGTTTGGTTATCATCGTAGCAATGTGAAGATTTTGTTCACAGTAAATTTGGGCTTTCGATGGCTCATGAAAAATTGGTAAAGGCATTTTATGTTTTTGTTGGAAATGTCAAAATCGGTTAGAATAAATGTAATAGAAACCATCATGCCCCCTATACAGTTATCAACAAAAATTGACCTAATCAATACAAACAACGAACATGAGGCTACATCAATCAAACTTCAACACACTGATTAAAAAAAACGCGACACCTTCTTTGAAAAATATTTTCTATTAAATATAGAGGGGCTAAAGAAATAGGTTCCAGGAGCATTCAAATGTCAATAATTACCCTTGAAAAATGTATTTATTAGTAAATAGAAAAAATACAGAAAAACTACAATTAAATAGAAATGGACATTTTCTCCTCTAGCTTGTAGAAAAACATCTTGATTGGATGTGTATACGTCTTATGTAGGCGTCTTCCAAACATGTTTAATAGAGATAATTATAAATAAGACATACAGCACAAAATCTGTGGCCCCCAGACAGGTTGCATAGAAACGAATACAAAAAAAGGTATTAATGTTTGAGCATTAAAGGAAATATACAAATTCAATTCTAATCTATAACGACTTTCTGAAAGCCTGAAATTTTGTACACTAACATTATTAGCATAATTGACACGTGAACAGAATTTCAGACTTCTGCGTAGTCAGGTAATATTTCAAAATTTGATCATAAAATATGTTGAAAGACATATAACCTAGATTTAAAAAAAATGCTTTAAAAACTAAATCCAGAAGAATGGAAGAGGCCTCTTTTGGGAGGTTTAGCCAAACTTCATTTTTCATCAGATTCAAACTCATTCTATATCTCTCTCTCTTTCTAAACGAGGGTATATAACATCATTAAAAAACAAGTTTCAAAATACACATTATCTTATTATTATATAGAATTTATAATATAAAATACAATGTTTTACAAAGTATTCCTACCTGATAATAAATCCATAAGTACTTCTATTTACATGCAACCTTTAAAAGTATGAAAAATATATATTTTTCATGTAAAAACCAAATATATTTAGTACTTTTTTATATTTCAAAGTATTGAAAATTGTTTTTCCTTTGCTTTCATATTCATACACTGTTTATTTCAAAGTAGGTTTATTCCCCTTCAGAAGCTGTTTACAAATTTAAGGATGATTTCTCTTTTTAATATTAGGATGGAATTGTAGATATAGACATATCAGGATTATTAAGAGAAGGGAATCTCCTGATCGTAAAACCAAAAGGTTTTGATATCTTGCACTATCTGTCGGAAAAATATCAAATAGTTGTTGATTTTTATTTTCTTTCTAAAATTTGCGAATAAATTTTAAAAATGAAAATTATTAGGTATTTCTTCCAACAAATAGCGTAAGCCATCAGCAACCTTTAGTTACGCAATCAAAAGAAGCTTTTCTCTTAATTTATCCACCTTATTCAAGTAAAATTTTATTTTTTCAATTTTTTATGAGGTATCTGCTCGACCCCTCCTGATTAGCTGATCAAGGGTGTTGTTGCCCTCCCCCATATGAAGGAAGCAGGTAGGGGTTTCCTTTCTTTGTTGATGGGAAACTTTATAGCGAGGCAATTTCTATATTTCACCAGTTCTCTAGGGTGAAGGAAGAGGAGTGAGTTATTATATAAGAACTAGTAAATGATTCGAATACATATAGTTATTAAGAAATTTATATTAATTTTGACGCGTATGATACTTTTCAAAATAAAATAATATCTACTTTCCTTTCTGCAATTATAAAATTAGCTGGAGGGCCTGATATCATCAGTAATGAATCCCCAACAGTTATCCCGTTTTATCTGCCAAACCGCTCGGAGGGTTCACCAATGATAAGCTAAGCCCTCCTGTTAATTATTTTATTGTAGTATGGGCAATAGATATTATATTTTGAAAAAATTCACACACGTCAAAAAGGGTTTGAATTTCTTATAAAAGATGGCGCACTAAGACATTTTGTTAACATTTAGTTTATACTCCGCACTTAGATTATATACATAATATCAAATGTTTATAAAATTACTGGAGAATTAATTTTTAAACACTTTTATTTTCAGTTGAGAAGAACTTCCTTTTTTAAATTTTAATTTAAAATTTGAATAAGGAACATACCCTTGAAACCATTTCCCAATTAGGTTACTAATGTAAATTTTCAATACACATAAAAACGAGAATAGTCAATAACAAAATAATCAAAATAGAATGAAAGACTTCCTAATATATTGACGATTTATTTTATTAAGAAAGAATTAGGACTCTCTCTAACAAGTCTTATTAAAGTTTTATCTTAAAAGAGCAAAATAATATTTTTTTGTTGTAATACTTTGAAAAGAACTGGCATTCCGCAAATTTAAATATTGATAAATAACTTATTTTTTATCCAATATATGCTTTTGTGATGAAATAATAAATTATATGTAAGCACTATTTGCCTTCTAATATTTTAAAAAATATATGTCTTATATAAATTAATATGAGAAGAAATTTAATATCATGTTATGGTAATTTTAATTATTTATCTATTCTGCAAATATAAAGAGCTCTGCCACCTTATACTCTGATATTTTGGAAACAATCATTGAAAGTCGTTCAGAGAAGTGGTTTTATATTTTTTGACCATTTAAGCTTGCATTTTACTTGTTCACTCGTAACATCAATGAAAAATTATTTGGAGCACTTTCTTTCGAAAATTATTTTACTCTAATAAATTAGTGAATAATTGAACAATATAAGCGCTAACATATAGGTAACCCAGGCTCCTGGAGGGAAGAACAATTTATATATATATTTATGGATGAAGTATTTTTAAATAAAAAAAAACTAATATATGTAAGGCATCTCAGATTAATTCTGATTATTTTTGCCTAAAACCCAAATTTTGTTAAGTCGCGCATCACCAACCTACAAACATATTTTTATTTGGAGCACATAGGATAATATTTTATAGATTTTATTATTCTTTTATGATATAAACAAATAGGATTTATTTTATTTATTATTAAGTATTTGAGTACCTGAATAGATAAAATGCATAAGCACTCAATATAATCACAGTTTAGAGCAAAGATTTTGAATTTTAAAAAGGGCTAATAATATAATATGTTAATTCTTATATTAATTTTGAAGAAAAAAATTGAAGTGCGTGAGAATATTATATTTTTTCAATAATCACAAATAAATTAATTTCTCTATTGATTATATAAGTTTTTTTTTATTCTGAAGGAGGCACTGAATAAAAAAAAACTTGAGAAGAGAGAGATTTTTCAGATTACTGCCTCTCTTTCAAGGGCATAACTAAGTAAAACTAGTTGTTTACTGAGTTGATATATCTTGTATCATACACACAGATATCACATTTATACAAATAAAATATATTTATTTATAATTTATGAAGAGGTTTATTTACAATTATAAATACAATTTTTGAAAGAATCCTAATTTCTCAGCCAGAGGTATTCTTTAGAGAGGTGCCCTCTTACCCAAAAACAGTTCATTTTAGATTTGAAAACTTTCTTTTGTAGAGGCATCTTCTAGTAGGAATATCCTCTTATGTAGTATGTTTTACTGTATTATTTTATTTTTTTTATCTCGTTTGATTTTTTTTAACATTCATTGGTAATTCTCGTTTTTGTTAATTTTCTTCTGATTTTTTGGCTTGTTTTCATGTTTTTTGGCATGACGTTGAAGATAGTCTTTACGGCAGAAGCGCTCGGTACATTGTGAACATTTAAATGGCTTTTCTCCAAGATGAATGCGCACATGTGTCTCAAGTCTTTGTTTTGTGGGAGTTCTGAAAAAGCAAAATTCACATTCGAAAGGTCTTTCTCCTGTATGTGTTTGGGTATGTGTTTCCAAATGTGAGGACTTCAGAGTTGTATAGTTACAAAACATACAAGTCAGATAATTTTTGTTATCATGATCATATTCATGAAGTGTCAAATTTGATTTCCCGGTTGTGACAAAATCACATCTTGAACATTTGAAGTGTTTCCCTTTTGCATGAAGTTCTTCATGGCTTTTTAAACTTTTCAACCATTTGGTTGTAAAATTACAATGCTTACATTTGTGGGAAATAACTTTGGTGTGATTATCACGCCTGTGTCGAGCAAGTGAATTTTTAATTTTGAACGAAACTTTACATATGTCACATTTATGAGTTTGGTCCTTAGCGTGAGTACCTTTATGTACTTTGAGATGAAACTTGGTAGTTGTAGTATATACACAAGTTTCACAGCTAAATTTTCGAACATCTGAATGATTTGTTCTATAATGCTCCCAAAGTTCTTTCTTGCTTTCAAGTAGATTTTTACAGTATTGACATTCCTTAAACATTCGGCCATTTTCGAAAACGTCCTTTGCCACCGATTTTCCTGGTATATTTCTCTCCTGTAAACACACAAAAAAAATGTTTATTTTAAAATAAGCCTATTATAACCTTTGTATAATCCTGGAAGTAAGGTTTAAATTGGGAAATTTTATTATAAATTTTAAAGGTGAGAGGAAAACCTTTTGGAATATAAACTATATCATAAAAGAGGCATATCCTGATCACACACATGAGCATTTTAGATGGCAGAGTGCCATCTAGTGAATTGAAAATCAACTAAGCGTTTTTAATGATTGTTCCAAAATATTTGGTCAGCCCATTTTCTTGATAAAGTCATTTTTCAAATATATATTTATTCATTCCAGATTTATTATTGTTATACTTACCATTTTTATTATTTGTGAATTAATTATTTTGTGCTTGCGAGATAATAGAAATGTTATTTTATTTATTTAAGTAACCCAGGTTCCTGGAGCGTACAGAAGTATAATAGAAATGTCTGAAAAGAGTAGAAGAGATAGAAAACAGTGTTCACTATATTATTTTAAATGTTCTTAAATAATTCAATGAAATTATTTTTAAAATATATTAATATTATATTTAAAATTAATATTTATTTTAAAATTTTTAATATTTCAATATATTAATTTATGTTGAATACAAAAATTATTAAAACGCGCCGTCTAAATTAAAATCTGTCTTTGGAGATTTCAAAAGTTAGCTGAACTTTCTGGGTAGTTGGTGTTCTACGTTCCAAGAACACGTGTTATATATATATATCTTTCTCTTTCTTATATATATATATATGTCATAATGACCCAGAGATATAATTTATATTCGCCATAATTAGAATATTAAAATATAAATACAAATTTACCCATCTATAAATCTGTACAAAATAAACGTGGGAGCCAGCGCGCGCGGGCGAATGCTATGGCACGCCGCCTTGACCTTTCCATTCGACCACAACAGATACAACATATATATGCAAATTCAATGATTATCTAAATATAGGATGACCAACAGAATTAACCTTCATAGAGGGTCAAAATATTTAGATTTGAACTAGTTGGGTAACCTCAAATGCATAATAAAAAAAAAATTATAGAAAAACAAGCGCTTTTATTTGAAATAATACTCTCCCAATAAAGGGTTTGGAATGATTTTGAAGAATTTAAAAGTACATAAAATTGGGAAAATGGAGTTACAATAACAGCTCAAAATCAGAGAAGTTGAAAAACAAGTCAATATAAACTTTTATTAATATTAATATCAAAAGGATGAGATCGACTTGTCATCACATAACACACCAAGAGAAACATATAGGATGTTGGTAAGTACAAAAAGAAATCAAGTATAGTTAAACCTGTCTAGAGCGCCACCTCTAAATAGCACCTTCCTCTCTATAGCGACCGATTTTAAATACATAGTACGATGCGAGATTTACATTAAAAATGACCTGTCTTTAGCACCACCTCTCTTTAGCACCCTTTTTTGGTGACAGTTGGACAGGTTTAACTGTTTCATGTAAATAGGAATTTGTGCCTGTTAGATTACTACTGTAAGAGTGATCAAAATTGGGTAAAAGTTGTCGTTTAACAACAAGTCACAATTAGGAATCCAATCCAATCCCTTTTCTGAAGAGAAAAAGCTTCAAAGGACCCGATTCTTACAAAATTCCAACCCCACCAGAGAAAGGAAATAACAATACGGGGTTATTGTTACCCTACAGATATGAAAGATATATCTTCATAGGTAGATAGTGGTGTTCTTACAATAAAAACCGTTCAATTAAACCATTATTTTAATGTTGGTTACCATGTGTATTTTTGATATATTAAAAAGAATAGTATTATGTTGGTAAAAACAAGTGAAACAATTTATTCTTAAAAATCATTGAATAGTATGTTTTTAACCTTTAAAAATGTAGAATTGTCGTTCATATTGTAGAGTAGAATAAATTAAATAGAATTCGATGTTGAGATTAAATATAGTTTATTTAAAGTAAGGTTACAAAGAAGAGAATAACGGGAGCTAGCGCAGTATGTTTATAAAAGTTTTAATTATTGCAGGCTGGCGGCGCGCGCGCCGTTCTTTCTCAGCGCGCGCTACCTGTTCCCGGGCCTTCCCCCGCGCATCCTTTCCAAATGGCGATGCATTCATATTTCACAGCCCTCCCTCCAGGATGTCGACAGCGTCCTCGCTGTCCCAGCTATTGTAGTCTCCGGTCACCAGCCGTTGGCCAGGATCTCTGTAGGGCTTCATCCGGAGCACATGGACGACGTCCTTCTGGCTGCGTCTCCTCCGTCTTGAACTTTGTTCCAGAGCTTCCACTTCATAATTCACTTCCGACACCTTCCTCGTTATCTTATACGGCCCGAAGTATTTCTTTAGTAATTTCTCGGACAACCCTGTCTTTCGAACAGGGGTGAACACCCAGACGAGGTCCCCAACACGGTACTCAACAGATCGATGCACCTGGTCGTAATGGTACTTGTTATTCTCCTGGGCTCTCAAAATGTGTATCCGAGCGAGCTGCCGTGCTTCTTCTGCCTTGGTTACCATCTGACCTCCAAAGTCATGATCCGATGTTTCGTCTTCGTAAGGCAGCAGGACACCAAGGAGGGTCTCGGCCTCGCGACCATGAACCAAAAAGAAAGGAGAAAATCTGGTACTTCCTTGTTGGGCCGTGTTGTATGCAAAGATGACATACGGCAGAACGCTGTCCCAATCCCTCTGCTCGGCGTCCACATACATGGATAGCATGTCACCCAGGGTCTTATTCAGTCTCTCTGTCAATCCGTTTGTTTGAGGGTGATAAGCCGTGGTGAAAAGGTGGCTTATCTTGCAACGGGAAGTGACTTCTTTGACCATCTGAGACATGAAGGCCCGACCTCTGTCAGTTATTATTTCGCGTGGAGCGCCATGTTTCAAAATTACTTCTTCCAGTATGAAAGTCGCGATTTCTGCAGCTGTACCAGATGGCAGGGCTTTGGCGATTGCATATTTGGTCAAATAATCTGTACATACAATTATCCATCGATTTCCTTTGTCCGAAAGGGGAAACCTCCCAAGCAGGTCCATGCCTATTTTCTGGAACGGAAATGACGGGGGTTGAATGGGAATTAGTTTTCCAGCAGGCAGTTTGTTTTCTCCCTTTCTTCGCTGGCACTCCTTGCAATGGGCGACATAACGTCGAACGCTGTTGTAAAGTCCCGGCCAGAAGTATCTCTTTCTCATTCTGTCGTAGGTTCTTGCAAAACCTAGATGGCCCGCGGTCGGAACATCGTGGAACTCCTTCAGGATATCTGGTCTCATACACTTCGGTATAACCAACAGCAAACGTCTACCCAATGGATCAAAATTACGCTTATAGATTAAACCGTTCTTCATTTCGAATCTCTCGGCCCCTTCACCCTGGTTTAAGGCATTTGAAATTTTTGTTATATCAGGATCTAGATTCTGTTGTTCTCTTACTAATGTAAGCGACGTCAGAGCAGGCGACTCTGGCAGCGGGTATCTCGATAGGCAATCCGCGTCTTTGTGCTTGACCCCCGCTTTTATAGGTGATGGTTGCGTCGAAATCTTGTAGTTTGAGGGCCCATCTTGCTAGTCTTCCAGAAGGGTCATTCAGACCAGCCAACCAGCACAAAGAATGATGGTCCAAAACAACCTCAAAGGGCCTTCCATATAAATATGGACGAAATTCTCCAATTGCCCAAATGACTGCTAGGCATTCTCGTTCAGTGGTGGAGTAGTTCTTTTCCGCCTTGGAAAGTGTTCTGGAGGCATAAGCAATAGGATTTTCTTGATTCTCCTGGATCTGTACCAGAACAGCACCCAAGCCGTAGCTACTGGCGTCAGTATGAAGTTTGGTGATGGCACTTTCTTTAAAATGTCCTAGTACCGGCTTCTGCATCAGAGCTTTCTTCAGGGACTCGAAAGAATCCTTTTGCTCTTGTGTCCAAATAAACTTTTGATCTTTTTTCAGAAGAATTTGTAGAGGAGCAGCGATTTTGGAGAAATTCTTGATAAACCTTCTGTAGAAGGAGCACAACCCTAAATAGCTTTGAATATCACAGACGGACTTGGGTACAGGGAACTTCTTTATGGCTTCGACCTTTTCGGAGTCGGGTTGTATGCCATCCTTATCTACCACATGACCCAGGATTTTTATTCTTGTTGATCCAAACAGACATTTATCCGGATTGATTGTAAGCCCCGCTTGTTGAAGACAGCTCAGAACCTTAGACAGACGTTCTAAATGTTCCTCAAAGGTATCAGAGTAGACCACGATGTCGTCCAAATAGCACAAACAAATGTTCCACTTGAGGCCTATGAGCACATTATCCATCATCCTTTCGAATGTGGCAGGCGCGTTGCACAATCCAAACGGCATTACCATGAACTCGTACAACCCATCCGGAGTAACAAAGGCAGTCTTCTCGCGGTCTCGCTCGTCCACCTCCACCTGCCAGTACCCGGTCTTCAGGTCCATGGTCGAGTAATACCTGGCGGATGACAGATGATCCAGAACGTCATCAATGCGGGGCAATGGATAAACGTCTTTCTTGGTGATGTGATTTAGCCGCCGGAAGTCCACGCAGAATCTCCATGTGCCGTCTTTCTTCTTGACCAGCACCACAGGGGCTGACCAGGGACTCTCAGATGGCTGAATTACTTTTCTTTCAAGCATGGTATCTACTTCCTTCTGCATTATTTCTCGCTCTCTTTTAGATACCCGATATGGGCGCTGCTTTATAGGGGGATGGTCGCCGGTGTGAATTCTGTGCTTCACTCTGTTCTGTACCTTGTTTGCGTTTTTCATCGTGGGAAGGAAAACTCTTTTAAAAGACAACAGCAGCCCCATTAAATCTTTTTTTTTCTTGGGCAGATCGGGGTTGATTAGAGATAACAGGTAGTCGCTGTGGTCATCTTCTCTTCTCTCCCTTGAAAAACTTTCCGGCTCCACACTCAAGAGGCACACGTGTTCCATCTCAATATCGCACATTCTACCCAAGTTCATTCCTTCCGGAATCATTTGAGGTTGAAGTCCGCCGTTAGTTATCCAAATTTTTCCAATTCCTTCTTCAAATTCAATCAATGAAGAAGGAAATATCACGTCTTTTCGAATGAATAGTTCTTTAGAACAGGTAACCTCCATGTTAACAATTCCTACGAGAGATCTATTGACGACGCTTATCCTCTGCGACGATCTCCCGGGGATAACGAAGTCTTGGATAGCGTACACTCCGTCATCTCTACCCTCGGCGTCCAGGTCTGGTAGGTCGTCCAGTTGTAGTTCGCCCAGACCGCAGTCGATAACCGCGTTGGTCGCCTTGAAGAAATCCCAGCCCAGAATCACATCGTGACTGCAATTTTCCAAAACGACGAATTCAAAGTTTTCCGGATGTCCATTTATTTCCAACTTCAAAGTGCAGCGTCCTTTGGATTTGACCACCTTATCGTCAGCAACTTTCAATACAACGTCGGTTTCGGCAAACATCGTCTTTTTCAGTTCTACTCTGAACCGCTCGGATATAACAGAATAGGAGGCTCCGGAATCCACCAGAGCCCGTATTGTGTCGCCTTCAATTTTAATGTCAATGTAGTTGTTCGTCATTTTCACGACTGTCGACAGGGGAGGAATTATAGGTTGTGCAGCGGCCTCACCTCCATTTGAGGGCGCGGCTCTTAGTTTTCCGATTGTAAACGCCGAGGAGACTGGCTGGCTCGTCTTGTAGCACTGCGACCAGGGGAACTTCCGCGTCTAGGAGAAGGGGAGGGGCTGCGATAACGTCTGGTGTTGACTCTTTGATCAGCGTCGTTTGAGTTATTGTTGCGTCCGGAGTTCGTCATTGTCCTGGCCCGATCTTGGTACATTTCGTCTCTTCTCTCATCAAGTAACCTCCTCCTGTCGCGGCAATAGCGGACAACGTGGCCGGGCCGTCCACAGTGGAAGCATACGGGCGTGCCGTCTGGGGTCCTCCACTCATTAGTGTCCCGTACTTCGACTCTTGAGCCACTTGCTTCGACCTTAGGTGCATACCAGGTGTTCTTTCTATAGTTCCGTGGTGCTGACCTCGCCGCCGATTCCATTGGGAAGGTATTTATCCCCGACATGGGAGCGAGGACTTTGTCGACTTCCTCCTTCACTATTTCCTCAAGGGAGGAGATTCTTGGTTCTTCCCGTGGCGGTGCTAGGGCCCGCTGCACTTCTTCTCTAACGATCTGTCTTATCAGAGACTGTAGATCCGTCACGTCCCCCAGGTCACCGAGCGAGGTAACATTGGGCAAGCGCTCGAATTTTGAGGCTGTCACTCGTCGTCCTTGGAGCGCCACAACGCGACGACACTCTGCGATAAACTGATCCGTCGTCGCTATGTCTCTCGGCAGAAGATACCGGTAGACTTCCTCTGCTACTCCCTTCATCAGATGAGATAGTCTCTCTTCTTCTGGCATCTGTGCATCTACTTCCCTGCAGAGTCGCAAAACATCTTGGATATAAAATTCAGTGGTTTCGCCCCTCGTTTGAGCTCGCACCTTTAGCTTTTGCTCGGCTTGACGCCGCAGGTTATCTTTCTTCCCAAATACGGATCCTAGTTGGTCTTTAAATATCTCCCACGATGGGATATTTTCCTCATTATTTTCGTACCACCGTTGAGCGGTACCGTGTAGATAAAAGTACACGTTAGCCAGACTGAGCGAATCGTCCCAATGGTTATGTCTTGCCACTCTCTCATAACCTTTCAGCCAGGCTTGGGGGTCTTCGCTGATCTCACCAGAGAACATGGAAGGGTTCCGCACCATATTCTGACAAAAGAGTGGACTCACCTGAGTGGTCGCCTCGCTTCTGTTGTTCATCGTCGCTGTGTTGTCGGGGGTAAGTCCTTGTAATCTTCTGCTTCTTCTAATAGAGCGTTCTACTTCTTTAGGTACCCAGCATCTCCGCCACTTTGTAAAGTAGAATAAATTAAATAGAATTCGATGTTGAGATTAAATATAGTTTATTTAAAGTAAGGTTACAAAGAAGAGAATAACGGGAGCTAGCGCAGTATGTTTATAAAAGTTTTAATTATTGCAGGCTGGCGGCGCGCGCCGTTCGTTCTCAGCGCGCGCTATCTGTTCCCGGGCCTCCCGCCGCGCATCCTTTCCAAATGGCGATGCATTCATATTTCACAATATAATGAAGATGATACTGATTGATTTACCTATAATCGTAATATATATTCACATTAATACCTCTTATAAAGGACCTACTGATACACAACTATTTCATTGAGCGATAACTGTTGTAAATTTAAAACTGGCTTGAGCTGACATTCCTCAATATTCCCAAGGATAGGAGTGACAAGAAGCATCCATATTCTTAGAGAGTTATGTGATATTCCATTTCCTGTTGAATTGTAAAAAAATTCAAATTTATTGCGTTACCTACTAAGAGAAATACCCAATTCTCTACAACTATTTATTGAGAGTTTTCTCGAATTTTCTTTATATATCCATATATGGTGTATTGTTTATTATTCCGTTGATTGGGTTTTCCCAACGCAGCAGTGTCACATGCGCAGTTCTTCATATAAACGATCTATTTTTTATTATGAAGCGGTATATTCTTTATGCAAATGTACTAACATGTGGAAATGTACTGCTTCTGCTGATGATTGGTTGATAGGGCGCATGCACGAAACCAAGTGTTGCACGAAATCGCTTAGAATTTTCAACATGATAACTATTTGCTTTAAAGAGAAAAAAAGTTAATTCTTTTTCACTGAAAAGAGTATCCGTTGTATATGGAGGCTATCTCTCTCTCTTGATGTAACCCGGATCCATAGACTATTCTCCATTTAAATTATGAGTAAGATCTAAGCGATAAAGTTTGAAAGTCAAATTTGTTCTTTAGAAAGTATCAGATTGAGTTTCAGAGATTTCTAAGTGGGTTATTTTGATAGCTTTGATATAAGAGGTTATGAGAATAATAAGGTGAGGAACACAGGTTGGTTATCATCATAGCAATGTGAAGATTTTGATCACAGTAACTTTGGGCTTTCGGTGGCTAATGAAAAATTGGTGACGGCAATTTATATTTTTGTTGTAAATGTCAAAATCGGTTCGAATAAAAATGGAATAGAAACTTCCAGGCTCCCTATACAGTTATCAACAAAAAGTGACCTAATCAATACATATAATGAACATGAGGCTACATCAAATAAACTTCAACAAACGGAGAAAAAAAAAACGCGACGCCTTCTTTGAAATATTATTTTTTATTAAATATAGAGGGGCTAAAGAAATAGGTTCCAGGAGCATTCAAATGTCAATAATTAATTTCAAAAATCTATTTATTAAAAAATAGAAGAATACAGAAAAAACTACAATTGAATTGAAACAGACATTTTCTCCTTTAGCGTGTAGAAAACATCTTGATTGGATGTGTATGCGTCTTATGTATGCGTCTTCCAAACATGTTCAATAGGAATAATTATAAATAAGACATACAGCACAAAATATTTGGCCCCCAGACAGGATTCATAGAAATAAGTACAAAAAGGTTTAAGGTTTGAGCTTTAAAGGAAATATACCAATTTAATTCTAATCTATCAACGACTATCTGAAAGCCTGAAATTTTGTACACTAACATTATTAGCATAATTGACATGTATACAGAATTCCAGACTTCTGCGTGGTCAGGTAATATTTCAAAATTTGATCATAAAATAAGTTGACAGATATAACCTAGATTTCAAAAAATATGCTTTTAAAACTAATTCCAGAAGAATAGAAGAGGCCTCTTTTGATGGGTTTAGACGAACAAAATTCTTCATCAGATTCAAAACCTCATTCTAATTCTCTCTCTCTAAACATGAGTATAACATCATATAATAAAACATCTTTTAAAATACACATTATCTTATTACGATATAAAATTTATATTTATAAAAATTGTGTTTTACAAAGTATTCCTACCTGACATTAAATCCATAAGTACTTCTAACATGTAGTACTTTGTAGTCTACAGTATTCTAACAGTACTTTACATGCAACTGTTAAAGGTAATAAAAATAGTGTGTGTGTGTGTGTGTGTGTGGATTCTTTAAGTCAATACCAATTATATTAAGTATTTGTTTATATTTTAAAGTATTAAACATGGTTTTTCTATTGCCTTCATATCCATACACTGCTTATTTCATAGTAGGTTTATTCCTCTTCAGAAGCCGTTTCCTACTTAGAGGATAAGTGAGTTCTCTTTTCGATATTAAGATGGGGTTGTAGAGAAAGATTATCAGGATTATTAAGAGAAGGGAATCTTCTGATAATAAAGCTAAAAGGTTCTCATGTCTTGCTCCATCTGTCGGAAAAAATATCAAATGAGCGACTTGTCATCTCATAACATACCAAGACAAACATATAGGATGTTGGAAAGTAAATATTAAATCAAGTATCATGTAAATAGGAATTTGTGACTGTTAAATTACTACTCCAAGATTGATCAAAAATGGGTAAAGGTTGTCGTTTATCAATAACACACAATTAGGGATCCAATCCCTTTTCTGAAGAGACAAAGCTTTAAAGGACCCGATTCTTACAAAATTTCAACCCCACCAGAGAATGGAAATAACAATATGGGGTTCATTGTTACCCTACAGATATGAAATATATATCTTCATAGGTAGATATGTGGTGTTCTAACAATTGAAACCGTTCAATTAAACCATTATTATAATGTTCATTACCATGTGTATTTCAGTGATATTAAAATGAATAGTATTATGTTGGTAAAAACAAGTGAAACAATTTCTCCTTAATAATCATTGAATAGTTTGTTTTTTACCTTTCAAAAATATATAATTGTCGTTCATATAATGAAGATAACTCTAATTGATTTACCTATAATCGTAATATATATTCATATTGTAACATGGTATTTATTAATTTTATTTATGTAACATAGTATTTCTTAATTTTATTATTTATTATTTAACAGAGTGGTCATTTTATGTTTTATATCTTGCGACTCTGTAAATTTCCCTCGTGGCTTATCTTTTGTTTACCTTTGATAGTTTGTTCTTCCCTGAAATAAATTTTGTTTCCTCCTGAAGTTTTTGTCTTCCCTAATTTTCCACGTGGCATTTTGGTGAAGATGCTGGGTAAGTTAGGGAAGACAAACTGAAGATCGCCGAGAAGACCTTGAAGCCATGGGTGCTGTGACTACATTTTCGGAGACTGACATCAGGATTCCACCGCCGTGCTAAAGCCAAGACTTCCCTCGAAGATGACGATGTCCCTATAGACGATACGACGACAAAGCCGCTCTTCACGCTGCAAGAAAATGGACGCAAATGTACTAGGGACAAAGTTCCAAGACTTCGATGGAATCCTTAGCAGAAGCACGTCAAATCCACGTCACTATCTACAATAATTGATAGCTGTGGGTCACAGCTCCCATAGGGAAGAAGCTATGTAACATGGTATATATTAATTTTATTTATGTAACATAGTATTTCGTTATTTTATTATTTTTTTATTTAACAGAGTGGTCATTTTATGTTTTATATCTTGCGACTCTGTAAATTTCCCTCGTGGCTTATCTTTTGTTTACCTTCGATAGTTTGTCCTTCCCTGAAATAAATTTTGTTTCCTCCTGAAGTTTTTGTCTTCCCTAATTTTCCACGTGGCAATATTAATACCTCTAATAAAGGACCTATTAATACACAACGATTTAATTAAGCGGTTACCGTTGTAAATTTAAAACTGACCTGAGCTGAAATAACTCAATTTTTACGAAGACAGGAGTGACTAGAAGCACCCATATTCTTAGAGAGCCCATTATGTGATATTACAGTTCCTGTTGAATTGTAAAAACATTCACATTTTTCAAGTTACCTACAAAGAGAGATAACATATTTTCTACAAATATTTCTTGCTAGTTTTCTCGAATTTTTTCTATATATGGTGTTTTGTTTATTCTTGCGCTGAATGGATTTTCCCAAAGCTCCTAAGTGACACATGCGCAGTTTTTTAATATGAAACATCGGTATTATGAGACTGCATTTAGCATATGCAAACTCATGGCATGCGGGAAAGTACTCCTTCTGCTGCTGATTGGTTGATAGGGCGCATGCACTAGACCAAATGTTCTGCCAACTTGCTTAGAATTTTCAAAAAGTCGCGCTGTGCTTTAAAGTTAAAGCATATTTTGAATCCAATATAAAATAGGTTCTATAATGTAATTAAAATTTAATTAACAACATTTTGCTTTAAAGGAAAAAAGCTATCAGAATAAGTTGCAGAGATTTATATGTGGGTGATTCTGATATATTTGATAGAGAAGGGAATAAAGATAAGGTGATGAGAAATATAGTTTGGTTGTTTTCTTCCAAATCTAGAAATATTTGGGTTTCTGATGGCACATGAAAATAATTTGTGGAGGCATTTTTTGTTTTATTGTTGAGAATGTGGAAATTGGCTGGAATGAATAGAATAGAAACTTCAATGAGCCCTATACAGTTATCAACAAAAATTGACCATATCAATACATACAATCAATATGAGTCTACATTATCAAAACTTCAACACACAGAAAAAAAACTCGACACTTCCTTTGAATGTATTTTTTATTCAATATGTAGGGGCCAAAGAAATAGGTTCCAGGAGCATTGAATGTCAATAATTACCCTTCAAAAATGCATTTATTAAAAAATAGAAAAAATACAGAAAAACTACAATTAAATAGAAATGGACATTTTCTCCTTTAGCGTGTAGAAAAACATATTGATTGGATGTGTATGCGTTTTATGTAGGCGTCTTCCAAACATGTTCAATAGAGATAATTATAAATAAGACTTACAGCACAAATTCTGTGGCCCCCAGACAGGTTGCATAGAAACGAATACAAAAAAGGTATTAATGTTTGAGCATTAAAGGAAATATACAAATTCAATTCTAATCTATAACGACTTTCTGGAAGCCCGAAATTTTGTACACTAACATTATTAGCATAATTGACACGTGAACAGAATTTCAGACATCTGCGTAGTCAGGTAATATTTCAAAGGTTGATCATAAAATATGTTGAAAGACATATAACCTAGATTTCAAAAATTGTTTTTAAAACTAATTCCAGAAGAATGGAGGAGGCTTCTTTTGATAGGTTTAGCCAAACTTCATTTTTCATCAGATTCAAACTCATTCTATTACTCTCTCTCTTTCTAAACGGAGGTATATAACATCATAAAAAAAAGTTTCAAAATACACATTATCTTATTACTATATAGAATTCATTGAAAAAAGTGTTTTGCAAAGTATTCCTACCTGACATCAAATCCATATGTACTTCTATTTACATGCAACCGTTAAAAGTATGAAAAATAGCGGATTCTTCACATCAACACCAAATATATTAAGTACTTGTATATAGTTCAAAGTATTAAAAATGGTTTTTCAATTGCCTTCATATCCATACACTGCTTATTTCATAGTAGTTTTATTCCCCTTCAGTAGCCGTTTCCAACTTCAAGGATAAGTGAGTTTTCTTTTTAATATTAAGATGGGGTTGTAGAAAGAGATTTATCAGGGTTATTAAGAGAAGGGAATCTCCTGATAGGTAAAACTAAAAGGTTCTGATGTCTTGCTCCATCTGTCGGAAAATATCAAATAGTTGTTAATTTTTTTAAATATTTTAAATATTATGAAAGATTTTACAAAATGAACAATTATTTGGTAGTTCTTCCAACAAATGGCGTAAGACATCAGCAAATTTTAGTTACACAATCAAGAGATGTCTTTCTCTCAATTTATCCACCTTATTTAAGTACAATTTTATTTTTGTACTATTTTATGAGGTATCTGCTCGACCCCTTCCTGATTAGCTGCTCAAGGGTGTAGTTGCCCTCCCCCATATGAAGGACGCAGGAAGGGGTTTTCCTTTCTTTGTTGATAGGAAACTTTATAGTGAGACATTTCCTACATTTCTCCAGTTCTCTAGTAAGGAGGAAGAGGAGTGAGTCATTATATAATAACTAGTTAATGATTCGAATATATATAGAAATATCAATTAAGGAGGATCAGAAGATGAGTTTCTTTTATTGTATGAATGCTACGAGCTTTCGGGCAAAAGCCCTTCGACAGACAAAAATATAACTATACAAAGAAAGATAACGATTTATATATGTTAATCTTAACTGAAAACCGATTTTTGAATAAAGTAAATATTAAATCTGCTGTCTGAGACCACGAGACGGCGCATTGTTTGGGCTATTGAAATAAACACGTGGGAGGTTTGAATGTAGTTTGTGTAGGCTGCGGGGATGTCTATTTTTCTATTTATGCTGTGTAGCTTGGATGAAACTATGGATTCTAGAACCAATCTCTGGTGTAGGTTGGAGATATTTTTGTAGTGAATGGTTGGGTTAGCATAGCCTATACAAACTACATTTAAACCTCCCACATGTTTATTTCAATAGCCCAAACCATGCGCCGTCTCGTGGTCTCAGACAGCAGATTTAATATTTACTTTATTCAAAAATCGGTTTTCAGTTAAGATTAGCATATTTAAATCGTTATCTTTCTTTGTATAGTTATATTTTTGCCTATCGAAGGGCTTTTGCCCGAAAGCTCGTAGCATTCATACAATAAAAGAAACTCATCTTCTGATCCTCCTTAATTGATATACCTTACTAGAAGAGTCTTTACCTTTAATATATAGAAATAAGAAATTTATATTAATTTTGACGCGTATGATACTTTTCAAAATAAAATAATATCTATTGTCCTTTCTGCAATTATAAAATTAGTTGGAGGGCCTAATATCATCAGTAATGACTCCCAACAGTTATCCCGTTTTATCTACCAAACCGCTGGGAGGGTTCACCAATGATAAGCCAAGTCCTCTCTTTTAATTTTTCATTGTAGTTTTCGCAATAGATATTATATTTTGAAAAAATTCATACACGTCAAAAATGGTTTGATTTCTTATAAAAGATGCTGCGCTAAGACATTTTGTTAACATTTAGTTTATACTCTGCACTTTTACATTATAAACATACTATCAAATGCTCAGAAAACTGCTGGAGAGTTAATTTTTAAACACTTTCATTTCCAGATAAGAGGAACTTCCTTTTTTAGATTTTGACTAAGATTTGAATAAGGAACATACCCCTGGAACCATTTCCCAATTAGGTTACTAATGTAAATATTCAATAAACATAAAAACGAGAATAGTCAATAACAAAAAATCAAAATAGAAAGAAGGACTTCCTAATATATTGACGATTTATTTTATTAAGAAAGAATTAGGACTCTCTCTAACAAGTCTTATAAAAGTTTTATCTTGATAAAGCTAAATAATATATTTTATGTTGTAATACTTTGAAAAGAACTGGCGTTCCGCAAATTTAAATATTGATAAATAACTTATTTTTTTATCCAATATATGCTTTTTTAATGAAATAATAAATTATATGTAAGCACTATATGCTTTCTAATATTTTTTAAAAAATATATCTTATATAAATTAGTATGAGAAGAAATTTATTATCATGTTAATGGTAATTTTAATTATTTATCTATTCTGCAAATATAAAGAGCTCTGCCACCTTATACTCTAATAATTTAATATCAATCATTGAAATGCGTTCAGAAAAGTGGTTGATATTCATTTAACTATTTAAGCTTACATTTTACTTGTTCACTCGCAATAACAATGAAATATTATTTGAAGCACTTCTATTCGAAAATTATTTTACTCTAATAAATTAGTGAATAATTGAACAATATAAGCTAACATATAGGTAACCCAGGATCCTGGAGGGAAGAACAATTTATATATATATTTATGGATGAAGTATTTTTAAATTAAAAAACTGATATATGTAAGGCATCTCAGATTAATTCTGATTATTTTTGCTTAAATCCCAAAGTTGGTTGAATCGCGCATCACCAACCCACAAAATCTTTATATTTTGAGCACATAGGATAACATTTTATAGATTTTAATAAGCCTTTATAAAATAAACAAATAGGATTTATTTTATTTATTATTAAGTATTTGAGTACCTTTGAAAACCAAAACGTCTTTCACATTATTTTAAAATGTTAATTTTCTTCAATTATTTGAGAAATAATCATTGACCAGAAAAGAATGACAGATAGTCATTGAAAAATCGGGAATATATTTAAAAATGGTGGAGGTAGCAGTCTTTTTTCAAATAAAACTTCAATACGTTTTATTTGAATAGATAAAATGCTTAAGCACTAAATATATTCACAATTTTGAACAAAGATTTTGAATTTTAAAAAGAACTAATAATATACTATATTAATTCTTATGATAATTTTGAGGAAAAAAAATAGAAGTGCGTTAGAATATTATATTTTATTTATAAAAACGAATTAATTAATTTCTCTCTTGATTATAAGTTTTTTTTTATCTGAAGGAAGAATGGAATGAAAAAAAAATTGAGGAAGGGAAAGATTTTTCAGATTTCTTTCTCTCTTTTAAGGGCATAACTAAGTAAAACTAGTTGTTTCCTGAAGTGATATCTCTTGCATCATACACACAGACATCACATTTATACAAATAAAATATATTTAATTTAAATTCATAAAGAGGTTTATTTACAAGTATAAATACATTTTTGAAAGAAACCTAATTTCCAAGCCAGAGGTATTCTTAAGAGAGGTGCCCTCTTACCCAAAAACAGTTCATTTTACATTTGAAAACACTCTTTTGTAGAGGCATCTTCTAGCAGGAAATTCCTCTTATGTAGTATGTTATACTGTATTAATTTTTTTTATCTCGTTTGATTTTTTATATTCATTGATTATTTCTCGTTTATTGTTAATTTTCTTCTGAATTTTTGGCTTGCTTTTCATGTTTTTGGCATGACGTTGAAGATAGTCTTTACGGCAGAAGCGCTCGGTACATTGTGAACATTTAAATGGCTTTTCTCCAAGATGAATGCGCACATGTGTCTCAAGTCTTTGTTTAGTGGGAGTTCTGAAAAAGCAAAATTCACATTCGAAAGGTCTTTCTCCTGTATGTGTTCGGGTATGTGTTTCCAAATGTGAGGACTTCAGAGTTGTATAGTCACAAAACATACAAGTCAAATACTTTTGTTATCATGATCATATTCATGAAGTTTCAAATTTGATATTCCGGTTGTGACAAAGTCACATCTTGAACATTTGAAGTGTTTCCCTTTTGCATGGAGTTCTTCATGGCTTTTTAAACTTTTCAACCATTTGGTTGTAAAATTACAATGTTTACATTTGTGGGAAATAACTTTAATGTGATTATCACGCATGTGTCGATCAAGTGATCTTTTTATTTTAAACGAAGCTTTACATATGTCACATTTATGAGTTCGGTCCATAGCGTGAATATCTATATGTACTTTGAGATGAAACTTGGTAGTTGTAGTATATAAACAAGTTTCACAGCTAAATTTTCGAACATCTAAATGATTTGTTCTATAATGCTCCCAAAGTTCTTCCTTGCTTTCAAGTAGATTTTTACAGTATTGACATTCCTTAAACATTCGGCCATTTTCGAAAACGTCCTTTGCCACCGATATTCCTGGTATATTTCTCTTCTGTAAACACACAAAAAAATGTTTATTTTAATGTAAGCCTATTATAACCTTTGTATAATCCTGGAAGTAAGGTTTAAATTGGGAAATTTTATTATAAATTTTAAAGCTGATAGGAAAACCTTTTGGAATATAAACTATATCATAAAAGAGGCATATCCTGATCATACACATGAGCATTTCAGATGGCAGAGCGCCATCTAGTGAAATAAAAATCAACTAAGCGTTTTTTAATGATTGTTCCAAAATATTTGGTCAATCCATTTTCTTGATAAAGTCATTTTTCAAATATATATATTTATTCATTCCAGATTTATTATTGTTATACTTACCATTTTTATTATTTGTGAATTAATTATTTTGTGCTTGCAAGATAATAGAAATGTCTGAAAAAGAAGTAGAAGAAATAGCAAACAGTGTTCACTATATTATTTTAAATGTTCTTAAATAATTCAATGAAATTATTTTTAAAATATATTAATATTTATTTAATTTTTTTTAATATATATTTCAGTATATTAATTTATGTTAAATACAAAAATTATTAAAACGCGCCCCCTACAATAAAATCTGTCTTTGGAGATTTCAAAAGTTAGCTGAACTTCCTGGGTAGTTGGTGTTCTACGCTCCAAGAACACGTGTTATATATATATCTTTCTCTTTCTTATATATATATATGTCATAATTTGCCTAATGCCCCAGAGATATAATTTATATTCGCCATAATTAGAATATTAAAATGTAAATACAAAAATTTACCCATCTATAAATCTGTACAAAATAAACGTGGGAGCCAGCGCGCGCGGGCGAATGTTATGGCACGCCGCCTTGACCTTTCCATTCGACCACGACAGATATGACATATATATGCAAATTCAATGATTATCTAAATATAGAATGGCCAACAGAATTAACCTTCATAGAGGGTCAAAATATTTAGATTTGAACTAGTTGGGTAACGTCAAATGCATAATAAAATAAATTTATAGAAAAACAAGCGGTTTTATTTGAAATAATACTCTCCCAATAAAGGGTTTGGAATGATTTTGAAGAATTAAAAAGTACATATAATTGGGAAAATGGAGTTACAATAACAGCTCAAAATCAGAGAAGTTGAAAAACAAGTCAATATAAACTTTTATTAATATTAATATCAAAAGGATGAGATCGACTTGTCATCACATAACACACCAAGAGAAACATATAGGATGTTGGTAAGTACAAAAAGAAATCAAGTATAGTTAAACCTGTCTAGAGTGCCACCTCTAAATAGCACCTTCCTCTCTATAGCGACCGATTTTAAATACATAGTACGATGCGAGATTTATATTAAAAGTGACCTGTCTTTAGCACCACCTCTCTTTAGCACCCTTTTTTGGTGAGTCCTAAGAAGGGAGCTATACACAGGTTTAACTGTATCATGTAAATAGGAATTTGTGCCTGTTAGATTACTACTGTAAAAATGATCAAAATTGGGTAAAAGTTGTCGTTTAACAACAAGTCACAATTAGGAATCCAATCCCTTTTCTGAAGAGAAAAAGCTTCAAGGGACCCGATTCTTACAAAATTCCAACCCCACCAGAGAAAGGAAATAACAATATGGGGTTCATTGTTACCCTACAGATATGAAAGATATATCTTCATAGGTAGATAGTGGTGTTCTTACAATTATAACCGTTCAATTAAACCATTATTATAATGTTGGTTACCATGTGTATTTTGGATATATTAAAAAGAATAGTATTATGTTGGTAAAAACAAGTGAAACAATTTATTCTTAAAAATCATTGAATAGTATGTTTTTAACCTTTAAAAAGGTGAAATTGTCATTCATAAAATGGAGATAATACTATTTGATTTACCTATAATCGTAATATATATTCATATTAATAACTCTTAAAAAGGACCTACTGATACACAACGATTTCATTAAGCGATAACCATTGTAAGTTTAAAACTGGGTTGAGCTGACATTCCTCAATATTCCCAAGGATAGGAGTGACAAGAAGCACCCATATTCTTTGAGAGTTATGTGATATTCCATTTCCTGTTGAATTGTAAGAATATTCAAATTTATTGCGTTACCTACTAAGAGAAATACCCAATTCTCTACAACTATTTATTGAGAGCTTTCTCGAATTTTCTTTATATATCCATATATGGTGTTTTGTTTATTATTCCGTTGAATGGGTTTTCCCAACGCAGCAGTGTCACATGCCCAGTTCTTCATATAAACGATATATTTTTTATTATGAAGCGGTATATTCTTTATGCAAATGTACTAACATGTGAAAATGTACTGCTTCTGCTGATGATTGGTTGATAGGGCGCATGCACGAAACCAAGTGTTGCACGAAATCGCTTTGAATTTTCAATATGATAACTATTTGCTTTAAAGAGAAAAAAAGTTCATTTATTTTCTCTAAAAAGAGTATCCATTGTATATGTAGGCTATCTCTCTCTTGATGTAACCCGGATTCCTAGACTATTCTCCATTTAAACTATGAGTAAGATCTAAGCAATAAAGTTAGAAAGTCAAATTTGTTCTTTAGAAGCTATCAGATTGAGTTTCAGAGATTTCTAAGTGGGTTATTTTGATAACTACGATATAAGAGGTTATGAGGATAAGGAGGTGAGGAACACAGGTTGGTTATCATCATAGCAATGTGAAGATTTTGTTCACAGTAACTTTGGGCTTTCGGTGGCTCATGAAAAATTGGTGACGGCATTTTATGTTTTTGTTGTAAATGTCAAAATCGGTTCGAATAAAAATGGAATAGAAACTTCCATGCTCCCGATACAGTTATCAACAAAAAATGACCTAATCAATGCATACAATCAACATGAGGCTACATCAATCAAACTTCAACAAACGGAGAAAAAACGCGATTGTAGTTTTTCTGTATTTTTCTATTTTTTAATAAATACATTTTTGGAAGGTGAATATTGACATTTGAATGCTCCTGCAACATATTACTATAACCCCTCTTTAATTGCTTTGGAATATTTTTTATTCAATATAGAGAGGCTAAGAAATAGGTTCCAGGAGAATCCAAATGTCAATTAATAACCGTCAAAAATCTATTTATTAAAAATAGAAGAAAACAGAAAAAAAAAAAACTACAATTAAATAGAAACGGACATTTTCCCCTTTGGCCTGTAATGAAGAGTCTTGATTGATATGTATGCGTTTTATGCATGCGTCTTCCAAACATATACAATAGAAATAATTATTAAGACATACAGCACAAAATCTGTGGCCCCTAGACAGGTTCCATATAAATAACTACAAATAAGATATCCAACATCAAATCTTTGGCCCTCCAGACAGGTTTCATAGAAATAACTATAAAAAAAAGGTTTTAATGTTTGAGCTTTAAAGGAAATATACCGATTTAATTTTAATCTATCACAGACAATCTGAAAGCCTGAAATTTTGTACACTAACATTATTAGCATAATTGACACGTGAACAGAATTTCACACTTCTGAGGGCCAGGTAATATTTCAAAAGTTGATCATAAAATATTTTGACAGACATATAACCTAGATTTAAAAAATTGTTTTCAAACTAATTCCAGAAGAATGAAGTCAACAACAAATATATTAAGTACTTGTTTATAGTTCAAAGTATTACAATTTTCCATTGCCTTCATAGCCATACACTGCTTATTTCATAGTAGGTTTATTCCCCTTCAGAAGCTGTTTACAACTTCAAGGATAATTAAGTTATCTTTTGGTTATTAAGATGGGGTTGTAGAGAGAGACTTATCAGAAACACAAAGAAAAGTGAATCTCTTGACGTAAAACTATAATTTCTGATGTTTTGCGCCATCTGTCGGAAAAATATCAAATAGTTGTTTATTTTTATTTTTTTTATAATATTTGTGAATAAATTTTTAAAATGAAAATTATTTGATATTTCTTCCACAACAAATGGCGTAAACCTTCAGTAACTCTTAGTTACACAATCAAGAGATGCCTTAATTTATCCACCTGATCCCAGCACAATTTAATTTTTGTACTATTTTATGAAGTATCTGCTCGACGGTGTTGTTGCCCTTCCCCATATGGAGGAAGTAGGTAGGGGTTTCCTTTCTTTGTTGATGGGAAACTTTATAGCGAGGCATTTTCTATATTCCACCAGTTCTCTAGGGTGAAGGAAGAGGAATGAGTTATTATATAAGAACTAGTAAATGATTCAAATACATATAGTTAATAAGAAATTTATTTAAATTTTGACGCGTATGATACTTTTCAAAATAAAATAATAACTACTGTCCACATTTTCGGAAATTATAAAATTAGCTGGAGGGCCTGATATCAGCAGTAATGACTCCCCAACAGTTATCCCGTTTTATCTACCAAACCGCTGGGAGGGTTCACCAATGATATGCTAAGCCCTCCTGTTAATTATTTTATTGTAGTATGGGCAATAGATATTATATTTTGAAAAAATTCACACACGTCAAAAATAATTTGAATTTCATATAAAAGATGGCGCACTAAGACATTTTGTTAACATTTAGTTTATCTTCCGCAATTAGATTATACACATACTATCAAATGTTTATAAAATTACTGGAGAATTAATTTTTAAACACTTTCATTTCCAGTTGAGAAGAACTTCCCTTTTTAGATTTTAATTTAAAATTTGAATAAGGAACATACCCTTGAAACCATTCCCAAATTAGGTTGCTAATGTAAATTTTCAATAAACATAAAAACGAGAATAGTCAATAACAAAAAATCAAAATAGAATGAAAGACTTCTTAATATATTGACGATTTATTTTATTAAGAAAGAATTAGGACTCTCTCTAACAAGTCTTATTAAATTTTTATCTTAATAAAGCAAAATAATATATTTTTTTGTTGTAATACCTTGAAAAGAACTGGCGTTCCGCAAATTTAAATATTGATAAATAACTTATTTTTTTATCAAATATTTGCTTTTTTATTGAAATAATAAATTATATGTATGCACTATATTCTTTCTAATATTTTTTAAAAAATATATCTTATATAAATTAGTATGAGAAGAAATTTATTATCATGTTAATGGTAATTTTAATTATTTATCTATTCTGCAAATATAAAGAGCTCTGCCACTTTATACTCTAATATTTTAATATCAATCATTGAAAGGCGTTCAGAAAAGTGGTTGATATTTATTTAACTATTTAAGCTTGCATTTTACTTGTTCACTCGCAATAACAATGAAATATTATTTGAAGCACTTCTATTCGAAAAATTATTTTACTCTGAAATATATTTTGAACAATATGAACTAACATAAAGGTAATTCAGGCTCCTTGAGCGTAGAATAATTTATATATATATATTTTTGTATAAAAGTATTTCTATATAGAAAACTGATGATATATGTAAGGCATCTCAGATTAATTCTGATTATTTTTGCTTAAATCCCAAAGTTGGTTGAATCGCGCATCACCCACCCACAAAATCTTTATATTTGGAGCACATAGGATAACATTTTATAGATTTTAATAATCCTTTATAAAATAAACAAATAAGATTTATTTTATTTATTATTAAGTATTTGAGTACCTTTGAAAACCAAAACGTCTTTCACATTATTTTAAAATGTTAATTCTCTTCAATTATTTGAGAAATAATCATTGACCAGAAGAGAATGACAGATAGTCATTGAAAAATCGGGAATAAATTTTAAAATGGTTGAGGTAGCTGTCTTTTTTCAAATAAAACTTCAATACGTTTTATTTGAATAGATAAAATGCTTAAGCACTCAATATATTCACAATTTAGAACAAAGATTTTGAATTTTAAAAAGAACTAATAATATAGTATATCAATTCTTATGATAATTTTGAGGAAAAAAAATAGAAGTGTGTTAGAATATTATATTTTATTTATAAAAACAAATAAATTAATTTCACTCTTGATTATAAGTTTTTTTATCTGAAGGAAGAATGGAATGAAAAAAAACTTGAGGAAGGGAAAGATTTTTCAGATTTCTTTCTCTCTTTTAAGGGCATAACTAAGTAAAACTAGTTGTTTACTGAAGTGATATCTCTTGCATCATACACACAGACATCACATTTATACAAATAAAATATATTCATATCAAATTCATAAAGAGGTTTATTTACAAGTATAAATACAATTTTTGCAAGAAACCTAATTTCCAAGTCAGAGGTATTCTTTAGAGAGGTGCCCTCTTACCCAAAAACAGTTCATTTTAGATTTGAAAACTTTCTTTTGTTGAGGCATATTCTAGCAGGAAATTCCTCTTATGTAGTATGTTATACTGTATTAATTTATTTTTATCGCGTTTGATTTTTTTTAATATTCATTCATAATTTCTCGTTTATTGTTAATTTTCTTCTGATTTTTTGGCTTGCTTTTCATGTTTTTTGGCATGACGTTGAAGATAGTCCTTACGGCAGAAGCGCTCGGTACATTGTGAACATTTAAATGGCTTTTCTCCAAGATGAATGCGCACATGTGTCTCAAGTCTTTGTTTTGTGGTAGTTCTGAAAAAGCAAAATTCACATTCGAAAGGTCTTTCTCCTGTTTGTGTTCGGGTATGTGTTTCCTAATGTGAGGACTTCAGAGTTGTATAGTCACAAAACATACAAGTCAAATACTTTTTGTTATCATGATCATATTCATGAAGTTTCAAATTTGATTTTCCGGTTGTGACAAAGTCACATCTTGAACATTTGAAGTTTTTCCATTTTGCATGGATTTCTTCATGGCTTTTTAAACTTTTCAACCATTTGGTTTTAAAAATACAATGTTTACATTTGTGGGAAATAACTTTGATGTGATTATCACGCTTGTGTCGAGCAAGCGAAAGCTTCATTTTGAACGAAGCTTTACATATGTCACATTTATGAGTTCGGTCCATAGCGTGAATATCTATATGTACTTTGAGATGAAACTTGGTAATTGTAGTATATAAACAAGTTTCACAGCTAAATTTTCGAACATCTGAATGATTTGTTCTATAATGCTCCCAAAGTTCTTTCTTGCTTTCAAGTAGATTTTTACAGTAGTGACATTCCTTAAACATTCGGCCATTTTCGAAAACGTCCTTTGCCACCGATTTTCCTGGTATATTTCTCTTCTGTAGACACACAAATAAAAATGTTTATTTTAATGTAAGCATATTATAACCTTTGTATAATCCTGGATGTAAGGTTTAAATTGGGAAATTTTATTATAAATTTTAAAGGTGAGAGAAAAACCTTTTGGAATATAAACTATATCATAAAAGAGGCATATCCTGATCACACACATGAACATTTCAGATGGCAGAGCGCCATCTAGTGAATTGAAAATCAACTAAGCGTTTTTTAATGATTGTTCCATAATATTTGGTCAACCCATTTTCTTGATAAAGTCATTTTTTCAAATATACATTCATTTATTCCAGATTTATTATTGTTAAACTTACCATTTTTATTATTTGTGAATTAATTATTTTGTGCTTGCGAGTTAATAGAAATGTCTGAAAAAGAAGTAGAAGAAATAGCAAAATGTGTTCACTATATATTATTTGAAATGTTCTAAAATAATTCAATGAAATTATTTTTAAAATATATTATTATTATATTTAAAATTAATATTTATTTTAAAATTTTAAATATTTCAGTATATTAATTTATGTTAAATACAAAAATTATTAAAACGAGCCGTCTACATTAAAATCTGTCTTTGGAGATTTCAAAAGTTAGCTGAACTTCCTGGGTAGTTGGTGTTCTACGTTCCAAGAACACGTGTTATATATATATCTTTCTTATATAATATCCCCCTAACCTTAAAGAGAATCATTGTACAAGTAAGAAGCCTTTTTGTAGTACAGATAATTAATCATGTTTCACTATTTAAAACTAAGACCATAAAATGCATCTTATGCAACGGTGAATTTAGTCTCGATTTTCCACACTACATGTTCTACTGTACGGCAATGGAAGAAGAAAGAGAAATTCTTCGTCAAGAGACCGGCTATAATAGCAATTCTTCCAACAAATAGCGTAAGCCATCAGCAACCTTTAGTTACGCAATCAAAAGAAGCTTTTCTCTTAATTTATCCACCTTATTCAAGTAAAATTTTATTTTTTCACTTTTTTATGAGGTACCTGCTCGACCCCTCCTGATTAGCTGATCAAGGGTGTTGTTGCCCTCCCCCATATGAAGGAAGCAGGTAGGGGTTTCCTTTCTTTGTTGATGGGAAACTTTATAGCGAGGCAATTTCTATATTTCACCAGTTCTCTAGGGTGAAGGAAGAGGAGTGAGTTATTATATAAGAACTAGTAAATGATTCGAATACATATAGTTATTAAGAAATTTATATTAATTTTGACGCGTATGATACTTTTCAAAATAAAATAATATCTACTTTCCTTTCTGCAATTATAAAATTAGCTGGAGGGCCTGATATCATCAGTAATGAATCCCCAACTGTTATCCCGTTTTATCTGCCAAACCGCTCGGAGGGTTCACCAATGATAAGCTAAGCCCTCCTGTTAATTATTTTATTGTAGTATGGGCAATAGATATTATATTTTGAAAAAATTCACACACGTCAAAAAGGGTTTGAATTTCTTATAAAAGATGGCGCACTAAGACATTTTGTTAACATTTAGTTTATACTCCGCACTTAGATTATACACATACTATCAAATGTTTATAAAATTACTGGAGAATTAATTTTTAAACACTTTCATTTACAGTTGAGAAGAACTTCCTTTTTTAGATTTTATTTAAAATTTGAATAAGGAACATACCCTTGAAACGATTTCCCAATTTGGTTACTAATGTAAATTTTCAATACACATAAAAACGAGAATAGTCAATAACAAAAAAATCAAAATAGAATGAAGGACTTCTTAATATATTGACGATTTATTTTATTAAGAAAGAATTAGGACTCTCTCTAACAAGTCTTATTAAAGTTTTATCTTAATAAAGCAAAATAATATTTTTTTGTTGTAATACCTTGAAAAGAACTGGCGTTCCGCAAATTTAAATATTGATAAATAACTTATTTTTTTATCCAATATATGCTTTTGTGATGAAAAAATAAATTATATGTAAGCACTATTTGCCTTCTAATATTTTTAAAAATATATGTCTTATATAAATTAATATGAGAAGAAATTTAATATCATGTTATGGTAATTTTAAATATTTATCTATTCTGCAAATATAAAGAGCTCTGCCACCTTATACTCTGATATTTTGGAAACAATCATTGAAAGTCGTTCAGAGAAGTGGTTTTATATTTTTTGACCATTTAAGCTTGCATTTTACTTGTTCACTCGTAACATCAATGAAAAATTATTTGGAGCACTTTCTTTCGAAAATTATTTTACTCTAATAAATTAGTGAATAATTGAACAATATGAGCTAACATATAGGTAACCCAGGCTCCTGTAGGGAAGAACAATTTATATATATATTTATGGATGAAGTATTTTTAAATTAAAAAAAAAACTGATATATGTAAGGCATCTCAGATTAATTCTGATTATTTTTGCCTAAAACCCAAATTTTGTTAAGTCGCGCATCTCCAACCTACAAACATCTTTTTATTTGGAGCACATAGGATAATATTTCATAGATTTTATTATTCTTTTATGAAATAAACAAATAGGATTTATTTTATTTATTATTAAGTATTTGAGTACCTTTGAAAACCAAAACTTCTTTCACATCATTCAAAAATGTAAATTCTATTCAATTATTTGAGAAATTATCATTGCCCAGAAAAGAGTGATAGAGAATCATTGAAAAATCGGGAATAAATTAAAAAATGGCTTATGTGGCTGTCTTTTTCAAACAAAACTTCAATACGTTTTATTTTAATAGATAAAATGCATAAGCACTCAATATAATCACAATTTAGAGCGAAGATTTTGAATTTTAAAAAGAACTAATAATATAATATGTCAATTCTTTTATTAATTTTGAAGCAAAAAAAAAATTGAAGTGCGTGAGAATATTATATTTTATTAATAATCACAAATAAATTAATTTCTCTATTGAATATATTAGTTTTTTTTTTAATCTGAAGGAGGCACTGAATAAAAAAAAAACTTGAGAAGAGAGAGATTTTTCAGATTACTGCCTCTCTTTCAAGGGCATAACTAAGTAAAACTAGTTGTTTACTGAGTTGATATCTCTTGTATCATAAACACAGACATCACATTTATACAAATAAAATATATTTATTTCAAATTTATGAAGGTTTATTTACAAGTATAAATACAATTTTTTAAAGAACCCTAATTTCCCAGCCGGAGGTATTCTTTAGAGAGGTGCCCTCTTGCCCAAAAACAGTTCATTTTAGATTTGAAAACTTTCTTTTGTAGAGGCATCTTCTAGTAGGAATATCTTCTTATGTAGAAGGTTTTACTGTATTAATTTATTTTTTGTCTCGTTTGATTTTTTTTAACATTCATTGATATTTCTCGTTTTTGTTAATTTTCTTCTGATTTTTTGGCTTGCTTTTCATGTTTTTTGGCATGACGTTGAAGATAGTCTTTACGGCAGAAGCGCTCGGTACATTGTGAACATTTAAATGGCTTTTCTCCAAGATGAATGCGCACATGTGTCTCAAGTCTTTGTTTTGTGGGAGTTCTGAAAAAGCAAAATTGACATTCGAAAGGTCTTTCTCCTGTATGTGTTTGGGTATGTGTTTCCAAATGTGAAGACTTCAGAGTTGCGTAGTCACAAAACATACAAGTCAAATACTTTTTGTTATCATGATCATATTCATGAAGTGTCAAATTTGATTTCCCGGTTGTGACAAAATCACATCTTGAACATTTGAAGTGTTTCCCTTTTGCATGAAGTTCTTCATGGCTTTTTAAACTTTTCAACCATTTGGTTGTAAAATTACAATGCTTACATTTGTGGGAAATAACTTTGGTGTGATTATCACGCATGTGTCGAGCAAGTGAATTTTTAATTTTGAACGAAACTTTACATATGTCACATTTATGAGTTTGGTCCTTAGCGTGAGTACTTTTATGTACTTTGAGATGAAACTTGGTAGTTGTAGTATATACACAAGTTTCACAGCTAAATTTCCGAACATCTGAATGATTTGTTCTATAATGCTCCCAAAGTTCTTTCTTGCTTTCAAGTAGATTTCTACAGTATTGACATTCCTTAAACATTCGGTCATTTTCGAAAACGTCCTTTGCCACCGATTTTCCTGGTATATTTCTCTTCTGTAAACACACAAAAAAAAATGTTTATTTTAAAGTAAGCCTATTATAATCTTTGTATAATCCTGGAAGTAAGGTTTAAATTGGGAAATTTTATTATAAATTTTAAAGGTGAAAGGAAACCCTTTTGGAATATAAACTATATCATAAAAGAGGCATATCCTGATCACACCCATGAGCATTTCAGATGGCAGAGCGCCATCTAGTGAATTAAAAATCAACTGAACGTTTTTTAATGATTGTTCCATAATATTTGGTCAACCCATTTTCTTGATAAAGTCATTTTTCAAATATATATTTTTATTCATTCCAGATTTATTATTGTTATACTTACCATTTTTATTATTTGTGAATTAATTATTTTGTGCTTGCGATTTGATAGAAATGTCTGAAAAAGAAATAGAAGAAATAGCAAACAGTGTTCACTATATATTATTTTAAATGTTCTAAAATAATTCAATGAATTTATTTTTAAAATATATTAATATTATATTTAAAACTAGACGAATGGCCAGGGCAACGCCCGGGTTTTACCCGAGTGCGTATATATTTTAAAAACGTTTTAATTCAAATACTATTCGTTACAATTATAAATTGGCGCCGTGGATGTCTTATTTGTGAAACGTCCCGCCCCAAACTGTGTGTGTCTTGAAAATATAAAAATAAAAATGTGAATTTCATCATGTCGATTTTTTTTTTGCATTTCACCTACTAAATCGATAGAGATAATTACATTTGCAACATGAACTTAGGTATATTGACTAAATAGAAAACTGCATAGTAATAAAGATCATTTTTTAAAGGCACCATATCGTTTTTTTTTTCAATAAAATCGAAACAAAAATTAACGATAAATAACGATAATTGCCTTAAAAAGAAATTGCCTTAAAAAAAAGAAACATTCGCGGTGATTTTGTCTTGCATTCGTTTATACAATTATTATATACGAATGACCCGGGCAACGCCCGGGTTTGACCAGATTAAATGCTTTTATTCAAATACTATTCGTTACAATTATAAATTGGCGCCGTGGATGTCATTCTTGTATAATATATAAATGAGTTTTAAAAATTGTAAAAAAAAAAATGCATCGGCCGGGAATCGAACCCGGGCCGCCCGCGTGGCAGGCGAGTATTCTACCACTGATTAAATGAAAGGATTTAAAAGCACGAAAGTTTCCTTTATACATAATACACACTTCTACTGCCCTTACTGCAATGAAAAAATATATTGGGAGGGCTTGGCTCATCAGTAGTGAACCCTCCCAGCGGTTTCGCCAATTTAATCCACCAGACCGCTTCTCAGAGCTCTAATACTGTATTGGACGATTCTGCTTATATACGCAGCACTGAAGGATGGAATCTCAGAAATGGTTTTCAAGAGAACTATGGACAAAAGCTTATAGGACAGTAGAATTACATTCAAATATTTGCATCGAGCAATGCTCCTCCGCAAACAATAAATACAAGGCCAGTTAGGCATAAATTAATACAAAGCGATAACGCGCCATCTGTACACATTAAATGAAAGGATTTAAAAGCACGAAAGTTTCCTTTATACATAATACACACTTCTACTGCCCTTACTGCAATGAAAAAATATATTGGGAGGGCTTGGCTCATCAGTAGTGAACCCTCCCAGCGGTTTCGCCAATTTAATCCACCAGACCGCTTCTCAGAGCTCTAATACTGTATTGGACGATTCTGCTTATATACGCAGCACTGAAGGATGGAATCTCAGAAATGGTTTTCAAGAGAACTATGGACAAAAGCTTATAGGACAGTAGAATTACATTCAAATATTTGCATCGAGCAATGCTCCTCCGCAAACAATAAATACAAGGCCAGTTAGGCATAAATTAATACAAAGCGATAACGCGCCATCTGTACACATTAAATGAAAGGTGTGTATTATGTATAAAGGAAACTTTCGTGCTTTTAAATCCTTTCATTTAATGTGTACAGATGGCGCGTTATCGCTTTGTATTAATTTATGCCTAACTGGCCTTGTATTTATTGTTTGCGGAGGAGCATTGCTCGATGCAAATATTTGAATGTAATTCTACTGTCCTATAAGCTTTTGTCCATAGTTCTCTTGAAAACCATTTCTGAGATTCCATCCTTCAGTGCTGCGTATATAAGCAGAATCGTCCAATACAGTATTAGAGCTCTGAGAAGCGGTCTGGTGGATTAAATTGGCGAAACCGCTGGGAGGGTTCACTACTGATGAGCCAAGCCCTCCCAATATATTTTTTCATTGCAGTAAGGGCAGTAGAAGTGTGTATTATGTATAAAGGAAACTTTCGTGCTTTTAAATCCTTTCATTTAATGTGTACAGATGGCGCGTTATCGCTTTGTATTAATTCTACCACTGAACCACCGATGGTTATGAAAAATCCCATCCGTGAGCTTCAGACAGACAAACAAACAGACAGAATAAGGCAAATATATAAGTAGATTAATATTTATTTTGAAATTTTTAATATTCCAGTATATTAATTTATGTTAAATACAAAAATTATTAAAAAGCGCCGTCTACAATAAAATCTGTCTTTGGAGATTTCAAAAGTCAGCTGAACTTCCTGGGTAGTTGGTGTTCTGCGTTCCAAGAACACGTGTTATATATATATCTTTCTCTTTCTTATATATATGTCATATTTTGCCTAATGTCCCAGAGATATAATTTATATTCACCATAATTAGAATGTTTAAATGTAAATACAAATTTACCTATCTATAAATCTGTACAGAATAAACGTGGGAGCCAGCGCGCGCGGGCGAATGCTATTGCACGCCGCCGCGTGCGCGCGCTCACGAGTGTGAAACAAATTATTTTTCGAAGCTTACATACACAACAGCTGCACCCTTCCATTCGACCACGACAGGTACGACATATATATGCAAATTCAATAATTCTTTAAATATAGGATGGCCAACAGAATTAACCTTCATATAGTGGGACAAAATATTTATATTTGACCTAGTTGGGTAACGTGAAATGCATAATAAAATAAATTTATAGGAAAACAAGCGGTTTTATTTGATATAATACTCTTCCAATATAGGGTTTGGAATTATTTTGAGGAATTAAAAAGTGCATATAATTGTGAAAATGGAGTTACAATAACAGCTCAAAATCAGAAAAGTTGAAAACAAGTCAATATAAACATTTAGCAATATTAATATCAAAAGGATAAGATCGACTTGTCATCACATGTGGAAAGTACAAAAAGAAATCCAGTACAGTTAAACCTGTATGATTGATGAAAAATGGGTAAAAGATGTCGTTTATTAACAACACACAATTAGGGATCCAATCCCGATTTTTTTTTTCTGAAGAGACAATGCTTTGAACACCCGATTATTACAAAATTCCAACCCCACCAGAGAATGGAAATAACTATTTGGGGTTCATTTGTACCCTACAGATATGAAAGATATACCTCCAAATATGTGGTGTTCTTACTATAAAACCTCTTCTAATTAAACCATGATTATAATGGTGGTTACCATGTGTACTTCGGAAATAGAGAGATAAGTGTTGTGTTGGTAAAAACAAGTGATACAATTATCCTTAATAATCATTGAATAATATGTTTTTTTTTACCTTTAAAAAGGTGAAATTGTCGTTCATAAAATGAAGAAAATACTGATTGATTTACCTATAATCGTAATATATATATATATATTAATACCTCTAATAAAGGACCTACTAATACACAACGATTTAATTGAGGGATAACTGTTGTAAATCTAAAACTGACCTGAGCTGAAATAACTCAATTTTTACGAAAACAGGAATGAATAGAAGCACCCATATTATAGGAGAGTCCATAATGTGATATTACAGTTTTCGCTAAATTGCAAATACATTCACATTTTACAAGTTACCTACGAAGAGAGATAATATATTTTCTATAACTATTTCTTGCTATTTTTCTCGATTTTTCTCTATATATGGTGTTTTGTTTAGTCTTACCAGCGTAAGACTGAACAAAACACCATATATAGAGAAAAATCGAGAAAAATAGCAAGAAATAATGGATTTTTCCAAAGTTCCTAAGTCACACATGCGCAGTTTTTTAATATGAAAAATCGGTATTATGAGATTGCGTTTAGCATATGCAAACTCACTGGCATGCGGGAAAGTACTCCTTCTGCTGCTGATTGGTTGATAGGGCGCATGCACTAGACCAATTTTTGTACCAACTTGCTCAAAATTTTCAAAAAGTCGCGCTGTGCTTTAAAGTTGAAGCAAATTTAGGATCCAATATAAAATAGGTTCTATAATGTAATTAAAATTTAATTAAAAACCTTTTGCTTTCAAGGTGAAAAGCTATCAGAATAAGTTGCAGAGATTTATAAGTGGGTGATTCTGATATATTTGATAGAGAAGGGAATGAAGATAAGGAGATGAGAAATAAGGTTTTGTTGTTTTTTTCCAAATCTAGAAATATTTGGGATTCCGATGGCACATGAAAATAATTTGTGGAGGCATTTTTTGTTTTATTGTTGAGAATTGGTTCGAATATATGGAATAGAAACCTTCATGCCCCCTATACAGTTATCAACATAAATTTGACCTAATAAATACATTTAAACAACATGAGGCTACATCAATCAAAACTTCAACACACAGAAAAAAAAAACGCGACACTTTCTTTTAAATGTTTTTTATTCAATATAAAGGGCCTAAAGAAATAGGTTTCAGTAGCATTGAATGTCAATAATTACCCTTCATAAATGCATTTTTCAAAAAATACAGAAAAATACAATTAAATAGAAACTGACATTTTCCCTTTTAGCCTGTAGAAAAACATCTTGACCCCCCCCCCCCCCAGACAGGTTTCATAGAAATAACTACAAAAAAAATATGTTTTAGTTTTAAAAGAAATATACCAATTTAATTAAAAAAAATATCTATCACAGACTATCTTAAAGCCTGAAATTTTGTACACAGCATTATTAGCATAATTGACACGTGAACAGAATTTCAGACTTTTGCGTGGTCAGGTAATATTTCAAAATTTGATCATAAAATATGTTTACAGACACAAAACCTATATTTCAAAAAATACTTTTAAAACTAATTCCAGAAGAATGGAAGAGGCCTCTTTTGATAGGTTTAGCCAAACTGCATTCTTTATCAGATTCAAAACCTTATTCTAATTCTCTCTCTCTCTAAACGAGGGTATAACATCATATAATGAAACAACTTTTAAAATATACTCTATATTATTACGATACAGAATCTATATATATATAAAATTGAATGTCTGTCTGTACTCTATAGATTCACACACCATACATCCAATCGCCGTGAAACTTTGGGATATTATTAGGTATATCCCCTGGAAGGTTTTTAAAAAATAATTTCTTGAATATCTTGAATATCCTTAGAGTTATTTGCAGATTTGTAGATATAACTCGCAAGCAGCGCCCCCATTGCGACGATGATAACAAGTGTTTTTATCTATAAGTTTTATTATCACTAAGTTTATTATCTTAAAAATTATTTATCAAAAGTAAGATTTCTACCTATTAATTGCGCAAAAGTCAAAGTTAGTTTTATCATTTATCTACAACATATATATTGGGAGAATAGATAAAATGATGATTTTGTAATGTAGAAATTAGGAAAGACAAAATTCAGGATGACACGGCAATTTATTTGAGACAAAAATAATGATACAATTCCAAGGCAAAGATACTATTCCTTTAACTTCCAATTAACGAGGGAACCAATTAATATTGATTTTACTCAACTTATCGAGTATTTTTCAAGGGACCGGGAAAAAATGTTCACTTTATCGAGAATTCTTTAGACAAACCTTTACTAGGGTAAAACCTGGGCGAAGTCGGGTACGTCCGCTAGTTTATAATAAAAACAATGTTTTACAAAGTATTCCTACCTGACATTATATCTATTTACATGCAATCATTAAAAGTATGAAAAATAGTGGATTTTTTACGTCAACACAAAATATATTAAATACTTGTATATAGTTATAGTATTAAAAATTGTTTTTCCTTTGCCATCATATCCATACACTTGTTATTTCGTAATAGTTTATTCCCCTTCAGAAGCCGTTTCCAACTTCAAGGATAAGTTAGTTCTCTTTTCGATATTAAGATGGGGTTGTAGAGAGAGATTTATCAGGACTATTAAGAGAAGGGAATCTTCTGATTATAAAACTAAAAGGTTCTAATGTCTTGCTCCATCTGTCGGAAATAAATTTCAAAAGATCGACTTGTCATCACATAACACACCAAGAGAAACATATAGAATGTTGGAAGGTACAAAAGGAAAATCTAGTATCATGTAAATAGGAATTTGTGACTGTTAGATTATTACTAAAAGATTGATGAAAAATGGGTTAAAGATGTCGTTTATCAACAACACACAATTAGGGATCCAATTCTGGACACATTTTATTATTTTTTTTTCTGAAGAGACAATTCTTTCGAGACCCTCTTTTTACAAAATTCCAACCCCACCAGAGAATGGAAATAACAATATGGGGTTCTATGTTACTCTAAAGATAAGAAAGATATATCTCCATATATGTGGTGTTCTTAAATAGAACCGTTCTAATCAAACCATTATTATAATGTTGGTTACCATGTGTATTTCGGAGATATTAAAAAGAATAGTATTAAGTTGGTAAAATCAAGTGATGCAATTTTCCTTAATAATCATTGAATAGTATGTTTTTATCTTTAAAAGGGTGAAATAGTCGTTCTTATCATGAAGATAATACTAATTGATTTACCTATAATGGTAATATATATTCATATTGATACCTCTAATAAAGGACCTACTGATACACAACGATTTCATTAAGCGAGAACCTTTGTAAATTTAAAACTGGCTTGAACTGACATGTATGCGTCTTCCAAACATGTTCAATAGGAATCACTATAAATAAGACATACTGCACCAAATCTGGGGTCCCCCAGACAGGTTCCATATAAATAACTATAAATAATTCATACAGCGCCAAATCTGTAGCTCTACAGACTGTTTCCATAGAAATACTACAAAAAAGACATGCATTACTAAATCTTTGACCCTCCCCCCAGACAGGTTCCATAGAAATAACTACAAAAAAGGTTTCAATGTTTGAGCTTTAAAGGAAATATACCAATTTAATTCTAATCTATCAACGACTATTATGAAAGCCTGAAATTTGTACACTAACATAATTAGCATAATTGACACGTGTACAGAATTCCAGTCTTTTGCATGGTCAGGTAATATTTCAAAAGTTGATCATAAAATATTTTGACAGACATATAACCTATTTAAAAAAAATTGTTTTAAAACTAATTCCAGAAGAATGAAGGAGGCCTCTTTCGATAGGATTAGCCAAACTACATTCTTTATCAGATTCAAAACCTCATTCTAATTCTCTCTCTCTAAACGTGAGTATAACATCATATGATAAAACACCTTTTAAAATACACATTATCTTATTACGATATAGAATTTATAATAAAAAAAGGAGTTTTTTTAAGGTATTCCTACCTTTCATCAAATACATAAGTATTTCTATTTACAGGCAACCATTAAAGGTATGAAAAAAAGTGAATTCTTTACGTCAACACCAAATATATTAAGTACTTGCCGAATAGGTAGATATGTGGTGCTCTTACAATAAAAACTATTCTAAATAAACCATTATTATAATAGTGGTTACCATGTGTACTTCGGATATATTAAAATAAAGTCGGTGGATGAGAGGGTAACACGCTCGATTCCCGACAGTCATGACCCGGGATTGAATCCCGCGTTAAAAATTGTTTAATATGTGACTAACCTTCACATATTATTCATTGTTCAATTATCATGAACTAGGTTGCTCTTGCTGAGCGGTACCTATTAATGTGATTTGAACCAGTCGGATATATTAAAAAAATTATAATTATATTGGTGAAAACAAGTGAAACAATTTTCTTTAATAGTCATTGAATAGTTTGTTTTTTACTTTTTAAAAAGGTGAAATTGTCGTTCATATAATGAAGATAATACTAATTTATTTACCTATATATAATCGTAATATATATTCATATTAATACCTCTTATAAAGGACCTACTGATACACAACGATTTCATTAAGAGATAACCGTTGTAAATTTAAAACTGGCTTGAGTTGACATTACTCAATATTCCCAAAGATAGGAGTGACAAAAAGCACCCATATTCTAAGAGAGTTAGGTGATATTCCATTTCCTGTTGAATTGTAAAAACATTCAAATTTATTGCGTTACCTACTAAGAGAGATACCCAATTTTCTACAACTATTTCTTGCGAGTTTTCGCGAATTTTCTTTAAATATCTATATATGGTGTCTTGTTTATTATTTCGTTGATTGGGTTTTCCCAACGCAGCAGTGACACATGCGAGTTCTTTATATAAACGATCTTTTTTTTATTATGGAACAGTATTTTCTTCATGCAAATGTACCAGCTCGTGGGAAAGTATTGCTTCTGCTGATGATTGGTTGATAGCGCGCATGCACGACACCAAGTGTTTCCGGAAATCGCTCAGGATTTTCAACATGACAACTATTTGCTTTTAAGGTGAAAAAATGGTTAATTTCTTTTCACTCAAAATAGTCTCTGTTGTATATGTAGGCTATCTCTCTCTCTCTCTTGATGTAACCTGGATTCATAGACTATTCTCTTTTTATAATATAAGTAAGATCCATGCTATAACGTCATGAAAGTCAAATTTGTTCTTTAGAAGCTATCAGATTGAGTTGTAGAGATTTCTAAGTGGGTTATTTTGATATAGGAGGCTATAAGGATAAGGAGGTGAGGAACACAGTTTGGTTATCATCATAGCAATGTGAAGATTTTGTTCACAGTAAATTTGGGCTTTCGATGGCTCATGAAAAATTGGTAAAGGCATTTTATGTTTTTGTTGGAAATGTCAAAATCTGTTAGAATAAATGTAATAGAAACCATCATGCCCCCCTATACAGTTATCAACAAAAATTGACCTAATCAATACAAACAACGAACATGAGGCTACATCAATCAAACTTCAACACACTGATTAAAAAAAACGCGACACCTTCTTTGAAAAATATTTTCTATTAAATATAGAGGGGCTAAAGAAATAGGTTCCAGGAGCATTCAAATGTCAATAATTACCCTTGAAAAATGTATTTATTAGTAAATAGAAAAAATACAGAAAAAACTACAATTAAATAGAAATGGACATTTTCTCCTCTAGCTTGTAGAAAAACATCTTGATTGGATGTGTATACGTCTTATGTAGGCGTCTTCCAAACATGTTCAATAGAGATAATTATAAATAAGACATACAGCACAAAATCTGTGGCCCCCAGACAGGTTGCATAGAAACGAATACAAAAAAAGGTATTAATGTTTGAGCATTAAAGGAAATATACAAATTCAATTCTAATCTATAACGACTTTCTGAAAGCCTGAAATTTTGTACACTAACATTATTAGCATAATTGACACGTGAACAGAATTTCAGACTTCTGCGTAGTCAGGTAATATTTCAAAATTTGATCTTAAAATATGTTGAAAGACATATAACCTAGATTTAAAAAAAATGCTTTAAAAACTAATTCCAGAAGAATGGAAGAGGCCTCTTTTGGGAGGTTTAGCCAAACTTCATTTTTCATCAGATTCAAACTCATTCTATATCTCTCTCTCTTTCTAAACGAGGGTATATAACATCATTAAAAAACAAGTTTCAAAATACACATTATCTTATTATTATATAGAATTTATAATATAAAATACAATGTTTTACAAAGTATTCCTACCTGATAATAAATCCATAAGTACTTCTATTTACATGCAACCTTTAAAAGTATGAAAAATATATATTTTTCATGTAAAAACCAAATATATTTAGTACCTTTTTATATTTCAAAGTATTGAAAATTGTTTTTCCTTTGCTTTCATATTCATACACTGTTTATTTCAAAGTAGGTTTATTCCCCTTCAGAAGCTGTTTACAAATTTAAGGATGATTTCTCTTTTTAATATTAGGATGGAATTGTAGATATAGACATATCAGGATTATTAAGAGAAGGGAATCTCCTGATCGTAAAACCAAAAGGTTTTGATATCTTGCACTATCTGTCGGAAAAATATCAAATAGTTGTTGATTTTTATTTTCTTTCTAAAATTTGCGAATAAATTTTAAAAATGAAAATTATTAGGTATTTCTTCCAACAAATAGCGTAAGCCATCAGCAACCTTTAGTTACACAATCAAAAGAAGCTTTTCTCTTAATTTATCCACCTTATTCAAGTAAAATTTTATTTTTTCATTTTTTTATGAGGTATCTGCTCGACCCCTCCTGATTAGCTGAACAAGGGTGTTGTTGCCCTCCCCCATATGAAGGAAGCAGGTAGGGGTTTCCTTTCTTTGTTGATGGGAAACTTTATAGCGAGGCAATTTCTATATTTCACCAGTTCTCTAGGGTGAAGGAAGAGGAGTGAGTTATTATATAAGAACTAGTAAATGATTCGAATACATATAGTTATTAAGAAATTTATATTAATTTTGACGCGTATGATACTTTTCAAAATAAAATAATATCTACTTTCCTTTCTGCAATTATAAAATTAGCTGGAGGGCCTGATATCATCAGTAATGAATCCCCAACAGTTATCCCGTTTTATCTGCCAAACCGCTCGGAGGGTTCACCAATGATAAGCTAAGCCCTCCTGTTAATTATTTTATTGTAGTATGGGCAATAGATATTATATTTTGAAAAAATTCACACACGTCAAAAAGGGTTTGAATTTCTTATAAAAGATGGCGCACTAAGACATTTTGTTAACATTTAGTTTATACTCCGCACTTAGATTATATACATAATATCAAATGTTTATAAAATTACTGGAGAATTAATTTTTAAACACTTTTATTTTCAGTTGAGAAGAACTTCCTTTTTTAGATTTTAATTTAAAATTTGAATAAGGAACATTCCCTTGAAACCATTTCCCAATTAGGTTACTAATGTAAATTTTCAATACACATAAAAACGAGAATAGTCAATAACAAAATAATCAAAATAGAATGAAAGACTTCCTAATATATTGACGATTTATTTTATTAAGAAAGAATTAGGACTCTCTCTAACAAGTCTTATTAAAGTTTTATCTTAAAAGAGCAAAATAATATTTTTTTGTTGTAATACCTTGAAAAGAACTGGCATTCCGCAAATTTAAATATTGATAAATAACTTATTTTTTTTATCCAATATATGCTTTTGTGATGAAATAATAAATTATATGTAAGCACTATTTGCCTTCTAATATTTTAAAAAATATAGGTCTTATATAAATTAATATGAGAAGAAATTTAATATCATGTTATGGTAATTTTAATTATTTATCTATTCTGCAAATATAAAGAGCTCTGCCACCTTATACTCTGATATTTTGGAAACAATCATTGAAAGACGTTCAGAGAAGTGGTTTTATATTTTTTGACCATTTAAGCTTGCATTTTACTTGTTCACTCGTAACATCAATGAAAAATTATTTGGAGCACTTTCTTTCGAAAATTATTTTACTCTAATAAATTAGTGAATAATTGAACAATATAAGCGCTAACATATAGGTAACCCAGGCTCCTGGAGGGAAGAACAATTTATATATATATTTATGGATGAAGTATTTTTAAATAAAAAAAACTAATATATGTAAGGCATCTCAGATTAATTCTGATTATTTTTGCCTAAAACCCAAATTTTGTTAAGTCGCGCATCACCAACCTACAAACATATTTTTATTTGGAGCACATAGGATAATATTTTATAGATTTTATTATTCTTTTATGATATAAACAAATAGGATTTATTTTATTTATTATTAAGTATTTGAGTACCTGAATAGATAAAATGCATAAGCACTCAATATAATCACAGTTTAGAGCAAAGATTTTGAATTTTAAAAAGGGCTAATAATATAATATGTTAATTCTTATATTAATTTTGAAGAAAAAAATTGAAGTGCGTGAGAATATTATATTTTTTCAATAATCACAAATAAATTAATTTCTCTATTGATTATATAAGTTTTTTTTTATTCTGAAGGAGGCACTGAATAAAAAAAAACTTGAGAAGAGAGAGATTTTTCAGATTACTGCCTCTCTTTCAAGGGCATAACTAAGTAAAACTAGTTGTTTACTGAGTTGATATATCTTGTATCATACACACAGATATCACATTTATACAAATAAAATATATTTATTTATAATTTATGAAGAGGTTTATTTACAATTATAAATACAATTTTTGAAAGAATCCTAATTTCTCAGCCAGAGGTATTCTTTAGAGAGGTGCCCTCTTACCCAAAAACAGTTCATTTTAGATTTGAAAACTTTCTTTTGTAGAGGCATCTTCTAGTAGGAATATCCTCTTATGTAGTATGTTTTACTGTATTATTTTATTTTTTTTTATCTCGTTTGATTTTTTTTAACATTCATTGGTAATTCTCGTTTTTGTTAATTTTCTTCTGATTTTTTGGCTTGTTTTCATGTTTTTTGGCATGACGTTGAAGATAGTCTTTACGGCAGAAGCGCTCGGTACATTGTGAACATTTAAATGGCTTTTCTCCAAGATGAATGCGCACATGTGTCTCAAGTCTTTGTTTTGTGGGAGTTCTGAAAAAGCAAAATTCACATTCGAAAGGTCTTTCTCCTGTATGTGTTTGGGTATGTGTTTCCAAATGTGAGGACTTCAGAGTTGTATAGTTACAAAACATACAAGTCAGATAATTTTTGTTATCATGATCATATTCATGAAGTGTCAAATTTGATTTCCCGGTTGTGACAAAATCACATCTTGAACATTTGAAGTGTTTCCCTTTTGCATGAAGTTCTTCATGGCTTTTTAAACTTTTCAACCATTTGGTTGTAAAATTACAATGCTTACATTTGTGGGAAATAACTTTGGTGTGATTATCACGCATGTGTCGAGCAAGTGAATTTTAATTTTGAACGAAACTTTACATATGTCACATTTATGAGTTTGGTCCTTAGCGTGAGTACCTTTATGTACTTTGAGATGAAACTTGGTAGTTGTAGTATATACACAAGTTTCACAGCTAAATTTTCGAACATCTGAATGATTTGTTCTATAATGCTCCCAAAGTTCTTTCTTGCTTTCAAGTAGATTTTTACAGTATTGACATTCCTTAAACATTCGGCCATTTTCGAAAACGTCCTTTGCCACCGATTTTCCTGGTATATTTCTCTTCTGTAAACACACAAAAAAAATGTTTATTTTAAAATAAGCCTATTATAACCTTTGTATAATCCTGGAAGTAAGGTTTAAATTGGGAAATTTTATTATAAATTTTAAAGGTGAGAGGAAAACCTTTTGGTATATAAACTATATCATAAAAGAGGCATATCCTGATCACACACATGAGCATTTCAGATGGCAGAGCGCCATCTAGTGAATTGAAAATCAACTAAGCGTTTTTAATGATTGTTCCAAAATATTTGGTCAACCCATTTTCTTGATAAAGTCATTTTTCAAATATATATTTATTCATTCCAGATTTATTATTGTTATACTTACCATTTTTATTATTTGTGAATTAATTATATTGTGCTTTCGAGATAATAGAAATGTTATTTTATTTATTTAAGTAACCCAGGTTCCTGGAGCGTACAGAAGTATAATAGAAATGTCTGAAAAGAGTAGAAGAGATAGAAAACAGTGTTCACTATATTATTTTAAATGTTCTTAAATATAATTCAATGAAATTATTTTTAAAATATATTAATATTATATTTAAAATTAATATTTATTTTAAAATTTTCAATATTTCAATATATTAATTTATGTTAAATACAAAAATTATTAAAACGCGCCGTCTACATTAAAATCTGTCTTTGGAGATTTCAAAAGTTAGCTGAACTTCCTGGGTAGTGTGTGTTCTACGTTCCAAGAACACGTGTTATATATATATCTTTCTCTTTCTTATATATATATGTTGTATTGAAATATTTTGTTTAAGAGTGTTATATAAGGGTATTATTTGAAATGTTATATCAAACTATTTTACTTGAAATGTTATATTGAAATAATTTATTTAAAGTGTTATATTGAAATATTTTATTTAAAAATGTTATATGTTAAAATGTTATTTTGTTTAAAGTTATAATTTCATAGATATAAGTACTCTGTTTTAATCGACCGCCAGAGGTCACGCTTCTACTATATAAACTGATTGTTGTTCTTACCCGGGTGGCCGATCCAAAGTTTTTGTAATTATGTAAATAATCTTTTGTTTTATTTATTTATACGCCTTAAGACAGGCATTACTTTTATCAAATTGTTTTATATGTATTCCATGGGTTTACAATTAAAACAATATCTGATCAAAACTATTTTCATTATTTTACTTACAAGATTTTAACCACGACTGCACCACCATAGCTTAATCCTCAAGATAACCAAAATCAAGATGATCCAAAATCAGCAGGAAAAATCATATCTTTTTTTTATATTATAAGATAAGTCGACAGGATTTTTACCTGTTTATACCAAAAGCAAAATTTTTCGAATTCAATTATGCAAATTCTCCAATCAAAAATAAGTTATTTCAACCAGATATAGCTCATTTCAACCAAGAATAACCTACCTCAATCAATCATAGTCTATACAATCGACAATAGATTTCAACATTCAACAATGGCCATCTACAAGACATAGCCCAATCCAAACAGGCATGGCCATCTCCACTTCAACCAGACATCGCCATATCCAGTTAACTTAGGACAACTCCGGATTTCTCCATCCTCAACCATCACCCGCTTCCACGCAACAAGCAGCCTTCTTCCATACAGCCATCTCCCGAGAAATCAACTCCAGCCGGAATCATCCAACCCAAGGTACTTTGTATCCACAATATTTCGTAGTTTTCCTCATTTTAACTTGTAGTTACACCCAATATTTACAATAGTTTTCAATCGCCTATTTACTTATATAGTTAATACCCTTTTTGTCAAATTATTTTTCTGTATCAATTTTACCATAGTTTTGACCTTTAAATTTTATCACACCTTTGGTCCTTTTAATCCTTAGTTTTTCTTTGTATAGGTGGCTCCTAAATGCCATATTATAACCCATGTCATTTTTTATCTTTAAATAATATAAACCATTTGCAAATATCATTTTTTAAAATTCTAGATGTAAAGCAGTCGGCCGGGAACACAACAACAGAATAATATTTCTCACATGTTCAATCTTTAATAAAAATTAATCTTTGTTAATCATATTTCAATTATATATTTTCGTTAATGACCTCAATACCTTATTGCTTCACATTTCTACCTTGTATTTAAAATTCCCTAAATTTTGATATGTTATTTTCTTATTTAATTTCATAAAAAATGTTTTATTTACAAAATTTGCATTTTTACCCCTTTTAAATTTCTTTTTAAATGCCATAGTATTTTAATATGTTTCTCATTTCGCCTAACAAACATGTAAATTTAGCGAGACCAACTATGTAAATTTTACCTCTTATAATTATCCACTTTGATTCTTTTTTTTTAATGCCTATTCACTATTCTTACCATTACCTTTTTTAATCTTTACATGTTCATGCCTTGTTTTCACATTCACTTTTTGTACATAAACTTTTTCTCTACTTATTGCCTTTTCTCATAAATGCCTTTCTTTCTTATAATCATCCAATGTTTTTTCAATGCTATCATATTAATATTTTTCATTCATGTACATTTTAATAATTCATGCATTTTATTTTTCCTTCCTCATTTTTAATATTATATATGTGTATCATTTTTTCTTGTCTGTTTCCAATCTATTGGTTAATAACAAACCAATATGATTGTGGAATATCACCTTTTTACTCTCAACCATATTTTTGTTATCATCATTCACACTTTGTAATTTCCAATCTATTGGTTAATAACAAACCAATATGATTGTGGAATATCACCTTTTTACTCTCAACCATATTTTTGTTATCATCATTCACACTTTGTAATTTCCAATCTATTGGTTAATAACAAACCAATATGATTGTGGAATATCACCTTTTTACTCTCAACCATATTTTGTTATCATCATTCACACTTTGTAATTTCCAATCTATTGGTTAATAACAAACCAATATGATTGTGGAATATCACCTTTTTACTCTCAACCATATTTTTGTTATCATCATTCACACTTTGTAATTTCCAATCTATTGGTTAACAATAAACCAATATGATTATGGATTATCACATTTTTATTTTCACTTGCTCCCAATTGTTTTGTTATTATTCATTTTTATCATTTATATAATTTTGTACGTTCCTGTCTATTGGTTACCATATTTAAAACCAATATGATAAGTGAATATCACCTCTCACATTATTTTATTTCCATCAATCATTTTATCTTTTTTTTTAACAATATATTTTTTTTATCATTTTTCTCTGAATGAACCCATGTTATTTTCTTCACAGGGGGGAAATGTTGTATTGAAATATTTTGTTTAAGAGTGTTATATAAGGGTATTATTTGAAATGTTATATCAAACTATTTTACTTGAAATGTTATATTGAAATAATTTATTTAAAGTGTTATATTGAAATATTTTATTTAAAAATGTTATATGTTAAAATGTTATTTTGTTTAAAGTTATAATTTCATAGATATAAGTACTCTGTTTTAATCGACCGCCAGAGGTCACGCTTCTACTATATAAACTGATTGTTGTTCTTACCCGGGTGGCCGATCCAAAGTTTTTGTAATTATGTAAATAATCTTTTGTTTTATTTATTTATACGCCTTAAGACAGGCATTACTTTTATCAAATTGTTTTATATGTATATTATATTTAAAAAAATAAAAAGATGGGATTTCTGTTGTTTTGGATCATCTTGATTTTGGTTATCTAACTAAGAATTATAATATAAAAAAAAAGATATGATTTTCTGTTTGATATTATAATATGTATTCCATGGGTTTACAATTAAAACAATATCTGATCAAAACTATTTTCATTATTCTACTTACAAGATTTTAACCACGACTGCACCACCATAGCTTAATCCTCAAGATAACCAAAATCAAGATGATCCAAAACAACAGAAATCCCATCTTTTTATTTTTTTAAATATAATATATATATATGTCATAATTTGCCTAATGACCCAGAGATATAATTTATATTCGCCATAATTAGAATATTAAAATATAAATACAAATTTCCCCATCTATAAATCTGTACAAAATAAACGTGGGAGCCAGCGCGCGCGGGCGAATGCTATGGCACGCCGCCTTGACCTTTCCATTCGACCACGACAGATACGACATATATATGCGAATTCAATGATTATCTAAATATAGGATGGCCAACAGAATTAACCTTCATAGAGGGTCAAAATATTTAAATTTGAACTAGTTGGGTAACGTCAAATGCATAATAAAATAAATTTATAGAAAAACAAGCGCTTTTATTTGAAATAATACTCTCCCAATAAAGGGTTTGAAATAATTTGAAGAATTTAAAAGTACATATAATTGGGAAAATGGAGTTACAATAACAGCTCAAAATCAGAGAAGTTGAAAAACAAGTCAATATACACTTTTAATAATATTAATATCAAAAGGATGAGATCGACTTGTCATCACATAACACACCAAGAGAAACATATAGGATGTTGGTAAGTACAAAAAGAAATCAAGTATAGTTAAACCTGTCTAGAGCGCCACCTCTAAATAGCACCTTCCTCTCTATAGCGACCGATTTTAAATACATAGTACGATGCGAGATTTACATTAAAAATGACCTGTCTTTAGCACCACCTCTCTTTAGCACCCTTTTTTGGTGAGTCCTAAGAGGGGAGCTATAGACAGGTTTAACTGTATCATGTAAATAGGAATTTGTGCCTGTTAGATTACTACTGTAAGAGTGATCAAAATTGGGTAAAAGTTGTCGTTTAACAACAAGTCACAATTAGGAATCCAATCCAATCCCTTTTCTGAAGAGAAAAAGCTTCAAAGGACCCGATTCTTACAAAATTCCAACCCCACCAGAGAAAGGAAATAACAATATGGGGTTCATTGTTACCCTACAGATATGAAAGATATATCTTCATAGGTAGATAGTGGTGTTCTTACAATAATAACCGTTCAATTAAACCATTATTCTAATGTTGGTTACCATGTGTATTTTTGATATATCAAAAAGAATAGTATTATGTTGGTAAAAATAAGTGAAACAATTTCTCCCTAATAATCATTGAATAGTTTGTTTTTTTACCTTTCAAAAATGTAGAATTGTCGTTCATATAATGAAGATAATACTAATTGATTTACCTATAATAGTAATATATATTCATATTAATACCTCTTATAAAGGACCTACCAATACACAACGATTTCATTAAGCGATAACCGTTGTAAATATGAAACTGGCTTGAGCTGACATTCCTCAATATTCCCAAGGATAGGAGTGACAAGAAGCACCCATATCTTTTTGGAGTTATGTCCTAATCCATTCCCTGTTGAATTGTAAGAATATTCAAATTTATTGCGTTACCTACTAAGAGAAATACCCAATTCTCTACAACTATTTATTGAGAGTTTTCTCGAATTTTCTTTATATATCCATATATGGTGTTTTGTTTATTATTCCGTTGATTGGGTTTTCCCAACGCAGCAGTGTCACATGCGCAGTTCATCATATAAATGATCTATTTTTTTATTATGAAGCGGTATATTCTTTATACAAATGTACTAACATGTGGAAATGTACTGCTTCTGCTGATGATTGGTTGATAGGGCGCATGCACGAAACCAAGTGTTGCACGAAATCGCTTAAAGATTTCAATATGATAACTATTTGCTTTAAAGAGAAAAAAGTTAATTTATTTTCACTGAAAAGAGTATCCGTTGTATATGTAGGCTATCTGCTGGGCACTCAACCAAATAAAGGTAGTTGACCAGGTTCAGAATATTTTCCTAAGACGCTACCTAATTTTACCAAAGTATACTCCGGGCTTTATGCTAAGAATGGAGTGTGGACGAGTATCACAGGAAGTTACTGTTAGAATGGTTTTAGGGTTTTATATTATTTTAGAAATTAATACATACGATTTTAGTAATTGAAAATAGTTTATTTATGCAAAACTATATCTTTCCATTTATTTACAAGTAATAATATATAAGAATAGTGAGGAGTGATAACTATGGAAATATTAATGATGATATACAACAGAATATTTAAAATAATTATTCAGTGACAATATTATATAAAATATTAAAGTCTAAAATTGAATTCATATATTCAACACTCCTTCTTGAATTCATGTTTTAGAGTTTTAATTACTCTATCAAAACATCTGTAGCAGTGAAGATCTGTGTTTTTCAAAAGTTTCCTTTGGCAGAGGCTTGGTTAGGATATCAGCAACTTGGTCTTGGGTTGGGCAAAACTGAACATCAACATTTTCTCTTATCTGATCTTTCAAAAAATGATATCGAACATCTATATTTTTTGTCTTTCTGTTCATTTGTCCTGTTCATTAAAGTCATTGCACTTTGGTTGTCAATATTTAGTTTAGCAAGTATGGTTTCATTTGTAAGTTCTTCAATTAGTGCTTTTATATAAATGAGTTCTTTCACACATTCAGCTTTTACAAAATCCCAAGTTTCATTTTTCTTCAATGAATCTTTTTCTTCCTGTATTGCTTTTATCCAGTTTTCTTTGTCTACTCCGGTTACAGCTTCATTGTATGTTAACAATCCTATTTCTTCAGAAACAGAATTCAACACTTCATAATCTTTTAGTCTTTCAGGTCTATTGATATTTTCTCTATTCCTTAACATATATTTTGAATTGGTCGAGTTCTGTGGTTTATCATGGGTATCCAATTCCATTTTAGTGTCTTGACTTTCCTCTATTTCAGAATCCAGATCTTCTCTGTATCTTGGCTGAATGACACTGGTCATTTCATTTGTTAGTTTTCCTGTAAACACCACATCTCTTGCAATTATAATCCTTCTTTTCTGCATGTCCCACAATCTGTATCCATTTCCACTGTATCCGATAAGTGAATATTTTTCACTTTTACTATCCAATTTTTTTAGGTTTCCCAATTTTTTGACATACACTTCACTCCCGAATAATTTTACATTAGAAAGATTAGGCTTTCTTCCAAACCACATCTGTGCTGGTGTTGTTTGTACTGTATTTTAAGGACTTCTGTTGATTAAATAGGCAGCGACTCTTGTGGCCTCTCCCCACATTTCCTTATTTAATTTGGAATCCAGCAAAAGTGCTCTGGTTTTTTCAATCAGAGTTCGATTCAACCTTTCTGCTTTTCCATTCAATTGTGGAGTATATGGAATTGTAAAATCAAGTATTATTCCTTTCATTTTGCACCATTCTTCAACTTGCGTATTGGCATATTCACCGCCATTATCACACCTTAATTTTGACACTTTCGCATTTAAAAATCTTTCTACTTCATTTACATATTCTTTAATATATTCTTTTGCTTCATATTTATTGCTGAGCAAATACACATAACAGAAATGTGTATAATCATCCAAAAATGTCATTATATATTTCTTATTATCATGTGTTAAGGGTTCTATTGGGCCGCACAAATCAGTATGAACAATTTCCAAAGGTCGGGTAGCTCTAGATCTTTCATTTCCAAATGACTTCCTAGTTTGCTTTGCCATGATGCAAATTTCGCACACCATCATTTTCCTGTTTTTCCAATTTGTTAAGCTCCATACCATCAACCAAACTTTCAAGTTTTCTTAGATTCTGCATTCCAATGTGTCCCAATTTTCTGTGCCATTCTTGGGTTTTGTTTTCACTTGGTAAGGTAAGGTTCGAGTCATTTTGCTTTGAAAAATGTTGTTCAATATTTACAGCATAAAGTCCATTTTCAAGTTGATCTCCTTCTAGAACTTTTTTTCCATCTTTCAAAATTGTCACTTTATCACCTTTAAAATTTACTTCTCCTCCGTTGTTAACAATTGAGGTCACTGACAAAAGGTTTTTTGATAATTCAAGCACAAATATTACTTCATTTAGGTTACATTGTCTCCCCTTAAATTGTCCTGAAGTTTTTGCTCTCATACCTTCTTCTTTTTTTGCAACATTGATGTTCACATCACACTTTTTTTGATGATCAAGCAACTTTTCTTCATTAATCATGTGACAGGTGGATCCGCTATCAACAATGAAAGTGACTGATAAATATTTATCATATTCTTCTCTTTGTTCAGCAATGAAAGCAATGGGAGGTTGCTTTTCTTTGTTCCTGAAAAAGCAGTCTTTTTCTTTATGATTAAACTTTTTACACATTCTGCATTGTTCTTTGTTTACTTTAGCAGCAGGTTTACTGTTGTTCTTAAAGAAACAGTCCTTTTCTTCATGGTTAGTCTTTTTACAAAATTTGCAGAATTTTCTTTGGGTGCAATTTTTAGATATATGTCCTGGTTTATTACAAGTAAAACATACCTTTTGTTTTGTTGCATTCATAGCCACTCGGTCTTCTGGTTGGCTCTGTCTATTTCTTCTTATTTCTTCAGTGGTCAATCTTGATATTAGATTTTCAATAGTTTTTCATCTTTTCCAGTTGACTCCCAAGCAGTACAAAAATAATTATAATCTTCTGGCAAAATTGTTAAAATCTTTGAAATAACAATATTGTCATCAAAGTTCTGTTTTAGATTATTGAGTTTAAAAGCCAAATTTCTTAAATTACTTATGTTGGCTACAAGGTCTACATTTTTATCAAATTTATAAGTGTGAAATTCTTGTAGCAGCTTACATTTTAATTGTTCATCATCTCTTTCAAATATTCTGCATATGGTGTCATACATTGATTTGGCATTTTCACAGTGTATTATGTGTGTTAATATCGTTTTATCGATGCTCGAAATAATATATTTTTGGACTTTAGCATCTTTTATTATCCATGCGTTTTTTTCTTTTTCATCCTTTTGATCTTTAAAACACAATTTACCATTTATTATTTCAATTAAATTATTAGCTTTAAAAATAATGTTAATTTGAAATTTCCAAATATCAAAATTTTCAGAGTCTTTTAATTTATCTATAATCGAAATATCTTCCATAACAGCAGCCATTTTTATTTTTACGATTTTAGATTTTAAGTTATAACCACGCTTTATGCTGCCACTGTTAGAATGGTTTTAGGGTTTTATATTATTTTAGAAATTAATACATACGATTTTAGTAATTAAAAATAGTTTATTTATGCAAAACTATATCTTTCCATTTTATTTACAAATAATAATATATAAGAATAGTGAGGAGTGATAACTATGGAAATATTAATGATGATATACCACAGAATATTTAAAATAATTATTCAGTGACAATATTATATAAAATATTAAAGTCTAAAATTGAATTCATATATTCAACAGTTACCATAATTAAACAGGTCCTGAGATTTTGGGTGAGGATTATGAAAATGGAGGAGAGTAGGTTGCCCCGGGCATGTTTGTCGCACCTCTGGACATTACACAGCAATCAAAGGGCTGGTTTAACCTTTGTCGAAAACCTGTCAACCATTTTAGACTCAAACGGTTTTCCGTTCCTGAAGGGTTGTCCGGATTACACTGCAATACTGACTGAAATCCCTGCTATTATTCGAATAGCAACCGAACAAAGCATCCAAAGCGACATGGCGAAAATCCTAAATACTTCACATTACAGTCACTTCAAATACCTAAAAAATTCAATAACAGCAGAACGATATTTATTCACAACTATTCCTCTAGCAATTAAAATATTTTTTGCACAACTGAGACTCCTATGGACGATCTTCCCAGAAAATCGTTCAAAGCGCTGGAAGATTGATTTGACTCTAACTTGCGATCTGTGTAAAAACAGAATCCAAGACGAAATTATGCATATAATATTTGGATGCTCTTGCTTAGAGAAACAGAGGAAAGAAATTTTGGGTGACTTACCCTGGTCTCAACCTGACTGCCAACAAATTTGCAACTGGATGAACACACTGATGGTTGATCAGGGTCTCTCCCTCGGTTTATATAAATTCTACAAGGCCGCAGTCAATGTCCGTTGGAGAATAGTGGATTCGCCGAATGTCGTGGTTTGCTTGGAGGAAGAAGGCAAAGATTGAACGCGGCTGATTCCACACCAGCCCTCTCAATGATATCCTAACCTTGACATATCCTAAACATTGGTACTTTAATTTTAATATTTAATCATGTAAGGTTCCTTTTGCTTTGTATGTTTATTTTTTGTATATATGGTTATATTTCTTTTTGTTTGTTTTTTTCTTTCTTCTCTCTTTTCTTTTTCCTTATTACTTCTTGTATTCTAGTTTTTACTTTTGAAATATCTTCCTTTGCTAAATCCTGTAGAGGGGAATCATGTATAGGGCTGGATGCCCTAATAAAAAGGCTTGTGTGTGTGTATATGTAGGCTATCTCTCTCTTGATGTAACCCAGATTCATAGACTATTCTCCATTTAAACTACGAGTAAGATCCAAGCGATAAAGTTAGAAAGTCAAATGTGTTCTTTAGAGCTATCAGATTGAGTTGCAGAGATTTCTGAGTGGGTTATTTTGATAACTTTGATTTAGGAGGCTATGAGGATAAGGAGGTGAGGAACGAAGTTTGGTTATTATCATAGCAATGTGAATATTTTCTTCAACATCTGCACAGTAACTTTGGGCTTTCAATGGCACATGAAAAATTGAAGGCATTTTAAATTTTTGTTGGAAATGTCAAAATTGGTTAGAATAAATATAATAAAAACCTTCATGCCCCCCTATACAGTTATCAACAAAATATGGACCTAATCAATACAAACAACGAACATGAGGCTACATCAAGCTTCAACACACTGATTCAAAAAAACGCGACACCTTCTTCGAAAAATATTTTCTATTAAATATATAGGGGCTAAAATAATAGTTTCCAGGAACATTCAAATGTCAATAATTACCCTTCAAAAAGTATTTATTAAAAAATAGAAAAAATACAGAAAAAACTACAATAAAATAGAAGCTGACATTTTCCCCTTTAGCCTGTAGAAAAACATCTTGATTGGATATGTATGCGTCTTATGTATGCGTCTTCCAAACATGTTCAATAGGAATAATTATAAATAAGACATACAGCACAAAATATGTGGCCCCCAGATAGATTTCATAGATATGAATACAAAATAAAGGTTTTAATGTTTAAGCATTAAAGGAAATATAACTATTCAATTCTAAAAAATCTATAACGACTTTCTGAAAGCCTGAAATTTTGTACACTAACATTATTAGCATAATTGACACGTGAACAGAATTTCAGACTTCTGCCTGGTCAGGTAATATTTTAAAAGTTGATCATAAAATATGTTGACAGACATATAATCTATATTTCAAAAATTGTTTTTAAAACTAATTCCAGAAAAGAATGGAGGAGGCCTCTTTTGATAGGTTTAGCCAAACTACATTCTTCATCAGATTCAAACTCATTCTATATCTCTCTCTCTTTCTAAACGAGGGAATATAACATCATTAAAAAAACAAGTTTCAAAATACACATTTTCTTATTATTATATAGAATTTATAATATGAAATACAATGTTTTACAAAGTATTCCTACCTGACATCAAATCCATAAGTACTTCTATTTACATGCAACCTTTGAAAGTATGAAAAATATACATTTTACATGTAAAAACCAAATATATTTAGTACCTTTTTATAGTTCAAAATATTAAACATGATTTTTCCATTGCCTTCATATCCATACACTGCTTATTTCATAGTAGTTTTATTCCCCTTCAGAAGCCGTTTCCAACTTCAAGGATAAGTGAGTTCTTTTTTTAATATTAAGATGGGGTTGTAGAGAGAGATTTATCATGGTTATTAAGAGAAGGGAATTTCCTGATCGTAAATCTAAAAGGTTCTAATGTCTTGCTCCATTTGTCGGAAAAAAATATCAAAAGATCAACTTGTCATCACATAACACACCAAGATAAACATATAGGATGTTTAAAAGTAAAATGGAAAATCAAGTATCATGTAAATAGGAATTTGTGCCTGTTAGATTACTACAGTAAGATTGATCAAAATTGGGTAAAAGTTGTCGTTTATCAACAACACACAATTAGGGATCCAATCCTTTTTCTGAAGAGACAAAGCTTTGAAGTACCGGATTCTTACAAAATTCCAACCCCACCAGAGAATGGACATAACAATATGGGGATCATTGGTACCCTACAGATATGAAAGATAAATCTCCATATATGTTGTGTTTTTACAATAAAAACCATTCTAAATAAACCATTTTTAATAATGGTGGTTACCATGTATATTTCAGATATATAAAATTATTAGTGTTATGTAGGTAAAACAAGTGAAACAATTTCTCCTTTATAATCATTGAATAGTTTGTTTTTTACCTTTGTATATATAAAACCGTTGTAAAAATATAAAACTGGCTTGAGCTGATATTCCTCAATATTCCCAAGGATAGGAGTGACATGAACCACCCATATTCTTTGAGAGTTATGTGATATTCCATTTCCTGTTGAATTGTAAAAACATTCAAATTTATTGCGTTACCTACTAAGAGAAATACCCAATTCTCTACAACTATTTCTTGAGGGTTTTCGCGAATTTCCTTTATATATCCATATATGGTGTGTTGTTTATTATTCCGTTGTTTGGGTTTTCCCAACGCAGCAAGTGACACATGCGCAGTTCTTTATATAAACAATCTTTTTAAATATGAAACGGCATTTCCTTTATGCAAATGTACTAGCATGAGGAAAAGTACTGATTCTGCTGATGTTTGGTTGATAGGGCGCATGCACAACACCAAGTGTTCCCGGAAATCGCTCAGAAATTTCAACATGACAACCATGGTGATTTAATAGTTATTTCATATCACTCGAAATAGTCTCTGTTGTATATATGGCTATCTCTCTCTCTCTTGATGTAACCCGGATTCATAGACTATTCTCTATTTAAACTATGAGTAAGATCCAAGCAATAAAGTTAGAAAGTCAGATTTGTTCTTTAGAAGCTATCAAATTGAGTTGCAGAGATTTCTAAGTGGGTTATTTTGATATAGGAGGCTATAAGGATAAGCAGGAGAGGAACATAGTTTGATATCATCATAGCAATGTGAATATTTTCTTCAAAATCTTCACAGAAACTTTGGACTCTCGATGGCACATGAAAAATTGGTGAAGGCATTTTAAATTTCTTTTGGGAATGTCATAATCGGTTAGAATAAATATTGTATAGAAACCTTCATGCCCCCCTATACAGTTATCAACAAAAATTGACCTAATCAATACAAACAACTAACATGAGGCTACATCAATAAAACTTCAATACACTGATTAAAAAAAAAAACTCGACACCTTCTTTGAAATATTATTTCTATTAAATATAGAGGGGCTAAAGAAATAGGTTCCAGGAGCTTTCAAAAGTCAATAATTACACTTGAAAAATGTATTTATTAGAAAATAAAAAATACAGAAAAACTACATTTAATTAGAAAGGGATATTTTCCCCTTTAGCCTGTAGAAAAACATCTTGATTGGATGTGTATGCGTCTTATGTATGCGTCTTCCAAACATGTTCAATAGAGATAATTATATATAAGACATACAGCACAAAATTTGTGGCCCTACACAGACAGGTTTCATAGAAATAACTACAAAAGGTTTTTAATGTTTGAGCTTTAAAGGAAATATACCAATTTTATTTTAAAATATCAAAGACTATCTGAAAGCCTAAAATTTTGTACACTAACATTTTAGCATAATTGACACGTGAACAGAATTTCAGACTTCTGCGTGGTCAGGTAATATTTAAATATTGATCATAAAATATGTTGACAAACATATAACCTAGATTTCAAAAATTGTTTTTGAAACTAATTCCAGAAAAGAATAGATGAGGCCTCTTTTGATAGGTTTAGCCAAACAACATTCTTCATCAGATTCAAAACCTCATTCTAATTCTCTCTCTCTAAACGTGAGTATAACATCATATAATAAAACATTTTTCAAAATACACATTATCTTATTACTATATAGAATTTATAATTCAAAAAACAGTGTTTTGCAAGGTATTTCTCACAATGACAACATACATATTAAATTATAAAAAATAGTGCATTTTTCTCGTCAACACCAATTATATTAAGTATCTGTTTAAAGTCAAAGTATATAAAGATTGTTTTTCCATTTCCCTTCACTTTCATTTATCGTTCATCTTATAGTAAGTTTATCCCCTTCAGAAGCCGTTTCCTACTCAGAGGATAAGTGAGTTCTCTTTTCGATATTAAGATGGAATTGTAGAGATAGACTTTTAAGGACTATTAAGAGAAGGGAATCTCCTGTTCGCTAAACGAAAAGGTTCCGATATCTTGCTCAATCTGTCGGAAAAATATCACATAGTTGTTGATTTTTTAAAATATTTTAAAAATTGTGAAGAATTTTTAAAAATATGAACAATTATTTGGTATATTTCTTCCAACAAATGGCGTAAACCATCAGCAACTTTTAGTTTCACAATCAAGAGATGTCTGCCACTTAATTTATCCACCATATCCAAGTACAATTTTATTTTTGTACTATTTTATGAGGTGTCTGCTCGACCCCATCCTGATTAGCTGCTCAAGGGTGTTGTTGCCCTCCCCCATATGAAGGAAGCAGGTAGGGGTTTTCCTTTCTTTGTTGATGGGAAACTTTATAGTAAGGCTTTACCTACATTCCCCCAGTACTCTAGGAAGAAGAAAGAGGAGTGAGTTCTTATATAAGAACTAGTAAATGATACGAATGTATAGATAATGAGAAATTTAAAATATTTTCACGCGTGTGTGTGTGATACTTTTCAAAATAAAATAATATCTACTGTCCTTTCTGCAATTATAAAATTAGCTAGAGGGCCTGATATAATCAGTAATTACTCCCAAACAGTTATCCCTTTTATCTAGCAAACCGCTAAGAGGGTTCACCAATGATAAGCCAAGCCCTCCTGTTAATTATTTTAAGTAGTATGGGCAATAGATATTATATCTTGAAAATATTCATACACGTCAAAAATGGTTTGAATTTCTTATAAAAGATGCTGCGCCAAGACATTTTGTTAACATTTAGTTTATGCTCTGCACTTACATTATGCACATACTATCAAATTCTCAGAAAATTACTGGAGAATTAATTTTTAAACACCTTCTTTTCTAGTTTTAGATTTTGATTTAAAATTTGAATAAGGAATATAAACCTAGAACCATTTCCCAATTAGCTTACTAATGTAAATATTCAATACACATAAAAACGAGAATGGTCAATAACAAAAATCAAAATAGAATGAATAACTTTTCAATATTGAAGATTTATTTTATTAAGAAAGAATTAGGACTCTCTCTAACAAGTCTTATTAAAGTTTTATCTTAATAAAGCAAAATAATATTTTTTTGTTGTAATACCTTTAAAAGAACTGGCGTTCCGCAAATTTAAATATTGATAAATAACTTATTTTTTATCCAATATATGCTTTTTTAATTAAATAATGATTTATATGTAAGCACTATATGCTTTCTAATATTTTTTAAAATATATCTTATATAAATTAGTATGAGAAGAAATTTATTATCATGTTAATGGTAATTTTAATTATTTATCTATTCTGCAAATATAAAGAGCTCTGCAACCTTATACTCTAATATTTTAATATCAATCATTGAAAGGCGTTCAGAAAAGTGGTTGATATTTATTTACTATTTAAGCTTGCATTTTACTAGTTCACTCGCAATAACAATGAAATATTATTTGAAGCACTTCTATTCGAAAAATTATTTTACTCTAATATATTTTTGAACAATATGAACTAACATAAAGGTAATTCAGGCTCCTTGAGCGTAGAATAATTTATATATATATTTTTTGTATAAAAGTATTTCTATATAGAAAACTGATGATATATGTAAGGCATCTCAGATTAATTCTGATTATTTTTGCCTAAAACCCAAATTTTGTTGAGTCGCGCATCATCAATCTATGAACATCTTTTTATATATGTAGCACATAGGATAATATTTTATAGATTTTATTATTCTTTTGTGAAATAAACAAATAGGATTTATTTTATTTATTATTAAGTATTTGAGTACCTTTGAAAACCAAAACTTCTTTCACATTCAAAAATGTAAATTTTATTCAATTATTTGAGAAATAATCATTGCCCAGAAAAGAGTGATAGAGAATCATTGAAAAATCGGGAATAAATTAAAAAATGGCTTATATGGCTGTCTTTTTCAAACAAAACTTCAATACGTTTTATTTGAATAGATAAAATGCATAAGCACTCAATATAATCACAATTCAGAGCAAAGATTTTGAATTTTAAAAAGAACTAATAATATAATATGTTAATACTTATATTAATTTTGAAGCAAAAACATTGAAGTGCTTGAGAATATTATATTTTATTAATAATCACAAATAAATTAATTTCTCTATTGATTATATTAGTTTTTTTTAATCAGAAGGAGGCACTGAATAAAAGAAAACTTGAGAAGAGAGAGATTTTTCAGATTACTGCCTCTCTTTAAAGGGCATAACTAAGTAAGACTAGTTGTTTACTGAGTTGATATCTCTTGTATCATACACACAGACATCACATTTATACAAATAAAATATATTTATTACAAATTCATAAAGAGGTTTATTTACAAGTATAAATACAATTTTTGAAAGAATCCTATTTTCCCAGCCAGAGGTATTCTTTAGAGAGGTGCCCTTTTACCCAAAAACAGTTCATTTTAGATTTGACAACTTTCTTTTGTAGAGGCATCTTCTAGTAGGAATATCCTCTTATGTAGTATGTTTTACTGTATTAATTTATTTTTTATCTCGTTTGATTTTTTTTAACATTCATTGATAATTCTCGTTTTTGTTAATTTTCTTCTGATTTTTTGGCTTGCTTTTCATGTTTTTTGGCATGACGTTGAAGATAGTCTTTACGGCAGAAGCGCTCGGTACATTGTGAACATTTAAATGGCTTTTCTCCAAGATGAATGCGCACATGTGTCTCAAGTCTTTGTTTTGTGGGAGTTCTGAAAAAGCAAAATTCACATTCGAAAGGTCTTTCTCCTGTATGTGTTTGGGTATGTGTTTCCAAATGTGAGGACTTCAGAGTTGTATAGTCACAAAACATACAAGTCAAATACTTTTTGTTATCATGATCATATTCATGAAGTTTCAAATTTGATTTCCCGGTTGTGACAAAATCACATCTTGAACATTTGAAGTGTTTCCCTTTTGCATGAAGTTCTTCATGGCTTTTTAAACATTTCAACCATTTGGTTGTAAAATTACAATGCTTACATTTGTGGGAATTAACTTTGGTGTGATTATCACGTATGTGTCGAGCAAGTGAATTTTTAATTTTGAAAGAAACTTTACATATGTCACATTTATGAGTTTGGTCATTAGCGTGAGTACCTATATGTACTTTGAGATGAGACTTGGTATTTGTAGTATATACACAAGTTTCACAGCTAAATTTTCGAACATCTGAATGATTAGTTCTATAATGCTCCCAAAGTTCTTTCTTGCTTTCAAGTAGATTTTTACAGTATTGACATTCCTTAAACATTCGGCCATTTTCGAAAACGTCCTTTGCCACCGATATTCCTGGTATATTTCTCTTCTGTAAACACACAAAAAATTTTTTATTTTAATGTGAGCCTATTATAACCTTTGTATAATCCTGGAAGTAAGGTTTAAATTGGGAAATTTTATTATAAATTTTAAAGGTGAAAATAAAGCGTTTTGCAATATAAACTATATCATAAAAAGAGGCATATCCTGATCACACACATGAGCATTTCAGATGGCAGAGCGCCATCTAGTGAATTGAAAATCAACTGAACGTTTTTTAATGATTGTTCCATAATATTCGGTCAACCCATTTTCTTGGTAAAGTTATTTTTCAAATATATATATTAATTTATTATTGTTATACTTACCATTTTTATTATTTGTGAATTAATAATTTTGTGCTTGCGAGTTATTAGAAATGTCTGAAAAAGAAGTAGAAGAAATAGCAAACAGTGTTCACTATATTATTTGAAATGTTCTAAAATAATTCAATGAAATTATTTTTAAAACATATTAATATTATATTTGAAATTAATATATATTTTTAAATTTTTAATATTTCAGTATATTAATTTATGTTAAATACAAAAATTATTTAAAAACGCGCCGTCTACTTTAAAATCTGTCTTTGGAGATTTCAAAAGTTAGCTGAACTTCCTGGGTAGTTGGTGTTCTACGTTCCAAGAACACGTGTTATATATATATCTTTCTCTTTCTTATATATATATGTCATAATTTGCCTAATGCCCCAGAGATATAATTTATATTCGCCATAATTAGAATATTAAAATATAAATACAAATTTACCCATCTATAAATCTGTACAAAATAAACGTGGGAGCCAGCGCGCGCGGGCGAATGTTATGGCACGCCGCCTTGACCTTTCCATTCGACCACGACAGGTACGACATATATATGCAAATTCAATAATTATCTAAATATAGAATGGCCAACAGAATTAACCTTCATAGAGGGTCAAAATATTTAGATTTGAACTAGTTGGGTAACATCAAATGCATAATAAAATAAATTTATAGAAAAACAAGCGGTTTTATTTGAAATAATACTCTCCAATAAAGGGTTTGGAATGATTTTGAAGAATTAAAAAGTACATATAATTGGGAAAATGGAGTTACAATAACAGCTCAAAATCAGAGAAGTTGAAAAACAAGTGTCAATATAAACTTTTATTAATATTAATATCAAAAGGATGAGATCGACTTGTCATCACATAACACACCAAGAGAAACATATAGGATGTTGGTAAGTACAAAAAGAAATCAAGTATAGTTAAACCTGTCTAGAGCGCCACCTCTAAATAGCACCTTCCTCTCTATAGCGACCGATTTTAAATACATAGTTTACATTAAAAGTGACCTGTCTATAGCACCACCTCTCTTTAGCACCCTATTTTGGTGAGTCCTAAGAGGGGAGCTATAGACAGGTTTAACTGTATCATGTAAATAGGAATTTGTGCCTGTTAGATTACTACTGTAAAAGTGATCAAAATTGGGTAAAAGTTGTCGTTTAACAACAAGTCACAATTAGGAATCCAATCCAATCCCTTTTCTGAAGAGAAAAAACTTCAAAGGACCCGATTCTTACAAAATTCCAACCCCACCAGAGAAAGGAAATAACAATATGGGGTTCATTGTTACCCTACAGATATGAGAAAGATATATCTTCATACGTAGATAGTGGTGTTCTTACAATAATAACCGTTCAATTAAACCATTATTATAATGTTGGTTACCATGTGTATTTTGGATATATTAAAAAGAATAGTATTATGTTGGTAAAAACAAGTGAAACAATTTATTCTTAAAAATCATTGAATAGTATGTTTTTAACCTTTAAAAATGTAGAATTGTCGTTCATATTGTAGAGTAGAATAAATTAAATAGAATTCGATGTTGAGATTAAATATGGTTTATTTAAAGTAAGGTTACAAAGAAGAGAATAACGGGAGCTAGCGCAGTATGTTTATAAAAGTTTTAATTATTGCAGGCTGGCGGCGCGCGCGCCGTTCGTTCTCAGCGCGCGCTACCTGTTCCCGGGCCTCCCCCCGCGCATCCTTTCCAAATGGCGATGCATTCATATTTCACAGCCCTCCCTCCAGGATGTCGACAGCGTCCTCGCTGTCCCAGCTATTGTAGTCTCCGGTCACCAGCCGTTGGCCAGGATCTCTGTAGGGCTTCATCCGGAGCACATGGACGACGTCCTTCTGGCTGCGTCTCCTCCGTCTTGAACTTTGTTCCAGAGCTTCCACTTCATAATTCACTTCCGACACCTTCCTCGTTATCTTATACAGCCCGAAGTATTTCTTTAGTAATTTCTCGGACAACCCTGTCTTTCGAACAGGGGTGAACACCCAGACGAGGTCCCCAACACGGTACTCAACAGATCGATGCACCTGGTCGTAATGGTACTTGTTATTCTCCTGGGCTCTCAAAATGTGTATCCGAGCGAGCTGCCGTGCTTCTTCTGCCTTGGTTACCATCTGACCTCCAAAGTCATGATCCGATGTTTCGTCTTCGTAAGGCAGCAGGACATCAAGGAGGGTCTCGGCCTCGCGACCATGAACCAAAAAGAAAGGAGAAAATCTGGTACTTCCTTGTTGGGCCGTGTTGTATGCAAAGATGACATACGGCAGAACGCTGTCCCAATCCCTCTGCTCGGCGTCCACATACATGGATAGCATGTCACCCAGGGTCTTATTCAGTCTCTCTGTCAATCTGTTTGTTTGAGGGTGATAAGCCGTGGTGAAAAGGTGGCTTATCTTGCAACGGGAAGTGACTTCTTTGACCATCTGAGACATGAAGGCCCGACCTCTGTCAGTTATTATTTCGCGTGGAGCGCCATGTTTCAAAATTACTTCTTCCAGTATGAAAGTCGCGATTTCTGCAGCCGTACCAGATGGCAGGGCTTTGGCGATTGCATATTTGGTCAAATAATCTGTACATACAATTATCCATCGATTTCCTTTGTCCGAAAGGGGAAACCTCCCAAGCAGGTCCATGCCTATTTTCTGGAACGGAAATGACGGGGGTTGAATGGGAATTAGTTTTCCAGCAGGCAGTTTGTTTTCTCCCTTTCTTCGCTGGCACTCCTTGCAATGGGCGACATAACGTCGAACGCTGTTGTAAAGTCCCGGCCAGAAGTATCTCTTTCTCATTCTGTCGTAGGTTCTTGCAAAACCTAGGTGGCCCGCGGTCGGAACATCGTGGAACTCCTTCAGGATATCTGGTCTCATACACTTCGTTATAACCAACAGCAAACGTCTACCCAATGGATCAAAATTACGCTTATAGAGTAGACCGTTCTTCATTTCGAATCTCTCGGCCCCTTCACCCTGGTTTAAGGCATTTGAAATTTTTGTTATATCAGGATCTAGATTCTGTTGTTCTCTTACTAATGTAAGCGACGTCAGAGCAGGCGACTCTGGCAGCGGGTATCTCGATAGGCAATCCGCGTCTTTGTGCTTGACCCCGCTTTTATAGGTGATGGTTGCGTCGAAATCTTGCAGTTTGAGGGCCCATCTTGCTAGTCTTCCAGAAGGGTCCTTCAGACCAGCCAACCAGCACAAAGAATGATGGTCCGAAACAACCTCAAAGGGCCTTCCATATAAATATGGACGAAATTTTCCAATTGCCCAAATGACTCCTTAAAATGTCCTAGTACCGGCTTCTGCATCAGAGCTTTCTTCAGGGACTCGAAAGAATCCTTTTGCTCTTGTGTCCAAATAAACTTTTGATCTTTTTTCAGAAGAATTTGTAGAGGAGCAGCGATTTTGGAGAAATTCTTGGTAAACCTTCTGTAGTAGGAGCACAACCCTAAATAGCTTTGAATATCACAGACGGACTTGGGTACAGGGAACTTCTTTATGGCTTCGACCTTTTCGGAGTCGGGTTGTATGCCATCCTTATCTACCACATGACCCAGGATTTTTATTCTTGTTGATCCAAACAGACATTTATCCGGATTGATTGTAAGCCCCGCTTGTTGAAGACAGCTCAGAACCTTAGACAGACGTTCTAAATGTTCCTCAAAGGTATCAGAGTAGACCACGATGTCGTCCAAATAGCACAAACAAATGTTCCACTTGAGGCCCATGAGCACATTATCCATCATCCTTTCGAATGTGGCAGGCGCGTTGCACAATCTAAACGGCATTACCATGAACTCGTACAACCCATCCGGAGTAACAAAGGCAGTCTTCTCGCGGTCTCGCTCGTCCTCCTCCACCTGCCAGTACCCGGTCTTCAGGTCCATGGTCGAGTAATACCTGGCGGATGACAGATGATCCAGAACGTCATCAATGCGGGGCAATGGATAAACGTCTTTCTTGGTGATGTGATTTAGCCGCCGGAAGTCCACGCAGAATCTCCATGTGCCGTCTTTCTTCTTGACCAGCACCACAGGGGCTGACCAGGGACTCTCAGATGGCTGAATTACTTTTCTTTCAAGCATGGTATCTACTTCCTTCTGCATTATTTCTCGCTCTCTTTTAGATACCCGATATGGGCGCTGCTTTATAGGGGGATGTTCGCCGGTGTGAATTCTGTGCTTCACTCTGTTCTGTACCTTGTTTGCGTTTTTCATCGTGGGAAGGAAAACTCTTTTAAAAGACAACAGCAGCCCCATTAAATCTTCTTTTTTTTTTCTTGGGCAGATCGGGGTTGATTAGAGATAACAGGTAGTCGCTGTGGTCATCTTCTCTTCTCTCCCTTGAAAAACTTTCCGGCTCCACACTCAAGAGGCACACGTGTTCCGTCTCAATATCGCACATTCTACCCAAGTTCATTCCTTTCGGAATCATTTGAAGTTGAAGTCCGCCGTTAGTTATCCAAATTTTTCCAATTCCTTCTTCAAATTCAATCAATGAAGAAGGAAATATCACGTCTTTTCGAATTAATAGTTCTTTAGAACAGGTAACCTCCATGTTAACAATTCCTACGAGAGATCTATTGACGACGCTTATCCTCAGCGACGATCTCCCGGGGATAACGAAGTCTTGGATAGCGTACACTCCGTCATCTCTACCCTCGGCGTCCAGGTCTGGTAGGTCGTCCAGTTGTAGTTCGCCCAGACCGCAGTCGATAACCGCGTTGGTCGCCTTGAAGAAATCCCAGCCCAGAATCACATCGTGACTGCAATTTTCCAAAACGACGAATTCAAAGTTTTCCGGATGTCCATTTATTTCCAACTTCAAAGTGCAGCGTCCTTTGGATTTGACCACCTTATCGTCAGCAACTTTCAATACAACGTCGGTTTCGGCAAACATCGTCTTTTTCAGTTCTACTCTGAACCGCTCGGATATAACAGAATAGGAGGCTCCGGAATCCACCAGAGCCCGTATTGTGTCGCCTTCAATTTTAATGTCAATGTAGTTGTTCGTCATTTTCACGACTGTCGACAGGGGAGGAATTATAGGTTGTGCAGCGGCCTCACCTCCATTTGAGGGCGCGGCTCTTAGTTTTCCGATTGTAAACGCCGAGGAGACTGGCTGGCTCGTCTTGTAGCACTGCGACCAGGGGAACTTCCGCGTCTAGGAGAAGGGGAGGGGCTGCGATAACGTCTGGTGTTGACTCTTTGATCAGCGTCGTTTGAGTTATTGTTGCGTCCGGAGTTCGTCATTGTCCTGGCCCGATCTTGGTACATTTCGTCTCTTCTCTCATCAAGTAACCTCCTCCTGTCGCGGCAATAGCGGACAACGTGGCCGGGCCGTCCACAGTGGAAGCATACGGGCGTGCCGTCTGGGGTCCTCCACTCATTAGTGTCCGGTACTTCGACTCTTGAGCCACTTGCTTCGACCTTAGGTGCATACCAGGTGTTCTTTCTATAGTTCCATGGTGCTGACCTCGCCGCCGATTCCATTGGGAAGGTATTTATCCCCGACATGGGAGCGAGGACTTTGTCGACTTCCTCCTTCACTATTTCCTCAAGGGAGGAGATTCTTGGTTCTTCCCATGGCGGTGCTAGGGCCCGCTGCACTTCTTCTCTAACGATCTGTCTTATCAGAGACTGTAGATCCATCACGTCCCCCAGGTCACCGAGCGAGGTAACATTGGGCAAGCGCTCGAATTTTGAGGCTGTCACTCGTCGTCCTTGGAGCGCCACAACGCGACGACACTCTGCGATAAACTGATCCGTCGTCGCTATGTCTCTCGGCAGAAGATACCGGTAGACTTCCTCTGCTACTCCCTTCATCAGATGAGATAGTCTCTCTTCTTCTGGCATCTGTGCATCTACTTCCCTGCAGAGTCGCAAAACATCTTGGATATAAAATTCAGTGGTTTCGCCCCTCGTTTGAGCTCGCACCTTTAGCTTTTGCTCGGCTTGACGCCGCAGGTTATCTTTCTTCCCAAATACGGATCCTAGTTAGTCTTTAAATATCTCCCACGATGGGATATTTTCCTCATTATTTTCGTACCACCGTTGAGCGGTACCGTGTAGATAAAAGTACACGTTAGCCAGACTGAGCGAATCGTCCCAATGGTTATGTCTTGCCACTCTCTCATAACCTTTCAGCCAGGCTTGGGGGTCTTCGCTGATCTCACCAGAGAACATGGAAGGGTTCCGCACCACATTCTGACAAAAGAGTGGACTCACCTGAGTGGTCGCCTCGCTTCTGTTGTTCATCGTCGCTGTGTTGTCGGGGGTAAGTCCTTGTAATCTTCTGCTTCTTCTAATAGAGCGTTCTTCTTCTTTAGGTACCCAGCATCTCCGCCACTTTGTAGAGTAGAATAAATTAAATAGAATTCGATGTTGAGATTAAATATAGTTTATTTGAAGTAAGGTTACAAAGAAGAGAATAACGGGAGCTAGCGCAGTATGTTTATAAAAGTTTTAATTATTGCAGGCTGGCGGCGCGCGCCGTTCGTTCTCAGCGCGCGCTACCTGTTCCCGGGCCTCCCGCCGCGCATCCTTTCCAAATGGCGATGCATTCATATTTCACAATATAATGAAGATGATACTGATTGATTTACCTATAATCGTAATATATATTCACATTAATACCTCTTATAAAGGACCTACTGATACACAACTATTTCATTGAGCGATAACTGTTGTAAATTTAAAACTGGCTTGAGCTGACATTCCTCAATATTCCCAAGGATAGGAGTGACAAGAAGCATCCATATTCTTAGAGAGTTATGTGATATTCCATTTCCTGTTGAATTGTAAAAAAATTCAAATTTATTGCGTTACCTACTAAGAGAAATACCCAATTCTCTACAACTATTTATTGAGAGTTTTCTCGAATTTTCTTTATATATCCATATATGGTGTATTGTTTATTATTCCGTTGATTGGGTTTTCCCAACGCAGCAGTGTCACATGCGCAGTTCTTCATATAAACGATCTATTTTTTATTATGAAGCGGTATATTCTTTATGCAAATGTACTAACATGTGGAAATGTACTGCTTCTGCTGATGATTGGTTGATAGGGCGCATGCACGAAACCAAGTGTTGCACGAAATCGCTTAGAATTTTCAATATGATAACTATTTGCTTTAAAGAGAAAAAAAGTTAATTCTTTTTCACTGAAAAGAGTATCCGTTGTATATGGAGGCTATCTCTCTCTCTTGATGTAACCCGGATCCATAGACTATTCTCCATTTAAATTATGAGTAAGATCTAAGCGATAAAGTTAGAAAGTCAAATTTGTTCTTTAGAAGCTATCAGATTGAGTGTCAGAGATTTCTAAGTGGGTTATTTTGATAGCTTTGATATAAGAGGTTATGAGAATAATAAGGTGAGGAACACAGGTTGGTTATCATCATAGCAATGTGAAGATTTTGATCACAGTAACTTTGGGCTTTCGGTGGCTAATGAAAAATTGGTGACGGCAATTTATATTTTTGTTGTAAATGTCAAAATCGGTTCGAATAAAAATGGAATAGAAAATTCCATGCTCCCTATACAGTTATCAACAAAAAATGACCTAATCAATACATATAATGAACATGAGGCTACATCAATTAAACTTCAACAAACGGAGAAAAAAAAACGCGACGCCTTCTTTGAAATATTATTTTTTATTAAATATAGAGGGGCTAAAGAAATAGGTTCCAGGAGCATTCAAATGTCAATAATTACCTTTCAAAAATCTATTTATTAAAAAATAGAAGAATAGAGAAAAAATTTTAATTAAATAGAAACGGACATTTTCTCCTTTAGCGTGTAGAAAACATCTTGATTGGATGTGCATGCGTCTTATGTATGCGTCTTCCAAACATGTTCAATAGATATATTTATAAATAAGACATACAGCACAAAATATTTGGCCCCCAGACAGGATTCATAGAAATAAGTACAAAAAAGGTTTAAGGTTTGAGCTTTAAAGGAAATATACCAATTTAATTCTAATCTATCAACGACTATCTGAAAGCCTGAAATTTTGTACACTAACATTATTAGCATAATTGACATGTATACAGAATTCCAGACTTCTGCGTGGTCAGGTAATATTTCAAAATTTGATCATAAATTAAGTTGACAGATATAACCTAGATTTCAAAAAATATGCTTTTAAAACTAATTCCAGAAGAATAGAAGAGGCCTCTTTTGATGGGTTTAGACGAACAAAATTCTTCATCAGATTCAAAACCTCATTCTAATTCTCTCTCTCTAAACGTGAATATAACATCATAAAATAAAACATCTTTTAAAATACACATTATCTTATTACGATATAAAATTTATATTTATAAAAATTGTGTTTTACAAAGTATTCCTACCTGACATTAAATCCATAAGTACTTCTAACATGTAGTACTTTGTAGTCTACAGTATTCTAACAGTACTTTACATGCAACTGTTAAAGGTAATAAAAATAGTGTGTGTGTGTGTGTGGATTCTTTAAGTCAATACCAATTATATTAAGTATTTGTTTATAGTTCAAAGTATTAAACATGGTTTTTCCATTGCCTTCATATCCATACACTGCTTATTTCATAGTAGGTTTATTCCTCTTCAGAAGCCGTTTCCTACTTAGAGGATAAGTGAGTTCTCTTTTCGATATTAAGATGGGGTTGTAGAGAAAGATTATCAGGATTATTAAGAGAATGGAATCTTCTGATAATAAAGCTAAAAGGTTCTCATGTCTTGCTCCATCTGTCGGGAAAAATATCAAATGAGCGACTTGTCATCTCATAACATACCAAGACAAACATATAGGAAGTTGGAAAGTAAATATTAAATCAAGTATCATGTAAATAGGAATTTGTGACTGTTAAATTACTACTCCAAGATTGATCAAAAATGGGTAAAGGTTGTCGTTTATCAATAACACACAATTAGGGATCCAATCCCTTTTCTGAGGAGACAAAGCTTTAAAGGACCCGATTCTTACAAAATTTCAACCCCACCAGAGAATGGAAATAACAATATGGGGTTCATTGTTACCCTACAGATATGAAATATATATCTTCATAGGTAGATATGTGGTGTTCTAACAATAGAAACCGTTCAATTAAACCATTATTATAATGTTCATTACCATGTGTATTTCAGAGATATTAAAATGAATAGTATTATGTTGGTAAAAACAAGTGAAACAATTTCTCCTTAATAATCATTGAATAGTTTGTTTTTTACCTTTCAAAAATATAGAATTGTCGTTCATATAATGAAGATAACTCTAATTGATTTACCTATAATCGTAATATATATTCATATTGTAACATGCTATTTATTATTTTATTTATGTAACATAGTATTTCTTAATTTTATTATTTATTATTTAACAAAGTGGTCATTTTATGTTTTATTTCTTGCGACTCTGTAAATTTCCCTCGTGGCTTATCTTTTGTTTACCTTTGATAGTTTGTCCTTCCCTGAAATAAATTTTGTTTCCTCCTGAAGTTTTTGTCTTCCCTAATTTTCCAGGTGGCATTTTGGTGGAGATGCTGGGTAAGTTAGGGAAGACAAACTGAAGATCGCCGAGAAGACCTTGAAGCCATGGGTGCTGTGACTACATTTTCGGAGACTGACATCAGGATTCCACCGCCGTGCTAAAGCCAAGACTTCCCTCGAAGATGACGATGTCCCTATAGACGATACGACGACAAAGCCGCTCTTCACGCTGCAAGAAAATGGACGCAAAGGTACTAGGGACAAAGTTCCAAGACTTCGATGGAATCCTTAGCAGAAGCACGTCAAATCCACGTCACTATCTACAATAATTGATAGCTGTGGGTCACAGCTCCCATAGGGAAGAAGCTATGTAACATGGTATATATTAATTTTATTTATGTAACATAGTATTTCGTTATTTTATTATTTTTTATTTAACAGAGTGGTCATTTTATGTTTTATATCTTGCGACTCTGTAAATTTCCCTCGTGGCTTATCTTTTGTTTACCTTCGATAGTTTGTCCTTCCCTGAAATAAATTTTGTTTCCTCCTGAAGTTTTTGTCTTCCCTAATTTTCCACGTGGCAATATTAATACCTCTAATAAAGGACCTATTAATACACAACGATTTAATTAAGCGGTTACCGTTGTAAATTTAAAACTGACCTGAGCTGAAATAACTCAATTTTTACGAAGACAGGAGTGACTAGAAGCACCCATATTCTTAGAGAGCCCATTATGTGATATTACAGTTCCTGTTGAATTGTAAAAACATTCACATTTTTCAAGTTACCTACAAAGAGAGATAACATATTTTCTACAAATATTTCTTGCTACTTTTCTCGAATTTTCTCTATATATGGTGTTTTGTTTATTCTTGCGCTGAATGGATTTTCCCAAAGCTCCTAAGTGACACATGCGCAGTTTTTTAATATGAAACATCGGTATTATGAGACTGCATTTAGCATATGCAAACTCATGGCATGCGGGAAAGTACTCCTTCTGCTGCTGATTGGTTGATAGGGCGCATGCACTAGACCAAATGTTGTGCCAACTTGCTTAGAATTTTCAAAAAGTCGCGCTGTGCTTTAAAGTTAAAGCATATTTTGAATCCAATATAAAATAGGTTCTATAATGTAATTAAAATTTAATTAACAACATTTTGCTTTAAAGGAAAAAAGCTATCAGAATAAGTTGCAGAGATTTATATGTGGGTGATTCTGATATATTTGATAGAGAAGGAAATGAAGATAAGGTGATGAGAAATATAGTTTGGTTGTTTTCTTCCAAATCTAGAAATATTTGGGTTTCTGATGGCACATGAAAATAATTTGTGGAGGCATTTTTTGTTTTATTGTTGAGAATGTGGAAATTGGTTGGAATAAATGGAATAGAAACTTCAATGAGCCCTATACAGTTATCAACAAAAATTGACCATATCAATACATACAATCAATATGAGTCTACATTATCAAAACTTCAACACACAGAAAAAAAACACGACACTTCCTTTGAATGTATTTTTTATTCAATATGTAGGGGCCAAAGAAATAGGTTCCAGGAGCATTGAATGCCAATAATTGCCCTTCAAAAATGCATTTATTAGAAAATAGAAAAAATACAGAAAAACTGCAATTAAATAGAAATGGACATTTTCTCCTTTAGCGTGTAGAAAAACATATTGATTGGATGTGTATGCGTTTTATGTAGGTGTCTTCCAAACATGTTCAATAGAGATAATTATAAATAAGACTTACAGCACAAATTCTGTGGCCCCCAGACAGGTTGCATAGAAACGAATACAAAAAAGGTATTAATGTTTGAGCATTAAAGGAAATATACAAATTCAATTCTAATCTATAACGACTTTCTGGAAACCCGAAATTTTGTACACTAACATTATTAGCATAATTGACACGTGAACAGAATTTCAGACTTCTGCGTAGTCAGGTAATATTTCAAAGGTTGATCATAAAATATGTTGAAAGACATATAACCTAGATTTCAAAAATTGTTTTTAAAACTAATTCCAGAAGAATGGAGGAGGCTTCTTTTGATAGGTTTAGCCAAACTTCATTTTTCATCAGATTCAAACTCATTCTATATCTCTCTCTCTTTCTAAACGGAGGTATATAACATCATAAAAAAAGTTTCAAAATACACATTATCTTATTACTATATAGAATTCATTGAAAAAAAGTGTTTTGCAAAGTATTCCTACCTGACATCAAATCCATATGTACTTCTATTTACATGCAACCGTTAAAAGTTTGAAAAATAGCGGATTCTTCACATCAACACCAAATATATTAAGTACTTGTATATAGTTCAAAGTATTAAAAATGGTTTTTCAATTGCCTTCATATCCATACACTGCTTATTTCATAGTAGTTTTATTCCCCTTCAGTAGCCGTTTCCAACTTCAAGGATAAGTGAGTTTTCTTTTTAATATTAAGATGTGGTTGTAGAAAGAGATTTATCAGGGTTATTAAGAGAAGGGAATCTCCTGATAGGTAAAACTAAAAGGTTCTGATGTCTTGCTCCATCTGTCGGAAAAATATCAAATAGTTGTTAATTTTTTTTTAATATTTTAAATATTATGAAAGATTTTACAAAATGAACAATTATTTGGTATTTCTTCCAACAAATGGCGTAAGTCATCAGCAAATTTTAGTTACACAATCAAGAGATGTCTTTCTCTCAATTTATCCACCTTATTTAAGTACAATTTTATTTTTGTACTATTTTATGAGGTATCTGCTCGACCCCTTCCTGATTAGCTGCTCAAGGGTGTAGTTGCCCTCCCCCATATGAAGGACGCAGGAAGGGGTTTTCCTTTCTTTGTTGATAGGAAACTTTATAGTGAGACATTTCCTACATTTCTCCAGTTCTCTAGTAAGGAGGAAGAGGAGTGAGTCATTATATAATAACTAGTTAATGATTCGAATATATATATAGAAATATCAATTAAGGAGAATCAGAAGATGAGATTCTTTTATTGTATGAATGCTACGAGCTTTCGGGCAAAAGCCCTTCGACAGGCAAAAATATAACTATACAAAGAAAGATAACGATTTATATATGTTAATCTTAACTGAAAACCGATTTTTGAATAAAGTAAATATTAAATCTGCTGTCTGAGACCACGAGACGGCGCATGGTTTGGGCTATTGAAATAAACATGTGGGAGGTTTAAATGTAGTTAGTGTAGGCTGCGGGGATGTCTATTTTTCTATTTATGCTGTGTAGCTTGGATGAAACTATGGATTCTAGAACCAATCTCTGGTGTAGGTTGGAGATATTTTGTAGTGAATGGTTGGGTTAGCATAGCCTACACAAACTACATTTAAACCTCCCACATGTTTATTTCAATAGCCCAAACCATGCGCCGTCTCGTGGTCTCAGGCAGCAGATTTAATATTTACTTTATTCAAAAATCGGTTTTCAGTTAAGATTAACATATATAAATCGTTATCTTTCTTTGTATAGTTATATTTTTGCCTGTCGAAGGGCTTTTGCCCGAAAGCTCGAAGCATTCATACAATAAAAGAAACTCATCTTCTGATCCTCCTTAATTGATATACCTTACTAGAAGAGTCTTTACCTTTAATCGTTTCTATCAAATTTTTCACCATGAATCTCAACACTGATTTAATCGAAAGGTACAAATTCCTCATCCATAAAAAATCACTTCTACTAGCTAAATGGCGCTGCCATCTACGTTTTAACCAACTATGCGAACAAATGGATTTCATTCCCCCGTCACTCAGATTGAAGGACCCAGTACGCAATCCTTTCTCAGCGGAACTCATCAAACGTACCAAAAGACAATTACTACGCACCAGAACCAAAGGCTGCTATTCCAATATCAGATTCCTCAGCAAATCCATCAAAGGACTCATCTTTCTGATCACACAGAACATGGACATCGCAATCCTCACCTCTTTCATAGAAAAATCCACAACAGACGTTAAGGCCCTGGAACGGAATACAAACCGCAAACATAACCAAAAACTGGAGTTTTGGTCCCGAAAATATGCTTTCCCTCTCCAACGTAGGAACACCGGCCATGAGGTCCCCAATGTTATCAACCTGTCTGACATAACCCTATCACCAGCTGAAAACAGACTATTATCCAAAGGGCTAAAATACAGAATCCCAGCCAAAGTAGACACACCCCGACTCATTAGTGGAATAGAGGCCTCCATCAGAACCATCTCCCACCAAGACCAATGGACCATCAGGAATCAAGTAACCCGCACCCTCCAACGACCGCTACCTCCACTCTCCGTGTCAAGATTAGAACACAAGATCATACGCAAACTGAAATCCCAACGATCCATTGTCATTACCCGATCAGACAAGGGATCTGATACGGTTATCATCAACCAAACCGAATACCATACAAAAATGACAGACATACTGAATGATACAACCACTTTCACCCAAATCTCCGCAGAAGAAAGCAAAGCAACGACCAAGAATTTCAGAGTTTCCCTCAACCGCATGAAACGCTCGGCCTCCATCACAATAGAAGATCACAAAAACTTCACCTCCAACATGGGAACTAATGCCTATATTTACGGCCTCCCCAAGATCCACAAACCATCCGTCCCCCTCCGTCCAGTCATCGCATACCACCTATCCCCTGCCTACCCCCTGGCCAAACACCTTACGAACCTTCTAACCCCTCTTTGGAATAATAACAGGAGAGCCTCCACGACACCCAATTCCACCAGTTTCATACAGGATATAACAAACCTGCTCCCCCCTCCAAACTCATCCATATGCTCGTTCGACGTATCTTCCCTATTCCTCAGCCTTCCACACAGCCTCATGATAGATAACCTCCACCAATTCCTTTCATCCATCCACACAGATGCCACCATAGCCAACAACATCATCTCACTCACCAAAATCTGCCTGTGCATGAACACCTTCACCTATTCTCATACCCACTTTAAACAGATCAGGGGAACCCCAATGGGCAGCCCCCTCTCATCCATTTTGTCTGAAATAACGATGTCTACCATAGACCAGTGGATTTGTAACCGACAACCCTCAAACATCTTCTTCTGGTGTCGATACGTTGACGATATTTTTTGCGTATGCAAAACCGACAGCGAGAATACCATTTTCACCGACCTCCACACTTACAATCCCAACATCACATTCACTCTTGAGAGAGAACATGAGCTTGTTATTCCTTTCCTGGACGTCCTAGTCATACGCACCCCAAACACCTACCATACCACAGTCTACTACAAGAAAACCCACCCCCCCAGATACACCCATTATAGGTCGCACTGTCCAACCTCCCACAAAATCAATATAGTTAAAGCCCTCACCCGCCGCCTATTAACCCACTGCTCACTCCCCATCTTCAAAAATATTGAAAAGAACCGCATCATCTCCCATCTTACAATTTCAGGTTTCCCTCTATCCTTCATAGAAAAACACACCTATTCACCTGTTCCTCTCAACCCTCCTGCAACTTACAAATCCACATGTGTGATCCCATTCTCTCCCCTCTCAGTTAACCTCTCCCGTTTCCTCAAACCCTTTGGCATCCGTACCTTTTTTACTAACACACCTAACCTCCACTCACTCCTTAGGCATCCCATCACAAAAACCGACTCCTCCACTGATCCTCTAACATCTTCTGGAGCAGTCTACTCGGTCTCGTGCCAACAGTGTTCTGCCACCTATGTGGGGGAGACCAGTAGAACCATCGCCATCAGAATGACCGAACACACACGCAACATCACCAACCGAGATACCCGTTCCCTTATTTTCCAACACATTGCATCTTCTGGCCATTCCTTTGACACTTCTAACCCAACCATTCACTACAAAATTATCTCCAACTTACACCAGAGATTGGTTCTAGAATCCATAGTTTCATCCAAGCTACACAGCATAAATAGAAAAATAGACATCCCCGCAGCCTACACAAACTACATTTAAACCTCCCACATGTTTATTACAATAGCCCAAACCATGCGCCGTCTCGTGGTCTCAGACAGCAGATTTAATATTTACTTTATTCAAAAATCGGTTTTCAGTTAAGATTAGCATATTTAAATCGTTATCTTTCTTTGTATAGTTATATTTTTGCCTGTCGAAGGGCTTTTGCCCGAAAGCTCGTAGCATTCATACAATAAAAGAAACTCATCTTCTGATCCTCCTTAATTGATATACCTTACTAGAAGAGTCTTTACCTTTAATATATAGAAATAAGAAATTTATATTAATTTTGACGCGTATGATACTTTTCAAAATAAAATAATATCTATTGTCCTTTCTGCAATTATAAAATTAGTTGGAGGGCCTGATATCATCAGTAATGACTCCCCAACAGTTATCCCGTTTTATCTACCAAACCGCTGGGAGGGTTCACCAATGATAAGCCAAGCCCTCTCTTTTAATTTTTCATTGTAGTATTCGCAATAGATATTATATTTTGAAAAAATTCATACACGTCAAAAATGGTTTGATTTCTTATAAAAGATGCTGCGCTAAGACATTTTGTTAACATTTAGTTTATACTCTGCACTTTTTTTTTTTTTTACATTATAAACATACTATCAAATGCTCAGAAAACTGCTGGAGAATTAATTTTTAAACACTTTCATTTCCAGATAAGAGGAACTTCCTTTTTTAGATTTTGACTAAGATTTGAATAAGGAACATACCCCTGGAACCATTTCCCAATTAGGTTACTAATGTAAATATTCAATAAACATAAAAACGAGAATAGTCAATAACAAAAAAAATCAAAATAGAATGAAGGACTTCCTAATATATTGACGATTTATTTTATTAAGAAAGAATTAGGACTCTCTCTAACAAGTCTTATAAAAGTTTTATCTTAATAAAGCAAAATAATATATTTTATGTTGTAATACTTTGAAAAGAACTGGCGTTCCGCAAATTTAAATATTGATAAATAACTTATTTTTTTATCCAATATATGCTTTTTTAATGAAATAATAAATTATATGTAAGCACTATATGCTTTCTAATATTTTTTAAAAAATATATCTTTTATAAATTAGAATGAGAAGAAATTTATTATCATGTTAAAGGTAATTTTAATTATTTATCTATTCTGCAAATATAAAGAGCTCTGCCACCTTATACTCTAATATTTTAATATCAATCATTGAAATGCGTTCAGAAAAGTGGTTGATATTCATTTAACTATTTAAGCATACATTTTACTTGTTCACTCGCAATAACAATGAAATATTATTTGAAGCACTTCTATTCGAAAATTATTTTACTCTAATAAATTAGTGAATAATTGAACAATATAAGCTAACATATAGGTAACCCAGGATCCTGGAGGGAAGAACAATTTATATATATATTTATGGATGAAGTATTTTTAAATTAAAAAACTGATATATGTAAGGCATCTCAGATTAATTCTGATTATTTTTGCTTAAATCCCAAAGTTGGTTGAATCGCGCATCACCAACCCACAAAATCTTTATATTTGGAGCACATAGGATAACATTTTATAGATTTTAATAAGCCTTCATAAAATAAACAAATAGGATTTATTTTATTTATTATTAAGTATTTGAGTACCTTTGAAAACCAAAACGTCTTTCACATTATTTTAAAATGTTAATTTTCTTCAATTATTTGAGAAATAATCATTGACCAGAAAAGAATGACAGATAGTCATTGAAAAATCGGGAATATATTTAAAAATAGTGGAGGTAGCAGTCTTTTTTCAAATAAAACTTCAATACGTTTTATTTGAATAGATAAAATGCTTAAGCACTCAATATATTCACAATTTTGAACAAAGATTTTGAATTTTAAAAAGAACAAATAATATACTATATTAATTCTTATGATAATATTGAGGAAAAAAATAGAAGTGCGTTAGAATATTATATTTTATTTATAAAAACGAATTAATAAATTTCTCTCTTGATTATAAGTTTTTTTTATCTGAAGGAAGAATGGAATGAAAAAAAAATTGAGGAAGGGAAAGATTTTTCAGATTTCTTTCTCTCTTTTAAGGGCATAACTAAGTAAAACTAGTTGTTTCCTGAAGTGATATCTCTTGCATCATACACACAGACATCACATTTATACAAATAAAATATATTTAATTTAAATTCATAAGGAGGTTTATTTACAAGTATAAATACATTTTTTGAAAGAAACCTAATTTCCAAGCCAGAGGTATTCTTAAGAGAGGTGCCCTCTTACCCAAAAAAAGTTCATTTTACATTTGAAAACACTCTTTTGTAGAGGCATCTTCTAGCAGGAAATTCCTCTTATGTAGTATGTTATACTGTATTAATTTATTTTTATCTCGTTTGATTTTTTTATATTCATTGATTATTTCTCGTTTATTGTTAATTTTCTTCTGAATTTTTGGCTTGCTTTTCATGTTTTTTGGCATGACGTTGAAGATAGTCTTTGCGGCAGAAGCGCTCGGTACATTGTGAACATTTAAATGGCTTTTCTCCAAGATGAATGCGCACATGTGTCTCAAGTCTTTGTTTTGTGGGAGTTCTGAAAAAGCAAAATTCACATTCGAAAGGTCTTTCTCCTGTATGTGTTCGGGTATGTGTTTCCAAATGTGAGGACTTCAGAGTTGTATAGTCACAAAACATACAAGTCAAATACTTTTTGCTATCATGATCATATTCATGAAGTTTCAAATTTGATATTCCGGTTGTGACAAAGTCACATCTTGAACATTTGAAGTGTTTCCCTTTTGCATGGAGTTCTTCATGGCTTTTTAAACTTTTCAACCATTTGGTTTTAAAATTACAATGTTTACATTTGTGGGAAAAACCTTTAATGTGATTATCACGCATGTGTCGATCAAGTGATCTCTTTATTTTAAACGAAGCTTTACATATGTCACATTTATGAGTTTGGTCCTTAGCGTGAGTACCTATATGTACTGTGAGATGAAACTTGGTAGTTGTAGTATATACACAAGTTTCACAGCTAAATTTTCGAACATCTGAATGATTTGTTCTATAATGCTCCCAAAGTTCTTTCTTGCTTTCAAGTAGATTTTTACAGTATTGACATTCCTTAAACATTCGGCCATTTTCGAAAACGTCCTTTGCCACCGATTTTCCTGGTATATTTCTCTTCTGTAAACACACAAAAATGTTTATTTTAAAGTAAGCCTATTCTAACCTTTGTATAATCCTGGAAGTAAGGTTTAAATTGGGAAATTTTATTATAAATTTTAAAGGTGAGAAGAAAACGTTTTGCAATATAAACTATATCATAAAAGAGGCATATCCTGATCACACACATGAGCATTTCAGATGGCAGAGCGCCATCTAGTGAATTGAAAATCAACTAAGCGTTTTTAATGATTGTTCCATAATATTTGGTCAACCCATTTTCTTGATAAAGTCATTTTTCAAATATATATATATTAATTTATTATTGTGTTATACTTACCATTTTCATTATTTGTGAATTAATTATTTTGTGCTTGCGAGTTAATAGAAATGTCTGAAAAAGAAGTAGAAGAAATAGCAAACAGTGTTCACTATATTATTTGAAATGTTCTAAAATAATTCAATGAAATTATTTTAAAAATATATTATTATTATATTTAAAATTAATATTTATTTTGAAATTTTTAATATTTCAGTATATTAATTTATGTTAATTACAAAAATTATTAAAACGCGCCGTCTACATTAAAATCTGTCTTTGGAGATTTCAAAAGTTAGCTGAACTTCCTGGGTAGTTGGTGTTCTACGCTTCAAAAAACGTGTTATATATATATATTTTTTTCTCTTTCTTTTATACATATGTCATAATTTGCCTAATGCCCCAGAGATATAATTTATATTCGCCATATTTAGAATATTAAAATATAAATACAAATTTACCCATCTATAAATCTGTACAAAATAATCGTGGGAGCCAGCGCGCGCGGGCGAATGCTATGGCACGCCGCCTTGACCTTTCCATTCGACCACGACAGATACGACATATATATGCAAATTCAATGATTCTCTAAGTATAGAATGGCCAACAGAATTAACCTTCATAGAGGGTCAGAATATTCAGATTTGAACTAGTTGGGTAACAACAACACAACAACAATAGCCTTTATTGGGCACACGTGCCATACAGGATTCTCTCTGTAGGACAAAATAAATAAATAAAAAAATATCATCGTAGTTATATACAAATATTGGGTATTGACCTCGACCAATTATCGAGTTGGATCCGGTGTCTGTGCTAAATATTTTGATTGAGCTGATTTCCAGTATTTATAAAAAGCGAATGCAAAGGGTCTGGATTTTACGACTTTTGCCATTAAAACATAAGGCGAATTGCTATTATAGCCGGTCTCTTGACGGAAGAATTTCTCTTTCTTCCTCCATTGCCGTACAGTAGAACATGTAGTGTGGAAAATCGAGACTAAATTCACCGATGCATAAGGTGCATTTTATGGTCTTAGTTTTCAATAGTGAAACATGATTAATTCTCTGTACTACAAAAAGGCTTCTTACTTGTACAATGATTCTCTTTAAGGTTAGGGGGATATTGTCATTCAGATAGCATTCCATTGTAGGTGATGAATGAAAGTATTTATACTGAGAGTAGAGTACTGATTTTCTTATTCTTACATAATCCAGCTGCAAGGAATGATCGGTTGCCGTTCTAATAATTAGGGGGATGTATCTTTGTAGAATATTGAAGTCTGTACATCCAACAAGCCATGAGAAGCCGGTGTTATTAAGTAGCTCTGTTATACTTTTTACCAGTCCGATATTATGTTTTGAAGAAAATGAAATGTCCCACAAATGTGCCAAACATATTGAAAGTAGCCTGCTGCCGTTCATTTTCAGAATTCTAGTCCAGAATTTTAAAGTTAGTTTTTTCACTGTGATATCAAGAAAGTGTCTTCCTGTTTCGGCCCTCAAAGTTGGGTAACGTCAAATGCATAATAAAATAAATTTATAGAAAAACAAGCGGTTTTATTTGAAATAATACTCTCCCAATAAAGGGTTTGGAATGATTTTGAAGAATTAAAAAGTACATATAATTGGGTATATGAGTTCCAATAACAGCTCAAAATCAGAGAAGTTGAAAAACAAGTCAATATAAACTTTTATTAATATTAATATCAAAAGGATGAGATCGACTTTTCATCACATTACACACCAAGAGAAACATATAGGATGTTGGTAAGTACAAAAATAAATCAAGTATAGTTAAACCTGTCTAGAGCGGCACCTCTAAATATCGCCTTCCTCTCTATAGCGCCCAATTTTAAATACGTAGTACGATGCGATTTACATAAAAATGATCTGTTTTTAGCACCCCCTCTCTCTAGCATCCTATTTTAGTGAGTCTCAAGGAGCGCTTTAGACAGGTTTAACGGTATCATGTAAATAGGAATTTGTGCTTGTTAGAATAATCTACTTATATATTTGCCTTATTCTGTCTGTTTGTCTGAAGCTCACGGATGGGATTTTTCATAACCATCGATGGTTCAGTGGTAGAATGCTCCCCTGCCACGCGGGCGGCCCGGGTTCGATACCCGGCCGATGCATTTTTTTTTTTTTTTTACAATTTTTAAAACTCATTTATATATTATACAAGAATGACATCCACGGCGCCAATTTATAATTGTAACGATTAGTATTTGAATAAAAGCATTTAATCGGGTAAAACCCGGGCGTTGCCCGGGTCATTCGTATCTACTTATATATTTGCCTTATTCTGTCTGTTTGTCTGTTTGTTTGTCTGAAGCTCACGGATGGGATTTTTCATAACCATCGGTGGTTCAGTGGTAGAATGCTCGCCTGCCACGCGGGCGGCCCGGGTTCGATTCCCGGCCGATGCATTTTTTTTTTTTTTACAATTTTTAAAACTCATTTATATATTACTAGACGAATGGCCCGGGCAACGCCCGGGTTTTACCCGAGTGCGTATATATTTTAAAAACGTTTTAATTCAAATATTATTCGTTACAATTATAAATTGGCGCCATGGATATCACTCTTGTGAAACGTCCCGTTCCAAACTGTGTGTTTTTTAAATGTTTTAATTAAAATACTATTCGTTACAATTATAAATTGGCGCCGTGGATGTCTCTCTTGTGAAACGTCCCGCCCCAAACTGTGTGTGTCTTGAAAATATAAAACCGACCAAGAATAGAGGTGAGTGACTACCTCTATAGAACTTAGATCGTCGTCACAACACAGAGTGGCGGTGAAATCGCAATAATATTATATATATCTACTTATATATTTGCCTTATTCTGTCGGTTTGTCTGTTTGTCTGAAGCTCACGGATGGGATTTTTCATAACCATCGGTGGTTCAGTGGTAGAATGCTCGCCTGCCACACGGGCGGCCCGGGTTCGATTTCCGGCCGATGCATTTTTATTTTTTTTTTTTTTACAATTTTTAAAACTCATTGATATATTATACAAGAATGACCTCCACGGCGCCAATTTATAATTGTAACGAATAGTATTTGAATAAAAGCATTTAATCGGGTAAAACCCGGGCGTTGCCCGGGTCATTCGTATCTACTTATATATTTGCCTTATTCTGTCTGTTTGTCTGAAGCTCACGGATGGGATTTTTCATAACCATTGGTGGTTCAGTGGTAGAATGCTCGCCTGCCACGCGGGCGGCCCGGGTTCGATACCCGGCCGATGCATTTTTTTTTTTTTTTTTACAATTTTTAAAACTCATTTATATATTATACAAGAATGACATCCACGGCGCCAATTTATAATTGTAACGATTAGTATTTGAATAAAAGCATTTAATCGGGTAAAACCCGGGCGTTGCCCGGGTCATTCGTATCTACTTATATATTTGCCTTATTCTGTCTGTTTGTCTGAAACTCACGGATGGGATTTTTCATAACCATCGGTGGTTCAGTGGTAGAATGCTCGCCTGCCACGCGGGCGGCCCGGCTTCGATTCCCGGCCGATGCATTTTTTTTTTTTACAATTTTTAAAACTCATTTATATATTATACAAGAATGACATCCACGGCGCCAATTTATAATTGTAACGAATAGTATTTGAATAAAAGCATTTAATCTGGTAAAACCCGGGCGTTGCCCTGGTCATTCGTATCTACTTATATACAAGGTGCGTTCATTAATTTCCAGGACTGCTCTGTATCTTTGAAAAAATAAAACAAATAAAAAAACTAATTCAATATTTTTCAAAATATGCCCCTCCTGCCTCAATACACCCATTCCATCTTTTTTTCCAATTGTCGAAGCAGGAGATAAAATCACTTTTTGAGAGGTTCCTCAAGGTTGCCTTCGATTCAGCTTGTATCATATCAACGTTGTCAAATTTCCGTCCTTTCAAGTTAATTTTCAATTTAGGATAGAGGAAAAAGTCATTGGGGGCTAAGTCGGGGGAATAGGGTGGATGAGGGATCTGTATGGTTGAATGCTTGGCCAAAAACTGCAAAACAACATGGGCTGTGTGCGGCCGCGCATTACCGACGTGAAGTATCCAGTCATTGTTTTGCCATCTTTCAGGTCTTTTAAGGCGCACTGCCTCCCTTAAGCACCTCATTATCCCCAAATAAACAGATAGTCCAGTCACTGAAGATAATTCTTCTGTTAGATTTAATTAACTCCTTTATTTTGAGCTTGTTTTCCTCGCAACGAAATGATCTTGGACGCCCAGTATGCTGATCATCGTTTACCTTTTCCCGACCTTTTTGGAAGCGTGAAAATCATTCAAAAGTTCTTGAACGGGATAAAGCTGCATCGCCAAAAGCTTCTTTAATCAATTCATACGTCTCAGTATCACTTTTTTTTCAATTTAAAACAAAACTTAATGCAGATTCTCTGCTCTTCGAAAATGGCCATTTTAAAATTAGAAATGCGAACCTTACAAGGAAGTTGTTTTGTTCTATTTTTAGATCGGCGCGTGCGCCACGAGACTCGTGCTTTCAGTCAGGTGTGGTCGAATGTCCAATATTCAACTCTGTAAAAAATATTTTCTCTAGCTTTTTTATTTATTTTATTTTTTAACCAGTCCTGGAAATTAATGAACGCACCTTGTATTTGCCTTATTCTGTCTGTTTGTCTGAAGCTCACGGATGGGATTTTTCATAACCATCGGTGGTTCAGTGGTAGAATGCTCGCCTGCCACGCGGGCGGCCCGGGTTCGATTCCCGGCCGATGCATTTTTTTTTTTTTACAATTTTTAAAACTCATTTATATATTATACAAGAATGACATCCACGGCGCCAATTAATAATTGTAACGAATAGTATTTGAATAAAAGCATTTAATCGGGTAAAACCCGGGCGTTGCCCGGGTCATTCGTATATGATATAAAAAGCCAACAATGAAGAGTGAATGTAATATAAAAAGCCAACAATGAAGAATGAATGTAAGATAAAAAGCCAACAATGAAGAGTGAATGTAATAAAAAAAGCCAACAATGAAGAATGAATGTAAGATAAAAAGCCAACAATGAAGAGTGAATGTAAGATAAAAAGCCAACAATGAATAGTAAATGTAATATAAAAAGCCAACAATGAAGAATGAATGTAAGATAAAAAGCCAACAATGAAGAGTAAATATAATATAAAAAGCCAACAATGAAGAATGAATGTAAGATAAAAAGCCAACAATGAAGAGTAAATATAATATAAAAAGCCAACAATGAAGAGTGAATGTAAGATAAAAAGCCAACAATGAAGAGTAAATGTAATATAAAAAGCCAACAGAGTGAATGTAAGATAAAAAGCCAACAATGAAGAGTGAATGTAATATAAAAAGCCAACAATGAAGAATGAATGTAAGATAAAAAGCCAACAATGAAGGGTGAATGTAATATAAAAAGCCAACAATGAAGAATGAATGTAAGATAAAAAGCCAACAATGAAAAGTGAATGTAAGATAAAAAGCCAAAAATGAAGAGTAAATGTAATATAAAAAGGTAACAATGAAGAATGAATGTAAGATAAAAAGCCAACAAAGAAGAGTAAATATTATATAAAAAGCCAACAATGAAGAGTGAATGTAAGATAAAAAGCCAACAATGAAGAGTAAATGTAATATAAAAAGCCAACAGAGTGAATGTAAGGTAAAAAGCCAACAATGAAGAGTGAATGTAATATAAAAAGGCAACAATGAAGAATGAATGTAAGATAAAAAGCCAACAATGAAGAGTGAATGTAATATAAAAAGCCAACAATGAAGAATGAATGTAAGATAAAAAGCCAACAATGAAGAGTGAATGTAAGATAAAAAGCCAACAATGAAGAGTTAATGTAATATAAAAAGCCAACAATGAAGAATGAATGTAAGATAAAAAGCCAACAATGAATAGTAAATATAATATAAAAAGCCAACAATGAAGAGTGAATGTAAGATAAAAAGCCAACAATGAAGAGTAAATGTAATATAAAAAGCCAACAGAGTGAATGTAAGATAAAAAGCCAACAATGAAGAGTGAATGTAATATAAAAAGCCAACAATGAAGAATGAATGTAAGATAAAAAGCCAACAATGAAGAGTGAATGTAAGATAAAAAGCCAACAATAAAGAGTAAATGTAATATAAAAAGCCAACAGAGTGAATGTAAGGTAAAAAGCCAACAATGAAGAGTGAATGTAATATAAAAAGCCAACAATGAAGAATGAATGTAAGATAAAAAGCCAACAATGAAGAGTGAATGTAATATAAAAAGCCAACAATGAAGAGTGAATGTAAGATAAAAAGCCAACAATGAAGAGTAAATGTAATATAAAAAGCCAACAGAGTGAATGTAAGGTAAAAAGCCAACAATGAAGAGTGAATGTAATATAAAAAGCCAACAATGAAGAATGAATGTAAGATAAAAAGCCAACAATGAAGAGTGAATGTAATATAAAAAGCCAACAATGAAGAATGAATGTAAGATAAAAAGCCAACAATGAAGAGTGAATGTAAGATAAAAAGCCAACAATGAAGAGTTAATGTAATATAAAAAGCCAACAATGAAGAATGAATGTAAGATAAAAAGCCAACAATGAATAGTAAATATAATATAAAAAGCCAACAATGAAGAGTGAATGTAAGATAAAAAGCCAACAATGAAGAGTAAATGTAATATAAAAAGCCAACAGAGTGAATGTAAGATAAAAAGCCAACAATGAAGAGTGAATGTAATATAAAAAGCCAACAATGAAGAATGAATGTAAGATAAAAAGCCAACAATGAAAAGTAAATCTCTATATCTCTATCTCTATATATATATAAAAGTCAATTTCTGTCTGTCTGTCTGTTTCGCGATAAACTCAAAAACTACTGAACCAATTGGTACCAAATTTTGCATGTCGCTTTTTATAAACCTGAGGAAAATTTTCGGCTGCATTTTGATTAGTGTTTTTGGCTATTTCTATTTTTCATTTGAAGAACTTTTTTTTACCCGGACTAATCCGGAATGGAATGAATACCTAAATATGGCCATTTTTTAAAGCATCGGTGGTTCAGTGGTAGAATGCTCGCCTGCCACGCGGGCGGCCCGGGTTCGATTCCCGGCCGATGCATTTTTTTTTTACAATTTTTAAAACTCATTTATATTATCAACATATATAGTCACGACCGTCATGGGTTCTGTCACGGGTGCGCGCGCACCATCATTATGATCATGATCATTATCTAATGATAATAATAATAATAATAATAATAATTATTATTATTATATTATTATTATTATTATCAACATATATAGTCACGACCGTCATGGGCCGGCCGGCCGGTTCTGTCACGGGTGCACGCGCATCATCATTATGATCATTATCATTATTATTATATTATTATTATTATCCATCCATCAACATATATAGTCACGACCGTCATGGGCCGGCCGGCTCTGTCACGGATGCGCGCGCACAGGGAGGTCACGCAGCCAACGGGCGCGCGCCGTCGGCATTACGTCATAGATTATAAACACAAGGTAATAAGGCCAAATAAAAACATAGTGTGTGATAAGGCACAATTTGGATTATCTACTTATATAATTGCCTTATTCTCTCTGTGTGAAGTTCACTGTGTGAAGTTCACGGATAGATTTTGGTCAGAATGGATAAAATAAAAAAAGTGTCAAGGGATGGGAATCGAACCCACGACCTTCCGCTTACCGGGCAGATGCCATGACCACTAGGCTACCCTGGACATATTTTTCCGTTCACATTTTTATTTTTATATTTTCAAGACACACACAGTTTGGGGCGGGACGTTTCACAAGAGAGACATCCACGGCGCCAATTTATAATTGTAACGAATAGTATTTTAATTAAAACATTTTTAAAATATATACGCACTCGAGTAAAACCCGGGCGTTGCCCGGGCCATTCGTCTAGTATGATATAAAAAGCTAACAATGAAGAGTGAATGTAATATAAAAAGCCAACAATGAAAAATGAATGTAAGATAAAAAGCCAACAATGAAGAGTGAATCTACTTATATATTTGCCTTATTCTGTCTGTTTGTCTGTTTGTTTGTCTGAAGCTCACGGATGGGATTTTTCATAACCATCGGTGGTTCAGTGGTAGAATGCTCGCCTGCCACGCGGGCGGCCCGGGTTCGATTCCCGGCCGATTCATTTTTTTTTTTGCAATTTTTAAAACTCATTTATATATTATACAAGAATGACATCCACGGCGCCAATTTATAATTGTAACGAATAGTATTTGAATAAAAGCATTTAATCGGGTAAAACCCGGGCGTTGCCCGGGCCATTCGTCTAGTACTGTATAATTGATGAAAAATGGGTGAAAGTTGTCGTTTATCAACAACACATAATTAGGGATCCAATCCCTTTTCTGGAGAGACAAAGCTTCAAAGGATTCGATTCTTACAAAATTCCAACCCCACCAGAGAATGGAAATAACAATATGGGGTTTATTGTTACCCTACAGATATGAAAGATATATTTTTATAGGTAGATATGTGGTATTCTTACAAAAATGACCGTTCAATAAAACCATTATTATAATGTTGGTTACCATGTGTATTTTGGATATATTAAAAAAATAGTAATATGTTGGTAAAAACAAGTGAAACAATTTCTCCATAATAATCATTGAATAGTTGGTTTTTTACCTTTCAAAAATATAGAATTGTCGTTCATATAATGAAGATAATACTAATTAATTTACCTATAATCGTAATATATATTCATATTAATACCTCTAATAAAGGACCTACTGATACGCAACGACTTCATTATGCGATAACTGTTGTAAAATTAAAACTGGGTTGCGCTGACATTCCTCAATATTCCCAAGGATAGGAGTGACAAGAAGCACCCATATTCTTGGAGAATTATGTGATATTCCATTTCCTGTTGAATTGTAAGAACATTTAAATTTATTACTGAGAGAAATACCCAATTCTCTACAACTATTTCTTGAGAGTTCTCTCGAATTTTCTTTATATATCCATATATGGTGTTTTGTTTATTATTCCGTTGATTGGGTTTTCCCAACGCAGCAGTGTCACATGCGCAGTTCTTCATATAAACGATCTATCTTTTATTATGAAGCGGTATATTATTTATGCAAATGTACTAACATGTGGAAATGTACTGCTTCAGTTGATGATTGGTTGATAGGGCGTATGCACGAAACCAAGTGTTGCACGAAATTGCTTAGAATTTTCAACATGATAAATATTTGCCCTAAAGAGAAAAAAAGTTAATTTATTTTCACTAAAAAGAGTATCCGTTGTATATGCAGGCTACCTCTCTCTCTCTTGATTTAACCTGGATTCATAGACTATTCTCCATTTAAACTATGAGTAAGATCCAAGCGATAAAGTTAGAAAGTCAAATGTGTTCTTTAGAGCTATCAGATTGAGTTGCAGAGATTTCTAAGTGGGTTATTTTGATAACTTTGATTTAGGAGGCTATGAGGAAAAGGAGGTGAAGTACGTAGTTTGGTTATTATCACAGCAATGTGAAGATTTTCTTCAACATCTGCACAGTAACTTTTGGCTTTCAATGGCACATGAAATATTGAAGGCATTTTAAATTTTTGTTGGAAATGTCAAAATTGGTTAGAATAAATGTAATAGAAACCCTCATGCCCCCCTATACAGTTATCAACAAAAATTCGACCTAATCAATACATACAATCAACATGAGGCTATATCAATCAAACCACAACACATTGATTAAAAAACGCGACACCTTTGAAAAATATTTTTTATTAAATATAGAGGGGCTAAAGAAATAGGTTCCAGGAGCATTCAAAAGTCAATAATTACCCTTGAAAAATGTATTTATTAGTAAATAGAAAAAATACAGAAAAAACTACAATTAAATAGAAATGGACATTTTCTCCTCTACCTTGTAGAAAAACATCTTGATTGGATGTGTATACGTCTTATGTAGGCGTCTTCCAAACATGTTCAAAAGAGATAATTATAAATAAGACATACAGCACAAAATCTGTGGCCCCCAGACAGGTTGCATAGAAACGAATACAAAAAAAGGTATTAATGTTTGAGCATTAAAGGAAATATACAAATTCAATTCTAATCTATAACGACTACTGAAAGCCTGAAATTTTGTACACTAACATTATTAGCATAATTGACACGTGAACAGAATTTCAGACTTCTGCGTAGTCAGGTAATATTTCAAAAGTTGATCATAAAATATGTTGAAAGACATATAACCTAGATTTCAAAAATTGTTTTTAAAACTAATTCCAGAAGAATAGAAGAGGCCTCCTTTGGGAGGTTTAGCCAAACTTCATTTTTCATCAGATTCAAACTCATTCTATATCTCTCTCTCTTTCTAAACGGAGGTATATAACATCATTAAAAAACAAGTTTCAAAATACACATTATCTTATTATTATATAGAATTTATAATATAAAATATAATGTTTTACAAAGTATTCCTACCTGACAATAAATCCATAAGTACTTCTATTTACATGCAACCTTTAAAAGTATGAAAAATATACATTTTCACGTAAAAACCAAATATATTTAGTACCTTATTATAGTTCAAAGTATTGAAAATGGTTTTTCCTTTGCTTTCATATTCATACACTGTTTATTTCAAAGTAGGTTTATTCCCCTTCAGAAGCTGTTTACAAATTTAAGGATGATTTCTCTTTTTGATATTAGGATGGAATTGTAGATATAGACATATCAGGATTATTAAGAGAAGGGAATCTCCTGATCGTAAAACCAAGAGGTTTTGATATCTTGCACTATCTGTCGGAAAAATATCAAATAGTTGTTGATTTTTATTTTTTTTTCAAAAATTTGTTAATAAATTTTAAAAATGAAAATTATTAGGTATTTCTTCCAACAAATAGCGTATGCCATCAGCAACCTTTAGTTACACAATCAAAAGAAGCTTTTCTCTTAATTTATCCACCTTATTAGAGTAAAATTTTATTTTTTCACTTTTTTATGAGGTATCTGCTCGACCCCTCCTGATTAGCTGATTAAGGTGTTGTTGCCCTCCCCCATATGAAGGAAACAGGTAGGGGTTTCCTTTCTTTGTTGATGGGAAACTTTATAGCGAGGCAATTTCTATATTCCACCAGTTCTCTAGGGTGAAGGAAAAGGAGTGAGTTATTATATAAGAACTAGTAAATGATTCGAATACATATAGTTATTAGGAAATTTATATTAATTTTGACGCGTATGATACTTTTCAAAATAAAATAATATCTACTTTCCTTTCTGCAATTATAAAATTAGCTGGAGGGCCTGATATCATCAATAATGAATCCCCAACAGTTTATCCCGTTTTATCTGCCAAACCGCTCGGAGGGTTCTCCAATGATAAGCTAAGCCCTCCTGATAATTATTTTATTGTAGTATGGGCAATAGATATTATATTTTGAAAAATTTCACACACGTCAAAAATGGTTTGAATTTCTTATAAAAGATGGCGCACTAAGACATTTTGTTAACATTTAGTTTATACTCCGCACTTAGATTATACACATACTATCAAATGTTTATAAAATTACTGGAGAATTAATTTTTAAACACTTTCATTTCCAGTTGAGAAGAACTTCCTTTTTTTAGATTTTAATTTAAAATTTGAATAAGGAACATACCCTTGAAACCATTTCCCAATTAGGTTACTAATGTAAATTTTCAATAAACAGAAAAACGAGAATAGTCAATAACAAAAAAATCAAAATTAAATGAAGGACTTCTTAATATATTGACGATTTATTTTATTAAGAAAGAATTAGGACTCTCTCTAACAAGTCTTATTAAAGTTTTATCTTTTTTTTTTTTTTTGCTTATCCCTAGTACACGTGGTACAGGCCATGATAATCATGGTGGGTAGTTAGCGACTGCTTTTACTGTAAGCGCACCACATGTCTACACATGTGAAAAGCAGTTCGACTTTGCACTTACAAATGCCAGAGCCCCGTTTGGTTACTTGCACTCGCTGGTGGGGTTGGACTTTTGCAAGAATCGGGGGCCATAAGAGCATTTTTTTTTAAAACAGAAAAAAGTGCCCAATGCGGGAATCGAACCGGGTCCTAGTTTTAATACCTTGAAAAGAACTGGCGTTCCGCAAATATAAATATTGATAAATAACTTATTTTTTTATCCAATATATGCTTTTTTAATGAAATAATAAATTATATGTATGCACTATATGCTTTCTAATATTTTTTAAAATATATCTATATATATAAAAATGAATGTATGTGTGTGTGTCTGTTTGTCCTTTATGCCTGACCAAACCACTCATTGGAACGCCATGAAACTTTGGGAAGTTATTTAGTATAGTACTGGGAAGGTTTCTAGCAAATAAAATTTTTGAAATAACTTTTCTCTTTAAAATATTCAAGATAAATATTCTAATTTATCTGTTATAATTCAACAATCTGCTCTAAATATTATCATGATGATACGATGATTTTGTAATGTAGAAAATTAGGAAAGACAAAATTCAGGATGACACGGCAATTTATTTGAGACAAGAATAATGATACAATTCCAAGGCAAGATACTATTCCTTTAACTTCCAATTACCGAGGGAACCAATTAATATTGATTTTATTCAACTTATCGAGTATTTTTCAAGGGACCGGGAAAAAATGTTCACTTTATCGAGAGATTCGTTAGACAAACGTTTACTCAGGTAAAACCCGGGCGAAGCCGGGTACGTCCGCTAGTATCTTATATAAATTAGTTTGAGAAGAAATTTATTATCATTTTAATGGTAATTTTAATTATTTATCTATTCTGCAAATATAAAGAGCTCTGGCAATTTAACTCTAATATTTTAATATCAATCATTGAAAGTCTCGTTCAGAAAAGTGGTTGATATTTATTAAACTATTTAAGCTTGCATTTTACTTGTTCACTCGCAATAACAATGAAATATTATTTGAAGCACTTCTATTCGAAAAATTATTTTACTCTAATATATTTTTGAACAATATGAACTATAACATAAAGGTAATTCAGGCTCCTTGAGCGTAGAATAATTTATATATATATATTTTTGTATAAAATATTTCTATATAGAAAACTGATCATATATGTAAGGCATCTCAGATTAATTCTAATTATTTTTGCTTAAATCCCAAAGTTGGTTGAATCGCGCATCACCAACCCACAAAATCTTTATATTTGGAGCACATAGGATAACATTTTATAGATTTTAATAAGCCTTTATAAAATGAACAAATAGGATTTATTTTATTTATTATTAAGTTTTTGAGTACCTTTGAAAACCAAAACGTCTTTCACATTATTTTAAATTGTTAATTCTCTTCAATTATTTGAGAAATAATCATTGACCAGAAGAGAATAACAGATAGTCATTGAAAAATCGGGGATAAATTTAAAAATGGTTGAGGTAGCTGTCTTTTTTCAAATAAAACTTCAATACGTTTTATTTGAATAGATAAAATGCTTAAGCACTCAATATATTCACAATTTAGAACAAAGATTTTGAATTTTAAAAAGAACTAATAATATAGTATTTCAATTCTTTTATGATAATTCTTAGGAAAAAAAATAGAAGTGCGTTAGAATATTATATTTTATTTATAAAAACAAATAAATTAATTTCTCTCTTGATTATAAGTTTTTTTTTATCTGAAGGAAGAATGGAATGAAAAAAAACTTGAGGAAGGGAAAGATTTTTCAGATTTCTTTCTCTCTTTTAAGGGCATAACTAAGTAAAACTAGTTGTTTCCTGAAGTGATATCTCTTGCATCATACACACAGACATCACATTTATACAAATAAAATATATTCATATCAAATTCATAAAGAGGTTTATTTACAAGTATAAATACAATTTTTGCAAGAAACCTAATTTCCAAGTCAGAGGTATTCTTTAGAGAGGTGCCCTCTTACCCAAAAACAGTTCATTTTAGATTTGAAAACTTTCTTTTGTTGAGGCATCTTCTAGCAGGAAATTCCTCTTATGTAGTATGTTATACTGTATTAATTTATTTTTATCGCGTTTGATTTTTTAAATATTCATTCATAATTTCTCGTTTATTGTTAATTTTCTTCTGATTTTTTGGCTTTCTTTTAATGTTTTTTGGCATGACGTTGAAGATAGTCCTTACGGCAGAAGCGCTCGGTACATTGTGAACATTTAAATGGCTTTTCTCCAAGATGAATGCGCACATGTGTCTCAAGTCTTTGTTTTGTGGTAGTTCTGAAAAAGCAAAATTCACATTCGAAAGGTCTTTCTCCTGTATGTGTTCGGGTATGTGTTTCCAAATGTGAGGACTTCAGAGTTGTATAGTCACAAAACATACAAGTCAAATACTTTTTGTTATCATGATCATATTCATGAAGTTTCAAATTTGATTTTCCGGTTGTGACAAAGTCACATCTTGAACATTTGAAGTTTTTCCATTTTGCATGGATTTCTTCATGGCTTTTTAAACTTTTCAACCATTTGGTTTTAAAATTACAATGTTTACATTTGTGGGAAATAACTTTGATGTGATTATCACGCTTGTGTCGAGCAAGTGAAAGCTTCATTTTGAACGAAGCTTTACATATGTCACATTTATGAGTTCGGTCCATAGCGTGAATATCTATATGTACTTTGAGATGAAACTTGATAGTTGTAGTATATAAACAAGTTTCACAGCTAAATTTTCGAACATCTGAATGATTTGTTCTATAATGCTCCCAAAGTTCTTTCTTGCTTTCAAGTAGATTTTTACAGTATTGACATTCCTTAAACATTTGGCCATTTTCGAAAACGTCCTTTGCCACCGATATTCCTGGTATATTTATCTTCTGTAAACACACAAAAAATGTTTATTTAAATGTAAGCCTATTATAACCTTTGTATAATCCTGGAAGTAAGGTTTGAATTGGGAAATTTTATTATAAATTTTAAAGGTTAGAAGAAAACGTTTTGCAATATAAACTATATCATAAAAGAGGCATATCCTGATCACACACATGAGCATTTCAGATGGCAGAGCGCCATCTAGTGAATTGAAAATCAACTGAACGTTTTTTAATGATTGTTCCATAATATTTGGTCAACCCATTTTCTTGATAAAGTCATTTTTCAAATATATATATTAATTTATTATTGTTATACTTACCAATTTTATTATTTGTGAATTAATTATTTTGTTCTCGCGAGTTAATAGAAATGTCTGAAAAAGAAGTAGAAGAAATAGCAAACAGTGTTCACTATATTATTTGAAATGTTCTAAAATAATTCAATGAAATTATTTTTAAAATATAATATTATTATATTTCAAATTAATATTTATTTTAAAATTTTTAATTTTTCAGTATATTAATTTATGTTAAATACAAAAATTATTAAAACTCGCCGTCTACATTAAAATCTGTCTTTGAAGATTTCAAAAGTTAGCTGAACTTCCTGGGTAGTTGGTGTTCTACGCTCCAAGAACACGTGTTATATATATATCTTTCTCTTTCTTATATATATATGTCATAATTTGCCTAATGCCCCAGAGGTATAATTTATATTCGCTATATTTAGAATGTTTAAATGTGAATACATATTTACCCATCTATAAATCTGTACAAAATAAACGTGGGGGCCAGCGCGCGCAGGCGAATGCTATGGCACGCCGCCGCGTGCGCGCGCTCACGAGTGTGAAACAAATTATTTTTCGAAGCTTACATACACAACAGCTGCACCTTTCCATTCGACCACGACAGATATGACATATATATGCAAATTCAAATATTCTCTAAATATAGGATGGCCAACAGAATTAACCTTAATAGAGGGTCAAAATATTTAGATTTGAACTAGTTGGGTAACGTCAAATGCATAATAAAATAAATTTATAGAAAAACAAGCGGTTTTATTTGATATAATACTCTCCCAATATAGGGTTTGGATGATTTTGAAGAATTAAAAAGTACATATAATTGGTGTTGTATTCCAATTGATTACACACAGCGCTCAACGTTAATTATACTTTAATTAACTACAAGGTAAAAGGAATATATATAGATTAAAAAGTAAACATGGGGAAAAAGAGAAAAGAATAAGTCTCGTGGCCACGCGGCCTCGCCTGGGTTACATCCACAGGTAGTGACGTCAGAGCTCCAGGGTTGCCGAGCCAGCAATCTCCTCCCTCGAAGTGACCTCCTATTCATGGATCACTTCGCCGCTTAAGAGTCTCGAACGATGAAGTTCGTGTAGGTTTCTCCCCTTATTTGCTTCAGTACTGAGGAGTTCAATTGAGTTCTGAGCATTTCTCTGGTTCCTTAGGATCGTTGGATGAGATCGAGTAGGAGAAGGCTTTACAGTATCTTCATTATGGCTGTCCTCTTCTGTAGGTGTCACGTCTTCTTGATCTAATAAAGACACTGGATACTCTACAATCTCCCGTTGAGTCCCATAGCTGTAGTGTTCAACTGATGGAAGCTCCTCCCGGTTGCTGTCGTTCCTCGATACATCACTCTCTTTGAAGACACAGTCCCGAGATTCCACCACTTTCTTCATCTCAGGAATCCACACTCTGTAGCCACGTCCTCTGAGTGCATATCCAACAAGGTTACCTTTGACAGCTCTTCTTTCGAGTTTGGATTTACGGACTTGTCTTGGAATATGGACAAATACTTGACAGCCAATAGCTCTTAGGTGTTTAAGACTAGGCTTGTTCCCTGTCCACAGTTCATATGGCGTACTTTCACCATTGTGATTGTTGAGAACTCTGTTTCTGACATAGGCTGCGGTGTAAGTCAGCTCCGCCCAGGAAGCCTTTGGCAGACCACTTCCAGATATAGTGCTCCTGACAAGATCTAGGAGTGTCCTATTCATTCTTTCTGCCACACCATTCTGTTGAGGTGTATACGTCATAGTGTGTTCATGAACTATTCCGACGCTCGTGCAGAAAGTGTCCCTTTCTTTGGAACAAAATTCCAAGCCATTATCCGTACTTATTCGTTTTAGTTTCCGGCTGGTTTGTTTCTCAGATTCTTGAATCCACTCTTTGACTTTTCCCAGGGTTTCGCCTTTGTTTTTCAAGAAAAATACACTTGTATATCTCGTAGATTCATCAATGATGGTTAAGACGTACTTGGCTCCTCCCCATCTCAATACGTCGAGTGGACCCATCAAATCCGCATGCACCAAGTCCAACGGCATGATTTCTTTTTCCTCCTTGTGTGAGTGTTGAAGGAATGGCAGACGGTAAGACTTGCCGATCAAGCAGTCTTCGCACTTTTCTGGCTTTGCCGGGCTGCAATTAAGTCCTCTTACGCTTTGGTTCTTGGCCATCTTTGCTATCGTATATGCATTTAAATGCATCAGCCTTTTGTGCCAAAGTTCCAGTGTAAGCTCTTCCTTGCATTCAGATGCAAGAGAAACACGATCATTCTGATCTATCGGAGAGGATGGAGTAGTCTGGACGTAGTAAAGTCTACCCAACTTCTTTCCCTCTATCAAGAGTTTACCTTTCATGTCCATAATGTGGCAACCACTCTTGTTGAAGACAACTTTTCTACCGTTTTCTATCATTTGGCGTACTGACAGAACACTGTGACGCATATCTGGAACATACAAGGTGTTCTGGGCAATCATATTGCTGGCATCTCCCTTGTGTCCAACAATATTGGCACTGACAGTACCGATACCACATGCTTCTATAGAAGAGCCATTCGCAATAGTGATGGAACTCATATTGCTTGTGCACTCTTTCAGACATGTGAAGTAATCTCTCTTGGGAGTCATATGGTGCGTCGCTCCAGAATCTATGATCCAGGTCTCGGCGGTAGCTCCAAACAAAGTGTTGCACATTGCCGACATATTTACGCCTTTGTTTTGGTCAAACCTCTTTGGTCTTTGTTCATTCTTTCCTTTCTTCCTGCATTCCCTTGCATAATGGCCTTTACCTCCACATTTGAAACAAACAACCTTTGCTTTAAATTGTTTTTCTGTTTCAATGGGCTTCGAAGAGGCATTTAACGACCATGGCACCCACATATTTTGGTAGATTAGACGAACGCCTTTCTGCTTCTGCCAACAGCCGTCTTTTAACTGTGGCGGTCGTGAAGTCTGAATCAGGCAAGTTACATATGGTTGAGACAACGATGTCCCAATCCTCTGGTAATCCACCCAAAAGAACCATAGCCAAATCGCCATCATCATTTTTGTCGCCAATTTGGGCCAGTTCGTTTACAATGTAGTTTATCTTCCCCATATACCCTTCCATATTGCTGTGCTGAGTTAACCTTTCGCCATATAACTGCCTTCTTAGTTGTACGGCTCGATATCTACTATCCTTTGGTGCGTATAATTTTTCCAGTTCCTCCCAGACCTCTTTTGGAGTATTCAAATGTTGAACATGCAATTGTTGTTCATCATTAATCCCGAGGCAAATTTTTGCAAACGCCTTACCCTCCCGCGACAAAAAAGTTTTGTTGCAACAAGGTCACTAGGGTCAGGCTTAGCCTCTCCTGGATTGATCAAACTCCACAAATCGTTTTCGATTAGAACGAGTTTCATCTGGAAGCTCCAGCTGGAGTAATTAGCACCATTTAATTTTGTAATCGTTGTGTTTGCCATTTTACAAAATATTTGGTAAGTAGAAAAAAAGGATGGTCCAAGTAATCAAAGGAAATTTGTTTACTCACGTTTTAGGCCTTGCGCTTCTTCAGTCTGACGTTTTAAGTCTTGCGCTTCTTGTCTCAAGTTTTAGGCCTTGCGCTTCTTCAGTGTCATAATCTTTGTTGTATTCCAATTTATTACACACAGCGCTCAACGTTAATTATACTTTAATTAACTACAAGGTAAAAGGAATATATATAGATTAAAAAGTAAACATGGGGAAAAAGAGAAAAGAATAAGTCTCGTGGCCACGAGGCCTCGCCTGGGTTACATCCACAGGTAGTGACGTCAGAGCTCCAGGGTTGCCGAGCCAGCAATTGGGAAAATGGAGTTCCAATAACAGCTCAAAATCAGAGAAGTTGAAAAACAAGTCAATATAAACTTTTATCAATATTAATATCAAAAGGATGAGATCGACTTGTCATCACATAACACACCAAGAGAAACATATAGGATGTTGGAAAGTACAAAAATAAATCAAGTACAGTTAAACCTGTCTAGAGCGGCCCCTCTAAATAGTGCCTTCCTCTCTATAGCGCCCAATTTTAAATACGTAGAACAATGCGATTTAAATTAAAGTGACCTGTCTATAGCACCCTCTCTCTATAGCACCCTATTTTGGTGAGTCCCAAGAGGGGCGCTATAGACAGGTTTAACTGTATCATGTAAATTGAAATGTGTGCCTGTTAGATTACTACTGTAAAATTGATCAAAATTGGGTAAAAGTTGTCGTTTAACAACAAGTCACAATTAGGGATCCAATCCCTTTTCTGAAGAGACAAAGCTTTAAAGGACCCGATTCTTACAAAATTCCAACCCCACCAGAGAATAAAAATAACAATATATTTCATTGTTACCCTACAGATATGAAAGATATAGCTCCATAGGTAGATGTGTGGTGTTCTTACAATAAAAACCGTTCAATTAAACCATTATTGTAATATTGGTTACCATGTGTATTTCGGAGATATTAAAAGGAATAGTATTATGTTGTTAAAAACAAGTGAAAAATTTCCCCTTAATAATCATTGAATAGTAGGTTTTATACCTTTAAAAAGGTGAAATTGTCGTTTATAAAATGAAGATAATACTAATTGATTTACCTATAATCGTAATATATATTCATATTAATACCTCTAATAAAGGACCTACTAATACACAACGATTTCATTATGCGATAACTGTTGTAAATATAAAACTGACCTGAGCTGAAATAACTCAATATTTACGAAGACAGGAGTGACTAGAAGCGCCCATATTATTAGAGAGTTATGTGATATTCCATTTCCTGTTGAATTGTAAAAACATTCAAATCTATTGCGTTGCCTACTAAGAGAGATACTCAATTCTCTACAACTATTTCTTGAGAATTTTCTCGAATTTTCTCTATATATGGTATTTTGTTTATTCTTACGCTGAATGGATTTTCCCAAAGCTTCTAAGTGACACATGCGCAATTTTTTAATATCAAACATCGGTATTATTAGACTGCGTTAAGCATATGCAAACTCAATGATATGCGGGAAAGTACTCCTGCTGCTGCTGATTAGTTGATAGGCTAATGCACTAGACCAAATGTTGTGCCAACTTGCTTTGAATTTCAAAAGGTCGCGCCGTGCTTTAAAGTTAAAGAATATTTTGGATCTAATATTAAATAGGTTCTATAATATAATTAAAATTTAATTAACAACCTTTTGCTTTCAAGGTGAAAAGCTATCAGAATAAGTTTCAAAGATTTATATGTAGGTGATTCTGATATATTTGATAGAGAAGGGAATGAAGATAAGGAGATGAGAAATATAGTTTGGTTGTTTTCTTCCAAATCTAGAAATATTTGGGTTTCGGATGGCACATGAAAATAATTAATGGAGGCATTTTTTGTTTTATTGTTGAAAATGTAGAAATTGGTTGGAATAAATGAAATAGAAACTTCAATGAGCCCTATACAGTTATCAACAAAAATTGACCATATCAATACATACAATCAATATGAGTCTACATTAATCAAACCTTCAACACACGGAGAAAAAACGCGACGCCTTCTTTGAAATATTATTTTTTATTCAATATAGAGAGGCTAAAGAAACATGTTCCAGGAGCATTCAAATGTCAATAATTACCCTTGAAAAAGGTATTTATTAGAAAATAGAAAAAATACAGAAAAACTACAATTAAATAGAAATGGACATTTTCTCCTTTAGCGTGTAGAAAAACATCTTATTGGATGTGTATGCGTCTTATGTAGGCGTCTTCCAAACATGTTCAATAAAGATAATTATAAATAAGACATACAGCACAAAATCTGTGACCCTACAGACAGGTTTTATAGAAATAACTAAATGTTTGTTGACAATATTAATACCTCTAATAAAGGACCTGATACACAACGATTTTATTGAGCGATAATCGTTGTAAATTTAAAACTGGCTTGAGCTGATATGTGTGCGTCTTCCAAACATGTTCAATAGGAATAACGTTAAATAAGACATACTGCACCAAATCTGTGGTCCTCCAGACAGGTTCCATAGAAATAGCTACAAAGATGACATGCAGCTCCAAATATGTGCCCCTCCAGACAGGTTTCATAGAAATAATTATAAATGATGCATACAGTACCAAATCTGTGGCTCTACAGACTGTTTCTATAGAAATGGCTACAAAGACGACTTACAGTACCAAATCTGTGGCTCTACAGACTGTTTCTATAGAAATGGCTACAAAGACGACATACAGTACCAAATCTGTGGCTCTCCAGACTGTTTCTATAGAAATGGCTACAAAGACGACATACAGTACCAAATCTGTGGCTCTCCAGACTGTTTCTATAGAAATGGCTACAAAGACGACATACAGTAACAAATCTGTGGCTCTACAGACTGTTTCTATAGAAATGGCTACAAAGACGACATACAGTACCAAATCTGTGGCTCTCCAGACTGTTTCTATAGAAATGGCTACAAAGACGACATACAGTAACAAATCTGTGGCTCTCCAGACTGTTTCTATAGAAATGGCTACAAAGACGACATACAGTACCAAATCTGTGGCTCTCCAGACTGTTTCTATAGAAATGGCTACAAAGACGACATACAGTAACAAATCTGTGGCTCTCCAGACTGTTTCTATAGAAATGGCTACAAAGACGACATACAGTAACAAATCTGTGGCTCTACAGACTGTTTCTATAGAAATGGCAACAAAGACGACATACATTACCAAATCTTTGACCCTACACAGACAGGTTTCATAGAAATAACTACAAAAAAGGTTTTAATGTTTGAGCTTTAAATGAAATATACCAATTTAATTTTAATCTATCACAGATTATCTGAAAGCCTGAAATTTTTACACTAACATTATTAGCATAATTGAGACCTGTACAGAATTTCAGACTTTTGCGTGATCAAGTAGTTTTCAAAATTTGATCATAAAATAAGTTGACAGACATAAAACATAGATTTCAAAAATTGTTTTTAAAACTAATTCCAGAAGAATGGAAGAGGCCCCTTTTGATAGGTTTAGCCAAACTGCATTCTTTATCAGAATCAAAACCTCATTCTAATTCTCTCTCTCTCTGAACGGGGGTATAACATCATATAATAAAACATCTTTTAAAATACACTCTATGATTTTACGATATAGAATTCATAATAAAAACTGTTTTTAAAAAGTATTCCTACCTGACATCATATCTATAAGTACTTCTATTTACATGCAACTGTTAAAAGTATGAAAAATAGCGGATTCTTTACATCAACACCAAATATATTAAGTACTTGTTTATAGTTCAAAGTATTAAAAATTGTTTTTCCTTTACCTTCATATCCATACACTTGTTATTTCATAGTAGGTTATTCCCCTTCAGAAGCCGTTTCCAACTTCAAGGATAAGTGAGTTTTCTTTTCAATATTAAGATGGGATTGTAGAGAGAGATTTATCAGGACAATTAAGAGAAGGGAATCTTCTGATAATAAAACTAAAAGGTTCTAATATCTTTCTCCATCTGTCGGAAAAATATCAAAAATAGTTGTTGATTTTTTAAAAATATTTTAAATATTGTGAAGGATTTTTAAAAATGAACAATTATTTAGTATTTCTTCCAACAAATGGCGTAAGCCATCAGCAACTTTTAGTTACACAATCAAGAGATGCCTTAATTTATCCACCTGATCCAAGTACAATTTTATTATTGTACTATTTTATGAGGTATCTGCTCGACCCCATCCTGATTAGCTGCTCAAGGGTATTGTTGCCCTCCCCCATATGAAGGAAGCAGGTAGAGGTTTTCCTTTCTTTGTTGAAGGGAAACTTTATAGCGAGGCATTTTCTACATTCCCCCAGTACTCTAAGGAGAAGAAAGATGAATGAGTTCTTATATAAGAACTAGTAAATGATTCGAATATATAGTTAATGATAAATTTAAAATAATTTTAACGCATATATATATATATATATATATGACATAATAAAAATATGATTTTTATTATTCATTAATATAATTATAATTTAAATAATCATAGAATTAACACAGAGTTAATTCTTTAAAATCCTTAACAAAAGGAGTACAACCCAAGATGTTTTTGTATATACTTAGATTATATTATTATTAAATTGTAGGTATGCAAACTGTTTTGTTCTTAAAATATGATCATTAAAATAAATACAATTTTGGATATAAAAAAGTTATCATTTCACTTCAATCCACGACTGCATGAATGAATTGGTAACGTACCTAAAATACATCTTTTTTTATGACAACATTTTTAATAGTCGACAGGATGTATTTTAACCCTGTACGAGAAGAATTCCAATAGATTTCAAAGCCATATATTGCAACTAAGATATTTGGGAAAAGGTATAGATAAAAGAATAACAATTATGGAAGTCGAAACTTTAATTAAGAAATTAAAAAGAATAAAAAAAAGTATAAAAGGCATTGAAGAAAATATCGAATCCATTGTGTCTATGGTAGATGTAAATGCAACGAAATGCAAACTAGAGTATGCAAATAAAGATTTGATGAAAATGAGTGATATTTTCTTGCAGAAACTTGAGGATGAGGATTTGAATGACGAAGTGGAAAATTGCATAGATAAGTGTATAAGATTAAAGTGTGAATTGGATTTAAGGCATAATGGGCAAGAAACATCTGAAAAAAAAGTAAATTTACATGTTAAAATGCCTAAACTTGAATTGCCAACTTTCGATGGTAGATTAGAATCATGGCTTTCATTTAAGGATTTATTTTATTCTGCAATTGGTTCTAACTCACAAATACCGGAAATTGAAAAGTTACAATATTTGAAAGGCCAACTGAGAGGCGAAGCCCTAAGACTGGTCAACGCATTTCCAATTACAGCCGATAATTATGTTGAGGTTTGGCAAACCTTATTAACAAGATATGATAATCCAAAGGATCTGATTTTCACCCAAATAGATAATGTATTAAGATTACCAAAGTTAGCCGATGACAACCATAAGTCAATGTTTAAACTTCTAGATAGTTGCAACGAGATAGTAAGAACAGTGAAGGTATTAGGTTACCAAATCGATAGTTTATCTGATGTGTTTTTCGTCGAGATCATACAAGATAAGCTTGATAAAACCACAAGAAAACAGTGGGAATTGCAGAACAACCCAAGGGTTGTGCCTTCAATTAAGGATTTAATGGAATTTCTAGAAAATCACGCAAAAAGCTTGCAGAATTTGCCAAATAAAGATGCAAATGTGGAGAAACATTCAATAAGAAGGGAATCACATAAGGAAATGGAGGAGTCATCTATTAAAAGGGAAACAGCCCCAAGAATGGAAGTACAACAAAAGCAATGGGGACATCCAGGTAGAAGCCCTATGGACTATAGTTCTAAAAGACGTCCTTGCCGAATTTGCCTGAACCGGGGACATGCCGGACGCTTCCATCCTGAGAATAGGTGCTGGTTTCGCGAGAGGGCCGTGCAAGCCCCCCCCGCTGCAAGCTTCATGTCCGTGCCGTCTCGATCCATGGACACCTTGACGCAGACAACAGCCCCTTCGAGCGAATGCCGACCAGCTCCGCCTCAACACTCCTGACGCCAAGGTCTGTATATAAATCTAAATGTGAATAATAACAGTATTGTAGCTCTCATGGATACTGGCTGTACCTTCTCTATAATTCCTCAACATATGATAGATAAGATTCAACCAAACTATGTTGTTTTTAATAATTTACCTCTTATTAAACAAACATCCGGTATGCTAAATATAAATTCAAAAATTAATGTTAATACAACTATAGGATTTATTACTAGAGATATTGATTTTTATTCCTCTGATATTAATTTGCCATATGTATTGCTTTCTTTACACCATATAAGATTATTTAAATTAGACATTGATTTTCAAAGTTTTACAATTACTCAATTTGGTAGAATTCTTAATGTTAATTACCATAACCCTAATAATAATAATTATACACATCATAATGTAATTCCTTTATTTAAATCTATTATTCCTCCTAATGAAAATGATTTTAGAAATTTTAATAGTGTAGAATTTGATGAAAAACTTTCACCATATGAAAAATCTGATTTAATTAAATTAATTATGGAAAATAAGGAAGCGTTTGCTGCCCATAAAATGGATATAGGACATATTAAAGCAGATCCAATTAGAATTAAACTTACCTCACAAACACCTATTTCATTAAAGCCTTTTAGACCTTCCTTCTCGGACAACATTGAAATTAAAAGACAGATTGAAGAACCTTTAAAATATAATGTCATTAGACCATCTTATTCCTCCTATGCATCCCCTGCTATGTTGGTGAATAAGCGAAATGAAGGTAAAATTCGACTAGTAATAGACTACAGAAAATTAAATGATATAATAAAAAGAGATTCTGAGCCCATACCAAGAATAGATTCTATATTAGATAAGCTTTCAGAAGCTAATATCTTCACTACACTAGATCTTTTATCAGGTTATCACCATTTAGATATACACCCAGATGATAAAGAATACACAGCTTTTACTACCACTCACGGACTTTACGAATTTAATAAATTATCTTTTGGATTAAAAAATAGTCCAAGTCAATTCCAAAGAGTTTTAAGGCAAATTTTAAATAAATATGATGTTGATTTTTGCATGAATTACTTCAATGACTTCATTATATTTTCAAATAAATTTCAGGAACATTTGACCCATTTAAAAGTAATTTTAGATATTTGCATAAAGGAAAATATTAAGCTAAAACTAAGTAAATGTAAATTCGCTACTTATCAGATTTCTTTTCGAGGATATGAAATATCAAACCATCAATTTTCACCCAGCACTAATAATATAGAAACGATTAGAAAATTGAATTCTCCAAGGAATAAAAAGGATTTACAACGAGTTTTAGGATCTATTAACATTTACTCGAAATTTATCCCTAATTATGCTAAACTCAGACTCCCTTTGAATAATTTGTTGAAAAAAGATGTAAAATGGAAATGGGATGAAGAATGCGAAACCGCATTTTCTAAATTAAAAAATATGATAACCTCAAAACCTATATTAGCTATCTATAATCCCAAATATCCTATACACCTTTACACGGATGCTAGCCAAGAACAGATCGGATCTATCCTAAAACAAGAACAACCCGATGGGCTTTTAAAGCCAATAGCGTATAGAAGCCGTAGAATGACATCTTATGAATCAAACTATTGTGTAACTGAGCAAGAATGCCTTGCTATTATTGATGCTGTGGATTTCTTTTTACCCTACTTAGATGGCGTGCATTTCACCATCCATACAGACCATGCTTGTCTAAAGTATTTGAAGAACATAAAGAACCCAAAAGGACGATTATTTAGATGGAGCTTAAAGCTCTCAATGTTTGACTTTGAGATAAAACACATAAGAGGAACTGAAAATAAAGAAGCTGATTTTCTCAGCAGATACCCCATAGCTCATTTTGTTTCTGACCCAGAACTAAAACAAGCTCAATTTGATGATAACATCAATGATAGGAAATATACTAAATTTAATGGACTTTTAACAATAAAGAAAAAAGGATTAATCAAAAGTGTTGTTCCACCATCATTAAGAGAAAAAGTATTAATAAGAGCTCATCAAGATTACGGCCATATAGGAGTATCTAAAATGTTAAATCTAATTTCCCCTATCTATTATTGGCCCTACCTAATTCAAGATATTTCTAATTATGTAAAACACTGTGAGGTGTGTCAACTCAATAAAATATCTCACCAGAAGAAATTTGGTCTGTTGGAAAGTCTCCCCCCAGCTAAGGATCCTTTTGATCTTGTGTCTATAGACACAGTAGGTGGACTAAATTACTATAATTCCACAAATAAATTCCTTCACATCATCGTAGATCATGCTACTAGATACATTTGGGCTTTCCCCTCAAAAAGTCAAACTACTGACTCATATATAAATTGCCTAAACAAAATTTTTCAAATACAAAAACCCAAACAATTTTTAAGTGACAGGGCACCATCATTTACTTCACCAAGATTTAGAAAATATTTGATTAACAATAACATTAAACAATTATTGACTTCATCATCAAGACCTCAGTGTAATGGGTTAAATGAACGACTTAACCAAACTATAATAACCAGGTTAAGATGTAAATTCAATAACTTGAAAGGAAAATCAATACCATGGACGAAATTGTTAGATTCAGTACTAAATGAATATAATAATACTCCCCATTCCATAACAGGCTATACTCCTACTTACCTTTTGTATGGTAAGCTCCCTTATGATCCCCCCTTAAAAGAATCAGAATTTTACCCCCCTATAGACACTGCCAGAACAAATGCCTATAATAATACATTAAAATTTCATCAGATAAATAAAATTAGATATGATCAACATTATCAACCTTCCACCTTTAAAGTAGGCGATAAAGTTTGGTTACAAACCTTTTACCATCCAGATAACCGAAAATTAATGCCTCCAATGTCTGGGCCATTTACAATCTTAAAACAGATATCCCCAGTCAATTATGAAATTGATAAACCCCAATCTAATTTAGGAAAAACTACCATGGTAATTCATTCATCCAAATTGAGGCCATACTACTCAAAAGAAGGATTTGAGTTAAAACTGACAAAAAGTAAAATACCCACTTTAGAGAAAAAAAACAAACCAACAAGTGGCACCTAAGGTAGTGAAAAGTAGAATCCCTCTTCTTACTAAATAATGGCAGGGAAATCTTAATATAAATAAGACAATACCAAAAATAACTACGCCTAAAAATTAAGCCTTGAGAATATAATTTTTGTGAACACATAAGATATAACTTGACACTTTTCTTTTCAATTGTTGTAAATATTTTACATTTTGATTTTATTTGTTGAGAAATTCACTCATATGATTCTATATATTTTTCCCTCACAAATTTTATATGGAACATTTCATATTCGAACATTCTTTTTTTTTTAATGTAAATAATAAAACTTCATGTGTAAATATTTTTCATTATGTGGAAGTAAATAACCCATTATTTTATGTTTTTATTCTGATCAAACCAAATAAATGTGAAACAAGATGTTGGATACCACTCGTCATTATGAGAAATAAATTTGTGATTTTCAAAAATATATTTTTTGGCATGTGGCAAAATACCTTTTGAATCTTGAGAGCCTGAGAAGGCCTACTCAATTCATGAGGTAAATCCCCTTATGAATTATAGGAAGGAGACACCTATAAATTCAAATAAGATTGGATAATTTTCAGCTACTGTCAAGAAAAAAGGTACCAATAGGAATATGTAGAAGAAATAAAGAGCATCATTGATATAGTTTCAATTGGTATCCTCCATCTTAATTGATAATCTATGTAAATAATAATGATACTTTTTTTTTACTTTGAAAATTACTCCCTAATTTTTATCCTTGGAGGGAAGAAATGACATAATAAAAATATGATTTTTATTATTCATTAATATAATTATAATTTAAATAATCATAGAATTAACACAGAGTTAATTCTTTAAAATCCTTAACAAAAGGAGTACAACCCAAGATGTTTTTTGTATATACTTAGATTATATTATTATTAAATTGTAGGTATGCAAACTGTTTTGTTCTTAAAATATAATCATTAAAATAAATACAATTTTGGATATAAAAAAGTTATCATTTCACTTCAATCCACGACTGCATGAATGAATTGGTAACGTACCTAAAAAACATCTTTTTTTATGATATATATATATATATATATATATATATATATATATATATATATATATATGATACTTTTCAAAATAAAATAATAACTACTGTCTATTCGGAAATTATAAAATCAGCTGGAAGGCCCAATATCATCAGTAATGGCTCCCCAACAGTTATTCCGTTTTGTCTACCAAACCGCTGGGTGGGTTCACCAATGATAGCCATGCGCTCCTGTTAATTATTTTAAGTAGTATGGGCAATAGATATTATATTTTGAAAAAATTCACACACGTCAAAAATGGTTTGAATTTCTTATAAAAGATGGCGCATTAAGAAATTTTGTTAACATTTAGTTTATACTCCGCACTTAGATTATACACATACTATCAAATGTTTATAAAATTACTGGAGAATTATTTTTTAAACACTTTCATTTCCAGGTGAGAATAACTTCTTTTTTAGATTTTAATTTAAAATTTGAATAAGGAACATACCCTTGAAAACATTTTCCAATTAGGTTACTAATGTAAATTTTCAATACACATAAAAACGAGAATAGTCAATAACAAAAAAATCAAAATTAAATGAAGGACTTCTTAATATATTGACGATTTATTTTATTAAGAAAGAATTAGGACTCTCTCTAACAAGTCTTATTAAAGTTTTATCTTAATAAAGCAAAATAATATTTTTTTTGTTGTAATACCTTGAAAAGAACTGGCGTTCCGCAAATTTAAATATTGATAAATAACCTTTTTTTAATCCAATATATGCTTTTTTAATGAAATAATAAATTATATGTAAGCACCATATGCTTTCTAATATTTTTCAAAAAGAGAAGAAATTTATTATCATGTTAATGGTAATTTTAATTATTTATCTATTCTGCAAATATAAAGAGCTCTGCCAAATTATACTCTAATATTTTAATATCAATCATTGGAAGGCGTTCAGAAAAGTGGTTGATATTTATTTAACTATTTAAGCTTGCATTTTACTTGTTCACTCGCAATAACAATGAAATATTATTTGAAGCACTTCTATTCGAAAAATTATTTTACTCTAATATATTTTTGAACAATATGAATTATACATAAAGGTAATTCAGGCTCCTTGAGCGTGAAATAATTTATATATATATTTTTTGTATAAAAGTATTTCTATATAGAAAACTGATGATATATGTAAGGCATCTCAGATTAATTCTGATTATTTTTGCTTAAATCCCAAAGTTGGTTGAATCGCGCATCACCAACCCACAAAATCTTTATATTTGGAGCGCATAGGATAACATTTTATAGATTTTAATAAGCCTTTATAAAATAAACAAATAGGATTTATTTTATTTATTATTAAGTATTTGAGTACCTTTGAAAACCAAAACGTATTTCACATTATTTTAAAATGTTAATTTTCTTCAATTATTTGAGAAATAATCATTGACCAGAAGAGAATGACAGATAGTCATTGAAAAATCGGGAATAAATTTAAAAATGGTTGAGTAGCTGTATTTTTCAAATAAAACTTCAATACGTTTTATTTGAATAGATAAAATGCTTAAGCACTCAATATATTCACAATTTAGAACAAAGATTTTGAATTTTAAAAAGAACTAATAATATAGTATATCAATTCTTTTATGATAATTTTGAGGAAAAAAAAAATAGAAGTGCGTTAGAATATTATATTTTATTTATAAAAACAAATTAATTAAATTCTCTCTTGATTATAAGTTTTTTTATCTGAAGGAAGAATGGAATGAAAAAAACTTGAGGAAGGGAAAGATTTTTCAGATTTCTTTCTCTCTTTTAAGGGCATAACTAAGTAAAACTAGTTGTTTCCTGAAGTGAAATCTCTTGCATCATACACACAGACATCACATTTATACAAATAAAATATATTTATTTCAAATTCATAAAGAGGTTTATTTACAAGTATAAATACAATTTTTAAAAGAAACCTAATTTCCAAGCCAGAGGTATTCTTTAGAGAGGTGCCCGCTCTCTTACCCAAAAACAGTTCATTTTAGATTTGAAAACTTTCTTTTGTAGAGGCATCTTCTAGCAGGAAATTCCTCTTATGTAGTATGTTATACTGTATTAATTTATTTTTATATCGTTTGATTTTTTATATTCATTGATAATTTCTCGTTTATTGTTAATTTTCTTCTGATTTTTTGGCTTGCTTTTCATGTTTTTTGGCATGACGTTGAAGATAGTCTTTACGGCAGAAGCGCTCGGTACATTGTGAACATTTTAATGGCTTTTCTCCAAGATGAATGCGCACATGTGTCTCAAGTCTTTGTTTTGTGGGAGTTCTGAAAAAGCAAAATTCACATTCGAAAGGTCTTTCTCCTGTATGTGTTCGGGTATGTGTTTCCAAATGTGAGGACTTCAGAGTTGTATAGTCACAAAACATACAAGTCAAATACTTTTTGTTATCATGATCATATTCATGAAGTTTCAAATTTGATTTCCCGGTTGTGACAAAGTCACATCTTGAACATTTGAAGTGTTTCCCTTTTGCATGGAGTTCTTCATGGCTTTTTAAACTTTTCAACCATTTGGTTGTAAAATTACAATGTTTACATTTGTGGGAAATAACTTTGGTGTGATTATCACGCATGTGTCGAGCAAGTGAATTTTTAATTTTGAACGAAACTTTACATATGACACATTTATGAGTTTGGTCCTTAGCGTGAGTACCAATATGTACTTTGAGACGAAACTTGGTAGTTGTAGTATATACACAAGTTTTACAGCTAAATTTTCGAACATCTAAATGATCTGTTCTATAATGCTCCCAAAGTTCTTCCTTGCTTTCAAGTAGATTTTTACAGTATTGACATTCCTTAAACATTCGGCCGTTTTCGAAAACGTCCTTCGCCACCGATTTTCCTGGTATATTTATCTTCTGTAAACACACAAAAAATGTTTATTTTAATGTGAGCCTATTATAACCTTTGTATAATCCTGGAAGTAAGGTTTGAATTGGGAAATTTTATTATAAATTTTAAAGGTGAGAAGAAAACGTTTTGCAATATAAACTATATCATAAAAGAGGCATATCCTGATCATACACATGAGCATTTCAGATGGCAGAGCGCCATCTAGTGAAATAAAAATCAACTGAACGTTTTTTAATGATTGTTCCATAATATTTGGTCAACCCATTTTCTTGGTAAAGTTATTTTTCAAATATATATATTAATTTATTATTGTTATACTTACCATTTTTATTATTTGTGAATTAATTATTTTGTGCTTGCGAGTTATTAGAAATGTCTGAAAAGGAAGTAGAAGAAATAGCAAACAGTGTTCACTCTATTATTTGAAATCTTCTAAAATAATTCAATGAAATTATTTTAAAAATATATTATTATTATATTTAAAATTAATATTCATTTTGAAATTTTTAATATTTCAGTATATTAATTTATGTTAATTACAAAAATTATTAAAACGCGCCGTCTACATTAAAATCTGTCTTTGGAGATTTCAAAAGTTAGCTGAATTTCCTGGGTAGTTGGTGTTCTACGCTCCAAAAAACGTGTTATATATATATATATATTTTTTTTCTCTTTCTTTTATACATATGTCATAATTTGCCTAATGCCCCAGAGATATAATTTATATTCGCCATATTTAGAATATTAAAATATAAATACAAATTTACCCATCTATAAATCTGTACAAAATAAACGTGGGAGCCAGCGCGCGCGGGCGAATGCTATGGCACCCCGCCTTGACCTTTCCATTCGACCACGACAGATACGACATATATATGCAAATTCAATGATTCTCTAAGTATAGAATGGCCAACAGAATTAACCTTCATAGAGGGTCAAAATATTCAGATTTGAACTAGTTGGGTAACAACAACACAACAACAATAGCCTTTATTGGGCACACGTGCCATACAGGATTCTCTCTGTAGGACAAAATAAATAAATAAAAAAATATCATCGTAGTTATATACAAATATTGGGTATTGACCTCGACCAATTATCGAGTTGGATCCGGTGTCTGTGCTAAATATTTTGATTGAGCTGATTTCCAGTATTTATAAAAAGCGAATGCAAAAAAAAAAAAAATTGGCCGCTAGGTGGCCGATCTGGCTGGACGTGCGTCATCTCGCTCCGCAAGTTTCGGTAAACACTGCCTAAATTTCTTAATTTATTTTCTAAATGCTTATGTTGAAATGTTTTAAATCGGTTTATTGTTTTGCTATTTAATTTTACCTTGCTTTTTTTTATATATAGTTCGAATTGTTTCTCTTTTGATTAAATATGAATTCTATGGTTAGGTTACTAAATTTGAAACTGGATGAAATTTTTGCATACTTTGAGAATAAATTTCAACAAAATCAAAAAAATTTGACTAAAAATGATTTATCATATCTTTCGACTATGTTAAAACAAACGAAAGATGGAATTTCTTCTATGGTTGAATCGGATAGCGAGAACCTTTTGGCACAGATGTAGGAAACCGTCGGCAACATAGTGAAAGAGAAGCTCGGTGATATTCGAAGCGTGATCTCCTCGAAAGGATTATCTTATGCCCAAGTTACACAGAGAGATCATACACAGAAATTTATTGAGGAAAGACAACGGACCTTAAACACTGAAGCTACACTGCTCGCAGTTCCTCTAAATAATGAGCCTATTAACAACATAGCTCAGGCAATTTCAACTAATATAAAAAAGTTACGAGAAAACGGTAGTGGGATACGAATTAATAAAATTATTAACACCAAAAATGCAGTAGTAATAAAAACTCCTAGCGACGAAGAGGCTAAACACTTGTTAAAGGAACTGAGCATGGCGGCGGAATTGAAAGCAAATAGTAAAATTTTTACCCCGCAACCTAGAGACCCAACAATTATTATAAAAAATGTCAGTAAATTAACGGAAGTTAATAATTTAATACCAATCATATGTACCATGAATCCTGATTTGAGTGGACTAGAGAATGAAATCCGAGTGCTGTTCCCCATGAAATCCAATACCTCTCACCACAATGTAGTGCTGCGAGTTTCTCCACGAGTGTATCAAACCTTAAGGAAGAAGGGTAATTTTATCTATACCGACTGTGAGAGATGCCATATACACGACAAAGTATTAGTTAGGCAGTGTCAGAAATGTTTTGAGTTTAATCCAAGACATAAAATCAGCGAATGCTCCCATGAAAAGAATTGCCTAATATGCGGCGCGGCGGGAAATCATGAGTGTTCGCGTAAACAAAAATGTTTCAACTGCGCTAAACACCCGAGGTACAAGAATGGAAGGTCTCTTGATCACAAGGCGAACTCCAGCGAATGTCCCCTGTACAAAACCCAGATGGAAATAGTAATACAAAGAACTCAATACCATTCAGATGAATGATAACAATATCAGATGTATACAATTTAATGCAAGGAAAAGTATGATGGCAACTAGTGAGTTAGGTGTGACAATCGCAGACGATCTTCCTGACATCATATTTCTACAAGAACCATACATGTGCAATGATACAGTGAAATTTGGCAAGAATTCACGAATAGTATATTCTAGCACAGATAGGCAAATTTATACTGCTACTATTATTTTGAACCGCAACATAATATATGAGAAAATTAACAGGTTTACAAATTCCTTCTGCACAGCGATCTCTCTCTATTTCAACGGGAAAAGAATAGTTATTGCCAATATCTATATACACCCAAACTCAATGGCTGCATTTCATATCCAATTCATCTCAGAAATACTTGAGGCCTTTGGTCAACTCCCAATTATCCTTTGTGGAGATTTCAATTCTAGACATCCACTCTGGTTCGATTCAATGACAAATAAAAACGGATACATTCTAAAGTCTATTATCGAGGAGCAGAATCTATTTGTTCATAATCTTAAAATCCCAACTTGCAGAAATGCTAGCATAATCGACTTGACAATTTCTAATAAACATTCCATTGGTCTTATACATAACTGGAGAACCTCAGCACTTTCTGTTACCTCAGACCATTTGGCAATACTTTTTGATATCTTCAATATGATAAACTTGGCAAACAATAATAGACAGACATCAACATGGAAATTCAGAGAAAAATCGGCGAATTGGACCAAATTTGCTGAGAGTATTTCGCCTTCCGATTTACTGGATTTAAATTCAGCTTCTAAGCACATTGTCAATTGTGAAGATATTGATAATGTGGTAAACAAATTGACAAATTTAGTAATTGAAGCTGCATACTCTTCTCTCGACGTCAAGCATCACACCTCTATATACACGACTACTTCCAAAAATTGGTGGAATAAAGAGCTTCAACAATTAAAAGAACATTTACATTATCTCAGGAATTTGTATTATAGAGGGGGTAACCTGAATCCGAGTATTTACAGAGCGGCAAGAAATAAATACTTAAAAGCCATCAATAGAGCAAAAAAGACGTCGTGGAAAATATTTATTGAAGAAAATGAGTCTACGAATGCTTTCGGGAATGCATACAGGATTTTTAAACGGTTAAGATCGGCCGATATTCAAGTGGGCATACCATTACTGAATAAAACTGCAGAATGCATGAGAGAGCAAAAGATGAAGGAAATGCTAACAGCATTTTTTTCCTGATGATGATGTGCGGTTGGACAATGAAGAACACACTTTAATTAGAAATCACATCCCAAGTTTTACCAACAGGGAAATCATTTTTATTACTGAAAAGGAAATAAAGGATTTGTGCTCGAATCTTAATATCAGAAAGGCTCCTGGTCCAGATAACGTGAGTAATTATATGATTAAGCACTCATTATTATCAATCCTACCCAGTTTAGTCAAACTCTTTAATGAGTGTCTGGTGCTGGGTTACTATCCTGAAAGCTGGAAACATTCGGTATTAAAAATTATTACGAAACCGCAAAAAGCTGACTACGAAGCAATTAATAGCTATCGCCCAATTTCACTAACATCAAATTTCTCAAAAATATTTGAAACGATCATTAAAAACAAAATACTCAATTATTATAATCATAATAACTTACTGAGCCATAGACAACATGGATTTACGAAAAGAAAATCTACAATAACGGCATTGGACAAAATAACCGAGACCATACTGAAACACAAACAAAACGAATTGGTGGCATTGATTGCCATTGATATAAGTGGTGCATTTGATAATGCGTGGTGGCCTGCTTTAATAAAAAGAATGGACGAAGACCACGTCCCAGCTGTTCTTATAAAAATTATCCAATCATTTTTAAATCGGAGAAGAAAAACAAGTCTCACCTTCTCGAATACAACAATTTCGAAATATTTATCAAAGGGATGTCCTCAAGGCGGACCATTATCACCTTTATTGTGGAATATAGTCCTGAATGATTTGTTGATCAACTTCGCATCCCCAAATTCTGAAATAATCTGTTATGCGGATGATGTTTCGATTGTTTGCTGGCACAAGACCATAGAAGGGTTAAAAAATGAAACAGAAAGAACTTTAAATTATGTAATACAATGGTGTACAAGAAATAAGCTAAAGCTAAGCCCGGAGAAAACCGGCTTAATACATATGCACGGCAAACAAAATATTCCAATGGGAACTCCAAATTTCATAATAAAACCAGTGGAAGAGGTAAAAATTTTAGGTATAAAATTTTCTAATCACAGAATTAGGTCAAAAATTAACTTCACACCCCACATTAATGATATTCTTTGTAAAATCAACCGTATGAAAAATCTTTTGTTTTCGCTCTGTGGGAAGATGTGGGGATTGGATGCTAAAAAGAGATTAATTTTATATAAAACTCTTTTCAGGCCAATACTAACCTATGGATCTGAAATATGGTATAAATTTATTAATAAAAGAAGTAAGCAAAGATTAAACTCACAGCAATATCAGATTCTTCTTTGGGTAGTGAGAGCCTATAAAACGACCTCATCAAATTGTATTCATAGTTTGGCAAAAATACCTATTCTCACAGATCAAATAGAATCGCTGATAATAAAATACGATTTGGCCAATTTATCAAAAGAAGAAATTAATGTATTCAGACCGCATGCCCCGACTATAATTCATAACTACATAGAATCAAGAATGGCTGAAACAATAGCTAACACTAATGAAACATTCAGAAAATTTTTCCCATTTGGAATTCCTTTTTATTTTCGTCCGAATTTTTATAACTCACAGTTCGTCACGGGTCATGGTAATTTTGGAGAATTTCTGTCGAAAATCGGGGCAACGGATGATCCTAGCTGTTTCTGTGGAAAAGAAAACCAAGACTCAATGCATTTATTGATGGAATGTCCGATATTCCACAGCTACAGAAGTAATCATTTTTATCCCATCGAAGAGGTTTGCGAATTTGTATATAACAAAGACACCTATGTAAAATTCAATAATTTTTGTAAGTTCATTTTGGATTTTCTCTTCTGTTTGAGAGAACCATAGTTTCAGTTTTAATTGTGTTTTTAACCGGTTATTGTGTTGTATATACTGAATTGTATATAGGTTGCTAAAATAATTTATTTTGGTTTTCTCTTCTGTTTGAGAAAACCATTGTTTCAGTTTTAATTGTGTTTTTAGTCGGTTATTGAGTTGTATATAGGTTGATAAAATAATCCATTTTGGATTTTCTCTTCTGTTTAGAGTGCCATCGTTTAAGTTTTAATTATGTTTTTAGTCCGGTTATTAAATTGTATAAAATGAATTGTATATAATCTACTAAAATGTATTTAGGCGCAAGTATCTCGAGCTGGGATATCGCGTCCGATATGTCAAATAAAATAAAGGTTCAAAGGGTCTGGATTTTACGACTTTTGCCATTAAAACATAAGGCGAATTGCTATTATAGCCGGTCTCTTGACGGAAGAATTTCTCTTTCTTCCTCCATTGCCGTACAGTAGAACATGTAGTGTGGAAAATCGAGACTAAATTCACCGATGCATAAGGTGCATTTTATGGTCTTAGTTTTCAATAGTGAAACATGATTAATTCTCTGTACTACAAAAAGGCTTCTCACTTGTACAATGATTCTCTTTAAGGTTAGGGGGATATTGTCATTCAGATAGCATTCCATTGTAGGTGATGAATGAAAGTATTTATACTGAGAGTAGAGTACTGATTTTCTTATTCTTACATAATCCAGCTGCAAGGACTGATCGGTTGCCGTTCTAATAATTAGGGGGATGTATCTTTGTAGAATATTCGAAGTCTGTACATCCAACAAGCCATGAGAAGCCGGTGTTATTAAGTAGCTCTGTTATACTTTTTACCAGTCCGATATTATGTTTTGAAGAAAATGAAATGTCCCACAAATGTGCCAAACATATTGAAGGTAGCCTGCTGCCGTTCATTTTCAGAATTCTAGTCCAGAATTTTAAAGTTAGTTTTTTCACTGTGATATCAAGAAAGTGTCTTCCTGTTTCGGCCCTCAAAGTTGGGTAACGTCAAATGCATAATAAAATAAATTTATAGAAAAACAAGCGGCTTTATTTGAAATAATACTCTCCCAATAAAGGGTTTGGAATGATTTTGAAGAATTAAAAAGTACATATAATTGGGGAAATGAGTTCCAATAACAGCTCAAAATCAGAGAAGTTGAAAAACAAGTCAATATAAACTTTTATTAATATTAATATCAAAAGGATGAGATCGACTTTTCATCACATAACACACCAAGAGAAACATATAGGATGTTGGTAAGTACAAAAATAAATCAAGTATAGTTAAACCTGTCTAGAGCGCCACCTCTAATTATCGCCTTCCTCTCTATAGCGCCCAATTTTAAATACGTAGTACGATGCGATTTACATAAAAATGACCTGTTTTTAGCACCCCCTCTCTCTAGCATCCTATTTTAGTGAGTCTCAAGAGGGAGCGCTTCAGACAGGTTTAACTGTATCATGTAAATAGGAATTTGTGCTTGTTAGAATAATCTACTTATATATTTGCCTTATTCTGTCTGTTTGTCTGTTTGTCTGAAGCTCACGGATGGGATTTTTCATAACCATCGGTGGTTCAGTGGTAGATGCTCGCCTGCCACGCGGGCGGCCCGGATTCGATTCCCGGCCGATGCATTTTTTTTTTTTTTACAATTTTTAAAACTCATTTATATATTATACAAGAATGACATCCACGGCGCCAATTTATAATTGTAACGAATAGTATTTGAATAAAAGCATTTAATCGGGTAAAACCCGGGCGTTGCCCGGGTCATTCGTATATGATATAAAAAGCCAACAATGAAGAGTGAATGTAATATAAAAAGCCAACAATGAAGAATGAATGTAAGATAAAAAGCCAACAATGAAGAGTGAATGTAATATAAAAAGCCAACAATGAAGAATGAATGTAAGATAAAAAGCCAACAATGAAGAGTGAATGTAAGATAAAAAGCCAACAATGAATAGTAAATGTAATATAAAAAGCCAACAATGAAGAATGAATGTAAGATAAAAAGCCAACAATGAAGAGTAAATATAATATAAAAAGCAAACAATGAAAAATGAATGTAAGATAAAAAGCCAACAATGAAGAGTGAATGTAAGATAAAAAGCCAACAATGAAGAGTTAATGTAATATAAAAAGCCAACAATGAAGAATGAATGTAAGATAAAAGCCAACAATGAATAGTAAATATAATATAAAAAGCCAACAATGAAGAGTGAATGTAAGATAAAAAGCCAACAATGAAGAGTAAATGTAATATAAAAAGCCAACAGAGTGAATGTAAGATAAAAAGCCAACAATGAAGAGTGAATGTAATATAAAAAGCCAACAATGAAGAATGAATGTAAGATAAAAAGCCAACAATGAAGAGTAAATCTCTATATCTCTATATATATATAAAAGTCAATTTCTGTCTGTCTGTCTGTTTCGCGATAAACTCAAAAACTACTGAACCAATTGGTACCAAATTTTGCATGTCGCTTTTTATAAACCTGAGGAAAATTTTCGGCTGCATTTTGATTAGTATTTTTGGCTATTTCTTTTTTTCATTTGAAGAACTTTTTTTTACCCGGACTAATCCGGAACTTATATATTTGCCTTATTCTGTCTGTTTGTCTGTTTGAAGCTCACGGATGGGATTTTTCATAACCATCGGTGGTTCAGTGGTAGAATGCTCGCCTGCCACGCGGGCGGCCCGGGTTCGATTCCCGGCCGATGCATTTTTTTTTTACAATTTTTAAAACTCATTTATATTATCAACATATATAGTCACGACCGTCATGGGTTCTGTCACGGGTGCGCGCGCATCATCATTATGATCATGATCATTATCTAATGATAATAATAATAATAATTATTATTATTATTAATATTATATTATTATTATTATTATCAACATATATAGTCACGACCGTCATGGGCCGGCCGGCCGGCCGGTTCTGTCACGGGTGCGCGCGCATCATCATTATGATCATTATCATTATTATTATATTATTATTATTATCCATCCATCAACATATATAGTCACGACCGTCATGGGCTGGCCGGCTCTGTCACGGATGCGCGCGCACAGGGAGGTCACGTGCTCGCCTGCAGCCAACGGGCGCGCGCCGCTGGCATTACGTCATAGATTATAAACACAAGGTAATAAGGCCAAATAAAAAAATAGTGTGTGATAAGGCACAATTTGGATTCGTGGTAAAGACAAAACATTCAGGAGATAAGTTTCTTCATCAATTTATTATGACATCAAGCTTTCGGGCATAGCGAGGCCCTTCTACAGGATCAAATGTATAAGAAAAATGATACACTATATACACGAAGATGATCCTGTAGAAGGGCCTCGCTATGCCCGAAAGCTTGATGTCATAATAAATTGATGAAGAAACTTATCTCCTGAATGTTTTGTCTTTACCACGAATGTAATTGGGAAGATTTTACCTCTTTTAGAAACAATTTGGATTATCTACTTATATAATTGCCTTATTCTCTCTGTGTCAAGTTCACTGTGTGAAGTTCACGGATAGATTTTGGTCAGAATGGATAAAATAAAAAAAGTGTCAAGGGATGGGAATTGAACCCACGACCTTCAGCTTACCGGGCAGATGCCATGACCACTAGGCTACCCTGGACATATTTTTCCGTTCACATTTTTATTTTTATTTTTTCAAGACACACACAGTTGGGGGCGGGACGTTTCACAAGAGAGACATCCACGGCGCTAATTTATAATTGTAACGAATAGTATTTTAATTAAAACATTTTTAAAATATATACGCACTCGGGTAAAACCCGGGCGTTGCCCGGGCCATTCGTCTAGTCTACTTATATATTTGCCTTATTCTGTCTGTTTGTCTGAAGCTCACGGATGGGATTTTTCATAACCATCGGTGGTTCAGTGGTAGAATGCTCGCCTGACAAGCGGGCGGCCCGGGTTCGATTCCCGGCCGATGCATTTTTTTTTTTTTTTTACAATTTTTAAAACTCATTTATATATTATACAAGAATGACATCCACGGCGCCAATTTATAATTGTAACGAATAGTATTTGAATAAAAGCATTTAATCGGGTAAAACCCGGGCGTTGCCCGGGTCATTCGTATCTACTTAAATATTTGCCTTATTCTGTCTGTTTGTCTTTTTGTTTGTCTGAAGCTCACGGATGGGATTTTTCATAACCATCGGTGGTTCAATGGTAGAATGCTCGCCTGCCACGCGGGCGGCCCGGGTTCGATTCCCGGCCGATGCATTTTTTTTTTTTTTTACAATTTTTAAAACACATTTATATATTATACAAGAATGACATCCACGGTGCCAATTTATAATTGTAACGAATAGTATTTGAATAAAAGCATTTAATCGGGTAAAACCCGGGCGTTGCCCGGGTCATTCGTATCTACTTATATATTTGCCTTATTCTGTCTGTTTGTTTGTCTGAAGCTCACGGATGGGAATTTTCATAACTATCGGTGGTTCAGTGGTAGACTGCTCGCCTGCCACGCGAGCGGCCCGGGTTCGATTCCCGGCCGATGCATTTTTTTTTTTTACAATTTTTAAAACTCATTTATATATTATACAAGAATGACATCCACGGCGCCAATTTATAATTGTAACGAATAGTATTTGAATAAAAGCATTTAATCGGGTAAAACCCGGGCGTTGCCCGGGTCATTCGTATATAAGAATTGTATAAACGAATGCAAGACAAAATCACCGCGAATGTTTCTTTTTTTTAAGGCAATTTCTTTTTAAGGCAATTATCGTTATTTATCGTTAATTTTTGTTTCGATTTTATTGAAAAAAAAAACGATATGGTGCCTTTAAAAAATTATCTTTATTACTATGCAGTTTTCTATTTAGTCAATATACCTAAGTTCATGTTGTAAATGTAATTATCTCTATCGATTTAGTAGGTGAAATGCAAAAAAAAAAATCGACATGATGAAATCTTTATGAAAATTTACATTTTTATATTTATATTTTCAAGACACACACAGTTTGGGTCGGGACGTTTCACAAGAGAGACATCCACGGCGCCAATTTATAATTGTAACGAATAGTATTTTAATTAAAACATTTTAAAAACACACAGTTTGGAACGGGACGTTTCACAAGAGTGACATCCATGGCGCCAATTTATAATTGTAACGAATAGTATTTGAATTAAAACGTTTTTAAAATATATACGCACTCGGGTAAAACCCGGGCGTTGCCCGGGCCATTCGTCTAGTACTGTATAATTGATGAAAAATGGGTGAAAGTTGTCGTTTATCAACAACACATAATTAGGGATCCAATCCCTTTTCTGGAGAGACAAAGCTTCAAAGGATTCGATTCTTACAAAATTCCAACCCCACCAGAGAATGGAAATAACAATATGGGGTTTATTGTTACCCTACAGATATGAAAGATATATTTTTATAGGTAGATATGTGGTATTCTTACAAAAATGACCGTTCAATTAAACCATTATTATAATGCTGGTTACCATGTGTATTTTGGATATATTAAAAAAATAGTAATATGTTGGTAAAAACAAGTGAAACAATTTCTCCATAATAATCATTGAATAGTTTGTTTTTTACCTTTCAAAAATATAGAATTGTCGTTCATATAATGAAGATAATACTAATTAATTTACCTATAATCGTAATATATATTCATATTAATACCTCTAATAAAGGACCTACTGATACGCAACGACTTCATTATGCGATAACTGTTGTAAAATTAAAACTGGGTTGCGCTGACATTCCTCAATATTCCCAAGGATAGGAGTGACAAGAAGCACCCATATTCTTGGAGAATTATGTGATATTCCATTTCCTGTTGAATTGTAAGAACATTTAAATTTATTACTAAGAGAAATACCCAATTCTCTACAACTATTTCTTGAGAGTTCTCTCGAATTTTCTTTATATATCCATATATGGTGTTTTGTTTATTATTCCGTTGATTGGGTTTTCCCAACGCAGCAGTGTCACATGCGCAGTTCTTCATATAAACGATCTATCTTTTATTATGAAGCGGTATATTATTTATGCAAATGTACTAACATGTGGAAATGTACTGCTTCAGCTGATGATTGGTTGATAGGGCGTATGCACGAAACTAAGTGTTGCACGAAATTGCTTAGAATTTTCAACATGATAAATATTTGCTTTAAAGAGAAAAAAAGTTAATTTATTTTCACTAAAAAGAGTATCCGTTGTATATGTAGGCTACCTCTCTCTCTCTTGATTTAACCTGGATTCATAGACTATTCTCCATTTAAACTATGAGTAAGATCCATGCGATAAAGTTAGAAAGTCAAATGTGTTCTTTAGAGCTATCAGATTGTGTTGCAGAGATTTCTAAGTGGGTTATTTTGATAACTTTGATTTAGGAGGCTTTGAGGAAAAGGAGGTGAAGTACGTAGTTTGGTTATTATCATAGCAATGTGAAGATTTTCTTCAACATCTGCACAGTAAATTTTGGCTTTCAATGGCACATGAAATATTGAAGGCATTTTAAATTTATGTTGGAAATGTCTAAATTGGTTAGAATAAATGTAATAGAAACCTTCATGCCCCCCTATACAGTTATCAACAAAAATTCGACCTAATCAATACATACAATCAACATGAGGCTATATCAATCAAACCACAACACATTGATTAAAAAACGCGACACCTTTGAAAAATATTTTCTATTAAATATAGAGGGGCTAAAGAAATAGGTTCCAGGAGCATTCAAAAGTCAATAATTACCCTTGAAAAATGTATTTATTAGTAAATAGAAAAAATACAGAAAAAACTACAATTAAATAGAAATGGAAATTTTCTCCTCTAGCTTGTAGAAAAACATCTTGATTGGATGTGTATACGTCTTATGTAGGCGTCTTCCAAACATGTTCAATAGAGATAATTATAAATAAGACATACAGCACAAAATCTGTGGCCCCCAGACAGGTTGCATAGAAACGAATACAAAAAAAGGTATTAATGTTTGAGCATTAAAGGAAATATACAAATTCAATTCTAATCTATAACGACTTTCTGAAAGCCTGAAATTTTGTACACTAACATTATTAGCATAATTGACACGTGAACAGAATTTCAGACTTCTGCGTAGTCAGGTAATATTTCAAAAGTTGATCATAAAATATGTTGAAAGACCTATAACCTAGATTTCAAAAATTGTTTTTAAAACTAATTCCAGAAGAATAGAAGAGGCCTCCTTTGGGAGGTTTAGCCAAACTTCATTTTTCATCAGATTCAAACTCATTCTATATCTCTCTCTTCCTAAACGGAGGTATATAACATCATTAAAAAACAAGTTTCAAAATACACATTATCTTATTATTATATATATAGAATTTATAATATAAAATATAATGTTTTACAAAGTATTCCTAGCTGACAATAAATCCATAAGTACTTCTATTTACATGCAACCTTTAAAAGTATGAAAAATATACATTTTTCACGTAAAAACCAAATATATTTAGTACCTTAATATAGTTCAAAGTATTGAAAATTGTTTTTCCTTTGCTTTCATATTCATACACTGTTTATTTCAAAGTAGGTTTATTCCCCTTCAGAAGCTGTTTACAGATTTAAGGATGATTTCTCTTTTTGATATTAGGATGGAATTGTAGATATAGACATATCAGGATTATTAAGAGAAGGGAATCTCCTGATCGTAAAACCAAGAGGTTTTGATATCTTGCACTATCTGTCGGAAAAATATCAAATAGTTGTTGATTTTTATTTTTTTTTCTAAAATTTGTTAATAAATTTTAAAAATGAAAATTATTAGGTATTTCTTCCAACAAATAGCGTAAGCCATCAGCAACCTTTAGTTACACAATCAAAAGAAGCTTTTCTCTTAATTTATCCACCTTATTCAAGTAAAATTTTATTTTTTCACTTTTTTATGAGGTATCTGCTCGACCCCTCCTGATTAGCTGATCAAGGTGTTGTTGCCCTCCCCCATATGAAGGAAGCAGGTAGGGGTTTTTTTTTCTTTGTTGATGGGAAACTTTATAGCGAGGCAATTTCTATATTCCACCAGTTCTCTAGGGTGAAGGAAGAGGAGTTAGTTATTATATAAGAACTAGTAAATGATTCGAATACATATAGTTATTAAGAAATTTATATTAATTTTGACGCGTATGATACTTTTCAAAATAAAATAATATCTACTTTCCTTTCTGCAATTATAAAATTAGCTGGAGGGCCTGATATCATCAGTAATGAATCCCCAACAGTTTATCCCGTTTTATCTGCCAAACCGCTCGGAGGGTTCTCCAATGATAAGCTAAGCCCTCCTGATAATTATTTTATTGTAGTATGGGCAATAGATATTATATTTTGAAAAAATTCACACACGTCAAAAATGGTTTGAATTTCTTATAAAAGATGGCGCACTAAGACATTTTGTTAACATTTAGTTTATACTCCGCACTTAGATTATACACATACTATCAAATGTTTATAAAATTACTGGAGAATTAATTTTTAAACACTTTCATTTCCAGTTGAGAAGAACTTCCTTTTTTTAGATTTTAATTTAAAATTTGAATAAGGAACATACCCTTGAAACCATTTCCCAATTAGGTTACTAATGTAAATTTTCAATAAACATAAAAACGAGAATAGTCAATAACAAAAAAATCAAAATTAAATGAAGGACTTCTTAATATATTGACGATTTATTTTATTAAGAAAGAATTAGGACTCTCTCTAACAAGTCTTATTAAAGTTTTATCTTTTTTTTTTGCTTATCCCTAGTACACGTGGTACAGGCCATGATAATCATGGTGGGTAGTTAGCGACTGCTTTTACTGTAAGCGCACCACATGTCTACACATGTGAAAAGCAGTTCGACTTTGCACTTACAAATGCCAGAGCCCCGTTTGGTTACTTGCACTCGCTGGTGGGGTTGGACTTTTGCAAGAATCGGGGGCCATAAGAGCATTTTTTTTTTAAACAGAAAAAAGTGCCCAATGCGGGAATCGAACCCGGGTCCTAGTTTTAATACCTTGAAAAGAACTGGCGTTCCGCAAATATAAATATTGATAAATAACTTATTTTTTTATCCAATATATGCTTTTTTAATGAAATAATAAATTATATGTATGTACTATATGCTTTCTAATATTTTTTAAAATATATATCTATATATATATATATATATATATATAATCAAGAAATTGGGTTGGCCAAATATCAGGGAACAGGCTAAATCAATGAATAGTTGATTTCTGTTCCACCAGATGGCGCTCTGCCTTCTGAAAAGCACATGTGCTCCTGGTCAGGATATGCCATTATTTAATATATCTATATATATAAAAATGAATGTATGTGTGTGTGCCTGTTTGTCCTTTATGCCTGACCAAACCACTCATTGGAACGCCATGAAACTTTGGGAAGTTATTTAGTATAGTACTGGGAAGGTTTCTAGCAAATAAAATTTTTGAAATAACTTTTCTCTTTAAAATAATAAAGATAAATATTCTAATTTATCTGTTATAATTCAACAATCTGCTCTAAATATTATCATGATGATACGATGATTTTGTAATGTAGAAAATTAGGAAAGACAAAATTCAGGATGACACGGCAATTTATTTGAGACAAGAATAATGATACAATTCCAAGGCAAGATACTATTCCTTTAACTTCCAATTACCGAGGGAACCAATTTATATTGATTTTATTCAACTTATCGAGTATTTTTCAAGGGACCGGGAAAAAATGTTCACTTTATCGAGAGATTCGTTAGACAAACCTTTACTCGGGTAAAACCCGGGCGAAGCCGGGTACATCCGCTAGTATCTTATATAAATTAGTATGAGAAGAAATTTATTATAATTTTAATGGTAATTTTAATTATTTATCTATTCTGCAAATATAAAGAGCTCTGGCACTTTAACTCTAATATTTTAATATCAATCATTGAAAGTCGTTCAGAAAAGTGGTTGATATTTATTTAACTATTTAAGCTTGCATTTTACTTGTTCACTCGCAATAACAATGAAATATTATTTGAAGCACTTCTATTCGAAAAATTATTTTACTCCAATATATTTTTGAACAATATGAACTATAACATAAAGGTAATTCAGGCTCCTTGAGCGTAGAATAATTTATATATATATTTTTGTATAAAATATTTCTATATAGAAAACTGATCATATATGTAAGGCATCTCAGATTAATTCTGATTATTTTTGCTTAAATCCCAAAGTTGGTTGAATCGCGCATCACCAACCCACAAAATCTTTATATTTGGAGCACATAGGATAACATTTAATAGATTTTAATAAGCCTTTATAAAATGAACAAATAAGATTTATTTTATTTATTATTAATTTTTAGTACCTTTGAAAACCAAAACGTCTTTCACATTATTTTAAATTGTTAATTCTCTTCAATTATTTGAGAAATAATCATTGACCAGAAGAGAATAACAGATAGTCATTGAAAAATCGGGGATAAATTTAAAAATGGTTGAGGTAGCTGTCTTTTTTCAAATAAAACTTCAATACGTTTTATTTGAATAGATAAAATGCTTAAGCACTCAATATATTCTCAATTTAGAACGAAGATTTTGAATTTTAAAAAGAACTAATAATATAGTATTTCAATTCTTATGATAATTCTTAGGAAAAAAAATAGAAGTGCGTTAGAATATTATATTTTATTTATAAAAACAAAGAGGTTTATTTACAAGTATAAATACAATTTTTGCAAGAAACCTAATTTCCAAGTCAGAGGTATTCTTTAGAGAGGTGCCCTCTTACCCAAAAACAGTTCATTTTAGATTTGAAAACTTTCTTTTGTAGAGGCATCTTCTAACAGGAATATCCTCTTTTGTAGTATGTTTTACTGTATTAATTTATTTTTATCTCGTTTGATTTTTTATATTCATTCATAATTTCTCGTTTATTGTTAATTTTCTTCTGATTTTTTGGCTTGCTTTTCATGTTTTTTGGCATGACGTTGAAGATAGTCCTTACGGTAGAAGCGCTCGGTACATTGTGAACATTTAAATGGCTTTTCTCCAAGATGAATGCGCACATGTGTCTCAAGTCTTTGTTTTGTGGTAGTTCGGATAAAGCAAAATTCACATTCGAAAGGTCTTTCTCCTGTATGTGTTCGGGTATGTGTTTCCAAATGTGAGGACTTCAGAGTTGTATAGTCACAAAACATACAAGCCAAATACCTTTTGTTATCATGATCATATTCATGAAGTTTCAAATTTGATTTCCCGGTTGTGACAAAGTCACATCTTGAACATTTGAAGTTTTTCCATTTTGCATGAATTTCTTCTGATTTTTTGGCTTGCTTTTCATGTTTTTTGGCATGACGTTGAAGATAGTCCTTACGGTAGAAGCGCTCGGTACAGTGTGAACATTTAAATGGCTTTTCTCCAAGATGAATGCGCACATGTGTCTCAAGTCTTTGTTTTGTGGTAGTTCGGAAAAAGCAAAATTCACATTCGAAAGGTCTTTCTTCTGTATGTGTTCGGGTATGTGTTTCCAAATGTGAGGACTTCAGAGTTGTATAGTCACAAAACATACAAGCCAAATACCTTTTGTTATCATGATCATATTCATGAAGTTTCAAATTTGATTTCCCGGTTGTGACAAAGTCACATCTTGAACATTTGAAGGGTTTCCATTTTGCATGAATTTCTTCTGATTTTTTGGCTTGCTTTTCATGTTTTTTGGCATGACGTTGAAGATAGTCCTTACGGTAGAAGCGCTCGGTACATTGTGAACATTTAAATGGCTTTTCTCCAAGATGAATGCGCACATGTGTCTCAAGTCTTTGTTTTGTGGTAGTTCGGAAAAAGCAAAATTCACATTCGAAAGGTCTTTCTCCTGTATGTGTTCGGGTATGTGTTTCCAAATGTGAGGACTTCAGAGTTGTATAGTCACAAAACATACAAGCCAAATACCTTTTGTTATCATGATCATATTCATGAAGTTTCAAATTTGATTTCCCGGTTGTGACAAAGTCACATCTTGAACATTTGAAGTGTTTCCATTTTGCATGAATTTCTTCATGGCTTTTTAAACTTTTCAACCATTTGGTTTTAAAATTACAATGTTTACATTTGTGGGAAATAACTTTGAAGTGATTATCACGCTTGTGTCGAGCAAGTGAAAGCTTCATTTTGAACGAAGCTTTACATATGTCACATTTATGAGTTCGGTCCATAGCGTGAATATCTATATGTACTTTGAGATGAAACTTGGTAGTTGTTGTATATACACAAGTTTCACAGCTAAATTTTCGAACATCTGAATGATCTGTTCTATAATGCTCCCAAAGTTCTTCCTTGCTTTCAAATAGATTTCTACAGTGTTGACATTCCTTAAACATTTGCCAATTTTCGAAAACGTCCTTTGCCACCGATATTCCTGGTATATTTCTCTTCTGTAAACACACAAAAAAATGTTTATTTTAAACTAAGCCTATTATAACCTTTGTATAATCCTGGAAGTAAGGTTTAAATTGGGAAATTTAATTATAAATTTTAAAAGTGAAAGGAAAACGTTTTGGAATATAAACTATATCATAAAAGAGGCATATCCTGATCACACACATGAGCATTTCAGATGGCAGAGCGCCATCTAGTGAATTGAAAATCAACTAAGCGTTTTTTATTGATTGTTCCAAAATATTTGGTCAACCCATTTTCTTGATAAAGTCATTTTTCAAATATATATATTTATTCATTCCAGATTTATTATTGTTATACTTACCATTTTTATTATTTGTGAATTAATTATTTTGTGCCTGCCAGATAATAGAAATGTCTGAAAAAGAAGTTGAAGAAATAGCAAACAGCGTTCATTTTATTATTTGAAATGTTCTAAAATAATTCAATGAAATTATTTTTAAAATATATTAATATTATACTTAAAATTAATATTTATTTTAAAATTTTTAATATTTCAGTTTATTAATTTATGTTAAATACAAAAATCATAAAAACGCGCCGTCTACAATAAAATCTGTCTTTGGAGATTTCAAAAGTTAGCTGAAGTTCCTGGGTAGTTGGTGTTCTGCGTTCCAAGAACACGTGTTATATATATATCTTTCTCTTTCTTATATATATGTCATAATATATGCTCTTCCAGGATTAATAAAACAAATCTACAGTCGACCGGAGAGAGAGAGAACGCAGCTACTACTCAGTCGGGGGGGTGGTGGCGACAAGACGTGCATTTCCGCGGTGGCAGCCCGCTAGCGCTCCCTCTCTCCCTCGGTTTGCTGGGTTCCATCTTCCAAACTTGTTGTTTCCTTATTTCTCACTCACCACATTATTATCACTATAGTGCCACATCGAAAGTCGACAGGATCATATCACATATGCGAGTTCACATGCGGTCACAGCGGTGACACATGCGAGTTCTTTATATAAACGATCTTTTTTTATTATGGAACAGTATTTCCTTCATGCAAATGTACCAGCTCGTGGGAAAGTATTTCTTCTGCTGATGATTGGTTGATAGCGCGCATGCACGACACCAAGTGTTTCCGGAAATCGCTCAGGATTTTCAACATGACAACTATTTGCTTTTAAGGTGAAAAATGGTTAATTTCTTTTCACTCAAAATAGTCTCTGTTGTATATGTAGGCTATCTCTCTCTCTTGATGTAACCTGGATTCATAGACTATTCTCTATTTATAATATAAGTAAGATCCATGCTATAACGTCATGAAAGTCAAATTTGTTCTTTAGAAGCTATCACATTGATTTGCAGAGATTTCTAAGTGGGTTATTTTGATAACTTTGATTTAGGAGGCTATAAGGATAAGGAGGTGAGGAACACAGTTTGGTTATCATCATAGCAATGTGAAGATTTTGTTCACAGTAAATTTGGGCTTTCGATGGCTCATGAAAAATTGGTGAAGGCATTTAATGTTTTTGTTGGAAATGTCAAAATCGGTTAGAATAAATGTAATAGAAACATTCATGCCCCCCTATACAGTTATCAACAAAAAATTGACCTAATCAATACAAACAACGAACATGAGGCTACATCAATCAAACTTCAACAAACTGATTTAAAAAAACGCGACACCTTCTTTGAAAAATATTTTCTATTAAATAAAGAGGTGCTAAAGAAATAGGCTCCGGGAGCATTCAAATGTCAATAATTACTCTTGAAAAATGTATTTATTAGTAAATAGAAAAAAATACAAAAAAAACTACAATTAAATAGAAATGGACATTATCTCCTTTAGCGTGTATAAAAACATATTCATTGGAAGTGTATACGTCTTATGTAGGCGTCTTCCAAACATGTTTAATAGAGATAATTATAAATAAGACATACAGCACAAAATCTGTGACCCCCAGACAGGTTGCATAGAAACGAATACAAAAAAAAGGTATTAATGTTTGAGCATTAAAAGAAATATACAAATTCAATTCTAATCTATAACGACTTTCTGAAATCCTGAAATTTTGTACACTAACATTTTAGCATAATTGACGCGTGAACAGAATTTCAGACTTCTGCGTGGTCAGGTAATATTTAAAAATTGATCATAAAATATGTTGACAAACATATAACCTAGATTTCAAAAATTGTTTTTAAAACTAATTCCAGAAGAATAGAAGAGGCCTCTTTTGATAGGTTTAGCCAAACTACATTCTTCATCAGATTCAAAACCTCATTCTAATTCTCTCTCTCTAAACGTGAGTATAACATCATATAATAAAACATCTTTTAAAATACACATTATCTTATTACTAATAGAATTTATAATTAAAAAAAACAGTGTTTTGCAAGGTATTTCTCACAATGACAACATACATATTAAATTATAAAAAATAGTGCATTTTTCTCGACAACACCAATTATATTAAGTATCTGTTTAAAGTCAAAGTATATAAAGATTGTTTTTCCATTTCCCTTCACTTTCATTTATCGTTCATCTTATAGTAAGTTTATCCCCTTCAGAAGCCGTTTCCTATTTAGAGGATAAGTGAGTTCTCTTTTCAATATTAAGATGGAATTGTAGAGATAGACATTTCAGGTTTATTAATAGAAGGGAATCTCCTGTTCGCTAAACGAAAAGGTTCTGATATCTTGCTCAATCTGTCGGAAAAAATATCACATAGTTGTTGATTTTTTAAAAATATTTTAAATATTGTGAAGAATTTTTAAAAATATGAACAATTATTTGGTATATTTCTTCCAACAAATGGCGTAAACCATCAGCAACTCTCAGTTACACAATCAAGAGATGTCTGCCACTTAATTTATCCACCATATCCAAGTACAATTTTATTTTTGTACTATTTTATGAGGTGTCTGCTCGACCCCATCCTGATTAGCTGCTCAAGGGTGTTGTTGCCCTCCCCCATATGAAAGAAGCAGGTAAGGGTTTTCCTTATTTTGTTGATGGGAAACTTTATAGTAAGGCTTTACCTACATTCCCCCAGTATTCTAGGGAGAAGAAAGAGGAGTGAGTTCTTATATAAGAACTAGTAAATGATACGAATATATAGTTAATGAGAAATTTAAAATATTTTGACGCGTGTGTGATACTTTTCAAAATAAAATAATATCTACTGTCCTTTCTGCAATTATAAAATTAGCTAGAGGGCCTGATATAATCAGTAATTACTCCCCAACAGTTATCCCTTTTTTCTAGCAAACCGCTAAGAGGGTTCACCAATGATAAGCCAAGCCCTCCTGTTAATTATTTTAAGTAGTATGGGCAATAGATATTATATCTTGAAAATATTCATACACGTCAAAAATGGTTTGAATTTCTTATAAAAGATGCTGCGCTAAGACATTTTGTTAACATTTAGTTTATGCTCTGCACTTACATTATGCACATACTATCAAATTCTCAGAAAATTACTGGAGAATTAATTTTTAAACACCTTCTTTTCCAGTTTTAGATTTTGATTTAAAATTTGAATAAGGAACATAAACCTAGAACCATTTCCCAATTAGGTTACTAATGTAAATATTCAATACACATAAAAACGAGAATGGTCAATAACAAAAATCAAAATAGAATGAATAACTTTTAAATATTGATGATTTATTTTATTAAGAAAGAATTAGGACTCTCTCTAACAAGGCTTATTTAAGTTTTATCTTAATAAAGCAAAATAATATTTTTGTTGTAATACCTTGAAAAGGGCTGGCGTTCCGCAAATTTAAATATTGATAAATAACTTTTTTTATCCAATATATGCTTTTTTAAATGAAATAATAAATTACTAGCCGAGTGACCCGGGCAACGCCCAGGGTTTACCCAAAGGGCCTGCAGAGACTTTAAAAGTATAGATATATATAGATATAAATAGCCGAGTGACCCGGGCAACGACCCAGGTTTACCCGAAGGACCCGCAGGTGAGAAACTATAGAAGAAAAATTTTAACAAATCAGAAAATGAAAGTGCAAACAACAGAACTACACTACTTTAAGGACATGAGTGCACATGCACAGTATCACCACACGTGTACCATTTTCAAAGACCCTGCTTAGGATTAAAACTTCTCAGAAGCATAACAATAGCACCAACCTAGAGTTTAACTGGTGTGGATGCATTCCTCTGGGAGTAAGACTATTGAGAAATTCAGTAGGGAGTTATTTTGCTTCTCCGCATTCTAACACTCCAACTGTTAACACAGAGGAAACACTGACTCATGTTTGGTAAGCAATTTCAGGGAAGAAACTATAGACATTGGATTAAATAAATTATTAAATAAATTGCATTAAATAAAAATTATCAGATTTAAATAAATATTATTAGAGTGAAAAAAAAAGAAAAAAATTAACAAATTAGAAAATAAAATTTCGAACAATACAACTATATTGCAGATAAGATAAGAGGACCTTATTAAAAAATAAATAAACAAACTGCAATTCGACACTATCGATAATTCGACACTATCGATAATTCGACACTTTCGATAATTCGACCATTTTAAAAATCAAATTTTCAAGGTTGATTGTTGTTTAAATACAACTTTACCGGAAAAAAGGTATTACAGAGGCGAAGGCAGCCACTTTAAAATTAAACACAGGCTCTTGTAGGAAGAACGCAAATATTCAGAATGAATGGAAGTCTGAAATATGAAGGACCAAAAGATATGGGTCATCTTTACATGTATGCTATCCAATGTTCGCACACTTGAAAAAGCCACTTAAAGTTGTCCGTGCGTAAACACAGGCTCTTGTAGCCAAGGTTTGTCCTTGAGCCTTATTTATAGTCATAGCAAAAGCCAACCTTAGTGAAAACTAACGCCTCTCTAGAATGAAGGGAAGGTTGGTAACCGAAGGGGCCAAAGATATTTCAGACACTATACAGTGTGTTCAACTTTGGGCACTGTCAGTATATGTGCTTCGAACAATACAACTATATTGCAGATAAGATAAGAGGACCTTATTAAAAAATAAATAAACAAACTGCAATTCGACACTATCGATAATTCGACACTATCGATAATTCGACACTTTCGATAATTCGACACTTTCGATAATTCGACCATTTTGAAAATCAAATTTTCAAGGTTGATTGTTGTTTAAATACAACTTTATCGGTAAAAAGGTTTTACAGAGGCGAAGGCAGCCACTTTAAAATTAAACACAGGCTCTTGTAGGAAGAATCCAAATATTCAGAATGAATGGAAGTCTGAAATCTGAAGGACCAAAAGATATGGGTCATCTTTACATGTATGCTATCCAATGTTCGCACACTTGAAAAAGCCACTTAAAGTTGTCCGTGCGTAAACACAGGCTCTTGTAGCCAAGGTTTGTCCTTGAGCCTTATTTATAGTCATAGCAAAAGCCAACCTTAGTGAAAACTAACGCCTCTCTAGAATGAAGCGAAGGTTGGTATCCGAAGGGGCCAAAGATATTTCAGACACTATACAGTGTGTTCAACTTTGGTCACTGTCAGTATATGTGCTTCAAGGACATGAGAGCACATGCGCTGAAACACCATACGTGTTCCATCGTAAAGATCCTAAAGGCATTGGTGAAAGTCTAAATAAATATTTTGGAAACAAAAAAAAAAAATATATATATATAAGAAAATAAATTGGAATATAAATTCACAAACTATATTTCAGAGTGGACACAAATATTTGAAAGGAAAAAAAAAAAAGAAAATTGCAAACAACACAACTATATTGCAGATATGACAACATATTAAAGGAATAAATTCATTTAAAAGACCTCATTAAAAACAACAATTCTATATTTTTACATATACAATATAATCTAATTAAATCAACACACGATAATTCGACCATTTTTGATGTCTCGACCTACGGCCTATCATATGACAAACTAATTCGACACTTTCGATAATTCAACTATTTTGAAATGCAAATTTCAACAGTTGATATTTGTCTAAAACCCCTATTATTAACAACATATCAGACTGCAGAGTGCAAAAATGTAGAAAATTGTATGTATATAATTGTATGCATATATTTGTATGTATATAATTGTATGCAAATAATTGAATGTATAGAGCAATGAGTAAAATAATTTTTTTTTTGCTTATCCCTAGTACACGTGGTACAGGCCTTGATAATCATGGTGGGTAGAGTAGGCGACTGCTTTTACTGTAAGTACACCACATGTTTAAACATCTGAAAAGCAGTTCGACTTTGCATTTACAAATGTGCCAGAGCCCCGTTTGATTACTTGCGCTTGCTGGTGGGGTTGGACTTTTGCAAGAATCGGAAGCCATTGGAGCATTTTTTTTTTTTTTTTCAGAAAAAAGTGCCCAAAGCGGGAATCGAACCCGGGTCGTAGCGGTCGAAAACCAACGGCTTAGACCATCCTTCCACCAACCCCCAGTAAAATAAGTAAGTAAAAAGAAGACCAAAAATAAGTGATAATAATTTATTGAATAACAAACAAAATAAAAAATCTTTCAGGTGAAAAATTATAGGCATTGGTAAAAAAGTAAACAAGAGAAATAGCAATTGGGGTTTTGTGTCTGCGGCGAGTCATATTATCACGCCTAGCTGTTAGGGGAGTGAGTCTTCCACGGCCTTTTCGAGGCATGACAGAAGACGCTGAAAAAAAAAGGTACAATAAGAACCAAGCAGAGGAAAACTATAAAACTGAAAGCCAGGACAGGCATAAAAAGAAAATTCCAAGCATGTGAGGAAACAATTGATGAAAAAAAAATGTGCAAATAATATGTATATAAAAAAGCAAAGCCCAATTCTAAACCCAAATATTTTTTTTATGAGAAGAACATCAACATATTGCATGATTACGGCAGTCCATAGCTTCCCTGACAAAAATTCACCAAGAAAGTTAAATATTCCAAAATTTTTCTGTGTGTAAATTGCTAAATATGTAAAAAACATGTATACAAAAAAGCAAAGCCCAATTCCAAACCCAAATATTTTTTTTATGAGAAGAACATCAACATAATGCATGATTACGGCAGTCCATAGCTTCCCTGACAAAAATTCACCAAAAAAGTTAAATATTCCAAAATATTTCTGTGTATATATTGCTAAATGTGTAAATAACATGTATATAAAAAAACAAAGCTTAATTTTAAATTTCATTATCCTTTTCACAGGAAAAGCATCAAAATACTGCATAAGTACGGCACTTTTGCAGCCCCCCTGACAAAAATTCACTAAAAGAGTTAAGTATCCAAAAAAATATTTTGGTATATATATTGCTAAATGTGTAACAAACATGTATATGAAAAAGCAAAGCTTAATTCTAAGTTTTAATATTTTTTTTATAAGAAAAGCTACAAAAGCAAATAGGGAGAAGTGGGGCCATTTAGCCATTTTCAAAATCTGATTGTGAAAGAGTAAAAAAATGAGTAAATAAGAGCAAATATAAAGAAAAAGTATTGCTAAATGTGTAATAAACATGTATATAAAAAAGCAAAGCTTAATTCTAAGTTTTAATATAAAGAAGAAATAAGACACAAAAATGGAGCTAAATTCAAATGAAAAACTATAGCAAATTAATAAAAAAAAATAAGACCTAATCCAAATGTCACCATCATCAGACAAAAGAAAAAATGAGATTTTATTCTTTAGTTCATTTATTCTTTTGTCTGATGCTGTTGCTGAAACGTCACACACTATTAAATTATTTGGATTAGGTCTTATTAATGAGAAAAAAAAGATGCCAAAGAGAGATGAAAAGATGCCAAAAAAGATAACCAGATACAAAAATTGTGCTAAATTCAAATGAAAAACTATAACAAACACTGGGAGACACCGTTGAGTTTGGCCGTATCTGACCTATGACGTCAAAATGACGTCAGGATGTAAACAAAGGTTACGACTGGCTCTTTTTTTTTTTTTTAATTCGATTTAATTATTAATATTTTAATACCAGCGACTAATTTATAGTTTCAATATATATATATATTTTTTTTCTAAATGACCTGCTAATTTTAAATAGATTTTTTTTTTTAAATATTTAGCGCAATTGTAAACACGTGTATGTTGTGAATGCACCTTGAGAGCAATGGTCTCCGATATTTAAAATTATTATAAAATTAATTATTAATCAATATAAAAAATCAATATAAAATTATTATAAAATTAATTATTAATCAATATAAAAATTTCGTTGTCAATTTAGGTTAGTTTAAGTTCGGTTTAGGTTAGGTTAGGTTAGGTTAGGTTCGCTTAGGTTAGGTTAGGTTAGGTTCGCTTAGGTTAGGTTAGTTTAAGTTAGCTTTAGGTTAGGTTAGGTTAGGTTAGGTTCAGGTTCGTTCAGGTTAGTTTAGGTTAGGTTCAGGTTCGTTCAGGTAAGGTTAGGTTAGGTTAGGTTAGGTTAGGTTCAGGTTAGGTTAGGTTAATGTAATTTATTAATAGTTTTATTATTATAAATATTTTTAATATTAATAATTTTATTATTTTTATATTTTTTTGTATATTCCTATTTATAAATATAACCTTTGGCACCATTGGAACGTATTACGCCATTATTTCTTTGTTTACGTTGGCGCTAAAAAAATAATTAAAAAATTGCTAATAGAAAATTATTAAAATAAAAAATCCTTTATATATACCTTGACACTATAAATTAGTCGCTGGTATTAAAATATTAATAATTAAATCGAATTAAAAAAAAAAAGAGCCAGTCGTAACCTTTGTTTACATCGTGACGTCATTTTGACGTCATAGGTCAGATACGGCCAAACTCAACGGTGTCTCCCCAAACACTTATAAAAGATAATTATTATAGAATAAAAGTAATAATTCAATCTACAATTCGAAAAATTTATATATTTAAATGAAAAACTATAACAAAGTACTTACATAATCAAATGAATCAGAAATATATATTATTTCAAAACACATTTTTACGCATTTCAAAACAAATGAATTGATGATGATAAATGCAAAAAATCTACGATTGTAAAATAGATTAAATTAAAAAATAAAAATAACTGTTGACATTAGGAAAATAAAAACAGGCCTATCATACGAAGAAAAAAATAACGAAAATTTTGGTATATAGATTGTTATGTGTAGTTCAGAATCTTCGGAGGAGATAGCTCAGGACTTTACAATGGAAAACTCTGTTACGGTATTATCTATATAGATATTTAAGCACTATATGCTTTCTAATATTTTTTTAAAAATATATCTTATATAAATTAGTATGAGAAGAAATTTATTATCATGTTATGGTAATTTAAATCATTTATCTATTCTGCAAATATAAAGAGCTCTGCCACCTTATTCTCTAATATTTTAATATCAATCATTGAAAGGCGTTCAGAAAAGTGGTTGATATTTATATTGTGACGGTGTTTTGACCCACCGCCAATTTTGAACGGCCTTTCTACCACCTCTGCCGGCGGTGACGCCAAGTCGGCGCGCGTGCGCGGCGGTGGCGGGGACATTCGAAATCGACGGCCATCAGAGGCAGACATTCATTCTCATCCATCCATTTAAATCAAACATTTTTCAACTTATTTTTACTAGATAATTAATTTATAACATTTTATTAATATTTATATTTTATCCTAAATAAATTAAAATACCACAAATTAATAATTGAATCATTTTTTCAAAATCAAAAGAACCACCACAGTTTTGGCGCAGCCGGCAAGGATATTCAATTATTCAAGCATCAAAAAGATTTTAATATTATATTTATTTCATTCATTTGTGAACATAATTTGGATTTTAATAATTTTTAAGCAAAAAATTGAAGACTGAAAAAAAAAATATTTTTGAGAATAAAAATAATATCCAATATCATTATGTCCAAAGAAAATATTTTAAAATTGCAAAAATACAGCGGGGATCAGAAGGATATTCGTGCCCAGAGCTGGGTAAAACTTTTTGAATTACATGTTACAGATGAAGATAAAGGAAAATTGTTCTTTTACTATCTAGAAGGAAGAGCCTTAGAATGGTATGCTGATGAAATTGCAGGAACAAATATTAAGCAATGGGAAACCATCAAACAAAAATTTATTACAAGATTTGGATCATCAACAGCAACACCATTAATTGATGCACAACGAAGGTATCTACGCCGCGATGAATCCGTCAATGACTACTTTCAGTCCAAAATCCGGCTTCTAAAACAAACTTCCTTATCCAAAGTTGAACAGATCCAGATGTTGACGGAAGGATTACCAGCACAATGGAAGATAAGCTTAGCCCCAATACATTTCGGAGATATAGAGACTTGGGTAAGTGCAACCTTAAAATTGGAGGCTGCATTTGGCTCCATACAGAAGAACTCCAAACCAGCCTTTAGCGATAATAAATTTAAAGATCCTACCTCTTACATCGCATCACCTCCGAAGCCACCATACCCATGCAGATTTTGCAAAATGCGAAATTTAAATAATTTTCATTGGCATAATGAATGCCCATATAGACCCAAAACATTCCCTAAAGAAAGTGCAGCAAACGAACAACCCTCAAATTTGTATGCTACTTCCGACCCTTCATCTTCAAACTCAACTGATTTACCAACAGTTAATTTAAACTAATAGAGCGGCCAATCTTCAAGTTCATCAACATCAACACATTAGTCAACTCCACCCCCATACGAGCATTCATTGATACAGGTTCAACCATCAGTATAATGTCCTATTCCCAATTCAAAAATTTGAACCTACAAATGGAACCATCATCATCCATTTACATCAATCAGGCTAATTCCAGAACAAGAAGCTTTGGTCGCGTTAAAGTCAACCTTACCATCAGTCACATCACCCATCAGATAGATTTTCACATCCTCAGAAACTTCATGTACCCCCTCCTACTAGGTCTTGACGTGGGAACTCTGTTCAATCTTCATGTCGACATCAAGAATGGTGTTGTGACTACTAAAGGACTATCTTTGTATAATTGTAAATTTCAGGCGAATCATTTGAGACTAGAAACTGGATCATATCAAAAAAAGAAGAAATGTCAACCAGTATCTGAGGAATTTTCAAATCTGGAGAATGTTGAGGCTACTTACCTATTCAATGAAGATTCTTTGCCATCTACAAGCAACTCAACACATGTTGACGCACTTTCCAGGAATCCAGTGTGCACATTCATAACCGAAGATAAGATGAAGATTGCTCGACAACAGGCAGACTTGCGATTTGTAAAGAACCCTCAAATTAAAAGTGGCATTGTCACTATACGAATTCGAGGCCATTCCAAAGCAGTTGTACCTGATTCCCTACGGGCAAAATGTCTTCACCACTTTCATGATGACTTTGGACATCCTGGAAAAAACAAAACATTGAAGCTGATTTCCACATATTACTGGTGGCCACAAATGCTCAGGACCATAAAAGAGTATGTTTCCTCATGTAAAGTTTGTCAGCTCAGCAAACAGTCAAACCAACCTACAATCGGCCATTACCAAATACCGGACAGCGACCTCCAACCATTTGACCTCATTGGACTCGATACAATTGTTTTGGGAAATGAAGCCAAGAACACCAGACATAAGTATCTCCAGGTCATCATAGATCACCATAGTCGTTACATTTGGGCATCTCCCACAGCATCCAACAATTCAGCTGCCATCCTCAACATCCTTGGACAGCTGTTATCTTCTGGAGTACCAATCAAACGTATTCTGACGGAAAATGGTTCGAATTTCACAAGTAGAAGCTTCAAAATTTTTCTGTCGGAAAATAAAATTGCCCATTCCCTTGCTACTCCATACCATCCTCAGACATGTGGAATGGTAGAAAAGGCTAATCATACCCTTCTCAACTTCGATCTTTCAAGGACAGGGAGTCCTTGGGAGCCGGGGGGTGTGACGGTGTTTTGACCCACCGCCAATTTTGAACGGCCTTTCTACCACCTCTGCCGGCGGTGACGCCAAGTCGGCGCGCGTGCGCGGCGGTGGCGGGGACATTCGAAATCGACGGCCATCAGAGGCAGACATTCATTCTCATCCATCCATTTAAATCAAACATTTTTCAACTTATTTTTACTAGATAATTAATTTATAACATTTTATTAATATTTATATTTTATCCTAAATAAATTAAAATACCACAAATTAATAATTGAATCATTTTTTCAAAATCAAAAGAACCACCACAATATAACTATTTAAGCTTGCATTTTACTTGTTCACTCGCAATAACAATGAAATATTATTTGAAGCACTTCTATTCGAAAAATTATTTTACTCTAAAATATATTTTGAACAATATGAACTAACATAAAGGTAATTCAGGCTCCTTGAGCGTAGAATAATTTATATATATATTTTTGTATAAAAGTATTTCTATATAGAAAACTGATGATATATGTAAGCGCTCAGATTAATTCTGATTATTTTTGCTTAAATCCCAAAGTTGGTTGAATCGCGCATCACCACCCCACAAAATCTTTATATTTGGAGCACATAGGATAACATTTTATAGATTTTAATAAGCCTTTATAAAATAAACTAATAGGATTTATTTTATTTATTATTAAGTATTTGAGTACCTTTGAAAACCAAAACGTCTTTCACATTATTTTAAAATGATAATTTTCTTTAATTATTTGAGAAATAATCATTGACCAGAATAGAATGACAGATAGTCATTGAAAAATCGGGAATAATTTTTAAAATGGTTGAGGTAACTGTCTTTTTTCAAATAAAACTTCAATACATTTTATTTGAATAGATAAAATGCTTAAGCACTCAATATATTCACAATTTAGAACAAAGATTTTGAATTTTAAAAAGAACTAATAATATAGTATATCAATTCTTATGATAATTTTTAGGAAAAAAAAATAGAAGTGCGTTAGAATATTATATTTTATTTATAAAAACAAATAAATTAATTTCTCTCTTAATTATAAGTTTTTTTTTATCTGAAGGAAGAATGGAATGAAAAAAAACTTGAGGAAGGGAAAGATTTTTCAGATTTCTTTCTCTCTTTTAAGGGCATAACTAAGTAAAACTAGTTGTTTCCTGAAGTGATATCTCTTGCATCATACACACAGACATGACATTTATACAAATAAAATATATTTATATCAAATTCATAAAGAGGTTTATTTACAAGTATAAATACAATTTTTGCAAGAAACCTAATTTCCAAGTCAGAGGTATTCTTTAGAGAGGTGCCCTCTTACCCAAAAACAGTTCATTTTAGATTTGAAAACTTTCTTTTGTAGAGGCATCTTCTAACAGGAATATCCTCTTTTGTAGTATGTTTTACTGTATTAATTTATTTTTATCTCGTTTGATTTTTTATATTCATTCATAATTTCTCGTTTATTGTTAATTTTCTTCTGATTTTTTGGCTTGCTTTTCATGTTTTTTGGCATGACGTTGAAGATAGTCCTTACGGTAGAAGCGCTCGGTACATTGTGAACATTTAAATGGCTTTTCTCCAAGATGAATGCGCACATGTGTCTCAAGTCTTTGTTTTGTGGTAGTTCGGAAAAAGCAAAATTCACATTCGAAAGGTCTTTCTCCTGTATGTGTTCGGGTATGTGTTTCCAAATGTGAGGACTTCAGAGTTGTATAGTCACAAAACATACAAGTCAAATACCTTTTGTTATCATGATCATATTCATGAAGTTTCAAATTTGATTTCCCGGTTGTGACAAAGTCACATCTTGAACATTTGAAGTGTTTCCATTTTGCATGGATTTCTTCATGGCTTTTTAAACTTTTCAACCATTTGGTTTTAAAATTACAATGTTTACATTTGTGGGAAATAACTTTGAAGTGATTATCACGCTTGTGTCGAGCAAGTGAAAGCTTCATTTTGAACGAAGCTTTACATATGTCACATTTATGAGTTCGGTCCATAGCGTGAATATCTATATGTACTTTGAGATGAAACTTGGTAGTTGTTGTATATACACAAGTTTCACAGCTAAATTTTCGAACATCTGAATGATCTGTTCTATAATGCTCCCAAAGTTCTTCCTTGCTTTCAAATAGATTTCTACAGTATTTACATTCCTTAAACATTTGCCAATTTTCGAAAACGTCCTTTGCCACCGATATTCCTGGTATATTTCTCTTCTGTAAACACACAAAAAAATGTTTATTTTAAACTAAGCCTATTATAACCTTTGTATAATCCTGGAAGTAAGGTTTAAATTGGGAAATTTTATTATAAATTTTAAAGGTGACAAGAAAACGTTTTGCAATATAAACTATATCATAAAAGAGGCATATCCTGATCACACACATGAGCATTTCAGATGGCAGAGCGCCATCTAGTGAAATAAAAATCAACTGAACGTTTTTTAATGATTGTTCCATAATATTTGGTCAACCCATTTTCTTGATAAAGTCATTTTTCAAATATATATATTAATTTATTATTGTTATACTTACCATTTTTATTATTTGTGATTTAATTATTTTGTGCTTGCGAGTTAATAGAAATGTCTGAAAAGGAAGTAGAAGAAATAGCAAACAGTGTTCACTCTATTATTTGAAATGTTCTAAAATAATTCAATGAAACTAGCCGAGTGACCCGGGAAACGCCCCGGGTTTACCCGAAGGACCCACAGGTGAGAAACTATAGAAGAAAAATTTTAACAAATCAGAAAATGAAATTGCAAACAACAGAACTACACTTCTTTAAGGACATGAGAGCACATGCACTGTATCACCATACGTGTACCATTTTCAAAGACCCTGCTTAGGATTAAAACTTCTCAGAAGCATAACAATAGTACCAACCTAGAGGTTAACTGGTGTGGATGCATTCCTCTGGGAGTAAGACTATTGAGAAATTCAGTAGGGAGTTATTTTGCTTCTCCGCATTCTAACACTCCAACTGTTAACACTGTGGAAACACTGACTCATGTTTGGTAATCAATTTCAGGGAAGAAACTATAGACATTGGATTAAATAAATTATTAATTAAATTGCATTAAATAAAAATTATTAGATTTGAATAAATATTATTAGAGTGAAAAAAAAAAGAAAAAATTAACAAATTAGAAAATAAAATTTCGAAAAATACAACTATATTGCAGATAAGATAAGAGGACAATATTAAAAAATAAATAAACAAACTGTAATTCGACACTATCGATAATTCGACACTTTCGATAATTCGACACTTTCGATAATTCGACCATTTTAAAAATCAAATTTACAAGGTTGATTGTTGTTTAAATACAACTTTGATTTTGCATGCATAAACACAGGCTCTTGTAGCAAGAACCCAAATATTATTTATAGTCATAGCAAAAGCCAACTTTAGTGAAAACTGATGCCTCTTCAGAATGAATGGAAGACTGAAATCTGAAGGAGCAGAAGATATGGGTCATCTTTACATGTATGCTATCCAATGTTCGCACACTTGAAAAAGCCACATATAAAGTTGTCCGTGCGTAAACACAGGCTCTTGTAGCCAAGGTTTGGCCTTGAGCCTTATTTATAGTCATAGCAAAAGCCAACCTTAGTGAAAACTAACGCCTCTCTAGAATGAAGCGAAGGTTGGTATCCGAAGGGGCCAAAGATATTTCAGACACTATACAGTGTGTTCAACTTTGGGCACTGTCAGTATATGTGCTTCAAGGACATGAGAGCACATGCGCTGAAACACCATACGTGTTCCATCGCAAAGATCCTAAAGGCATTGGTGAAAGTATAAATAAATATTTTGGAAATGAAAAAAAAAAACATATATATATAAGAAAATAAATTGGAATAAAAATTTACAAACTATATTTCAGAGTGGATACATATTTGAAAGGAAAAAAAAAAGAAAATTGCAAACAACAAAACTATATTACAAATATGACATGAAAACTAACGCCTCTCTAGAATGAAGCGAAGGTTGGTATCCGAAGGGGCCAAAGATATTTCAGACACTATACAGTGTGTTCAACTTTGGGCACTGTCAGTATATGTGCTTCAAGGACATGAGAGCACATGCGCTGAAACACCATACGCGTTCCATCGCAAAGATCCTAAAGGCATTGGTGAAAGTATAAATGACCCATATCTTCTGCTCCTTCAGATTTCAGTCTTCCATTCATTCTGAAGAGGCATCAGTTTTCACTAAAGTTGGCTTTTGCTATGACTATAAATAATATTTGGGTTCTTGCTACAAGAGCCTGTGTTTATGCATGCAAAAGCAAAGTTGTATTTAAACAACAATCAACCTTGTAAATTTGATTTTTAAAATGGTCGAATTATCGAAAGTGTCGAATTATCGAAAGTGTCGAATTATCGAGTGTCGAATTACAGTTTGTTTATGTATTTTTTAATAAGGTCCTCTTATCTTATCTGCAATATAGTTGTATTTTTCGAAATTTTATTTTCTAATTTGTTAATTTCTTTTTTTTTTTCACTCTAATAATATTGTCACGGTAGTGATAACGAGTATAACAAAAGTTTAAGTAAAAATAATTTATTTATAAAATGCCAAACTATTTCTAAAAATTATTTACAAGTAATAATATACAAGAATGGTAAGGGGTAATGACTATGCAAATATTAATGATGATATACCACAGAATATTTAAAATAATTATTCAGTGACATTGCCCCCTTCCTAGATGAACAGCGTCCCGCTGTAATTATCACTTGAACAGATCAGCTTGGTCCTCAGGGTCATGGTAGGGTTTCATTCTCAGTACATGGACCAGGTCTCTTGTTTTGCGTCTCCTGGTTGGTTGGTCCACAGGTTCAACTTCGAAGGTCACGTCAGAGAGTTTCCGAGTAACCCTGTATGGCCCGAAGTACCTTTTCATCAGTTTTTCTGAGAGTCCCACCTTTCTTATCGGGATGAAAATCCATACCAGGTCACCGACGTTGTAATCCATTGCCTCGTGCTTTGAGTCATATCTGGCCTTGTCCTTTTCTTGGGCTTTCAAGGTTTCTAATCTTGCTAGCTGCCTAGTTTCTTCGACTCGCGAGGCAATCTTCTGACTGTAATCCTCTTGGAGATCTTCATGCGGATTTGGGAAAAGAGTGTCTACAGTTGTTTCGGCTTCGCGTCCATGAATCAGTTTAAAAGGGGTAAAACCTGTCGTATCTTGTTTTGCCGTGTTGTAGGCGAACGTGACGTAGGGCAGGATTACGTCCCAGTCCTTCTGTTCAACACTTACATACATAGCGATCATGTTGGCTAAGGTTTTGTTTAACCTCTCCGTCAGTCCATTCGTCTGGGGATGATACGCTGTCGTGAACCGATGTATCGACGAGCATTGATTGGTGAGTTCCGCAATCAACTTGGATTGGAATACTCGTCCTCGGTCCGTGATGATTTCTCTGGGGGCTCCGTGCTTGAGAACAACATCTTCCATTAAGAACTTGGCTGCTTCTTTTGCTTCCCCTGTGGGTAAGGCTTTAGTAACGGCAAATCGAGTAAGATAGTCGGTACAGACTATGATCCATTTATTACCATTATCAGACTTGGGAAATCTTCCAAGGAGGTCCATTCCAACTCTCTGAAAAGGGGAGGTTGCAGGAGGTATGGCCTTAAGTAGTCCGGGTGGCTTTTGAGTTGATTGTTTCTTTCTTTGGCACTCTTTACAATGAGCGACATACTTCCGTATGTCCCGGAGAAGTCCTGGCCAGAAATATTTATTTTTAACTCTCTCATATGTCTTCGAAAATCCAAGATGACCTGCTGTGGGAGCGTCGTGTAAACTTTTCAGTAGTTCTAAGCGTAAGTGCTTGGGAATAACTAAAAGGTGTTGGTTTCCCAGGGGGTCGAAATTCTTTTTGTATAAGGTTCCTTTTAACATTTCATATCCTTTCGATTCGGCACCAAATCTTTCTGTTTCCTCTATCAATTTACAAATTTTAGGGTCTTTTCTTTGTTCAGCCTCGAAGCACGTCAGAGCAGTTAATGAGGGTATATCATCATCCTCATCATTGTATGCTTCTTCCGATTCAAGTTGGAGAGGATTTCGAGAAAGACAGTCGGCATCTTGGTGTTTGCGTCCACTTTTATAAACAACCGTTACATTGTATTCTTGGAGTTTTAAAGCCCATCTTGCTAGTCTTCCTGTTGGGTCCTTCAGATTAGATAACCAGCAAAGAGCGTGGTGGTCAGTGACGATGACAAACTCACGACCAAAAAGGTACGGTCGAAATTTGTTGATGGCCCATATTGCGGCCAAGCATTCTCTTTCCGTTGTTGAGTAATTCTTCTCCGCCTTAGATAAAGTTCTTGAAGCATAACCAACTGGCCGCTCTTTCCCATCGTTGATCTGTACGAGGACAGCTCCAATTCCATAACCGCTGGCGTCAGTATGAAGCTCGGTTGGCAGTTGTTCTTCGAAATAGGCAAGAACAGGTTCAGACATCAATGCTTTTTTCAAGGAATCAAAAGCATCCTGTTGGTCAGAGTTCCACATGAATTTATTATCTTTTTTGAGGACTTCGTGTAAAGGAGCAGCTTTCTCAGCAAAATTTTCGATAAATCTACGATAATAGGAACATAGGCCAATGAAGCTTCTCACATCTGTTATAGATTTTGGGGTCGGAAACTTGGCGATAGCTTCAATCTTTTCTGGATCGGGATAAATACCTTTACTATCGACGAGGTGTCCAAACACTCTGATTCGTTTGGTTCCGAAAAGGCACTTTTTTGGGTTGAGGCGTAGCTCGGCCTTGTCTAGACATTGTAGTATGATTTCAAGCCGGTGTAAATGTTCGTTGAACGATTTGGAATACACCACGATGTCGTCTAAATAACAGAGGGCCATCGTCCATTTCAGGCCTTTCAATATCTTGTCCATCATGCGCTCGAATGTTGCAGGGGCATTGCACAGGCCAAAGGGCATGACTAGGAATTCGTAGAGTCCGTCAGGGGTGATAAAGGCAGTTTTTTCTCTATCTGCTTCGTCGACTTCTATTTGCCAATATCCTGAACGAAGGTCCATTGATGAATAAAATTTGGCTCCTTTCAGGGAGTCAAGTGTATCATCGATTCGGGGTAGTGGGTAAACGTCTTTTTTAGTAACTTTGTTTAGTCGTCTGTAATCCACACAGAAACGCCAGTTACCATCCTTCTTCTTCACTAAAATAACCGGCGATGACCATGGACTTTCTGAATGACGTATAATCCCGGCGTCTAGCATTTTGTCCACTTCCGTTTGGATTGCTTGGCGTTCTGTAGGGGAGACTCGATATGGTCTATGCTTAATAGGCTGATGGTTTCCAGTTTCAATTTTATGTTTGGCTAATGAAGTTTGCTTTACATGTTCATTATTTTTATCAAATATTTTATCATATCGTTTTAAAATTGATAAGATTTGAGACTGCTGCTCTTCTGATAAATCATCACTAATTAAATTTTGTAAAAATTTAAAGTCACTTTTATCAGCATGACTGGCATGATTCGCATTTTTCACCTCCTTATTAGATTCAGAACATTCTGAAATAGCCGTCAAGTTATTTTCTTCAACCCTTTGAATTTTTCCTAGGCACATTCCCTTAGGGACTATTTGAGCTGTGGTGCTAGAATTTACGATCCAAAGTTTTCCTTTATTATGGGAAAGCCTGAATAATGCACAGGGAAGTGTTAACCCTTTTCCAATTAATACCTTTTTCGAAGGTTCAAAAAGTACCTGATTTTGCCCATTAAGCTCTTCACTCATAACATTTATTAGTTTGGTAGATTCGGCTGGGATTACGACGCTTCTGCTAGCCACAACCTTTCCCATGGAAGCTGGTGAATTTAGTACATCTTTGGCCTCTTCCAATCTGATTTCGGCGCGTCCACAATCAATCACGGCATTTGATGCCTCTAGGAAATCCCGTCCGAGGATAATACTTGGGTTACTATTAGGGAGGACGATAAACTCAAGCGGCTGTTCCAATCCATTGATGCTCAAGCTGATTGTGCATCGGCCGATCGATGTAACATTCTTGCCATCAGCAACTTTCAGAGTCATTCCGCTATCTTTGAACATGGTCTTTTTTAATTGTCGTCTTAATCCATCAGAGATAACTGAAAAAGAGGAACCTGAATCGACCAGAGCAGAAAATGCAATGTCATCAATGATGATTTCGACATAATTTTGTTGTAATTTAGCGGCTGTCGACGATGGAGGGTTTTTCACACCCGCGGCTTCCCCCTCGAAAGAAGACGCGACGCTTAGTTTTTTTCTAGATTGTAGCGGCGTGGGGATTGGCTTGTATGGCGGCCTGGGGAAATGGACTGGCGTCTTGGGGATCTTCCTCTGTTTGGATACGGCGATTGTCTGCGGTAGGTTTGGCTTCTTATGGCTTGGTGGTTACCCATTTGAGGTTCTTGGGTGCTTGGTGCATGTCCTTCGGGTCTCTGCGTCCATTGTCGGCGTTCTCTACAATATCGCTTAACATGGCCTGGGCGGCCGCAATTAAAACATATTGGGATGTTGTCATGCGTCCTCCATTCATCCGTTCTTCGTTGTGGTGGCGTCTGGTTATATATGGGCGTTTGGGTAGGGTACTGACGTCGTGGAACCTGGTTGAATGTACGTGTTTGGTTAGGGTACGACTGTCGTGGCGGAGGCCTTTGAATAGGCTTCGAAATTGCAGCTACGTTTTTTTCAATCTCTTCTCGGATAATTTCTTTCAGAGAAGATGGTTCAGGGGTAGTTGACTCCGGATTTAGTGCGCGATGAACTTCTTCACGCACGATGCGTCGGATTAAGTCTTCCATTGATTCAGAGTCTGCTGAATCGATGGCGGCAACATTCGGTAGTCTGTCAAATACTACACGTTTTTTTACACGTTTTTTATTTGAAGCCTCGATTTTTCGGCACCATTTGATGAACTCATCGATACTTGCAATGTCTAAAATGATGATTGACTGATATATCTCCTCCGATATTCCTTTCGTCAAGTGTGCAACTATTTCATTTTCCATCATAGCCGGATTCACTTCTCTGCACAGATGGAGAACATCTTGAATGTAAGAATCACTGGTCTCCTCCTTCCCCTGAGCTCGAGTTTTGAGGTTCTCTGCGAGTTGATCTTTTTGGGTGACATGATGTCCGAAATTCTGAGAAAACATTTTCACAAAAGTATCCTATGAATTAATTTTCTCTTCAACATTTTCGTACCATCTGTGCGCTGTTCCTTGGAGGAAAAAATAAACATTTGCGAGGCACATTGAATCATCCCAGCAGTTGTAGCGAGCGACGCGATGGAATTCTTTCAACCATTTTTCTGGATTCTGGTTGCGTTCTCCAGTAAAAATAGAAGGGTTTCTAAAAGGTTGAAAATGGTACTCACCCATTTTTGTCTGTGTCCCTTGCTTGATCATAGCGATGTTTTCTTGAGGTTCTAGTCCTTGTAGTCTTCGGCTTCTTCTAACGGCTTGGGCGTCGAGGGAATATTCCAGCTTCTCCACCAGTTGTCACGGTAGTGATAACGAGTATAACAAAAGTTTAAGTAAAAATAATTTATTTATAAAATGCCAAACTATTTCTAAAAATTATTTACAAGTAATAATATACAAGAATGGTAAGGGGTAATGACTATGCAAATATTAATGATGATATACCACAGAATATTTAAAATAATTATTCAGTGACAATATTTATTTAAATCTAATAATTTTTATTTAATGCAATTTTATTAATAATTTATTTAATCCAATGTCTATAGTTTCTTCCCTGAAATTGCTTACCAAACATGAGTCAGTGTTTCCACAGTGTTAACAGTTGGAGTGTTAGAATGCGGAGAAGCAAAATAACTCCCTACTGAATTTCTCAATAGTCTCACTCCCAGAGGAATGCATCCACACCAGTTAACCTCTAGGTTGGTACTATTGTTATGCTTCTGAGAAGTTTTAATCCTAAGCAGGGTCTTTGAAAATGGTATACGTATGGTGATACAGTGCATGTGCTCTCATGTCCTTAAAGTAGTGTAGTTCTGTTGTTTGCAATTTCATTTTCTGATTTGTTAAAATTTTTCTTCTATAGTTTCTCACCTGCGGGTCCTTCGGGTAAACCCGGGGCGTTGCCCGGGTCACTCGGCTAGTATGTATATAAAAAAGCAAAGTCCAATTCTAAACCCAAATATTTTTTTTATGAGAAGAACATCAACATATTGCATGATTACGGCAGTCCATAGCTTCCCTGACAAAATTTCACCAAGAAAGTTAAATATTCCAAAATTTTTCTGTGTGTAAATTGCTAAATATGTAAAAAACATGTATACAAAAAAGCAAAGCCCAATTCCAAACCCAAATATTTTTTTTATGAGAAGAACATCAACATAATGCATGATTACGGCAGTCCATAGCTTCCCTGACAAAAATTCACCAAAAAAGTTAAATATTCCAAAAATATTTCTGTGTATATATTGCTAAATGTGTAAATAACATGTATATAAAAAAGCAAAGCTTAATTTTAAATTTCATTATCCTTTTCACAGGAAAAGCATCAAAATACTGCATAAGTACGGCACTTTTGCAGCCGCATGATTACGGCAGTCCATAGCTTCTCTGACAAAAATTCACCAAGAAAGTTAAATATTCAAAATTTTTCTGTGTGTAAATTGCTAAATATGTAAAAAACATGTATACAAAAAAGCAAAGCCCAATTCCAAACCCAAATATTTTTTTTATGAGAAGAACATCAACATAATGCATGATTACGGCAGTCCATAGCTTCCCTGACAAAAATTCACCAAAAAAGTTAAATATTCCAAAAATATTTCTGTGTATATATTGCTAAATGTGTAAATAACATGTATATAAAAAAGCAAAGCTTAATTTTAAATTTCATTATCCTTTCCACAAGAAAAGCATCAAAATACTGCATAAGTACGGCACTTTTGCAGCCGCATGATTACGGCAGTCCATAGCTTCCCTGACAAAAATTCACCAAGAAAGTTAAATATTCCAAAATTTTCTGTGTGTAAATTGCTAAATATGTAAAAAACATGTATACAAAAAAGCAAAGCCCAATTCCAAACCCAAATTTTTTTTTTATGAGAAGAACATCAACATAATGCATGATTACGGCAGTCCATAGCTTCCCTGACAAAAATTCACCAAAAAAGTTAAATATTCCAAAACTATTTCTGTGTATATATTGCTAAATGTGTAAAAAACATGTATATAAAAAAGCAAAGCTTAATTTTAAATTTCATTATCCTTTTCACAGGAAAAGCATCAAAATACTGCATAAGTACGGCACTTTTGCAGCCGCATGATTACGGCAGTCCATAGCTTCCCTGACAAAAATTCACCAAGAAAGTTAAATATTCAAAATTTTTCTGTGTGTAAATTGCTAAATATGTAAAAAACATGTATACAAAAAAGCAAAGCCCAATTCCAAACCCAAATATTTTTTTTATGAGAAGAACATCAACATAATGCATGATTACGGCAGTCCATAGCTTCCCTGACAAAAATTCACCAAAAAAGTTAAATATTCCAAAAATATTTCTGTGTATATATTGCTAAATGTGTAAATAACATGTATATAAAAAAGCAAAGCTTAATTTTAAATTTCATTATCCTTTTCACAGGAAAAGCATCAAAATACTGCATAAGTACGGCACTTTTGCAGCCCCCCTGACAAAAATTCACTAAAAGAGGTAAGTATTCAAAAAAATATTCTGGTATATATATTGCTAAATGTGTAACAAACTTGTATATAAAAAAGCAAAGCTTAATTCTAAGTTCTAATATTTTTTTTATAAGAAAAGCTACAAAAGCAAATAGGGAGAAGTGAAGCCATTTAGCCATTTTCAAAATCTGATTGTGAAAGAGTAAAAAAATGAGTAAATAAGAGCAAATATAAAGAAAAAGTATTGCTAAATGTGTAATAAACATTTATATAAAAAAGCAAAGCTTAATTCTCAGTTTTAATATAAAGAAGAAATAAGACACAAAAATGGAGCTAAATTCAAATGAAAAACTATAACAAATTAATAAAAAAAAAATAGGACCTAATTCAAATGCCACCATCATCAGACAAAAGAAAAAATGAGATTTTATTCTTTAGTTCATTTATTCTTCTGTCTGATGCTGTTGCTGAAACGTCACACACTATTAAATTATTTGGATTAGGTCTTATTAATGAGAAAAAAAAAGATGCCAAAGAGAGATGAAAAGATGCCAAAAAAGAAAACCAGATACAAAAATTGTGCTAAATTCAAATGAAAAACTAAAACAAACATTTATAAAAGATAATTATTATAGAATAAAAGTAATAATTCAATCTACAATTCGAAAAATTTATATATTTAAATGAAAAACTATAACAAAGTACTTACATAATCAAATGAATCAGAAATATATATTATTTCAAAACACATTTTTACGAATTTCAAAACAAATGAATTGATGATGATAAATGCAAAAAATCTACGATTGTAAAATAGATTAAATTAAAAAATAAAAATAACTGTTAACATTAGGAAAATAAAAACAGGCCTATCATACGAAGAAAAAAATAACGAAAATTTTGGTATATAGATTGTTATGTGTAGTTCAGAATCTTCGGAGGAGATAGCTCAGGACTTTACAATGGAAAACTCTGTTACGGTATTATCTATATAGATTATTTTAAAAATATATTATTATTATATTTAAAATTAATATTTATTTTGAAATTTTTAATATTTCAGTATATTAATTTATGTTAATTACAAAAATTATTAAAACGCGCCGTCTACATTAAAATCTGTCTTTGGAGATTTCAAAAGTTAGCTGAACTTCCTGGGTAGTTGGTGTTCTACGCTCCAAAAAGCGTGTTATATATATATTTTTTTTTTCTCTTTCTTTTATACATATGTCATAATTTGCCTATTGCCCCAGAGATATAATTTATATTCGCCATATTTAGAATATTGAAATATATAAATACAAATTTACCCATCTATAAATCTGTACAATATAAACGTGGGAGCCAGCGCGCGCGGGCGAATGCTATGGCACGCCGCCTTGACCTTTCCATTCGACCACGACAGATACGACATATATATGCAAATACAATGATTCTCTAAGTATAGAATGGCCAACAGAATTAACCTTCATAGAGGGTCAAAATATTCAGATTTGAACTAGTTGGGTAACAACAACACAACAACAATAGCCTTTATTGGGCACACGTGCCATACAGGATTCTCTCTGTAGGACAAAATAAATAAATAAAAAAATATCATCGTAGTTATATACAAATATTGGGTATTGACCTCGACCAATTATCGAGTTGGATCCGGTTTCTGTGCTAAATATTTTGATTGAGCTGATTTCCAGTATTTATAAAAAGCGAATGCAAAGGGTCTGGATTTTACGACTTTTGCCATTAAAACATAAGGCGAATTGCTATTATAGCCGGTCTCTTGACGGAAGAATTTCTCTTTCTTCCTCCATTGCCGTACAGTAGAACATGTAGTGTGGAAAATCGAGACTAAATTCACCGATGCTTAAGGTGCATTTTATGGTCTTAGTTTTCAATAGTGAAACATGATTAATTCTCTGTACTACAAAAAGGCTTCTTACTTGTACAATGATTCTCTTTAAGGTTAGGGGGATATTGTCATTCAGATAGCATTCCATTGTAGGTAATGAATGAAAGTATTTATACTGAGAGTAGAGTACTGATTTTCTTATTCTTACATAATCCAGCTGCAAGGACTGATCGGTTGCCGTTCTAATAATTAGGGGGATGTATCTTTGTAGAATATTGAAGTCTGTACATCCAACAAGCCACGAGAAGCCGGTTTTATTAAGTAGCTCTGTTATACTTTTTACCAGTCCGATATTATGTTTTGAAGAAAATGAAATGTCCCACAAATGTGCCAAACATATTGAAGGTAGCCTGCTGCCGTTCATTTTCAGAATTCTAGTCCAGAATTTTAAAGTTAGTTTTTTCACTGTGATATCAAGAAAGTGTCTTCCTGTTTCGGCCCTCAAAGTTGGGTAACTTCAAATGCATAATAAATAAATTTATAGAAAAACAATCGGTTTTATTTGAAATAATACTCTCCCGATAAAGGGTTTGGAATGATTTTGAAGAATTAAAAAGTACATATAATTGGGGAAATGAGTTCCAATAACAGCTCAAAATCAGAGAAGTTGAAAAACAAGTCAATATAAACTTTTATTAATATTAATATCAAAAGGATGAGATCGACTTTTCATCACATAACACACCAAGAGAAACATATAGGATGTTGGTAAGTACAAAAATAAATCAAGTATAGTTAAACCTGTCTAGAGCGGCACCTCTAAATATCGCCTTCCTCTCTATAGCGCCCAATTTTAAATACGTAGTACGATGCGATTTACATAAAAATGACCTGTTTTTAGCACCCTCTCTCTCTAGCATCCTATTTTAGTGAGTCTCAAGAGGGAGCGCTTTAGACAGGTTTAACTGTATCATGTAAATAGGAATTTGTGCTTGTTAGAATAATCTACTTATATATTTGCCTTATTCTGTCTGTTTGTCTGTTTGTCTGAAGCTCACGGATGGGATTTTTCATAACCATCGGTGGTTCAGTGGTAGAATGCTCGCCTGCCACGCGGGCGGCCCAGGTTCGATTCCCGGCCGATGCATTTTTTTTTTTTTTACAATTTTTAAAACTCATTTATATATTATACAAGAATGACATCCACGGCGCCAATTTATAATTGTAAAGAATAGTATTTGAATAAAAGCATTTAATCAGGTAAAACCCGGGCGTTGCCCGGGTCATTCGTATCTACTTATATATTTGCCTTATTCTGTCTGTTTATCTGTTTGTTTGTCTGAAGCTCACGGATGGGATTTTTCATAACCATCGGTGGTTCAGTGGTAGAATGCTCGCCTGCCACGCGGGCGGCCCGTGTTCGATTCCCGGCCGATGCATTTTTTTTTTGACGTGACAACGTCTTAAATTAGGTTGCGGCTGGGAGTCACTTATGAAAAAGTGTAACGCCCGGTAACGTTACGATGAGTCACCGAACGAGAGTGCTGCGCGGGCAGCGCTAGAGAATTAGGCGCATTGAATCGGCGCATGCTTGTCTCTGTCTTTGTCTTTCTCGAACGTTCTTGGCGTTGGAAAAACAAGAAAGCGTCATAATACAAGTTCACACGTGTGGTTAAAGTATCGTCAGCTGTGTCTGTAGTGAAAATGTGGAGTGCTTAGATTCGTCATTTACAACAACTACAACAATAAAGGTAAATAATTGTACACTGATATTTCATTATCGTAAACTATGATTGATTGATTAATTGTTAGATTGACACAAAAGTTGAGAAACTGAGTTTATAGGTTATGTCATACTATTGATAAATGTTGATAGTGTTAAGTAAATTATTAGTTTAAAATTAATTAATTAATTAATTATTATTTTACAAATTTTAAATTGTTTCAAATTTATTTAGCAAAAATTTGAACCTTCGATCTGAATAAATGTTTTGATTTTCGAATTGATTCTTTAAAATTACAAATATTAAGAAAAAGTGGCAGATATAAGAAAACTTCATTTAAACTGTGTTGAGCAAGAATTTTAACATCTAATTTAAGTAAATGTTTTAATTTTCAACTTCATCATTTACAATTACAAATTTTATTTAATTTCAAATTTATTTAGCAAAAATTTGAACCTTCGATCTGAATAAGTGTTTTGATTTTCAAATACCAACGCGGCTGGTGGAGTGGCATATTGGAATGTTACTATGGCAAGGACTCGGTCCGTACATTCACAACAGCCAGTACGTGCCACCGTTCGTGCAAGTTGATTCTAGTATACCGATTCTTCTGTGTGGTGATTTTAACAAAAACGTAAAGCCTGACAACTCGTTTCTTAAATTCATGAAAAATACGTATAATCTTGATTGCGTATCAAACGTTTCTAAGTCAACTACGTTAAAAGGAACAACTATCGACTTGACTTTCGCAAGACACATTACAGCAGAAACACTTCCTTTCATTTCATATTTCTCCTATCATCGTCCTATCCTCAACAAAATCACTCAAATAGGAATTAGTTAAGTTTAAGTTTACATGTACAATGTTTTAGTAAACAAAATATATTTCTATAGTTAAAATTTGTGCAATTCTTATTTTCATTCAATTCCTTGTTCCTATTGTGCAATTTAATTATATTCATATCAATAAATATTCTACCGTTGTCACGTAAAATCTTCGCCCGTAAAACCGACTTTACAGGCAACCATTGTTTTTTTTTTTACAATTTTTAAAACTCATTTATATATTACCAGACGAATGGCCCGGGCAACGCCCGGGTTTTACCCGAGTGCGTATATATTTTTAAAACGTTTTAATTCAAATACTATTCGTTACAATTATAAATTGACGCCATGGATGTCACTCTTGTGAAACGTCCCGTTCCAAACTGTGTGTTTTTAAAATGTTTTAATTAAAATACTATTCGTTACAATTATAAATTGGCGCCGTGGATGTCTCTCTTGTGAAACGTCCCGCCCCAAACTGTGTGTGTCTTGAAAATATAAAACCGACCAAGAATAGAGGTGAGTGACTACCTCTATAGAACTTAGATCGTCGTCACAACACAGAGTGGCGGTGAAATCGAAATAATATTATATATATCTACTTATATATTTGCCTTATTCTGTCTGTTTGTCTGAAGCTCACGGATGGGATTTTTCATAACCATCAGTGGTTCAGTGGTTGAATGCTCGCCTGCCACGCGGGCGGCCCGGGTTCGATTCCCGGCCGATGCATTTTTTTTTTACAATTTTTAAAACTCATTTATATATTGTCACGGTAGTGATAACGAGTATAACAAAAGTTTAAGTAAAAATAATTTATTTATAAAATGCCAAACTATTTCTAAAAATTATTTACAAGTAATAATATACAAGAATGGTAAGGAGTGTTGACTATGCAAATATTAATGATGATATACCACAGAATATTTAAAATAATTATTCAGTGACATTGCCCCCTTCCTAGATGAACAGCGTCCCGCTGTAATTATCACTTGAACAGATCAGCTTGGTCCTCAGGGTCATGGTAGGGTTTCATTCTCAGTACATGGACCAGGTATCTTGTTTTGCGTCTCCTGGTTGGTTGGTCCACAGGTTCAACTTCGAAGGTCACGTCAGAGAGTTTCCGAGTAACCCTGTATGGCCCGAAGTACCTTTTCATCAGTTTTTCTGAGAGTCCCACCTTTCTTATCGGGATGAAAATCCATACCAGGTCACCGACGTTGTAATCCATTGCCTCGTGCTTTGAGTCATATCTGGCCTTGTCCTTTTCTTGGGCTTTCAAGGTTTCTAATCTTGCTAGCTGCCTAGTTTCTTCGACTCGCGAGGCAATCTTCTGACTGTAATCCTCTTGGAGATCTTCATGCGGATTTGGGAAAAGAGTGTCTACAGTTGTTTCGGCTTCGCGTCCATGAATCAGTTTAAAAGGGGTAAAACCTGTCGTATCTTGTTTTGCCGTGTTGTAGGCGAACGTGACGTAGGGCAGGATTACGTCCCAGTCCTTCTGTTCAACACTTACATACATAGCGATCATGTTGGCTAAGGTTTTGTTTAACCTCTCCCTCAGTCCATTCGTCTGGGGATGATACGCTGTCGTGAACCGATGTATCGACGAGCATTGATTGGTGAGTTCCGCAATCAACTTGGATTGGAATACTCGTCCTCGGTCCGTGATGATTTCTCTGGGGGCTCCGTGCTTGAGAACAACATCTTCCATTAAGAACTTGGCTGCTTCTTTTGCTTCCCCTGTGGGTAAGGCTTTAGTAACGGCAAATCGAGTAAGATAGTCAGTACAGACTATGATCCATTTATTACCAGTATCAGACTTGGGAAATCTTCCAAGGAGGTCCATTCCAACTCTCTGAAAAGGGGAGGTTGCAGGAGGTATGGCCTTAAGTAGTCCGGGTGGCTTTTGAGTTGATTGTTTCTTTCTTTGGCACTCTTTACAATGAGCGACATACTTCCGTATGTCCCGGAGAAGTCCTGGCCAGAAATATTTGTTTTTAACTCTCTCATATGTCTTCGAAAATCCAAGATGACCTGCTGTGGGAGCGTCGTGTAAACTTTTCAGTAGTTCTAAGCGTAAGTGCTTGGGAATAACTAAAAGGTATTGGTTTCCCAGGGGGTCGAAATTCTTTTTGTATAAGGTTCCTTTTAACATTTCATATCCTTTCGATTCGGCACCAAATATTTCTGTTTCCTCTATCAATTTACTAATTTTAGGGTCTTTTCTTTGTTCAGCCTCAAAGCACGTCAGAGCAGTTATTGAGGGTATATCATCATCATCATCATTGTATGCTTCTTCCGATTCAAGTTGGAGAGGATTTCGAGAAAGACAGTCGGCATCTTGGTGTTTGCGTCCACTTTTATAAACAACCGTTACATTGTATTCTTGGAGTTTTAAAGCCCATCTTGCTAGTCTTCCTGTCGGGTCCTTCAGGTTAGATAACCAGCAAAGAGCGTGGTGGTCAGTGACGATGACAAACTCACGACCAAAAAGGTACGGTCGAAATTTGTTGATGGCCCATATTGCGGCCAAGCATTCTCTTTCCGTTGTTGAGTAATTCTTCTCCGCCTTAGATAAAGTTCTTGAAGCATAACCAACTGGCCGCTCTTTCCCATCGTTGATCTGTACGAGGACAGCTCCAATTCCATAACCGCTGGCGTCAGTATGAAGCTCGGTTGGCAGTTGTTCTTCGAAATAGGCAAGAACAGGTTCAGACATCAATGCTTTTTTCAAGGAATCAAAAGCATCCTGTTGGTCAGAGTTCCACATGAATTTATTATCTTTTTTGAGGACTTCGTGTAAAGGAGCAGCTTTCTCAGCAAAATTTTCGATAAATCTACGATAATAGGAACATAGGCCAATGAAGCTTCTCACATCTGTTATAGATTTTGGGGTTGGAAACTTGGCGATAGCTTCAATTTTTTCTGGATCGGGATAAATACCTTTACTATCGACGAGGTGTCCAAACACTCTGATTCGTTTGGTTCCGAAAAGGCACTTTTTTGGGTTGAGGCGTAGCTCGGCTTTGTCGAGACATTGTAGTATGATTTCAAGCCGGTGTAAATGTTCGTTGAATGATTTGGAGTACACCACGATGTCGTCTAAATAACAGAGGGCCATCGTCCATTTCAGGCCTTTCAATATCTTGTCCATCATGCGCTCGAATGTTGCAGGGGCATTGCACAGGCCAAAGGGCATGACTAGGAACTCGTAGAGTCCGTCAGGGGTAATAAAGGCAGTTTTTTCTCTATCTGCTTCGTCGACTTCTATTTGCCAATATCCTGAACGAAGGTCCATTGATGAATAAAATTTGGCTCCTTTCAGGGAGTCAAGTGTATCATCGATTCGGGGTAGTGGGTAAACGTCTTTTTTAGTAACTTTGTTTAGTCGTCTGTAATCCACACAGAAACGCCAGTTACCATCCTTCTTCTTCACTAAAATAACCGGCGATGACCATGGACTTTCTGAATGGCGTATAATCCCGGCGTCTAGCATTTTGTCCACTTCCGTTTGGATTGCTTGGCGTTCTGTAGGGGAGACTCGATATGGTCTATGCTTAATAGGCTGATGGTTTCCAGTTTCAATTTTATGTTTGGTTACTGAAGTTTGCTTTACTGGTTCATTATTTTTATCAAATATTTTATCATATCGTTTTAAAATTGATAAGATTTGAGACTGCTGCTCTGCTGATAAATCATCACTAATTAAATTTTGTAAAAATTTAAAATCACTTTTATCAGCATGACTGGCATGATATTCATTTTTCACCTCCTTATTAAATTCAGAACATTCTGAAATAGCCGTCAAGTTATTTTCTTCAACCCTTTGAATTTTTCCTAGGCACATTCCCTTAGGGACTATTTGAGCTGTGGTGCTAGAATTTACGATCCAAAGTTTTCCTTTATTATGGGAAAGCCTGAATAATGCACAGGGAAGTGTTAACCCTTTTCCTATTAATACCTTTTTCGAAGGTTCAAAAAGTACCTGATTTTGCCCATTAAGCTCTTCACTCATAACATTTATTAGTTTGGTAGATTCGGCTGGGATTACGACGCTTCTGCTAGCCACAACCTTTCCCATGGAAGCTGGTGAATTTAGTACATCTTTGGCCTCTTCCAATCTGATTTCGGCGCGTCCACAATCAATCACGGCATTTGATGCCTCTAGGAAATCCCATCCGAGGATAATACTTGGGTTACTATTAGGGAGGACGATAAACTCAAGCGGCTGTTCCAATCCATTGATGCTCAAGCTGATTGTGCATCGGCCGATCGATGTAACATTCTTGCCATCAGCAACTTTCAGAGTCATTCCGCTATCTTTGAACATGGTCTTTTTTAATTGTCGTCTTAATCCATCAGAGATAACTGAAAAAGAGGAACCTGAATCGACCAGAGCAGAAAATGCAATGTCATCAATGATGATTTCGACATAATTTTGTTGTAATTTAGCGGCTGTCGACGATGGAGGGTTTTTCACACCCGCGGCTTCCCCCTCGAAAGAAGACGCGACGCTTAGTTTTTTTTCTAGATTGTAGCGGCGTGGGGATTGGCTTGCATGGCGGCCTGGGGAAATGGACTGGCGTCTTGGGGATCTTCCTCTGTTTGGATACGGCGATTGTCTGCGGTAGGTTTGGCTTCTTATGGCTTGGTGGTTACCCATTTGAGGTTCTTGGGTGCTTGGTGCATGTCCTTCGAGTCTCTGCGTCCATTGTCGCGTTCTCTACAATATCGCTTAACATGGCCTGGGCGGCCGCAATTAAAACATATTGGGATGTTGTCATGCGTCCTCCATTCATCCGTTCTTCGTTGTGGTGGCGTCTGGTTATATATGGGCGTTTGGGTAGGGTACTGACGTCGTGGAACCTGGTTGAATGTACGTGTTTGGTTGGGGTACGACTGTCGTGGCGGAGGCCTTTGAATAGGCTTCGAAATTGCAGCTACGTTTTTTTCAATCTCTTCTCGGATAATTTCTTTCAGAGAAGATGGTTCAGGGGTAGTTGACTCCGGATTTAGTGCGCGATGAACTTCTTCACGCACGATGCGTCGGATTAAGTCTTCCATTGATTCAGAGTCTGCTGAATCGATGGCGGCAACATTCGGTAGTCTGTCAAATACTACACGTTTTTTTACACGTTTTTTATTTGAAGCCTCGATTTTTCGGCACCATTTGATGAACTCATCGATACTTGCAATGTCTAAAATGATGATTGACTGATATATCTCCTCCGATATTCCTTTCGTCAAGTGTGCAACTATTTCATTTTCCATCATAGCCGGATTCACTTCTCTGCACAGATGGAGAACATCTTGAATGTAAGAATCACTGGTCTCCTCCTTCCCCTGAGCTCGAGTTTTGAGGTTCTCTGCGAGTTGATCTTTTTGGGTGACATGATGTCCGAAATTCTGAGAAAACATTTTCACAAAAATATCCCATGAATTAATTTTCTCTTCAACATTTTCGTACCATCTGTGCGCTGTTCCTTGGAGGAAAAAATAAACATTTGCGAGGCACATTGAATCATCCCAGCAGTTGTAGCGAGCGACGCGATGGAATTCTTTCAACCATTTTTCTGGATTCTGGTTGCGTTCTCCAGTAAAAATAGAAGGGTTTCTAAAAGGTTGAAAATGGTACTCACCCATTTTTGTCTGTGTCTCTTGCTTGATCATAGCGATGTTTTCTTGAGGTTCTAGTCCTTGTAGTCTTCGGCTTCTTCTAACGGCTTGGGCGTCGAGGGAATATTCCAGCTTCTCCACCAGTTGTCACGGTAGTGATAACGAGTATAACAAAAGTTTAAGTAAAAATAATTTATTTATAAAATGCCAAACTATTTCTAAAAATTATTTACAAGTAATAATATACAAGAATGGTAAGGGGTGTTGACTATGCAAATATTAATGATGATATACCACAGAATATTTAAAATAATTATTCAGTGACAATATTATACAAGAATGACATCCACGGCGCCAATTTATAATTGTAACGAATAGTATTTGAATAAAAGCATTTAATCGGGTAAAACCCGGGCGTTGCCCGGGTCATTCGTATCTACTTATATATTTGCCTTATTCTGTCTGTTTGTCTGAAGCTCACGGATGGGATTTTTCATAACCATCGGTGGTTCAGTGGTAGAATGCTCGCCTGCCACGCGGGCGGCCCGGGTTCGATTTCCGGCCGATGCATTTTTTTTTTTACAATTTTTAAAACTCATTTATATATTATACAAGAATGACATCCACGGCGCCAATTTATAATTGTAACGAATAGTATTTGAATAAAAGCATTTAATCGGGTAAAACCCGGGCGTTGCCTGGGTCATTCGTATCTACTTATATACAAGGTGCGTTCATTAATTTCCAGGACTGCTCTGTATCTTTGTAAAAATAAAACAAATAAAAAAACTAATTCAATATTTTTCAAAATATGCCCCTCCTGCCTCAATACACCCGTTCCATCTTTTTTTCCAATTGTCGAAGCAGGAGATAAAATCACTTTTTGAGAGGTTCCTCAAGGTTGCCTTCGATTCAGCTTGTATCATATCAACGTTGTCAAATTTCCGTCCTTTCAAGTTAATTTTCAATTTAGGATAGAGGAAAAAGTCATTGGGGGCTAAGTCGGGGGAATAGGGTGGATGAGGGATCTGTATGGTTGAATGCTTGGCCAAAAACTGCAAAACAACATGGGCTGTGTGTGGCCGCGCATTACCGACGTGAAGTATCCAGTCATTGTTTTGCCATCTTTCAGGTCTTTTAAGCACCTCATTATCCCCAAATAAACAGATAGTCCAGTCACTGAAGATAATTCTTCTGTTAGATTTAATTAACTCCTTTATTTTGAGCTTGTTTTCTTCGCAACGAAATGATCTTGGACGCCCAGTATGCTGATCATCGTTTACCTTTTCCCGACCTTTTTGGATGCGTGAAAATCATTCAAAAGTTCTTGAACGGGATAAAGCTGCATCGCCAAAAGCTTCTTTAATCAATTCATACGTCTCAGTATCACTTTTTTTTCAATTTAAAACAAAACTTAATGCATATTCTCTGCTCTTCGAAAATGGCCATTTTAAAATTAGAAATGCGAACCTTACAAGGAAGTTGTTTTGTTCTATTTTTAGATCGGCGCGTGCGCCACGAGACTCGTGCTTTCAGTCAGGTGTGGTCGAATGTCCAATATTCAACTCTGTAAAAAATATTTTCTCTAGCTTTTTTATTTATTTTATTTTTTAACCAGTCCTGGAAATTAATGAACGCACCTTGTATTTGCCTTATTCTGTCTGTTTGTCTGAAGCTCACGGATGGGATTTTTCATAACCATCGGTGGTTCAGTGGTAGAATGCTCGCCTGCCACGCGGGCGGCCCGGGTTCGATTCCCGGCCGATGCATTTTTTTTTTTACAATTTTTAAAACTCATTTATATATTATACAAGAATGACATCCACGGCGCCAATTTATAATTTTAACAAATAGTATTTGAATAAAAGCATTTAATCGGGTAAAACGGGTAAAATCATTCGTATATGATATAAAAAGCCAACAATGAAGAGTGAATGTAATATAAAAAGCCAACAATGAAGAATGAATGTAAGATAAAAAGCCAACAATGAAGAGTGAATGTAATATAAAAAGCCAACAATGAAGAATGAATGTAAGATAAAAAGCCAACAATGAATAGTGAATGTAAGATAAAAAGCCAACAATGAATAGTAAATGTAATATAAAAAGCCAACAATGAAGAATGAATGTAAGATAAAAAGCCAACAATGAAGAGTAAATATAATATAAAAGGCCAACAATGAAGAATGAATGTAAGATAAAAAGCCAACAATGAAGAGTAAATATAATATAAAAAGCCAAAAATGAAGAGTGAATGTAAGATAAAAAGCCAACAATGAAGAGTAAATGTAATATAAAAAGCCAACAGAGTGAATGTAAGATAAAAAGCCAACAATGAAGAGTGAATGTAATATAAAAAGCCAACAATGAAGGGTGAATGTAATATAAAAAGCCAACAATGAAGAATGAATGTAAGATAAAAAGCCAACAATGAAAAGTGAATGTAAGATAAAAAGCCAACAATGAAGAGTAAATGTAATATAAAAAGGCAACAATGAAGAATGAATGTAAGATAAAAAGCCTACAAAGAAGAGTAAATATTATATAAAAAGCCAACAATGAAGATTGAATGTAAGATAAAAAGCCAACAATGAAGAGTAAATGTAATATAAAAAGCCAACAGAGTGAATGTAAGATAAAAAGCCAACAATGAAGAGTGAATCTAATATAAAAAGGCAACAATGAAGAATGAATGTAAGATAAAAAGCCAACAATGAAGAGTGAATTATCTATATATATAAAAATGAATGTATGTGTGTTTGTTTGTTTGTCCTTTATGCCTGACCAAACCACTCATTGGATCGCCATGAAACTTTGGGAAGTTATTTAGTATAGTACTGGGAAGGTTTCTAGCAAATAAAATTTTTGAAATAACTTTTCGCCTAGAAATAATCAAGATAAATATTTTAATTTATCTGTTATAATTCAACAATCTGCACTAAATATTATCATGATGATACGATGATTTTGTAATGTAGAAAATTAGGAAAGACAAAATTCAGGATGACACGGCAATTTATTTGAGACAAGAATAATGATACAATTCAAAGGCAAGATACTATTCCTTTAACTTCCAATTACCGAGGGAACCAATTAATATTGATTTTATTCAACTTATCGAGTATTTTTCAAGGGACCGGGAAAAAATGTTCACTTTATCGAGAGATTCGTTAAACAAACCTTTACTCGGGTAAAACCCGGGCGAAGCCGGGTACATCCATACAAGAATAATTATACAATTCCAAGGTAAGATACTATTCTTTTAACTTCCAATTACCGAGGGAACCAATTAATATTGATTTTATTCAACTTATCGAGTATTTTTCAAGGGACCGGGAAAAAATGTTCACTTTATCGAGAGATTCGTTAAACAAACCTTTACTCGGGTAAAACCCAGGCGAAGCCAGGTACATCCATACAAGAATAATGATACAATTCCAAGGCAAGATACTATTCCTTTAACTTCCAATTACCGAGGGAACCAATTAATATTGATTTTATTCAACTTATCGAGTATTTTTCAAGGGACCGGGAAAAAAATGTTCACTTTATCGAGAGATTCGTTAGACAAACTTTTACTCGGGTAAAACCCGGGCGAAGCCGGGTACGTCCGCTAGTTTAATATAAAAAGCCAACAATGAAGAATGAATGTAAGATAAAAAGCCAACAATGAAGAGTGAATGTAAGATAAAAAGCCAACAATGAAGAGTGAATGTAATATAAAAAGCCAACAATGAAGAATGAATGTAAGATAAAAAGCCAACAATGAAGAGTAAATCTCTATATCTCTATATATATATAAAAGTCAATTTCTGTCTGTCTGTCTGTTTCGCGATAAACTCAAAAACTACTGAACAAATAGGTACCAAATTTTGCATGTCGCTTTTTATAAACCTGAGGAAAATTTTCGGCTGCATTTTGATTAGTATTTTTGGCTATTTCTTTTTTTCATTTGAAGAACTTTTTTTTACCCGGACTAATCCGGAATGGAATGAATACCTAAATATGGCCATTTTTTAAAGCATCGGTGGTTCAGTGGTAGAATGCTCGCCTGCCACGCGGGCAGCCCGGGTTCGATTCCCAGCCGATGCATTTTTTTTTTACAATTTTTAAAACTCATTTATATTATCAACATATATAGTCACGACCGTCATGGGTTCTGTCACGGGTGCGCGCGCACCATCATTATGATCATGATCATTATCTAATGATAATAATAATAATAATAATAATAATTATTATTATTATTATATTATTATTATTATTATCAACATATATAGTCACGACCGTCATGGGCCGGCCGGCCGGTTCTGTCACGGGTGCGCGCGCATCATCATTATGATCATTATCATTATTATTATATTATTATTATTATCCATCCATCAACATATATAGTCACGACCGTCATGGGCCGGCCGGCTCTGTCACGGATGCGCGCGCACAGGGAGGTCACGTGCTCGCCGGCAGCCAACGGGCGCGCGCCGCCGGCATTACGTCATAGATTATAAACACAAGGTAATAAGGAGAAATAAAAAATAGTGTGTGATAAGGCACAATTTGGATTATCTACTTATATAATTGCCTTATTCTCTCTGTGTGAAGTTCACTGTGTGAAGTTCACGGATAGAGTTTGGTCAGAATGGATAAAATAAAAAAAGTGTCAAGGGATGGGAATTGAACCCACGACCTTCCGCTTACCGGGCAGATGCCATGACCACTAGGCTACCCTGGACATATTTTTCCGTTCACATTTTTATTTTTATATTTTCCAGACACACACAGTTTGGGGCGGGACGTTTCACAAGAGAGACATCCACGGCGCCAATTTATAATTGTAATGAATAGTATTTTAATTAAAACATTTTTAAAATATATACGCACTCGGGTAAAACCCGGGCGTTGCCCGGGCCATTCGTCTAGTATGATATAAAAAGCCAACAATGAAGAGTGAATGTAATATAAAAAGCCAACAATGAAGAATGAATGTAAGATAAAAAGGCAACAATGAAGAGTAAATCTACTTATATATTTGCCTTATTCTGTCTGTTTGTTTGTCTGAAGCTCACGGATGGGATTTTTCATAACCATCGGTGGTTCAGTGGTAGAATGCTCGCCTGACAAGCGGGCGGCCCGGGTTCGATTCCCGGCCGATGCATTTTTTTTTTTTTTTACAATTTTTAAAACTCATTTATATATTATACAAGAATGACATCCACGGCGCCAATTTATAATTGTAACGAATAGTATTTGAATAAAAGCATTTAATCGGGTAAAACCCGGGCGTTGCCCGGGTCATTCGTATCTACTTATATATTTGCCTTATTCTGTCTGTTTGTTTGTCTGAAGCTCACGGATGGGAATTTTCATAACTATCGGTGGTTCAGTGGTAGAATGCTCGCCTGCCACGCGGGCGGCCCGGGTTCGATACCCGGCCGATGCATTTTTTTTTTTTTACAATTTTTAAAACTCATTTATATATTATACAAGAATGACATCCACGGCGCCAATTTATAATTGTAATGAATAGTATTTGAATAAAAGCATTTAATCGGGTAAAACCCGGGCGTTGCCCGGGTCATTCGTATATAAGAATTGTATAAACGAATGCAAGACAAAATCACCGCGAATGTTTCTTTTTTTTAAGGCAATTTCTTTTTAAGGCAATTATCGTTATTTATCGTTAATTTTTGTTTCGATTTTATTGAAAACAAAACGATATCGTGCCTTTAAAAATGATCTTTATTACTATGCAGTTTTCTATTTAGTCAATATACCTAAGTTCATGTTGCAAATGTAATTATCTCTATCGATTTAGTAGGTGAAATGCAAAAAAAAAATCGACATGATGAAATCTTTATGAATATTTTCATTTTTATTTTTATATTTTCAAGACACACACAGTTTGGGGCGGGACGTTTCACAAGAGAGACATCCACGGCGCCAATTTATAATTGTAACGAATAGTATTTTAATTAAAACATTTTAAAAACACACAGTTTGGAACGGGACGTTTCACAAGAGTGACATCCATGGCGCCAATTTATAATTGTAACGAATAGTATTTGAATTAAAACGTTTTTAAAATATATACGCACTCGGGTAAAACCCGGGCGTTGCCCGGGCCATTCGTCTAGTACTGTATAATTGATGAAAAATGGGTGAAAGTTGTCGTTTATCAACAACACATAATTAGGGATCCAATCCCTTTTCTGGAGAGACAAAGCTTCAAAGGATTCGATTCTTACAAAATTCCAACCCCACCAGAGAATGGAAATAACAATATGGGGTTTATTGTTACCCTACAGATATGAAAGATATATTTTTATAGGTAGATATGTGGTATTCTTACAAAAATGACCGTTCAATTAAACCATTATTATAATGTTGGTTACCATGTGTATTTTGGATATATTAAAAAGAATAGTGATATGTTGGTAAAAACAAGTGAAACAATTTCTCCATAATAATCATTGAATAGTTTGTTTTTTACCTTTCAAAAATATAGAATTGTCGTTCATATAATGAAGATAATACTAATTAATTTACCTATAATCGTAATATATATTCATATTAATACCTCTAATAAAGGACCTACTGATACGCAACGACTTCATTATGCGATAACTGTTGTAAAATTAAAACTGGGTTGCGCTGACATTCCTCAATATTCCCAAGGATAGGAGTGACAAGAAGCACACATATTCTTGGAGAATTATGTGATATTCCATTTCCTGTTGAATTGTAAGAACATTCAAATTTATTGCGTTACCTACTAAGAGAAATACCCAATTCTCTACAACTATTTCTTGAGAGTTCTCTCGAATTTTCTTTATATATCCATATATGGTGTTTTGTTTATTATTCCGTTGATTGGGTTTTCCCAACGCAGCAGTGTCACATGCGCAGTTCTTCATATAAACGATCTATCTTTTATTATGAAGCGGTATATTATTTATGCAAATGTACTAACATGTGGAAAAGTACTGCTTCAGCTGATGATTGGTTGATAGGGCGTATGCACGAAACCAAGTGTTGCACGAAATTGCTTAGAATTTTCAACATGATAAATATTTGCTTTAAAGAGAAAAAAAGTTAATTTATTTTCACTAAAAAGAGTATCCGTTGTATATGTAGGCTACCTCTCTCTCTCTTGATTTAACCTGGATTCATAGACTATTCTCCATTTAAACTATGAGTAAGATCCAAGCGATAAAGTTAGAAAGTCAAATGTGTTCTTTAGAGCTATCAGATTGAGTTAAAGAGATTTCTAAGTGGGTTATATTGATAACTTTGATTTAGGAGGCTATGAGGAAAAGGAGGTGAAGAACGTAGTTTGGTTATTATCATAGCAATGTGAAGATTTTCTTCAACATCTGCACAGTAACTTTTGGCTTTCAATGGCACATGAAATATTGAAGGCAATTTAAGTTTTTGTTGGAAATGTCAAAATTGGTTAGAATAAATGTAATAGAAACCTTCATGCCCCCCTATACAGTTATCAACAAAAATTCGACCTAATCAATACATACAATCAACATGAGGCTATATCAATCAAACCACAACACATTGATTAAAAAACGCGACACCTTTGAAAAATATTTTCTATTAAATATAGAGGGGCTAAAGAAATAGGTTCCAGAAGCATTCAAAAGTCAATAATTACCCTTGAAAAATGTATTTATTAGTAAATAGAAAAAATACAGAAAAAACTACAATTAAATAGAAATGGACATTTTCTCCTCTAGCTTGTAGAAAAACATCTTGATTGGATGTGTATACGTCTTATGTAGGCGTCTTCCAAACATGTTCAATAGATATAATTATAAATAAGACATACAGCACAAAATCTGTGGCCCCCAGACAGGTTGCATAGAAACGAATACAAAAAAAAGGTATTAATGTTTGAGCATTAAAGGAAATATACAAATTCAATTCTAATCTATAACGACTTTCTGAAAGCCTGAAATTTTGTACACTAACATTATTAGCATAATTGACACGTGAACAGAATTTCAGACTTCTGCGTAGTCAGGTAATATTTCAAAAGTTGATCATAAAATATGTTGAAAGACATATAACATAGATTTCAAAAATTGTTTTTAAAACTAATTCCAGAAGAATAGAAGAGGCCTCCTTTGGGAGGTTTAGCCAAACTTCATTTTTCATCAGATTCAAACTCATTCTATATCTCTCTCTCTTTCTAAACGGAGGCATATAACATCATTAAAAAACAAGTTTCAAAATACACATTATCTTATTATTATATAGAATTTATAATATAAAATATAATGTTTTACAAAGTATTCCTACCTGACAATAAATCCATAAGTACTTCTATTTACATGCAACCTTTAAAAGTATGAAAAATATACATTTTTCACGTAAAAACCAAATATATTTAGTACCTTATTATAGTTCAAAGTATTGAAAATTGTTTTTCCTTTGCTTTCATATTCATGCACTGTTTATTTCAAAGTAGGTTTATTCCCCTTCAGAAGCTGTTTACAAATTTAAGGATGATTTCTCTTTTTGATATTAGGATGGAATTGTAGATATAGACATATCAGGATTATTAAGAGAAGGGAATCTCCTGATCGTAAAACCAAGAGGTTTTGATATCTTGCACTATCTGTCGGAAAAATATCAAATAGTTGTTGATTTTTTTTTTTCTAAAATTTGTTAATAAATTTTAAAAATGAAAATTATTAGGTATTTCTTCCAACAAATAGCGTAAGCCATCAGCAACCTTTAGTTACACAATCAAAAGAAGCTTTTCTCTTAATTTATCCACCTTATTCAAGTAAAATTTTATTTTTTCACTTTTTTATGAGGTATCTGCTCGACCCCTCCTGATTAGCTGATCAAGGTGTTGTTGCCCTCCCCCATATGAAGGAAGCAGGTAGGGGTTTCCTTTCTTTGTTGATGGGAAACTTTATAGCGAGGCAATTTCTATATTCCACCAGTTCTCTAGGGTGAAGGAAGAGGAGTGAGTTATTATATAAGAACTAGTAAATGATTCGAATACATATAGTTATTAAGAAATTTATATTAATTTTGACGCGTATGATACTTTTCAAAATAAAATAATATCTACTTTCCTTTCTGCAATTATAAAATTAGCTGGAGGGCCTGATATCATCAGTAATGAATCCCCAACAGTTTATCCCGTTTTATCTGCCAAACCGCTCGGAGGGTTCTCCAATGATAAGCTAAGCCCTCCTGATAATTATTTTATTGTAGTATGGGCAATAGATATTATATTTTGGAAAAATTCACACACGTCAAAAATGGTTTGAATTTCTTATAAAAGATGGCGCACTAAGACATTTTGTTAACATTTAGTTTATACTCAGCACTTAGATTATACACATACTATCAAATGTTTATAAAATTACTGGAGAATTAATTTTTAAACACTTTCATTTCCAGTTGAGAAGAACTTCCTTTTTTTAGATTTTAATTTAAAATTTGAATAAGGAACATACCCTTGAAACCATTTCCCAATTAGGTTACTAATGTAAATTTTCAATAAACATAAAAACGAGAATAGTCAATAACAAAAAAATCAAAATTAAATGAAGGACTTCTTAATATATTGACGATTTATTTTATTAAGAAAGAATTAGGACTCTCTCTAACAAGTCTTATTAAAGTTTTATCTTTTTTTTTTTTTTTTTTTGCTTATCCCTAGTACAGGTGGTACAGGCCATGATAATCATGGTGGGTAGTTAGCGACTGCTTTTACTGTAAGCGCACCACATGTCTACACATGTGAAAAGCAGTTCGACTTTGCACTTACAAATGCCAGAGCCCCGTTTGGTTACTTGCACTCGCTGGTGGGGTTGGACTTTTGCAAGAATCGGGGGCCATAAGAGCATTTTTTTTAAAACAGAAAAAAAAGTGCCCAATGCGGGAATCGAACCCGGGTCCTAGTTTTAATACCTTGAAAAGAACTGGCGTTCCGCAAATATAAATATTGATAAATAACTTATTTTTTTATCCAATATATGCTTTTTTAATGAAATAATAAATTATATGTTTGCACTATATGCTTTCTAATATTTTTTAAAATATATCTATATATATAAAAATGAATGTATGTGTGTGTGTCTGTTTGTCCTTTATGCCTGACCAAACCACTCATTGGAACGCCATGAAACTTTGGGAAGTTATTTAGTACTAGCCGAGTGACCCGGGCAACGCCCCGGGTTTACCCGAAGGACCCGCAGGTGAGAAACTATAGAAGAAAAATTTTAACAAATCAGAAAATGAAATTGCAAACAACAGAACTACACTTCTTTAAGGACATGAGAGCACATGCACTGTATCACCATACGTGTACCATTTTCAAAGACCCTGCTTAGGATTAAAACTTCTCAGAAGCATAACAATAGTACCAACCTAGAGGTTAACTGGTGTGGATGCATTCCTCTGGGAGTAAGACTATTGAGAAATTCAGTAGGGAATTATTTTGCTTCTCCGCATTCTAACACTCCAACTGTTAACACTGTGGAAACACTGATTCATGTTTGGTAATCAATTTCAGGGAAGAAACTATAGACATTGGATTAAATAAATTATTAATTAAATTGCATTAAATAAAAATTATTAGATTTAAATAAATATTATTAGAGTGAAAAAAAAAAGAAAAAAATAAACAAATTAGAAAATAAAATTTCGAAAAATACAACTATATTGCAGATAAGATAAGAGGACCTTATTAAAAAATAAATAAACAAACTGTAATTCGACACTATCGATAATTCGACACTATCGATAATTCGACACTTTCGATAATTCGACACTTTCGATAATTCGACCATTTTAAAAATCAAATTTACAAGGTTGATTGTTGTTTAAATACAACTTTGATTTTGCATGCATAAACACAGGCTCTTGTAGCAAGAACCCAAATATTATTTATAGTCATAGCAAAAGCCAACTTTAGTGAAAACTGATGCCTCTTCAGAATGAATGGAAGACTGAAATCTGAAGGAGCAGAAGATATGGGTCATCTTTACATGTATGCTATCCAATGTTCGCACACTTGAAAAAGCCACATATAAAGTTGTCCGTGCGTAAACACAGGCTCTTGTAGCCAAGGTTTGGCCTTGAGCCTTATTTATAGTCATAGCAAAAGCCAACCTTAGTGAAAACTAACGCCTCTCTAGAATGAAGCGAAGGTTGGTATCCGAAGGGGCCAAAGATATTTCAGACACTATACAGTGTGTTCAACTTTGGGCACTGTCAGTATATGTGCTTCAAGGACATGAGAGCACATGCGCTGAAACACCATACGTGTTCCATCGCAAAGATCCTAAAGGCATTGGTGAAAGTATAAATAAATATTTTGGAAATGAAAAAATACATATATATATAAGAAAATAAATTGGAATAAAAATTTACAAACTATATTTCAAAGTGGATACATATTTGAAAGGAAAAAAAAAAGAAAATTGCAAACAACAAAACTATATTACAAATATGACATGAAAACTAACGCCTCTCTAGAATGAAGCGAAGGTTGGTATCCGAAGGGGCCAAAGATATTTCAGACACTATACAGTGTGTTCAACTTTGGGCACTGTCAGTATATGTGCTTCAAGGACATGAGAGCACATGGTATCCGAAGGGGCCAAAGATATTTCAGACACTATACAGTGTGTTCAACTTTGGGCACTGTCAGTATATGTGCTTCAAGGACATGAGAGCACATGCGCTGAAACACCATACGTGTTCCATCGCAAAGATCCTAAAGGCATTGGTGAAAGTATAAATAAATATTTTGGAAATGAAAAAAAAATACATATATATATAAGAAAATAAATTGGAATAAAAATTTACAAACTATAGTTCAGAGTGGATACATATTTGAAAGGAAAAAAAAAAAAAGAAAATTGCAAACAACAAAACTATATTACAAATATGACATGAAAACTAACGCCTCTCTAGAATGAAGCGAAGGTTGGTATCCGAAGGGGCCAAAGATATTTCAGACACTATACAGTGTGTTCAACTTTGGGCACTGTCAGTATATGTGCTTCAAGGACATGAGAGCACATGCGCTGAAACACCATACGCGTTCCATCGCAAAGATCCTAAAGGCATTGGTGAAAGTATAAATGACCCATATCTTCTGCTCCTTCAGATTTCAGTCTTCCATTCATTCTGAAGAGGCATCAGTTTTCACTAAAGTTGGCTTTTGCTATGACTATAAATAATATTTGGGTTCTTGCTACAAGAGCCTGTGTTTATGCATGCAAAAGCAAAGTTGTATTTAAACAACAATCAACCTTGTAAATTTGTTTTTTAAAATGGTCGAATTATCGAAAGTGTCGAATTATCGAAAGTGTCGAATTATCGAGTGTCGAATTACAGTTTGTTTATGTATTTTTTAATAAAGTCCTCTTATCTTATCTGCAATATAGTTGTATTTTTCGAAATTTTATTTTCAAATTTGTTAATTTCTTTCTTTTTTTTTCACTCTAATAATATTTATTTAAATCTAATAATTTTTATTTAATCAAATGTCTAGTTTCTTCCCTGAAATTGCTTACCAAACATGAGTCAGTGTTTCCACAGTGTTAACAGTTGGAGTGTTAGAATGCGGAGAAGCAAAATAACTCCCTACTGAATTTCTCAATAGTCTCACTCCCAGAGGAATGCATCCACACCAGTTAACCTCTAGGTTGGTACTATTGTTATGCTTCTGAGAAGTTTTAATCCTAAGCAGGGTCTTTGAAAATGGTACACGTATGGTGATACAGTGCACGTGCTCTCATGTCCTTAAAGTAGTGTAGTTCTGTTGTTTGCAATTTCATTTTCTGATTTGTTAAAATTTTTCTTCTATAGTTTCTCACCTGCGGGTCCTTCGGGTAAACCTGGGGCGTTGCCCGGGTCACTCGGCTAGTATGTATATAAAAAAGCAAAGCCCAATTCTAAACCCAAATATTTTTTTTATGAGAAGAACATCAACATATTGCATGATTACGGCAGTCCATAGCTTCCCTGACAAAAATTCACCAAAAAAGTTAAATATTCCAAAAATATTTCTGTGTATATATTGCTAAATGTGTAAATAATATGTATATAAAAAAGCAAAGCTTAATTTTAAATTTCATTATCCTTTTTACAGGAAAAGCATCAAAATACTGCATAAGTACGGCACTTTTGCAGCCGCATGATTACGGCAGTCCATAGCTTCCCTGACAAAAATTCACCAAGAAAGTTAAATATTCCAAAATTTTTCTGTGTGTAAATTGCTAAATATGTAAAAAACATGTATACAAAAAAGCAAAGCCCAATTCCAAACCCAAATATTTTTTTTATGAGAAGAACATCAACATAATGCATGATTACGGCAGTCCATAGCTTCCCTGACAAAAATTCACCAAAAAAGTTAAATATTCCAAAAATATTTCTGTGTATATAATGCTAAATGTGTAAATAACATGTATATAAAAAAGCAAAGCTTAATTTTAAATTTCATTATCCTTTCCACAGGAAAAGCATCAAAATACTGCATAAGTACGGCACTTTTGCAGCCGCATGATTACGGCAGTCCATAGCTTTCCTGACAAAAATTCACCAAGAAAGTTAAATATTCCAAAATTTTTCTGTGTGTAAATTGCTAAATATGTAAAAAACATGTATACAAAAAAGCAAAGCCCAATTTACACAATTCCAAACCCAAATATTTTTTAATGAGAAAAACATCAACATAATGCATGATTACGGCAGTCCATAGCTTCCCTGACAAAAATTCACCAAAAAAGTTAAATATTCCAAAAATATTTCTGTGTATATTTTGCTAAATGTGTAAATAACATGTATATAAAAAAGCAAAGCTTAATTTTAAATTTCATTATCCTTTTCACATTAAAAGCATCAAAATACTGCATAAGTACGGCACTTTTGCAGCCCCCCTGACAAAAATTCACTAAAAGAGGTAAGTATTCAAAAAATATTTTGGTATATATATTGCTAAATGTGTAACAAACATGTATATAAAAAAGCAAAGCTTAATTCTAAGTTCTAATATTTTTTTTATAAGAAAAGCTACAAAAGCAAATAAGGAGAAGTGAAGCCATTAAGCCATTTTCAAAATCTGATTGTGAAAGAGTAAAAAATGAGTAAATAAGAGCAAATATAAAGAAAAAGTATTGCTAAATGTGTAATAAACATGTATATAAAAAAGCAAAGCTTAATTCTAAGTTTTAATATAAAGAAGAAATAAGACACAAAAATGGAGCTAAATTCAAATGAAAAACTATAACAAATTAATAAAATAAAATAAGACCTAATCCAAATGCCACCATCATCAGACAAAAGAAAAAATGAGATTTTATTCTTTAGTTCATTTATTCTTCTGTCTGATGCTGTTGCTGAAACGTCACACACTATTAAATTATTTGGATTAGGTCTTATTAATGAGAAAAAAAAGATGCCAAAGAGAGATGAAAAGATGCCAAAAAAGATAACCAGATACAAAAATTGTGCTAAATTCAAATGAAAAACTAAAACAAACACTTATAAAAGATAATTATTATAGAATAAAAGTAATAATTCAATCTACAATTCGAAAAATTTATATATTTAAATGAAAAACTATAACAAAGTACTTACATAATCAAATGAATCAGAAATATATATTATTTCAAAACACATTTTTACGCATTTCAAAACAAATGAATTGATGATGATAAATGCAAAAAATCTACGATTGTAAAATAGATTAAATTAAAAAATAAAAATAACTGTTAACATTAGGAAAATAAAAACAGGCCTATCATACGAAGAAAAAAATAACGAAAATTTTGGTATATAGATTGTTATGTGTAGTTCAGAATCTTCGGAGGAGATAGCTCAGGACTTTACAATGGAAAACTCTGTTACAGTATTATCTATATAGATAGTACTGGGAAGGTTTCTAGCAAATACAATTTTTGAAATAACTTTTCTCTTTAAAATAATCAAGATAAATATTCTAATTTATCTGTTATAATTCAACAATCTGCTCTAAATATTATCATGATGATACGATGATTTTGTAATGTAGAAAATTAGGAAAGACAAAATTCAGGATGACACGGCAATTTATTTGAGACAAGAATAATGATACAATTCCAAGGCAAGATACTATTCCTTTAACTTCCAATTACCGAGGGAACCAATTAATATTAATTTTATTCAACTTATCGAGTATTTTTCAAGGGACCGGGAAAAAATTTTCACTTTATCGAGAGATTCATTAGACAAACCTTTACTCGGGTAAAACCCGGGCGAAGCCGGGTACGTCCGCTAGTATCTTATATAAATTAGTATGAGAAGAAATTTATTATCATTTTAATGGTAATTTTAATTATTTATCTATTCTGCAAATATAAAGAGCTCTGGCACTTTAACTCTAATATTTTAATATCAATCATTGAAAGTCGTTCAGAAAAGTGGTTGATATTTATTTAACTATTTAAGCTTGCATTTTACTTGTTCACTCGCAATAACAATGAAATATTATTTGAAGCACTTCTATTCGAAAAATTATTTTACTCTAATATATTTTTGAACAATATGAACTATAACATAAAGGTAATTCAGGCTCCTTGAGCGTAGAATAATTTATATATATATTTTTGTATAAAATATTTCTATATAGAAAACTGATCATATATGTAAGGCATCTCAGATTAATTCTAATTATTTTTGCTTAAATCCCAAAGTTGGTTGAATCGCGCATCACCAACCCACAAAATCTTTATATTTGGAGCACATAGGATAACATTTTATAGATTTTAATAAGCCTTTATAAAATGAACAAATAGGATTTATTTTATTTATTATTAAGTTTTTGAGTACCTTTGAAAACCAAAACGTCTTTCACATTATTTTAAATTGTTAATTCTCTCCAATTATTTGAGAAATAATCATTGACCAGAAGAGAATAACAGATAGTCATTGAAAAATCGGGGATAAATTTAAAAATGGTTGAGGTAGCTGTCTTTATTCAAATAAAACTTCAATACGTTTTATTTGAATAGATAAAATGCTTAAGCACTCAATATATTCACAATTTAGAACAAAGATTTTGAATTTTAAAAAGAACTAATAATATAGTATTTCAATTCTTTTATGATAATTCTTAGGAAAAAAAAATAGAAGTGCGTTAGAATATTATATTTTATTTATAAAAACAAATAAATTAATTTCTCTCTTGATTATAAGTTTTTTTTTATCTGAAGGAAGAATGGAATGAAAAAAAACTTGAGGAAGGGAAAGATTTTTCAGATTTCTTTCTCTCTTTTAAGGGCATAACTAAGTAAAACTAGTTGTTTACTGAAGTGATATCTCTTGCATCATACACACAGACATCACATTTATACAAATAAAATATATTCATATCAAATTCATAAAGAGGTTTATTTACAAGTATAAATACAATTTTTGCAAGAAACCTAATTTCCAAGTCAGAGGTATTCTTTAGAGAGGTGCCCTCTTACCCAAAAACAGTTCATTTTAGATTTGAAAACTTTCTTTTGTTGAGGCATCTTCTAGCAGGAAATTCCTCTTATGTAGTATGTTATACTGTATTAATTTATTTTTATCGCGTTTGATTTTTTTAATATTCATTCATAATTTCTCGTTTATTGTTAATTTTCTTCTGATTTTTTGGCTTACTTTTAATGTTTTTTGGCATGACGTTGAAGATAGTCCTTACGGCAGAAGCGCTCGGTACATTGTGAACATTTAAATGGCTTTTCTCCAAGATGAATGCGCACATGTGTCTCAAGTCTTTGTTTTGTGGTAGTTCTGAAAAAGCAAAATTCACATTCGAAAGGTCTTTCTCCTGTATGTGTTCGGGTATGTGTTTCCAAATGTGAGGACTTCAGAGTTGTATAGTCACAAAACATACAAGTCAAATACTTTTTGTTATCATGATCATATTCATGAAGTTTCAAATTTGATTTTCCGGTTGTGACAAAGTCACATCTTGAACATTTGAAGTTTTTCCATTTTGCATAGATTTCTTCATGGCTTTTTAAACTTTTCAACCATTTGGTTTTAAAATTACAATGTTTACATTTGTGGGAAATAACTTTGATGTGATTATCACGCTTGTGTCGAGCAAGTGAAAGCTTCATTTTGAACGAAGCTTTACATATGTCACATTTATGAGTTCGGTCCATAGCGTGAATATCTATATGTACTTTGAGATGAAACTTGATAGTTGTAGTATATAAACAAGTTTCACAGCTAAATTTTCGAACATCTGAATGATTTGTTCTATAATGCTCCCAAAGTTCTTTCTTGCTTTCAAGTAGATTTTTACAGTATTGACATTCCTTAAACATTTGGCCATTTTCGAAAACGTCCTTTGCCACCGATATTCCTGGTATATTTATCTTCTGTAAACACACAAAAAATGTTTATTTTAATGTAAGCCTATTATAACCTTTGTATAATCCTGGAAGTAAGGTTTGAATTGGGAAATTTTATTATAAATTTAAAGGTGAAAAGAAAGCGTTTTGCAATATAAACTATATCATAAAAGAGGCATATCCTGATCACACACATGAACATTTCAGATGGCAGAGCGCCATCTAGTGAATTGAAAATCAACTAAGCGTTTTTTAATGATTGTTCCATAATATTTGGTCAACCCATTTTCTTGATAAAGTCATTTTTCAAATATATATATTAATTTATTATTGTGTTATACTTACCATTTTTATTATTTATGAATTAATTATTTTGTGCTTGCAGGTTAATAGAAATGTCTGAAAAAGAAGTAGAAGAAATAGCAAACAGTGTTCACTATATTATTTGAAATGTTCTAAAATAATTCAATGAAATTATTTTTAAAATATATTAATATTATATTTAAAATTAATATTTATTTTGAATTTTTAATATCTCAGTATTTTAATTTATGTTAAACACAAAAATTATAAAAACGCGCCGTCTACATTAAAATCTGTCTTTGGAGATTTCAAAAGTTAGCTGAACTTCCTGGGTAGTTGGTGTTCTGCGTTCCAAGAACACGTGTTATATATATATATCTTTCTCTTTCCTATATATATATATGTCATAATTTGCCTAATGCCCCAGAGATATTATTTATATTCGTCATAATTAGAATGTTTAAATGTAAATACAAATTTACCTATCTATAAATCTGTACAAAATAAACGTGGGGGCCAGCGCGCGCTGGCGAATGCTATGGCGCGACGCCGCGTGCGCGCGCTCACGAGTGTGAAACAAATTATTTTTCGAAGCTTACATACACAACAGCTGCACCTTTCCATTCGACCACGACAGATACGACATATAAATGCAAATTCAAATATTCTCTAAATATTGGATGGCCAACAGAATTAGCCTTCATAGGGGCTCAAAATATTTACCTCCTTTGCCTTCATATCCATACACTTGTTATTTCGTAGTAGGTTATTCCCCTTCAGAAGCCGTTTCCAACTTCAAGGATAAGTGAGTTCTCTTTTTAATATTAAAATGGGATTGTAGAGAGAGATTTAACAGGCCTATTAAGAGAAGGGAATCTTCTGATTATAAAACTAAAAGGTTCTAATGTCTTGCTCCATCTGTCGGAAATAAATATCAAAAGATCGACTTGTCATCACATAACAAACCAAGAGAAACATATAGAATGTTGGAAGGTACAAAAGGAAAATCTAGTATCATGTAAATAGGAATTTGTGACTGTTAGATTATTATTAAAAGATTGATGAAAAATGGGTTAAAGATGTCGTTTATCAACAACACACAATTAGGGATCCAATCCTGGACACATTTTCTTTTTTTTTTTCTGTAGAGACAATTCTTTTGAGACCCTCTTTTTACAAAATTCCAACCCCACCAGAGAATGGAAATAAAAATATGGGGTTCTATGTTACTCTAAAGATAAGAAAGATATATCTCCATATATGTGGTGTTCTTAAAATAGAACCGTTCTAATCAAACCATTATTATAATGTTGGTTACCATGTGTATTTCGGAGATATTAAAAAGAATAGTATTAAGTTGGTAAAATCAAGTGAAACAATTTTCCTTAATAATCATTGAATAGTATGTTTTTATTTTTAAAAAGGTGAAATAGTCGTTCTTATCATGAAGATAATACTAATTGATTTACCTATAATGATAATATATATTCATATTGATACCTCTAATAAAGGACCTAATGATACACAACGATTTCATTAAGCGAGAACCTTTGTAAATTTAAAACTGGCTTGAGCTGACATGTATGTATCTTCCAAACATGTTCAATAGGAATAACTATAAATAAGACATACTGCACCAAATCTGTGGTCCTCCAGACAGGTTCCATAGAAATAAGTAGAAATAATTCACACAGCACCAAATCTGTAGCTCTACAGACTGTTTTTATAGAAATACTACAAAAAAGACATGCATTACTAAATCTTTGACCCTCCCCCCAGACAGGGTTCATAGAAATAACTACAAAAAAGGTTTTAATGTTTAAGCTCTGAAGGAAATATACCAATTTAATTCTAGCCTATCAACGACTATCTTAAAGCCTGAAATTTTGTACACAACATTATTAGCATAATTGACACGTGTACAGAATTCCAGACTTTTGCATGGTCAGGTAATATTTCAAAAGTTGATCTTAAAATATTTTGACAGACATATAACCTAGATTTAAAAAATGCTTTTAAACCTAATTCCAGAAGAATGAAGGAGGCCTCTTTCGATAGGTTTAGCCAAACTACATTCTTTATCAGATTCAAAACCTCATTCTAATTCTTTCTCTCTAAACGTGAGTATAACATCATATATTGAAACATCTTTTAAAATACACATTATCTTATTACGATATAGAATTCATTGTAAAAAAGTGTTTTACAAAGTATTTCTACCTGACATCAAATCCATATGTACTTCTATTTACATGCAGCCGTTAAAAGCATGAAAAATAGCGGATTCTTCACATCAACACCAAATATGTTAAGTACTTGTATATAGTTCAAAGTATTAAAAATGGTTTTTCCTTTGCCTTCATATCCATACACTTGTTATTTCGTAGTAGGTTATTCCCCTTCAGAAGCCGTTTCCAACTTCATGGATAAGTGAGTTCTCTTTTCAATATTAAAATGGGATTGTAGAGAAAGATTTATCAGGATTATTAAGAAAAGGGAATCTTCTGATCATAAAACTAAAAGGTTCTGATGTCTTGCTCCATCTGTCGGAAAAAATATCAAAAGATCGACTTGTCATCACATAACATACCAAGAGAAACATATAGGATGTTGGAAAGTACAAAGGGAAAATCAAGTATCATGTAAATAGGAATTTGTGACTGTTAATTACTACTGCAAGATTAATGAAGAATGGGTAAAAGTTGTCGTTTATCAACAACACACAATTAGGGATCCAATCCTTTTTCTGAAGAGACAAAGCTTTGAAGTACCGGATTCTTACAAAATTCCAACCCCACCAGAGAATGGACATAACAATATGGGGATCATTGGTACCCTACAGATATGAAAGATAAATCTCCATATATGTTGTGTTTTTACAATAAAAACCATTCTAAATAAACCATTTTTATAATGGTGGTTACCATGTATATTTCAGATATATAAAAATATTAGTGTTATGTAGGTAAAACAAGTGAAACAATTTCTCCTTTATAATCATTGAATAGTTTGTTTTTTACCTTTGTAAATATAAAACCGTTGTAAAAATATAAAACTGGCTTGAGCTGATATTCCTCAATATTCCCAAGGATAGGAGTGACATGAACCACCCATATTCTTTGAGAGTTATGTGATATTCCATTTCCTGTTGAATTGTAAAAACATTCAAATTTATTGCGTTACCTACTAAGAGAAATACCCAATTCTCTACAACTATTTCTTGAGGGTTTTCGCGAATTTCCTTTATATATCCATATATGGTGTGTTGTTTATTTTTCCGTTGTTTGGGTTTTCCCAACGCAGCAAGTGACACATGCGCAGTTCTTTATATAAACGATCTTTTTAAATATGAAACGGCATTTCCTTTATGCAAATGTACTAGCATGAGGAAAAGTACTGATTCTGCTGATGTTTGGTTGATAGGGCGCATGCACAACACCAAGTGTTCCCGGAAATCGCTCAGAAATTTCAACATGACAACCATGGTGATAAAATAGTTATTTCATATCACTCGAAATAGTCTCTGTTGTATATATGGCTATCTCTCTCTCTCTTGATGTAACCCGGATTCATAGACTATTCTCTATTTAAACTATGAGTAAGATCCAAGCAATAAAGTTAGGAAGTCAGATTTGTTCCTTAGAAGCTATCAAATTGAGAGTTGCAGAGATTTCTAAGTGGGTTATTTTGATATAGGAGGCTATAAGGATAAGCAGGAGAGGAACATAGTTTGATATCATCATAGCAATGTGAATATTTTCTTCAAAATCTTCACAGAAACTTTGGACTCTCGATGGCACATGAAAAATTGGTGAAGGCATTTTAAATTTCTTTTGGAAATGTCAAAATCGGTTAGAATAAATATTGTATAGAAACCTTCATGCCCCCCTATACAGTTATCAACAAAAATTGACCTAATCAATACAAACAACGAACATGAGGCTACATCAATAAAACTTCAATACACTGATTAAAAAAAAACTCGACACCTTCTTTGAAATATTATTTCTATTAAATATAGAGGGGCTAAAGAAATAGGTTCCAGGAGCTTTCAAAAGTCAATAATTACCCTTGAAAATGTATTTATTTAAAAATCGAAAAATACAGAAAAACTACATTTAAATAGAAAGGGATATTTTCCCCTTTAGCCTGTAGAAAAACATCTTGATTGGATGTGTATGCGTCTTATGTATGCGTCTTCCAAACATGTTCAATAGAGATAATTATATATAAGACATACAGCACAAAATTTGTGGCCCTACACAGACAGGTTTCATAGAAATAACTACAAAAGGTTTTTAATGTTTGAGCTTTAAAGGAAATATACCAATTTTATTTTAAAATATCAAAGACTATCTGAAAGCCTAAAATTTTGTACACTAACATTTTAGCATAATTGACACGTGAACAGAATTTCAGACTTCTGCGTGGTCAGGTAATATTTAAAAATTGATCATAAAATATGTTGACAAACATATAACCTAGATTTCAAAAATTGTTTTTAAAACTAATTCCAGAAGAATAGAAGAGGCCTCTTTTGATAGGTTTAGCCAAACAACATTCTTCATCAGATTCAAAACCTCATTCTAATTCTCTCTCTCTAAACGTGAGTATAACATCATATAATAAAACATTTTTCAAAATACACATTATTTTTTACTATATAGAATTTATAATTTAAAAAAACAGTGTTTTGCAAGGTATTTCTCACAATGACAACATACATATTAAATTATAAAAAATAGTGCATTTTTCTCGTCAACACCAATTATATTAAGTATCTGTTTAAAGTCAAAGTATATAAAGATTGTTTTTCCATTTCCCTTCACTTTCATTTATCGTTCATCTTATAGTAAGTTTATCCCCTTCAGAAGCCGTTTCCTATTTAGAGGATAAGTGAGTTCTCTTTTCGATATTAAGATGGAATTGTAGAGATAGACATTTCAGGACTATTAAGAGAAGGGAATCTCCTGTTCGCTAAACGAAAAGGTTCCGATATCTTGCTCCATCTATCGGAAAAATATCACATAATTGTTGATTTTTAAAAATATTTTAAATATTGTGAAGAATTTTTAAAAATATGAACAATTATTTGGTATATTTCTTCCAACAAATGGCGTAAACCATCACTAACTTTTAGTTACACAATCAAGAGATGTCTGCCACTTAATTTATCCACCATATCCAAGTACAATTTTATTTTTGTATTATTTTATGAGGTGTCTGCTCGACCCCATCCTGATTAGCTGCTCAAGGGTGTTGTTGCCCTCCCCCATATGAAAGAAGCAGGTAAGGGTTTTCCTTTCTTTGTTGATGGGAAACTTTATAGTAAGGCTTTACCTACATTCCCCCAGTATTCTAGGGAGAAGAAAGAGGAGTGAGTTCTTATATAAGAACTAGTAAATGATACGAATATATAGTTAATGAAAATTTAAAATATTTTGACGCGTGTGTGATACTTTTCAAAATAAAATAATATCTACTGTCCTTTCTGCAATTATAAAATTAGCTAGAAGGCCTGATATAATCAGTAATTACTCCCCAACAGTTATCCCTTTTTTCTAGCAAACCGCTAAGAGGGTTCACCAATGATAAGCCAAGCCCTCCTGTTAATTATTTTAAGTAGTATGGGCAATAGATATTATATCTTGAAAATATTCATACACGTCAAAAATGGTTTCAATTTCTTATAAAAGATGCTGCGCTAAGACATTTTGTTAACATTTAGTTTATGCTCTGCACTTACATTATGCACATACTATCAAATCCTCAGAAAACTGCTGGAGAATTAATTTTTAAACACTTTCATTTCCAGATAAGAGGAACTTCCTTTTTTAGATTTTGACTAAGATTTGAATAAGGAACATACCCCTGGAACCATTTCCCAATTAGGTTACTAATGTAAATATTCAATAAACATAAAAACGAGAATAGTAAATAACATAAAAATCAAAATAGAATGAAGGACTTCCTAATATATTGACGATTTATTTTATTAAGAAAGAATTAGGACTCTCTCTAACAAGTCTTATTAAAGTTTTATCTTAATAAAGCAAAATAATATTTTTTTGTTGTAATACTTTGAAAAGAGCTGGCGTTCCGCAAATTTAAATATTGATAAATAACTTATTTTTTATCCAATATATGCTTTTTTAATGAAATAATAAATTATATGTAAGCACTATATGCTTTCTAATATTTTTAAAAATATATATCTTATATAAATTAGTATGAGAAGAAATTTATTATCATGTTAATGGTAATTTTAATTATTTATCTATTCTGCAAATATAAAGAGCTCTGGCACCTTATACTCTAATATTTTAATATCAATCATTGAAAGTCGTTCAGAAAAGTGTTTGATATTTATTTAACTATTTAATCTTGCATTTTACTTGTTCACTCGCAATAACAATGAAATATTATTTGAAGCACTTCTATTCGAAAAATTATTTTACTCTAAAATATATTTTGAACCATATGAACTAACATAAAGGTAATACAGGCTCCTTGAGCGTAAAATAATATATATATTTTTTTTTGTATAAAAGTATTTCTATATAGAAAACTGATGATATATGTAAGGCATCTCAGATTAATTCTGATTATTTTTGCTTAAATCCCAAAGTTGGTTGAATCGCGCATCACCAACCCACAAAATCTTTATATTTGGAGCACATAGGATAACATTTTATAGATTTTAATAAGCCTTTATAAAATGAACAAATAGGATTTATTTTATTTATTATTAAGTTTTTGAGTACCTTTGAAAACCAAAACGTCTTTCACATTATTTTAAATTGTTAATTCTCTCCAATTATTTGAGAAATAATCATTGACCAGAAGAGAATAACAGATAGTCATTGAAAAATCGGGGATAAATTTAAAAATGGTTGAGGTAGCTGTCTTTATTCAAATAAAACTTCAATACGTTTTATTTGAATAGATAAAATGCTTAAGCACTCAATATATTCACAATTTAGAACAAAGATTTTGAATTTTAAAAAGAACTAATAATATAGTATTTCAATTCTTTTATGATAATTCTTAGGAAAAAAAAATAGAAGTGCGTTAGAATATTATATTTTATTTATAAAAACAAATAAATTAATTTCTCTCTTGATTATAAGTTTTTTTTTATCTGAAGGAAGAATGGAATGAAAAAAAACTTGAGGAAGGGAAAGATTTTTCAGATTTCTTTCTCTCTTTTAAGGGCATAACTAAGTAAAACTAGTTGTTTACTGAAGTGATATCTCTTGCATCATACACACAGACATCACATTTATACAAATAAAATATATTCATATCAAATTCATAAAGAGGTTTATTTACAAGTATAAATACAATTTTTGCAAGAAACCTAATTTCCAAGTCAGAGGTATTCTTTAGAGAGGTGCCCTCTTACCCAAAAACAGTTCATTTTAGATTTGAAAACTTTCTTTTGTTGAGGCATCTTCTAGCAGGAAATTCCTCTTATGTAGTATGTTATACTGTATTAATTTATTTTTATCGCGTTTGATTTTTTTAATATTCATTCATAATTTCTCGTTTATTGTTAATTTTCTTCTGATTTTTTGGCTTACTTTTAATGTTTTTTGGCATGACGTTGAAGATAGTCCTTACGGCAGAAGCGCTCGGTACATTGTGAACATTTAAATGGCTTTTCTCCAAGATGAATGCGCACATGTGTCTCAAGTCTTTGTTTTGTGGTAGTTCTGAAAAAGCAAAATTCACATTCGAAAGGTCTTTCTCCTGTATGTGTTCGGGTATGTGTTTCCAAATGTGAGGACTTCAGAGTTGTATAGTCACAAAACATACAAGTCAAATACTTTTTGTTATCATGATCATATTCATGAAGTTTCAAATTTGATTTTCCGGTTGTGACAAAGTCACATCTTGAACATTTGAAGTTTTTCCATTTTGCATGGATTTCTTCATGGCTTTTTAAACTTTTCAACCATTTGGTTTTAAAATCACAATGTTTACATTTGTGGGAAATAACTTTGATGTGATTATCACGCTTGTGTCGAGCAAGTGAAAGCTTCATTTTGAACGAAGCTTTACATATGTCACATTTATGAGTTCGGTCCATAGCGTGAATATCTATATGTACTTTGAGATGAAACTTGATAGTTGTAGTATATAAACAAGTTTCACAGCTAAATTTTCGAACATCTGAATGATTTGTTCTATAATGCTCCCAAAGTTCTTTCTTGCTTTCAAGTAGATTTTTACAGTATTGACATTCCTTAAACATTTGGCCATTTTCGAAAACGTCCTTTGCCACCGATATTCCTGGTATATTTATCTTCTGTAAACACACAAAAAATGTTTATTTTAATGTAAGCCTATTATAACCTTTGTATAATCCTGGAAGTAAGGTTTGAATTGGGAAATTTTATTATAAATTTAAAGGTGAAAAGAAAGCGTTTTGCAATATAAACTATATCATAAAAGAGGCATATCCTGATCACACACATGAACATTTCAGATGGCAGAGCGCCATCTAGTGAATTGAAAATCAACTAAGCGTTTTTTAATGATTGTTCCATAATATTTGGTCAACCCATTTTCTTGATAAAGTCATTTTTCAAATATATATATTAATTTATTATTGTGTTATACTTACCATTTTTATTATTTATGAATTAATTATTTTGTGCTTGCAGGTTAATAGAAATGTCTGAAAAAGAAGTAGAAGAAATAGCAAACAGTGTTCACTATATTATTTGAAATGTTCTAAAATAATTCAATGAAATTATTTTTAAAATATATTAATATTATATTTAAAATTAATATTTATTTTGAATTTTTAATATCTCAGTATTTTAATTTATGTTAAACACAAAAATTATAAAAACGCGCCGTCTACATTAAAATCTGTCTTTGGAGATTTCAAAAGTTAGCTGAACTTCCTGGGTAGTTGGTGTTCTGCGTTCCAAGAACACGTGTTATATATATATATCTTTCTCTTTCCTATATATATATATGTCATAATTTGCCTAATGCCCCAGAGATATTATTTATATTCGTCATAATTAGAATGTTTAAATGTAAATACAAATTTACCTATCTATAAATCTGTACAAAATAAACGTGGGGGCCAGCGCGCGCTGGCGAATGCTATGGCGCGACGCCGCGTGCGCGCGCTCACGAGTGTGAAACAAATTATTTTTCGAAGCTTACATACACAACAGCTGCACCTTTCCATTCGACCACGACAGATACGACATATAAATGCAAATTCAAATATTCTCTAAATATTGGATGGCCAACAGAATTAGCCTTCATAGGGGCTCAAAATATTTACCTCCTTTGCCTTCATATCCATACACTTGTTATTTCGTAGTAGGTTATTCCCCTTCAGAAGCCGTTTCCAACTTCAAGGATAAGTGAGTTCTCTTTTTAATATTAAAATGGGATTGTAGAGAGAGATTTAACAGGCCTATTAAGAGAAGGGAATCTTCTGATTATAAAACTAAAAGGTTCTAATGTCTTGCTCCATCTGTCGGAAATAAATATCAAAAGATCGACTTGTCATCACATAACAAACCAAGAGAAACATATAGAATGTTGGAAGGTACAAAAGGAAAATCTAGTATCATGTAAATAGGAATTTGTGACTGTTAGATTATTATTAAAAGATTGATGAAAAATGGGTTAAAGATGTCGTTTATCAACAACACACAATTAGGGATCCAATCCTGGACACATTTTCTTTTTTTTTTTCTGTAGAGACAATTCTTTTGAGACCCTCTTTTTACAAAATTCCAACCCCACCAGAGAATGGAAATAAAAATATGGGGTTCTATGTTACTCTAAAGATAAGAAAGATATATCTCCATATATGTGGTGTTCTTAAAATAGAACCGTTCTAATCAAACCATTATTATAATGTTGGTTACCATGTGTATTTCGGAGATATTAAAAAGAATAGTATTAAGTTGGTAAAATCAAGTGAAACAATTTTCCTTAATAATCATTGAATAGTATGTTTTTATTTTTAAAAAGGTGAAATAGTCGTTCTTATCATGAAGATAATACTAATTGATTTACCTATAATGATAATATATATTCATATTGATACCTCTAATAAAGGACCTAATGATACACAACGATTTCATTAAGCGAGAACCTTTGTAAATTTAAAACTGGCTTGAGCTGACATGTATGTATCTTCCAAACATGTTCAATAGGAATAACTATAAATAAGACATACTGCACCAAATCTGTGGTCCTCCAGACAGGTTCCATAGAAATAAGTAGAAATAATTCACACAGCACCAAATCTGTAGCTCTACAGACTGTTTTTATAGAAATACTACAAAAAAGACATGCATTACTAAATCTTTGACCCTCCCCCCAGACAGGGTTCATAGAAATAACTACAAAAAAGGTTTTAATGTTTAAGCTCTGAAGGAAATATACCAATTTAATTCTAGCCTATCAACGACTATCTTAAAGCCTGAAATTTTGTACACAACATTATTAGCATAATTGACACGTGTACAGAATTCCAGACTTTTGCATGGTCAGGTAATATTTCAAAAGTTGATCTTAAAATATTTTGACAGACATATAACCTAGATTTAAAAAATGCTTTTAAACCTAATTCCAGAAGAATGAAGGAGGCCTCTTTCGATAGGTTTAGCCAAACTACATTCTTTATCAGATTCAAAACCTCATTCTAATTCTTTCTCTCTAAACGTGAGTATAACATCATATATTGAAACATCTTTTAAAATACACATTATCTTATTACGATATAGAATTCATTGTAAAAAAGTGTTTTACAAAGTATTTCTACCTGACATCAAATCCATATGTACTTCTATTTACATGCAGCCGTTAAAAGCATGAAAAATAGCGGATTCTTCACATCAACACCAAATATGTTAAGTACTTGTATATAGTTCAAAGTATTAAAAATGGTTTTTCCTTTGCCTTCATATCCATACACTTGTTATTTCGTAGTAGGTTATTCCCCTTCAGAAGCCGTTTCCAACTTCATGGATAAGTGAGTTCTCTTTTCAATATTAAAATGGGATTGTAGAGAAAGATTTATCAGGATTATTAAGAAAAGGGAATCTTCTGATCATAAAACTAAAAGGTTCTGATGTCTTGCTCCATCTGTTGGAAAAAATATCAAAAGATCGACTTGTCATCACATAACATACCAAGAGAAACATATAGGATGTTGGAAAGTACAAAGGGAAAATCAAGTATCATGTAAATAGGAATTTGTGACTGTTAATTACTACTGCAAGATTAATGAAGAATGGGTAAAAGTTGTCGTTTATCAACAACACACAATTAGGGATCCAATCCTTTTTCTGAAGAGACAAAGCTTTGAAGTACCGGATTCTTACAAAATTCCAACCCCACCAGAGAATGGACATAACAATATGGGGATCATTGGTACCCTACAGATATGAAAGATAAATCTCCATATATGTTGTGTTTTTACAATAAAAACCATTCTAAATAAACCATTTTTATAATGGTGGTTACCATGTATATTTCAGATATATAAAAATATTAGTGTTATGTAGGTAAAACAAGTGAAACAATTTCTCCTTTATAATCATTGAATAGTTTGTTTTTTACCTTTGTAAATATAAAACCGTTGTAAAAATATAAAACTGGCTTGAGCTGATATTCCTCAATATTCCCAAGGATAGGAGTGACATGAACCACCCATATTCTTTGAGAGTTATGTGATATTCCATTTCCTGTTGAATTGTAAAAACATTCAAATTTATTGCGTTACCTACTAAGAGAAATACCCAATTCTCTACAACTATTTCTTGAGGGTTTTCGCGAATTTCCTTTATATATCCATATATGGTGTGTTGTTTATTTTTCCGTTGTTTGGGTTTTCCCAACGCAGCAAGTGACACATGCGCAGTTCTTTATATAAACGATCTTTTTAAATATGAAACGGCATTTCCTTTATGCAAATGTACTAGCATGAGGAAAAGTACTGATTCTGCTGATGTTTGGTTGATAGGGCGCATGCACAACACCAAGTGTTCCCGGAAATCGCTCAGAAATTTCAACATGACAACCATGGTGATAAAATAGTTATTTCATATCACTCGAAATAGTCTCTGTTGTATATATGGCTATCTCTCTCTCTCTTGATGTAACCCGGATTCATAGACTATTCTCTATTTAAACTATGAGTAAGATCCAAGCAATAAAGTTAGGAAGTCAGATTTGTTCCTTAGAAGCTATCAAATTGAGAGTTGCAGAGATTTCTAAGTGGGTTATTTTGATATAGGAGGCTATAAGGATAAGCAGGAGAGGAACATAGTTTGATATCATCATAGCAATGTGAATATTTTCTTCAAAATCTTCACAGAAACTTTGGACTCTCGATGGCACATGAAAAATTGGTGAAGGCATTTTAAATTTCTTTTGGAAATGTCAAAATCGGTTAGAATAAATATTGTATAGAAACCTTCATGCCCCCCTATACAGTTATCAACAAAAATTGACCTAATCAATACAAACAACGAACATGAGGCTACATCAATAAAACTTCAATACACTGATTAAAAAAAAACTCGACACCTTCTTTGAAATATTATTTCTATTAAATATAGAGGGGCTAAAGAAATAGGTTCCAGGAGCTTTCAAAAGTCAATAATTACCCTTGAAAATGTATTTATTTAAAAATCGAAAAATACAGAAAAACTACATTTAAATAGAAAGGGATATTTTCCCCTTTAGCCTGTAGAAAAACATCTTGATTGGATGTGTATGCGTCTTATGTATGCGTCTTCCAAACATGTTCAATAGAGATAATTATATATAAGACATACAGCACAAAATTTGTGGCCCTACACAGACAGGTTTCATAGAAATAACTACAAAAGGTTTTTAATGTTTGAGCTTTAAAGGAAATATACCAATTTTATTTTAAAATATCAAAGACTATCTGAAAGCCTAAAATTTTGTACACTAACATTTTAGCATAATTGACACGTGAACAGAATTTCAGACTTCTGCGTGGTCAGGTAATATTTAAAAATTGATCATAAAATATGTTGACAAACATATAACCTAGATTTCAAAAATTGTTTTTAAAACTAATTCCAGAAGAATAGAAGAGGCCTCTTTTGATAGGTTTAGCCAAACAACATTCTTCATCAGATTCAAAACCTCATTCTAATTCTCTCTCTCTAAACGTGAGTATAACATCATATAATAAAACATTTTTCAAAATACACATTATTTTTTACTATATAGAATTTATAATTTAAAAAAAACAGTGTTTTGCAAGGTATTTCTCACAATGACAACATACATATTAAATTATAAAAAATAGTGCATTTTTCTCGTCAACACCAATTATATTAAGTATCTGTTTAAAGTCAAAGTATATAAAGATTGTTTTTCCATTTCCCTTCACTTTCATTTATCGTTCATCTTATAGTAAGTTTATCCCCTTCAGAAGCCGTTTCCTATTTAGAGGATAAGTGAGTTCTCTTTTCGATATTAAGATGGAATTGTAGAGATAGACATTTCAGGACTATTAAGAGAAGGGAATCTCCTGTTCGCTAAACGAAAAGGTTCCGATATCTTGCTCCATCTATCGGAAAAATATCACATAATTGTTGATTTTTAAAAATATTTTAAATATTGTGAAGAATTTTTAAAAATATGAACAATTATTTGGTATATTTCTTCCAACAAATGGCGTAAACCATCACTAACTTTTAGTTACACAATCAAGAGATGTCTGCCACTTAATTTATCCACCATATCCAAGTACAATTTTATTTTTGTATTATTTTATGAGGTGTCTGCTCGACCCCATCCTGATTAGCTGCTCAAGGGTGTTGTTGCCCTCCCCCATATGAAAGAAGCAGGTAAGGGTTTTCCTTTCTTTGTTGATGGGAAACTTTATAGTAAGGCTTTACCTACATTCCCCCAGTATTCTAGGGAGAAGAAAGAGGAGTGAGTTCTTATATAAGAACTAGTAAATGATACGAATATATAGTTAATGAAAATTTAAAATATTTTGACGCGTGTGTGATACTTTTCAAAATAAAATAATATCTACTGTCCTTTCTGCAATTATAAAATTAGCTAGAAGGCCTGATATAATCAGTAATTACTCCCCAACAGTTATCCCTTTTTTCTAGCAAACCGCTAAGAGGGTTCACCAATGATAAGCCAAGCCCTCCTGTTAATTATTTTAAGTAGTATGGGCAATAGATATTATATCTTGAAAATATTCATACACGTCAAAAATGGTTTCAATTTCTTATAAAAGATGCTGCGCTAAGACATTTTGTTAACATTTAGTTTATGCTCTGCACTTACATTATGCACATACTATCAAATCCTCAGAAAACTGCTGGAGAATTAATTTTTAAACACTTTCATTTCCAGATAAGAGGAACTTCCTTTTTTAGATTTTGACTAAGATTTGAATAAGGAACATACCCCTGGAACCATTTCCCAATTAGGTTACTAATGTAAATATTCAATAAACATAAAAACGAGAATAGTAAATAACATAAAAATCAAAATAGAATGAAGGACTTCCTAATATATTGACGATTTATTTTATTAAGAAAGAATTAGGACTCTCTCTAACAAGTCTTATTAAAGTTTTATCTTAATAAAGCAAAATAATATTTTTTTGTTGTAATACTTTGAAAAGAGCTGGCGTTCCGCAAATTTAAATATTGATAAATAACTTATTTTTTATCCAATATATGCTTTTTTAATGAAATAATAAATTATATGTAAGCACTATATGCTTTCTAATATTTTTAAAAATATATATCTTATATAAATTAGTATGAGAAGAAATTTATTATCATGTTAATGGTAATTTTAATTATTTATCTATTCTGCAAATATAAAGAGCTCTGGCACCTTATACTCTAATATTTTAATATCAATCATTGAAAGTCGTTCAGAAAAGTGTTTGATATTTATTTAACTATTTAATCTTGCATTTTACTTGTTCACTCGCAATAACAATGAAATATTATTTGAAGCACTTCTATTCGAAAAATTATTTTACTCTAAAATATATTTTGAACCATATGAACTAACATAAAGGTAATACAGGCTCCTTGAGCGTAAAATAATATATATATTTTTTTTTTTGTATAAAAGTATTTCTATATAGAAAACTGATGATATATGTAAGGCATCTCAGATTAATTCTGATTATTTTTGCTTAAATCCCAAAGTTGGTTGAATCGCGCATCACCAACCCACAAAATCTTTATATTTGGAGCACATAGGATAACATTTTATAGATTTTAATAAGCCTTTATAAAATAAACAAATAGGATTTATTTTATTTATTATTAAGTATTTGAGTACCTTTGAAAACCAAAACGTCTTTCACATTATTTTAAAATGTTAATTTTCTTCAATTATTTGAGAAATAATCATTGACCAGAAGGGAATGACAGATAGTCATTGAAAAATCTGGAATAAATTTTAAAATGGTTGAGGTAGCTGTCTTTTTTCAAATAAAACTTCAATACGTTTTATATGAATAGATAAAATGCTTAAGCACTCAATATATTCTCAATTTATAACAAAGATTTTGAATTTTAAAAGAACTAATAATATAGTATATCAATTTTTATGATAATTTTGAAGAAAAAATAGAAGTGCGTTAGAATATTATATTTTATTTATAAAAACATATAAATTAATTTCTCTCTTGATTATAAGTTTTTTTTTTATCTGAAGAAAGAATGGATTGAAAAAAAAACTTGAGGCAGGGAAAGATTTTTCAGATTTCTTTCTCTCTTTTAAGGGCATAACTAAGTAAAACTAGTTGTTTCCTGAAGTGATATCTCTTGCATCATACACACAGACATCACATTTATACAAATAAAATATATTTATTTCAAATTCATAAAGAGGTTTATTCACAAGTATAAATACAGTTTTTGAAAGAAACCTAATTTCCAAGCCAGAGGTATTCTTTAGAGAGGTGCCCTCTTACCCAAAAACAGTTCATTTTAGATTTGAAAACTTTCTTTTGTAGAGGCATCTTCTAGCAGGAAATTCCTCTTATGTAGTATGTTATACTGTATTAATTTATTTTGATCTGGTTTGATTTTTTTATTCATTGATAATTTCTCGATTATTTTCTTCTGATTTTTTGGCCTGCTTTTCATGTTTTTTGGCATGACGTTGAAGATAGTCTTTACGGCAGAAGCGCTCGGTACATTGTGAACATTTAAATGGCTTTTCTCCAAGATGAATGCGCACATGTGTCTCAAGTCTTTGTTTTGTGGGAGTTCTGAAAAAGCAAAATTCACATTCGAAAGGTCTTTCTCCTGTATGTGTTCGGGTATGTGTTTCCAAATGTGAGGACTTCAGAGTTGCGTAGTCACAAAACATACAAGTCAAATACTTTTTGTTATCATGATCATATTCATGAAGTTTCAAATTTGAGTTTCCGGTTGTGACAAAATCACATCTTGAACATTTGAAGTGTTTCCCTTTTGCATGAAGTTCTTCATGGCTTTTTAAACTTTTCAACCATTTGGTTGTAAAATTACAATGCTTACATTTGTGGGAAATAACTTTGATGTGATTATCACGCATGTGTCGAGCAAGTGAATTCTTAATTTTGAACGAAACTTTACATATGTCACATTTATGAGTTTGGTCCTTAGCGTGAATATTTATATGTACTTTGAGATGAAACTTGGTAGTTGTAGTATATACACAAGTTTCACAGCTAAATTTTCGAACATCTGAATGATTTGTTCTATAATGCTCCCAAAGTTCTTCCTTGCTTTCAAGTAGATTTTTACAGTATTGACATTCCTTAAACATTCGGCCATTTTCGAAAACGTCCTTTGCCACCGATTTTCCTGGTATATTTCTCTTCTGTAAACACACAAAAAAGGTTTATTTTAATGTAAGCCTATTATAACCTTTGTATAATCCTGGAAGTAAGGTTTAAATTGGGAAATTTTATTATAAATTTTAAAGGTGAGAAGAAAACGTTTTGCAATATAAACTATATCATAAAAGAGGCATATCCTGATCACACACATGAGCATTTTAGATGGCAGAGCGCCATCTAGTGAATTGAAAATCAACTGAACGTTTTTTAATGATTGTTCCATAATATTTGGTCAACCCATTTTCTTGATAAAGTCATTTTTCAAATATATATTCATTTATTATTGTTATACTTACCATTGTTATTATTTGTGAATTAATTATTTTGTGCTTGCGAGTTAATAGAAATGTCTGAAAAAGAAGTTGAAGAAATAGCAAACAGTGTTCATTTTATTATTTGAAATGTTCTAAAATAATTCAATGAAATTATTTTTAAAATATATTAATATTATACTTAAAATTAATATTTATTTTAAAATTTTTAATATTTCAGTTTATTAATTTATGTTAAATACAAAAATCATCAAAACGCGCCGTCTACAATAAAATCTGTCTTTGGAGATTTCAAAAGTTAGCTGAAGTTCCTGGGTAGTTGGTGTTCTGCGTTCCAAGAACACGTGTTATATATATATCTTTCTCTTTCTTATATATATGTCATAATATATGCTCTTCCAGGATTAATAAAACAAATCTACAGTCGACCAGAGAGAGAGAGAACGCAGCTACTACTCAGTCGGGGGGGTGGTGGCGACAAGACGTGCATTTCCGCGGTGGCAGCCCGCTAGCGCTCCCTCTCTCCCTCGGTTTGCTGGGTTCCATCTTCCAAACTTGTTGTTTCCTTATTTCTCACTCACCACATTATTATCACTATAGTGCCACATCGAAAGTCGACAGGATCATATCACATATATATATATATATGTCATAATTTGCCTAATGCCCCAGAGATATAATTTATATTCGCCATAATTAGAATATTAAAATATAAATACAAATTTACCCATCTATAAATCTGTACAAAATAAACGTGGGAGCCAGCGCGCGCGGGCGAATGCTATGGCACGCCGCCTTGACCTTTCCATTCGACCACGACAGATACGACATATATATGCAAATTCAATGATTCTCAAAATATAGAATGGCCAACAGAATTAACCTTCATAGAGGGTCAAAATATTTAGATTTGAACTAGTTGGGTAACGTCAAATGCATAATAAATGAAAATTTTATAGAAAAACAAGCGGTTTTATTTGAAATAATACTCTCCCAATAAAGGGTTTGGAATGATTTTGAAGAATTAAAAAGTACACATAATTGGGAAAATGGAGTTACAATAACAGCTCAAAATCAGAGAAGTTGAAAAACAAGTCAATATAAACTTTTATTAATATTAATATCAAAAGGATGAGATCGACTTGTCATCACATAACACACCAAGAGAAACATATAGGATGTTGGTAAGTACAAAAAGAAATCAGGTATAGTTAAACCTGTCTAGAGCGCCACCTCTAAATAGCGCCTTCCACTCTATAGCGCCCGATTTTAAATACGTAGTAGATGCGATTTACATTAAAGGTGACCTGTTTAGCACCCCCTCTCTCTAGCGCTCTATTTTGGTTAGTCCTAAGAGGGGGCGTTATAGACAGGTTTAACTGTATCATGTAAAAAGAAATTTGTGCTTGTTAGAATAATACTGTATGATTGATGAAAAAATGGGTAAAAGTTGTCGCCTTTCAACAACACATAATTAGGGATCCAATCACGGACACTATTTTTGGAGAGACAATGCTTTCAGGCCCGATTCTTACAAAACCACAACCCCACCAGAGAAATAAAATAACAATATGGGGTTCATTGTTACCCTACAGATATGAAATATATATCTTCATAGGTATATATGTGGTGCTTTTACAATAAAAAAACTGTTCTAATTCAACCATCATTATAATGGTGGTTACCATATATACTTCGGAAATAGAGAGATTAGTGTTGTGTTGGTAAAAACAAGTGAAACAATTATCCTTAATAATCATTGAATAGTATGTTTTTACCTTTAAAAATGTGAAATTGTCGTTCATAAAATGAAGATAATACTAATTGATTTACCTATAATCGTAAAATATATTCATATTAATACCTCTTATAAAGGACCTACTGATACACAACGATTTCATTGAGCGATAATTGTTGTAAATATAATACTGGGTTGAGCGGACATTCCTCAATATTCCCAAGGATAGGAGTGACAAGAAGCACCCATATTCTTAGATAGTTATGTGATATTCCATTTCCTGTTGAATTGTAAAAACATTCACATTTTTCAAGTTACCTACAAAGAGAGATAACATATTTTCTACAAATATTTCTTGCTAGTTTTATCGATTTTTCTCTATATATGGTATTTTGTTTATTCTTACGCTGAATCGATTTTCCCAAAGCTTCTAAGTGACACATGCGCAATTTTTTAATATCAAACATAGGTATTATGAGACTGCGTTTAGCATATGCAAACTCACTGCCATGCGGGAAAGTACTCCTTCTGTTGCTGATTGGTTGATAGGGCGCATGCACTAGACCAATTTTTGTACCAACTTGCTTAGAATTTTCAAAAAGTCGCGCTGTGCTTTAAAGTTGAAGCAAATTTTGGATGCAATATAAAATAGATTCTATAATATAATTCAAATTTAATTAACAACCTTTTGCTTTCAAGGTGAAAAGCTATCAGAATAAGTTGCAGAGATTTATAAGTGGCTGATTCTGATATATTTGATAGAGAAGGGAATGAAGATAAGGAGATGAGAAATATAGTTTGGTTGTTTTCTTCCAAATCTAGAAATATTTGGGTTTCTGATAGCACATGAAAATAATTTTGGAGGCATTTTTTGTTTTATTGTTGAAAATGTGGAAATTGGTTGGAATAAATGGAATAGAAACTTCAATGAGCCTTATACAGTTATCAATAAAACTTTAACCTAATCAATACATACAATGAACGAACATCAATCAAACTTCAACACACGGAGAAAAAACGCGACGCCTTCTTTGAAATATTATTTTTTATTCAATATAGAGAGGCTAAAGAAACAGGTTCCGGGAGCATTCAAATGTCAATAATTACACTTGAAAAATGCATTTATTTGAAAATAGAAAAAAAAAAAACAGAAAAACTACAATTAAATAGAAATGGACATTTTCTCCTTTAGCGTGTAGAAAAACATCTTGATTGGATGTGTATGCGTCTTATGTAGGCGTCTTCCAAAAATGCTCAATAGAGATAATTATAAATAAGACATACAGCACAAAATCTGTGGCCCCTCTCTAGACAGGTTTCATAGAAATAACTACATGTTTGTTGACAATATTAATACCTCTAATAAAGGACCTGATACACAACGATTTTATTAAGTGATAATCGTTGTAAATATAAAACTGGCTTGAGCTGATATGTATGCGTCTTCCAAACATGTTCAATAGGAATAACGTTAAATAAGACATACTGCACCAAATCTGTGGTCCACCAGACAGGTTCCATAGAAATAGCTACAAAGATGACATACTGCTCCAAATATGTGCCCCTCCAGACAGGTTTCATAGAAATAACTATAAATAAGACATGCAGCACCAAATTTATGACCCTCCAGACAGGTTTCTATAGAAATAACTATAAAGAAGACATGCAGCACCAAATATGTGCCTCTCCAGACAGGTTTCATAGAAATAATTATAAATGATGCATATACAGTACCAAATCTGTGGCTCTACAGACTGTTTCTATAGAAATGGCTACAAAGACGACAAACAGTACCAAATCTATGACCCTCCAGACAGGTTTCTATAGAAATAACTATAAAGAAGACATGCAGCACCAAATATGTGCCCCTTCAGACAGGTTTCATAGAAATATTTATAAATTTATTTATGCTTATGAGGTGATACAGCAGCGTATTTACAATTAGAGAGGAGACAAAATGAATTAAATCTAGAAAAAAGAAGTGAGGACATATCGGTCATTAAAGTCTGAGAGGCAAGACCTTCAGCCAGTTTAGGGCTTCCGGGGTGACAGAATGGAGATTGGAGATTCCTCCATTGAATTTGTACAGCGGGCAGTCATCTAGTATATGGGACATTGATTGTGGGACGTTGCAGGCACAATTTGGATCTTTGGTGTAGCCCCATAACTTCATCAGCTCTGCACACCTTCCCTGACCTATCCTAAAGCGGTTTAGAAGCACCCATTCTCGTCGAGGGAGGGAAAAACCTGGGATCTTGACACTTGGGCTTGTGATGAGGTTCTTGTTTGGGATATCGGAGCTGATCCAGGAATTTGTCCATGCTTCTGAGATATTAAAATTTTATAAATGATGCATATAGTGCCAAAATTGTGGCTCTACAGACTGTTTCTATAAAAGTGGCTACAAAGACGACATACAGTACCAAATCTTTGCCCCTACAGACAGGTTTCATAGAAATAACAAAAAAAAAAGTTTTAATGTTTGAGCTTTAAAGGAAATATACCAATTTAATTTTAATCTATCACAGACTATCTGAGAGCCTGAAATTTTTACACTAAAATTATTAGCATAATTGACACGTGTGTGTACAGATTTTCAGACTTCTGCCTGGTTAGGTAATATTTCAAAAGTTGATCATAAAATATTGTTGTGTGTCAACAAGCAACCGACCGGAAATACACGTGACGTTGCAAAATTATCTTAAATTTTGTTAATTTTATTTATTTATCAGAGAAACGGCACCACAGAGATAACAGGCACAAGTTGTATTTGACCACGGACCACAGTTTTCGCGGAATGCTTACAAATACAACGTGCCAGTTATCGTTGGACCTTCGTGCATTTTATTTATTTATTTTTTTCTTTTTATCCTTGCCCGGCGAACGAAAGATGTCTTGTACCAGATCTAACCCTCCCAACGGCTATACCGCAGAGAATCGGACCTCAACAACCCTCCAGAACCGGACCACAAGCCCAGCCCTGGAACGGGCCATGGTGACCATAGCCCACCAGGACAATGTACTGCAACCTACCAATAAATTGAGTTTTATATCCCCACTTCAGCCTCATCACATGGTGGAGAGCAGTGTCGGCCCAGCACCTCAAGCAGCGAACATAAATATCGGCTACGGAGAGACGCCGTGTTTCAACCCGGAGGAGGAAGACATCGAGGACCACGTGGAGGAATTCAAGACGTGGCTGACGGCGAGCAAGGTACCGAAGGGAGACTGGACGAAGGCCCTAGTACGGCGGCTTCCACTTGACGGCCGCGAATTTATCAAGTGCAGGTTTGACCCTTCAGCCGCACTTGAAGACGTCTTGGAAGCACTGAAACTTTGCTACCCAAGGAACGACGGCCGGGCACGTAGTAGAGGTAACGAATTAAAGAAAACAAGACGGCCCCAGTCCACGGAAGATACGGGGAGATATTTGATGAACCTGATTACGGCCCACGCGACGGCAGGCGAGTTTTCGCCGTTTGATTCAAGCAAGGAGGCATTGTGGGCATTGGCTCCAAAAGACTGCCTACTACTGGCAGCCTCGTGGAGCACCACGCGGAACCCAGAAGAGGCCGACTTCCTACAGGCGGCGAAATTCCTCGACGAGGCGGATAAATTGAACAAGGAACGGACGGAGGCAGGTACAACGACGAGTTGGGAAACAACTACGTGGACGGCGGAAGAGTGGGAACAAAAACAAGGACGAAATCCAAGGACCGAAACGCCCATGGAAAAAGCAAGAAGATTTATGCTACCGGACGGGACGCCAAGATGCTTCACTTGTTACCAGACGGGGCACAAACACTGGGATTGCCCGAAAAGGAGGCCACGTGGTAAGTACAATTTTGCCTCTAATCCTGTGGTGGAAGTTTCAAACAGTGTAGAGAGCGTACCACGTGTATTTTCCGAGGTTACTGGTAACACCAATCGCATAATCTTCAGGGTAAAAGGACAACCAGGGGTTAACGAAAAACAGACATTAAATAAGGTACCAATAGAAAAATCCACTTTAGAAATAGGGGGTACAGCAATGGAAAAATTCCGTTGGACAGGTATGACAAATTTCTGTTTAATCACGCATATCAATGAGACACATGTAGGCAAACTGATTTTCGATTCAGGGGCAAATGTTAGCTGCATAGACGAAGGAATAGCCAACGCACTAGGATGTGCTAGAATGCCTTCAAAATTACTTATACGGGGAATAAGTGGGTCAGTAGTCTCGAACACGTGCACATACTTGGAGGTCAACATTGATGGTTTCGACATATGTGGCAGGTTCACCATAATTCCAGGAAACGGGGAAAAGATTATTTTCGGCGTCGATATTCTAACAAACTATCATTGCAAAATTATGTTTAGAGACGAATCGGTAGAATTGTATAGGCCAAAAATAGGCAGGGACGACCACGTGGTAGAACTAAACGAAGAACGGGAACTCGAGAGGTTAGGCACAATTACGAGCGATCGGAAAACCCCCAAACAAAAGTACTGCATACTAGACGACCTTGAAATTGCACCACGTTTTAAAACGAGGGTTAAGTTAAAAGGGCCAACAGTAATGGCGGGAATTTTAGAACCCCACCCCGACTGCGTAAGAAGAACGGGGCTACTAATACCATCAGTACACGTTTCCGAAACGGTATCCGAGATATTCATTGATGTCATAAATACTAGGAACGAGCCGGTGCGGTTGGTAGCAAACTCGTGCTTGTTACGATCCGGCGGGGAAATAGCGAATGTTTCTTTCCTAAGTGAACAGGTGGGATACAGTACGACGGCCACGTGCAAATACGAACCACAGAAGTTCGATATAAACCCGGAGCTATCGGACAGCGAAAAAATCGACGTACTGGACGTATTGTACAGGTATCGGGAACTTTTCTCAGAAGAGTGGAATAAGGCGGCAGATATCGAACCGTACCACATTAAACTTAAAGCGAACATGGAACCAATTCGACAAAAAGCCTATCGCCGCAGTCCTAAGGAACGTGATATTATAGAGGAACAGGTTAAAGAAATGTGTGAAAAAGGAGTTATTAGGAAATCAACATCTCCATGGGCGAGCCCGGTCGTTTTGGTTAAAAAATCAGACGGATCCTATAGGTTTTGTGTGGACTATAGAAAAGTTAACAACGTAACCGAAAAATTCTCATATCCATTACCGGATATCACCGACTGCCTGGACCGTTTAGCGGGAATGAAGTATTTCTCTCACACGGATTTTGTTAGCGGTTATTGGCAGTGTCCACTGGACGAAACAAGCAAGCCAATTACAGCGTTCACGACAGGTAACGGGTTGTACGAGTTTCAAGTGTTACCCTTTGGTTTAACCGGGGCACCGGGTCATTTTGAAAGAATCATGGATACACTGTTAGCTGAATTGAAATGGTCCGAGTGTATGGTTTATCTAGATGACGTCATCGTGTACGGAAGAGACATACGTGAACACAACGTGCGGTTAACAAATGTTCTAGAATGTTTCCGCGGGGCAGGATTATCCCTAAAACCATCAAAATGTAGATTCGCCTACCAAAAGTTACCAATTTTGGGACACGTGGTATCGGAAAACGGCGTAGAACCGGCTACTGATAAGATCGAGGCGGTTAAGGAATTTCCGATTCCGAAAAATGTCAAGCAAGTTCGTTCGTTTCTGGGACTTTGCGGCTATTATCGCCGTTTCATAAAAAAATTTTCAAAGATAAGCAAACCGCTGACGTGTTTAACGGAAAAAGATAAGAAATTCGTGATAGGTCCGGCCGAAATAGAAGCTTTCGAAACCTTAAAAAAAAAATTGACTGAGGAGCCAATTCTAGCACACTTCAACCCAGACGCTAGAATAGAAATACATACGGACGCATCAATCGTGGGATTAGGCGCGGTGCTAATGCAACCGGACAATGACGGGTTTTTGCACCCGATCCACTACTTGTCGAGAACGACATCGAAACACGAGAGTAAATATGGTATCTCAGAACTAGAGTGTTTAGCAATAGTCTGGGCTCTACAAAAGTTACGGCCGTACATCTTCGGGAGAGAATTCAAAGTCGTAACCGACCATAGCGCGTTAACGTGGCTAGCTAACGTACGTGACCCGTGCTCAAGACTTACTAGATGGGGGTTAAAACTCATGGAGCACGACTTTGAAATAGTCCACCGCGCAGGGAGGAAGAACGTTGCACCGGAGGCACTCTCACGCAACCCGTTCCACAAAAACGATACGAACGTCGAAGACAACTTCAACGATTTAACGGCATGCACAGTACGGATCGACGAAAACGGACAAAAGGAAGACACGTTTTGCCGCGATATTACCGGAAAACTACCAGACGCTAAAACACGGGACGAATATAAAAAAATAAACGGGATCCTTTATAAAAAGAACCATGCAACACAAGGTAACCAATGGTTGGTCGTAGCACCAAAGCAAAGCGTATCCGAAATAATGAAAACAGCGCACGATATACCCGAGGCAGGACACATGGGGGTAGCGAAGACGGTCCACCGTATTAAGCAACGGTTCTACTGGAAAGGTCTGGAAGAAGACGTGCGGAAATACGTTCGGTCGTGCAAAGTGTGCCAGGCCTTCAAACCACAGAGGTTCAAACCCGCGGCCCCGCTAGAACCGTTACCACCAGCAACAGACATCTGGGAACGAGTGGGAATAGACCACCAAGGTCCTTTCAAAAAATCGGTAGAAGGCTACGAACACATTCTAACGATCGTAGACCATTTTAGTAAATACGCACTCGCAATCCCGGTAAACGATACAAAGGCGGAAACCACGTGCAACGCACTCTCAGACAATCTGCTCTACGTTTTTGGTACTCCGAAATGCATAATATCCGATCAAGGCAAATCTTTCGATTCGAGTACTTTTAGAGACTTTACACGGTTGTACGGGATTAAACATATTATGGCTTCCGCGGCACACCCGCAAACAAACGGCTTATGCGAAAAACTCAACGGCATCATAAAAAACGGCATCAGAGTTTATCTCGAGGACGATCACGCCGAATGGCCGAGATTCGTAAAAACGGCGACTTTTGCGTATAACTCGTCCATTCAGTCGTCGACACAGGTGACACCGCATAAGTTGATATTTGGCGTAGAACCGAGGACGTCCCTAGACGTAGGACTACCAACCGTCGACGAGCCAGTAAAAACTTACGACGAATACGTGACCAACCGCATTTTAGAAAACGAGAGATTAAAGAAAATTGCCGACGAAAACTACCGAGACCGGACAATGATGACGAAGTGTCAGTATGACCTTGCGAACCGTGACCGCTTCCGGAAGTTTGAAGTGGGCGACCTGGTACTACTGGAGTCGTCTCGCAGGAAACCAGGGAAAACGGAGAAATTTCTGCCGAAATACGTAGGACCGTACGTAATAACGGATAGAATCAAGGAAACGACATATAGGTTACGACCACAGGACGGACGCAACGAAAATAGTAGGCGCCAGAGCACGTTAGCGCACGTGTCGAGACTTAAGGAATTTCTAGAAAGATAACGGCGACTCGAGGGACCGAGTCTAAGATAAGAGGGGGGGTGGTGTTGTGTGTCAACAAGCAACCGACCGGAAATACACGTGACGTTGCAAAATTATCTTAAATTTTGTTTATTTTATTTATTTATCAGAGAAACGGCACCACAGAGATAACAGGCACAAGTTGTATTTGACCACGTACCACCGTTTTCGCGGAATGCTTACAAATACATCGTGCCAGTTATCGTTGGACCTTCGTGCATTTTATTTTATTTTTTTTCTTTTTATCCTTGCCCGGCGAACGAAAGATGTCTTGTAACAGATCTAACCCTCCCAACGGCTATACCGCAGAGAATCGGACCTCAACAACCCTCCAGAACCGGACCACAAGCCCAGCCCTGGAACGGGCCATGGTGACCATAGCCCACCAGGACAATGTACTGCAACCTACCAATAAATTGAGTTTTATATCCCCACTTCAGCCTCATCAATATGTTGACAGACATATAACCTAGATTTCAAAAATTGTTTCTAAAACTAATTCCAGAAGAATGGAAGAGGCCTCTTTTGATAGGTTTAGCCGAACAACATTTTTCATCAGATTTAAAAACTCATTCTAATTATCTCTCTCTCTAAACGAGGGTATAACATCATATAATAAAACATCTTTTAAAATACACTCTATGTTATCACGATAAAGAATCCATAATAAAAACAGTGTTTTACAAAGTATTCCTACCTGACATCAAATCCATAAGTACTTCTATTTACATGCAACCGTTAAAAGTATGAAAAATAATGGATTCTTTACGCCAACACCAAATATATTAAGTAATATTTTATAGTTCAAAGTATTAAAAAATTCCATCGCCTTCATATCCATACACTGTTTATTTCATATTGGGTTTATTCCCTTTCAGAAGCTGTTTCCAACTCAGAGGATAAGTGAGTTCTCTTTTCGATATTAGGATGGGGTTGTAGAGGAAGACTTATCAAGATTATTAAGAGAAGGGAATTTCCTGATCGTAAAACTAAAAGGCTCTAATGTCTTGCTCCATCTGTCGGAAAAAATATCAAAAGTTCGACTTGTCATCACATAACACACCAAGTTAAACATATAGGATGTTGAAAAGTAAAATGGAAAATCAAGTATCATGTAAATAGGAATTTGTGCCTGTTAGATTACTACAGTAAGATTAATCAAAATTAGGTAAAAGAGTTGTCGTTTATCAACAACACACAATTAGGGATCCAATCCCTTTTCTGAAGAGACAAAGCATTAAAATACCTGATTCTTACAAAATTCCAACACCACCAGAGAAAGGACATAACAATATAGGGTTCATTGGTACCCTACAGATATGAAAGATAAATATCCATATATGTTGTGTTTTAACAATTAAAACCATTCTAATTAACCATTTTTATAATGGTGGTTACCATGTATATTTCAGATATATAAAAATATTAGTGTTATGTAGGTAAGAACAAGTGAAACAATTTCTCCTTAATAATCATTGAATAGTTTGTTTTTTACCTTTGTAAATATAAAACCGTTGTGAAAATATAAAACTGTCTTGAGCTGATATTCCTCAATATTCCCAAGGATAGGAGTGACAAGAAGCACCCATATTATTTGAGAGTTATGCGATATTCCATTTCCTGTTGAATTGTAAAAACATTCAAATTTATTGCGTCACCTAGTAAGAGAAATACCCAATTCTCTACAACTATTTCTTGAGGGTTTTCGCGAATTTCCTTTATATATCCATATATGGTGTGTTGTTTATTATTCCGTTTATTGGGTTTTCCTAACGCAGCAAGTGACACATGCGCAGTTCTTTATATGAACGATCTTTTTTTAAATATGAAACGGCATTTCCTTTATGCAAATGTACTAGCATGAGGAAAAGTATTGATTCTGCTGATGTTTGGTTGATAGGGCGAATGCACAACACCAAGTGTTCCCGGAAATCGCTCAGAAATTTCAACATGACAACCATGGTGAAAAAATAGTTATTTCATATCACTCGAAATAGTCTCTGTTGTATATATGGCTATCTCTCTCTCTCTTGATGTAACCCGGATGCATAGACTATTCTCTATTTAAACTATGAGTAAGATCCAAGCAATGAAGTTAGGAAGTCAAATTTGTTCTTTAGAAGCTATCAAATTGAGAGAGTTGCAGAGATTTCTAAGTGGGTTATTTTGATATAGGAGGCTATAAGGATAAGCAGGAGAAGAACATAGTTTGGTTATCATCATAGCAATGTGAATATTTTCTTCAAAACTTCACAGTAACTTTGGACTCTCGATGGCACATGAAAAATTGGTGAAGGCATTTTGAATTTCTTTTGGAAAAGTCAAAATCTGTTAGAATAAATATTGAATAGAACCTTTCATGCCCCCAATACAGTTATCAACAAAAAAATGACCTAATCAATACATACAATCAACATGAGGCTACATCAATCAAACTTCAACAACGGAGAAAAAACGCGATTGTAGTTTTTCTATATTTTTCTATTTTTTAATAAATACATTTTTGGAAGGTGAATATTGACATTTGAATACTCCTGGAACATATTACTATAGCCCCTCTTTAATTGCTTTGGAATATTTTTTATTGAATATAGAGAGGCTAAGAAATAGGTTCCAGGAGAATTCAAATGTCAATTATTAACTGTCAAAAATTTATTTATTAAAAAATAGAAGAATTCAGAAAAAACTACAATTAAATAGAAACGGACATTTTCCCCTTTGGCCTGTAATGAAGAGTCTTGATTGATATGTATGCGTTTTATGCATGCGTCTTCCAAACATGTACAATAGAAATAATTATTAAGACATACAGCACAAAATCTGTGGCCCCTAGACAGGTTCCATATGAATAACTACAAATAAGATATCCAACATCAAATCTTTAGCCCCCCAGACAGGTTTCATAGAAATATCTATAAAAAAAGGTTTTAATGTTTGAGCTTCAAAGGAAATATACCGATTTAATTTTAATCTATCACAGACTATCTGAAAGCCTGAAATTTTGTACACTAACATTATTAGCATAATTGATACGTGAACAGAATTTCAGACTTCTGCGTGGTCAGGTAATATTTAAAAATTGATCATAAAATATGTTGACAAACATATAACCTAGATTTCAAAAAATTGTTTTTAAAACTAATTCCAGAAGAATAGAAGAGGCCTCTTTTGATAGGTTTAGCCGAACAACATTCTTCATCAGATTCAAAACCTCATTCTAATTCTCTATCTCTCTAAACGAGGGTATAACATCATATAATAAAACATTTTTTCAAAATACACTTTAAAGTATTACGACATAGAATTTATAATAAAAAAACAGTGTTTTCCTGGTATTTCTCACAATGACAACATACATATTAAATTATAAAATATAGTGCATTTTTCTCGTCAACACCAATTATATTAAGTATCTGTTTAAAGTCAAAGTACAAGTATAAATACAAGTATAAAATGATATATTGCTGGGTCCCATCTTCCAAACTTGTTGTTTCCTTATTTCTCTCTCCCCACATTATTATCATAATGCCACACTGAAAGTCGACAGGATCATATCACAGAAAGAGTCGACAGGATTCTACGAGAGGCTACCAGAACTTCAACTCATTACATATATATATGTAATATGATGCAATTGTTGTTATTTCACTGTAATATTTGATGTATTACACTTTTGTAGAATCTGTCGACTTAACCGTTCTGTGGCAATATCGTTGCGGGGTTTCTTATTGTTGGATGCGAATGGTGATATTTGATTGAAGCGCAGTCGTTGAGTGGTAAGTGAAGCACACAGTTAGGAATAATCAGGACACATGGTGAGGTTTGAAAATAAAAGGCAACTGGATTGGAGGGAAGAAAGCTTGAGAAGGCGGAGCGATTTTGATTGTTAATTAACTGATCACATGGTGGTGATTGTACTTAGCTATGAGCTGAGTGGGGAGAGGTCCAGGGCCGATGTCACCTCGTTGGAAGCGAAGGAGCAACTGATCCGAACTCGGTGAGAGCCAAGTCGCTACTGCAGGTGTTGTTCCTATGAGAGCTAAAACACTACTGACCATCCTTGCCTTTCGATTTAACACCAAGCCTCAGTGTCTCTCTGATTGGTCGAGAGATGTCACATGATCTTGTCCTATTGGTTGACCTACTTAAGGTGCGGTCTTATGATTGGTTGAGAGATGTCACATGCTCTTTTTCTATTGGTTGACCTACTTAAGGTGCTATCTTCTGATAGGCCGGCGGCTTCCTTTGATATTAGTTACGCCCGGCTTGGGTCAAGAAGCCTCGTGTTTGCTTGACTTTATTTACTTCCGTGGCTATCAAACTACGTCCGGTCTCTGTCCGGAAGCATTGGATATCTCTCAAACTTTTATAACTTCTGGTCACTCGACACGTCCTGTTTTGTCCGGAAGTATTGAATGCATCTTGGCGAAAATAACTTCTGCGGTCACTAGAGACGACCGGTCTCTGCCCCTGCAATGTTGACACAGGGGTGCCAAAATAGTCGTGCCCGCTTTAGTCTTACTTCCTATATCTTTTGTTACTTTCTTTCCTCCAGTTACCTTGTTCTTTATTAAGTCTTTGAAAATCATACATGGTACATACATAGTGGGTCGGGGTTGCATTTAATTATATACAAATTATGACAGATGCGCCCCCTACATGTGAAGAATTCAAGAAGGGGTTAGCCTGAGAGAATTCTGTAAAATGAAAAATAATTTTGTGGGAAAATTAGTTGTGGGTATTGAGGGGCTATATACAAGCATTGCTGGTGACATAAAAGTAAGATAGAATGGGGTTGATGATATAGGTTGAGTATAATTAATAGAAATCAAAAATTTTTTAATTGTAAGAAATCAATGAATGTTATGGTACATAGTGGGCAAAAAAAAAAAGGCGCCTAAACGAATTCTACTCGAGATAAGAAATGATATCGAGGGAGTTCTATTAAGGCTTTTGAAATCAAATAAAAATAATATAAAAATAGTTGAATGAAATCAAAATTGAATGTGTTTGGTTGAAAAAGAAAAATATTTTGTTGCATGGTGACAAAGACAACTGCTTAGTTACTTTTTTGCTCGAATTCTGAGAAAAAGGAATCGAGGAAATTTCATAAGGTGCTTTGAAATCAAAACAAAATAAAATAAGAGTAGTGAAATGAAATCAAAATTGAATGTGTTTGGTTGAATGGTGAGAGAAAAAAAAAAAGGAAAAATGCCTAACCATATTCTAGTTCGAAATTGGGAATGAAATCGAAGGAATTCTATTAGGGCTTTTGAGAAATCAACATAAAATAAGATAAAATAAAAGTTGAATGAAATCAAAGTGAAGGCTTGGTTGCACAAAAAAAAAAGAAAAAGCCTTGTTGTATGAAAAAAAAAGAAAATGCTTTGTTGCGTTGGTGAAAAAAAAAGAATTGCCTAATTACTATCCTACTTGAGATTGGGAATGAAATCGAAGGGGTTTTCATTAGGTCTTTTGAGAAATCAAAATAAAAATAAAAATAAGAGTTGAACGAAATCAAAGTGAATGCTTGGTGCGTGGTGAGAAAAAAAAGGAAAAATGCCTAATTATATTCTAGCTCGGAATTGGGAATGGAGACCGAGGGAATTCTATTAGGTCTTTTGAGAAATCAAAAATAAAAATAAAATAAAGTTTTTTTTTTTTTTTTGAGCGAAATCAAGGTTGAGTGTTTGAAAAAAAGAAAAATGAAAAATAAAAAGGTTTCAACAATAAAGGGTGATTTAATGTTTTTAGTTTAATCGAAAACCAGTGGGTTTTCGTTGATAATTGATAAATAAAAATGATAATATAATTTAATTGGAAAAAAAAAATGATAATGATTAAAAGTGGTAATAAGTTGAATAAATTGATAAATTGATTAAATATTTAAATTTTAATTGAGAGAAAATAATAAAAATGATTGACATGAAAAATAAGATGTATTGGTTGGAACCCTTTGGTATCTACATGCCCTGATCTAAATGTATTGATTGTTCCATTTTGCCCTATAAATGTTTTACTTGCTCAATTATGTCCTATAAATTTTTGTCTCGTCTGTATCGACACTTAGGTGAAAAACGTGATTCTAGCCCTCAAGTGCGTTTATGCTGTGTGTACAGGAGACATGGAAATCTATATAACCTTTATGTGTAATTTTTTGTCTTTGTGTGTGTGTTGTGAAAAAATGTTAGAAGTCTATTGTGTAAGAAATGTGTGAGTTGGTTCTATGTGTTGTCTCGTGGATGTGGAGTTGGTTGGTAAAAATCGATATGTAGACTCGAATTGGGATCAAAATCGGTGGTATAGCGAAATCTGTGGCTGGGGAGAGCGGTGACTTAATTGGGATGAGCGGGGCTTTGTAATGAGACGCCGGAAGCGGGACTCGGGGACGCGAGGTCCGGTCTAAATTTATCCACCCCCTGTTTGCGTAATTGGAGTCAGGGCGACGTCTTGATTCTTCGCGGGAAGATATCTGCCTTGCTTCTATGTTTCCTGTCGGCCTAATTGTTTTTTTATAATTGAATCTTTTACTTTCGGCATTGGTTGGTTATCTTTCAGTTACTGCTATCTTTTCGGAGTTTATTTAGATTTTCGGCGAAGATGGTTCCTAAAATTATGAGAAGTTTTATAAATACTTGTCCACAATGAAGAATTGTTTGTCCACAATGAAAAACTGTTTGTCCAAAATTAAAAAATGCTTGTCCTAAATTAAAAACTACCTCTTGTAGTTCGAAGATTTTCTGATCGGGCATAGCATAGATAAACAAGTATTTAATGAATAAAATTGGGATACAATCGTACGGTAGAACTAATAAACAAAGGATAAAAATCAGATGAAAGATAGGATATTGCCCCATGTTCGTCCACAATTTTGTAACTGGGGACTCTGAAATATTGGTTTGAACCTTATGAATTGTAGAGTTTGAATGATTGGTAGGTTCGCAGTTCTCCTGTTTGATATCTTTAGGGAGTGGTGTGATATGATTGGATTGGTTGTCAGGTTTACAGTTCTCCTGTTTGATCGTCAATGGTTTTATTAGAGATATGTCGGCGGTAATTGGTTTAGGTTGAAATGTGTGATCTTTTCTCTGACGTGGATGTGGTAATTTTGGCATTGTTTGTGTTATGTGTACGCTGTGTTTTATGTACGAATTTTGTTTTGTTTGGGTACCTGTGTCGGTATTTTTACGTGCAGGTTGTTTGTATTCATCGATTCTTCTAGCGAATCGGCAGGTGGGGCAGGTTTTTACCTGTTTTGCGATGTCCTGTGTCATGTTCTGCCAATAATATTGTGCTGAGATGAGTCTCGTCATCTTGGAGATGTTTGGGTGGTGGTGTTGTGTGTGTACGGACTTAAGAAGTCTGGTTGTAAATGAATTTGGGACTATAGTTTTAAGTACTCCTTTTCGGGAGACGGTGCGCAGTTTATTGGGATCCATAGTCACGCGGGGTTTTCCCGGTGGAGAAGACTGTTGGCTCTTTATGAGTGGCGCATCTAGAAAGCCACAAAATGGAATACGAGTTACAACGCCCGTTTCATATTGTTGTACTCCATTTATGCTACGGACCTCATATTCGTATCTTGACAATCTTAACCTCCATCGAAACAATCTGCCTGACGGAGCTTTGATCTCTTTCAACCACTGCAATGCAGGATGGTCAGAAAGTATTGTAAACTTTCTGTCCATTAGACAGGTGCGGAAATTATCCACACTTTCCACAATGGCTAGGCATTGTAGCTCCAAGTCTGAATAATTTCGCTCGTGACCACGCAGAGATCGGCTGAAATGTTGAACGGTGTATGTCTTCCCATCAGGGTAGACTTGTTTAAGAACGCCTGTAATGCTTAATGTTGAGGTGTTACAGTACACCTGGCATGGCAGACCTTCCTGGTAAAGGTGTAATGTGGGGTGTGTGGTAAGGTTTTCTTTCAGGTTAGTGAACGCTTTCTGGCATTCGTCATCCCAGACCCACATGATATCCTTTTTTAGAAGGTTGACAAGTGGCGTCCGCAAGCGGGCGTGGTCCGGAATGAACTCTTTATAGGCGTTCACAGCTTTTAGGAAAGATCGTAATGTTTTTCGATTGTGTGGTTGTTTGGTGGCGTGAATTTTTTCTATGTTTTGTGTAGATGGGATGATTGTATTATTCTTAACGGTTGTGCATGTGCTTGTTTGTCGTTGTTGTTGTCTTTTGGCGTGCGTGTTGCGTTTGTTGTGCGGGTTGTGCGTGTTTGTTGCGTGGTGGCGTATGGGTGCGTGTATGTTGTGAGGTACATTTGCGTGTTTATGGCGTTGCAAAGTATGGTCATGTGTGGATTTTGTGTGGTAAGTGGGTGAGCTGTGTTGGTGTACGGACACTTGTTTGGGCATTATTGGAGTTGTAGATTGAAGTCGTGGTGACTTTACATGCTGTGGGCATATAGTACTGGTAATCGGGTTGAGTGAAAAGTTGTGTGGTGTGAGATTATAATGGTGGCATGTAAATATTTGGGGTTTGGGCAATGAATGCAGGCAAGGGTTTCCATGTGTGAAAGCTTTGGGTGCTGTGCGAGTCCTTTGGGACAGGTTTTGGCCTAGCCCGTGCTTGCATTCATTTGATACATGTTTAAAGTGGTAGATAGTATTAGACAATGGGACGCCAAGTTGGAAAATAGTGCCGCGATTATAATTTAGTTTTAATTTATATTGATAAAGGGTTTTTAAGGTAAGAACTCCAAATGGCAAGGATGCATTTACCACGTGGAAGTTCTCTCTACGGGTTATTTGGCCTATTGTCAGAGGGAAAGTTAAATGTCCTATTATTTTCGTAAAACTATTTAGGGGGGATAGATCAAGGGAAGGTTTTTTAATACTTAAGTTGGGAAGTTGTGCTTTTAATCTATTGTATAAATGATACGGCAATATGTTCGAACCTGCGTCTGGTTCAATGAGAAAGGTACATGGTAGGTCCTGGGTCAGATACAAGTCCAAAGTCAAATGGATGGTGTCATTGGGTGGATTGCCTACCTCAGTCCAACAGGTCTCCTCTGGAACGTCTTGGTTTGGGATGGTTGGCTTGGCTCGGGACTGCTCGCACCGTCCGCGAAATTGAAGTGAAGTCCGGTACTGGAATATCATTTTGGAATCGTTTGTGCTGTCCCGGATCGCGTGGATTGGTTTCGGGGACTGTGTACGGTATGGCGGTGGATGACTCCTCGGTGGTCGGTGTCCGGTCTTGGTGACACTCGTCTGGGGTTGACGGGGGTTGTGTCCGTCGTCCTCCCCGGGGAATGGCGCTCCGGAATTCCGTCTCACTTTGTGGGGCGTTGACACGTCGGATGGCCACGGTCATTTGCCATATGATGGCCGCTAGAAGGCGCCTGGTCGCCTCTCTTCTTGTCCGTTTCTTTTCCGCTGGTTTTGTCATTGTCATTTGATTTGCTGGTGTCTGGGCTAAATTCCATTTTGATCCTGATTAAGCTCCATATCTTTATCCTGTCGACTCTGTGTAATATGATGCTGCAATTGTTGTTACACTATAATATTTGATGTATTACACTTTTGTAGAATCTGTCGACTTAACCGTTCTGTGGCAATATCGTTGCGGGGTTTCTTATTGTTGGATGCGAATGGTGATATTTGATTGAAGCGCAGTCGTTGAGTGGTAAGTGAAGCACACAGTTAGGAATAATCAGGACACATGGTGAGGTTTGAAAATAAAAGGCAACTGGATTGGAGGGAAGAAAGCTTGAGAAGGCGGAGCGATTTTGATTGTTAATTAACTGATCACATGGTGGTGATTGTACTTAGCTATGAGCTGAGTGGGGAGAGGTCCAGGGCCGATGTCACCTCGTTGGAAGCGAAGGAGCAACTGATCCGAACTCGGTGAGAGCCAAGTCGCTACTGCAGGTGTTGTTCCTATGAGAGCTAAAACACTACTGACCATCCTTGCCTTTCGATTTAACACCAAGCCTCAGTGTCTCTCTGATTGGTCGAGAGATGTCACATGATCTTGTCCTATTGGTTGACCTACTTAAGGTGCGGTCTTATGATTGGTTGAGAGATGTCACATGCTCTTTTTCTATTGGTTGACCTACTTAAGGTGCTATCTTCTGATAGGCCGGCGGCTTCCTTTGATATTAGTTACGCCCGGCTTGGGTCAAGAAGCCTCGTGTTTGCTTGACTTTATTTACTTCCGTGGCTATCAAACTACGTCCGGTCTCTGTCCGGAAGCATTGGATATCTCTCAAACTTTTATAACTTCTGGTCACTCGACACGTCCTGTTTTGTCCGGAAGTATTGAATGCATCTTGGCGAAAATAACTTCTGCGGTCACTAGAGACGACCGGTCTCTGCCCCTGCAATGTTGACACAGGGGTGCCAAAATAGTCGTGCCCGCTTTAGTCTTACTTCCTATATCTTTTGTTACTTTCTTTCCTCCAGTTACCTTGTTCTTTATTAAGTCTTTGAAAATCATACATGGTACATACATAGTGGGTCGGGGTTGCATTTAATTATATACAAATTATGACATATATATATATATATATATATATATATATATATTAAAAATAAAGAAGGCATCTCCTGACCACGAGCACATGTGCTTTTTAGATGGCGCTCTGCCATTTTTAATATCAGCACCTGACCCACTTATCTTTTATTTTTTCTATTGTTTTTTCATACATATATATATATGTTATAAAAACAAAATAGATTTGATTTTCTGCTTGAATTTAGATAATGTTGAGGATTATTGGTAATGTAATGCAGTCGTGGTTGAAATCCTTAAAGTATGATAATGAAAAATAGTTTTGATCAGTAATTTAATTGAGTTAAAGGAATATATAAAAAAAGACATAATTTGATAAAAGTACTGCCTGGCTTAAGGCGAGTAGAATAAGGAAAACAAAAGATTATTTACATAATGTACAAAGGTTTTGAGCCGGCCATTGGGGAAAAACAACAATGAGTTTTTATAGGCAAAGCGTGACCTCTGGCGGTCGATTTAACAGAATATTTGAATCTATGAAATATAATTCCAAATAAAATAATATTTTAATATAACATATATATTATATTGATGTAACCCGGATTGAAAGAGTACTCTCTATTCAAAATATAAGTAAGATCCAAGCAATGGAAGCTTGAAGTTCTATAGAAGCTCTCAGAATGAGTTTCAGATATTTCTAAGTGGGCTATTTTGATAACTTTGATATAAGTGGATATGAAGATAAGGAGGTTATGAACATAGTTTGGTTGTCATCATAGCAATGTGAAGAATTTCTTCAACATCTTTGCACAGAAAATCTGGGCTTTCGATAGCACATAAAGTATTTGTGAAGGCATTTTGTCAAATGTCAAAAATCGGTTCGAATAAATGGAATTGAAACTTACATGCCCCCCTACAAACCTATAAACAAAACATTGACCTAATCAATTCATACAATGAACATGAGGCTACATCAATCAAATCTTCAACACAAAGAGAAAAATAAACGCGAAAACTTTTTTAAAATTTTATTTTTTTATTCAATATAGAGATTATAAAGAAATATGTTCCAGGAACGTAAAAATGTCGCTAACTACTCTTTAAAAATGTTTATATTAGAAAATAGAAAACGCAGAAAAACTACAATTAAATAAAAATATATATTTTTCCCTTTAGCCTTTAGAAAACATCTTGATTGGATGTGTATGCGTCTTATACAACAATTATGAACACGCATCACTCAACGTTCCAGTCTTAATTTCAAGGGGGGCAGGACAATTGCTCTTTGAACATTGTTCATTGATTTTTACCATAATAGCGCTACAATAATAACGTGTTTTCTCTTTAGCCTGTAAAAAACATTGTGGTGATATCATTGCTTCATCTCAACCCAATTTTGTTTTTATTCAAATTAGAAAAGAGACCACATAGATAACCAGATTAAATTAGTTCTTCAAATAATTCTAACGTTCTACCAAATGTTTAATTTTTGTTTGCTCCTGACGTGGACAAATTTTTTTTGTCGAAACGTTTAGACAATAAAAAGATTTACAGGCCGTAGTGTCTTTTATTTGAAGAACTATGAATGCCGGCAGGGAAGCCTCTATCTTACAGATTAAATTAATGCCCCTTGCGCTTATGGGTGTTCTAGATGCATTAAAGGCAAAAGTGAAGAGACAAATTATCTCCAGAATACAGTGAAATATATCTGATTGGGCAATAGAATTGTATGTAAGAAAGAAAAAAGCACCTAATTATCTTTTAAAAGGTATACTCTTCAAGATTCAATCTGTAATATACCAGTTGAGTGTTAGAAAACCTGAAAACCTCATTCAAGAATATCATTAATGAAAAGAGATTAACACATATTTAGAAGATACAAGATTTCATATTTTGAAATTGAAATATATTGAGAAAGGATTTTTAGTAGAAAATCCTGTTTGAAGGTAATTAAAAAAGACACAATTTGATAAATATAATTTCAAAAAATATGATTTAGCATTTTCTAGAATTTTTAAAGGGTTATTTCCTTCTCATGTGGGATTTATATATTCACTGTAAAGAATTGTACATTTAAAGAAAGAATATAGAAAATGTAGATGTAAAATAACAAATTACAATTGTATATTCTATATAATTCAGTGAGATCTTTACATTTCCTTTTATGTTGTGAATTATTTTTAAAAATATTTTCGCATTTGACTTTTTAATAAATATAATTATGATCTTTAAAATTCAAATAGCTCGCCATGGAACACAAATGAGTCTACGCCTCTATCAGAAAAGGCGGAAAAAATTCCGCTTCTTCTTTCCTATTACATTCATATACCACCTTTGGCTATATACTATACCTTGCCTAATAACTATAAAGAAGACATACAGTACCAAATATGTGGCCCTCCAGACAGGCTCCATAGAAATACTATAAACATGACATACAGTAACAAATATGTGGCCCTCCAGACAGGCTCCATTAAAATAACTATAAAGATGACATACAGTACCAAATATGTGGTCCTCCAGACAGGCTCCATAGAAATAATTATAAACATGACATACAGTACCAAATATGTGGTCCTCCAGACAGGCTCCATAGAAATAACTATAAAGATGACATACAGTACCAAATATGTGGTCCTCCAGACAGGCTCCATAGAAATAATTATAAACATGACATACAGTACCAAATATGTGGCCCTCCAGTCAGGCTCCACATCGTGGAGGCCAGGGCGCGGCAGGCGTCTTCTACTGAGGAGCAGTGTCTCTATGTTGAGCACTGCCCTGAACTCGAGCCTTACCATTTTCTCAAGGCAATCGATGAAATGGTCGGAGGGACCAGCGACGTCGTCCAGGTCACGAAGATGAATGGGCTCTGCCTGTTGGGACTGGCCAACAAGGCCCTGGCGGAGCGCCTGATCAATGAAGGGCTCAAGGTTGACGGCATGCTCCTCAAGACCTTCCCCTTCTACAGAAGAGCTGCTAAATTAACCATAGGGAACCTCCCCTTCTTTGTGAAGGATGCTTCCGTCATCGACGCCCTCTTACCTTATGGGCGGGTAACTTCCATCATCCCCAAACAGCTAAAGGCTGGTAGATACGTCTACACCGACGGCCGCCGAGAGGCGTGTATTGTCCCACATGACGGAATCAACATCGAGTCCATCCCTGCCCGCCTCGATATAAAAATAAAAGGCGAGGCCTGGCCTATATACCTGACCTCCGGGATCAGGTGCTCTAGATGCCGCGGCCAGGGACACAGAAGAGCAAACTGCCCCTTGCTCACTGGGCAGTCCATTACCTCCAGACGGGCTTCACTGCCCTCTACCACCAACCTCCCACCATCGACCGCACCTGGGCTGCCTGGACAGTCTTCGGCCGCGCCAACTGCGCCGGCGCCTACCAGCCCAGCTAGCAGGCTTTCCGGCGCTCAACCAGATGCCCGAGCTGCGTCCCCACCATCTACGGCGCCCCGGCCGTCTACATCAGCGCCTCCGGCCTCATCTGTGCAGGTGGCGGCTCCTGTTCCTCCATCAGTGGCCCCTGCACCTGTGGATCCCGCGAGCCCTCGCTCGGCGGCGACTGAGCCGACGCCTCCGGCCCGGCCGGACTTCATTGCCCCGTGTGGCCCTCTGCCTGCACAGGAGACCCTCGGACCCGCAACCCACACACCGGATGTCGACATGACCCCCACTGAGGAGACCTCTGCATCCTCACCATCCGCAATGTTTCCAACACTCCTACTGCCTGCGCCTCAGCCTGCTGGGCCGACACCATCTGCTCCCCACAAAGAGGAACCGACACCGTCTATGACACCTCCGTCCCCACCGCCTGCCCCGATGGAGGAAGACCTGCCGCCGGACCCTGATGAATGCATCTTTAGGATTTACAGAGAGATCCCCAGTTCCCAAGTCAACCTTGGATCCTTGGTCGATGAGGAAATCACCTGGACTGACATTATTGATGCCATCTTACACCCCCAATCTAGGGCGCCATTCCTTGCGAGACTCTCGCCTATTTTGAAGAAAAACCACGCTGTCTCCCTCGAGGCGGCCATCGAGCGCGCTCAGGACTCCCATCCCAGGATCCTCAGCGGGTTGTCCGAGCTCAGGAAGGCCTTGGCTCCTAAGACTAGACGTCACCGCGGCAAGCGCTACACCTAATTTCTTAATGTAATTTTGACCATTGATCCTCTTCGTTGAGTACTGATATTGACGGGTCGTTAATAAAATTCCTTTAATTGTCAGTCAGGCTCCATAGAAATAACTATAAAGATGATACACAGTAACAAATATGTACCCCTCCAGACAGGCTCCATAGAAATAATTATAAATATGACATACAGTACCAAATATGTGGTCCTCCAGACAGGCTCCATAGAAATAATTATAAACATGACATACAGTACCAAATATGTGGTCCTCCAGACAGGCTCCATAGAAATAATTATAAATATGACATACAGTACCAAATATGTGGTCCTCCAGACAGGCTCCATAGAAATAACTATAAAGATGACATACATAATTAAATATGTGGCCCTCCAGACAAGCTCCATAGAAATAACTATAAAGATGACATACAGTACCAAATATGTGGACTTCCAGACAGGTTCCATAGAAATAACTATAAAGATGACATATGACAATTAAACAATTTTTATTGTCATCTTAGACAATCGGCAAACTCCTAAGAGTTAAGTAACAATTTACAGTTCAAAGGCGGTGTCCTCACCGAGGGTCGTCTGGACTCAAGCAGGTAATAATTTCCTGAGTGCGGACATACTTTCAAGTACAAAAGGATCTAATTCCCGAGCGCGCCTGATGGCGGTGCTCATGAATCCACCGAGGGTGTACCTATCCCGAGTGGGTAGGCGCTTGATGAGGGGCTCCCTATTCCCGGGGTATAGGATTGCTCTTATGATGTCATCCACGTCAACCCGCGATTGGAACCGGTGCTCCAAGTCGAGTTCGAATTCACGATTCAATTCATGTATTAAATCTCTTAGCGCCTCCCAGCGCTTGTCCATCAGAGCTCTATCCATTTGGGTGGATAGTGGAGGCGGAGGTGTCGCCATGGCCGGTGTCGTCGTATCCCCATGGGGGACGGGTGGTATTGGCCCAGCGAGCCGAGGCGCAGGCGGTGGGGGTGCACAGCGCTCTTCCTCCGTCATTGGAACGTCCTCCTCCATCTCCGCCGGGGCGGGCAGCGGGGGTGTTCTGAGAGCAGGTGAGAGTTGTTTCCCGTGGGAAGTGAGCGGCGCCGGCTCAGATGGTCGAGGCGCAGGCAGTGGAGGTGTACGAACTGCGTCTGGTGTTGTCCTCAGCTCAGCCTTGACCTGTCCGAGGACTTTGTCGATGACATAGAGTACCAAATATGTGGCCCTCCAGACCGGCTTCATAGAAATAACTATAAAGATGACATACAGTACCAAATATGTAGCCCTCCAGACAGGCTCCATAGAAATAACTATAAAGATGACATACAGAGTATCAAATATGTGGCCCTCCAGACCGGCTTAATAGAAATAACTATAAAGATGACATACAGTACCAAATATGTAGCCCTCCAGACAGGCTCCATAGAAATAACTATAAAGATGACATACAGAGTATCAAATATGTGGCCCTCCAGACCGGCTTAATAGAAATAACTATAAAGATTACATACAGTACCAAATAGGTGGCTCTCCAGACAGGCTCCATAGAAATAACTATAATGATAACATACAGTACCAAATGTGTCCCTCCAGACGGTTCCATAGAAATAACTATAAAGATGACATACAGTACCAAATGTGTCCCTCCAGACGGTTCCATAGAAATAACTATAAAGATGGCATACAGTACCAAATATGTGTCCCTCCAGACGGTTCCATAGATATAACTATAAAGATGACATACAGTACCAAATATGTGGCCCTCCAGACAGGCTCCATTAAAATAACTATAAAGATGACATACAGTACCAAATGTGTCCCTCCAGACGGTTCCATAGAAATAACTATAAAGATGATATACAGTACCAAATGTGTCCCTCCAGACGGTTCCATAGAAATAACTATAAAGATGGCATACAGTACCAAATATGTGTCCCTCCAGACGGTTCCATAGAAATAACTATAAAGATGACATACAGTACCAAATATGTGGCCCTCCAGACAGGCTTCATGAAAATAACTATAATGATAACATACAGTACCAAATATGTGTCCCTCCAGACGATTCCATAGAAATAACTATAAAGATGACATACAGTATCAAATATGTGGTCCTCCAGACCGGCTCCATAGAAATAACTATAAAGATGACATACAGTACCAAATATGTGTCCCTCCAGACGGTTCCATAGAAATAACTATAAAGATGACATACAGTATCAAATATATGGTCCTCCAGACCGGCTCCATAGAAATAACTATAAAGATGACATACAGTACCAAATATGTGTCCCTCCAGACGGTTCCATAGAAATAACTATAAAGATGACATACAGTATCAAATATGTGGTCCTCCAGACCGGCTCCATAGAAATAACTATAAAGATGACATACAGTACCAAATAGGTGGACTTCCAGACAGGATCCATAGAAATAACTATAAAGATGATATACAGTACCAAATATGTAGCCCTCCAGACAGGATCCATAGAAATAACTATAAAGATGATATACAGTACCAAATATGTAGCCCTCCAGAGAGGCTCCATAGAAATAACTATAAAGATGACATACATTACCAAATATGTGAGCCTCCTGACAGGTTCCATAGAAATAACTATAAAGATGACATACAGTACCAAACCTGGGTCCCTCCAGAAAGGTTCCATAGAAATACCCTAAAAGAAGACATAAATCACCAAATCTGTGGGTCTCCAGACAGGTTCCATAGAAATTACTACAAAGAAGTCATAGAATGCCAAATCTCTGACTCTCCAAACAGGTTCCATAGATATAACTATAAAGATGTCCTACAGTACAACCAATCTTCGGTCCTCCAAACCGCCTCTTAGAGTGTCAATATATATATATGAAAAGCTCTGCCACCAGACACTTTCATTCTTTTATTTTCAGTCATATATAAGTGATTTCAAAAGTGGCTTAAATAAATTTTACTATCCTAGCTTTCATTCACTTTCTCACTTGCAATGACAATGCTGAATTACTCTGAACTCTTTTATTTAAAAATTATGTTACACTGATATATATTTTGAATAATATAACAAAAATTATATATATGCATAGAGAGAGGTGTTTTAAAATAAACAGTAATAATACAAGTATAATACAAGATACTTGTATGTGAGGCATAATGAATTGATACTAGTGGGCATACTATTACTGGATAAAATTGCAGAGTGCATGAGAAAGCAAAAGATGAAGGAAATGCTAAATGTGTTTTCCTGATGATGATATGTGGTTAAACAATTAAGAACACACTTCAATTAGAAACCACATCCTTAGTTTTATCAACAGGGAAATCATTTTTATTACCGAAAAGGAAATACAGGATTTGTGCTCGAATATTAATGTCAGAAAAGCTCCTGGTCCAGATAACGTGAGTAATAATATGATTAAGCACTCATTATTATCAATCCTACCCAGTTTAGTCAAACTTCTTAATAGGTGCTTAGTGCTAAGTTACTATCCTGAAAGTTGGAAACATTCGGCATTAAAAATTATTGCGAAACCGCAAAAAGCTAACTACGAAGCAATTAATAGCTATCGCTCAATTTCACTAACATCAAATTTCTCGAAAATATTTGAAACGATCATTAAAATAAAATACTCGATTAGCATAATCATAAAAATTACTGAGCCATAGACAACATGGATTTATGAAAAGAAAATCTACAATAACGGCAATGGACAAAATAACCGAGACCATACTGAAAAACAAACTAAACGAATTGGTTGCATTGGTTGCCATTGATGTAAGTGGTGCGTTTGATAAGCGTGGTGGCCTGCCTTAATAAAAAGAATGGACGAAGACCACATCCCAGCAGTTCTTATAAAAATCATCCAATCATTTTTAAATCTGAGAAGAAAAACAAGTCTCACCTTCTCGAATACTACAATTTCAAAATATTTATCAAAGGGATGTCCTCAAGGCTGACCATTATCATTTTTATTGTAGAATATACTGTTAGAGGATTTTTTGATCAATTTCGAGTCCCCTAATTCTGAAATAATCTGTTATGCGGATGATGTTTCTATTATTTTCTGGCATAAGACCATAGAAGGGTTAAAAAATGCAACAGGAAATATTTTCAAATATGTAATACAATGGTGTACAAGAAATAAGCTAAAGCTAAACCCGGAGAAAACCAATTTACTACATCTACATAGCAAACAGAAGATTCCAATGGGAACTTCAAACTTCATAATAAAACTGGTAAAAGAAGTAAAAATATTAGGCATAAAAATTTCTAATCACAGAATCAAGTCTAAATTAACTTCACACCCCACATTAATGATATTTATGTAAAACCTAGGGTATGAAAAATCTGTTAATTTCACTTTTTGGGAAAATGTGGTGATTGGATACTATAAAAAAGATTAATTTTATATAAAATTATTTTCAGGCCAATATAACCTATGGATCTGAAATAGGGTATAAATTTATTAATAAAAGAATTAGCAAAGATTAAACTCTCAGGAATATCAGATTCTTCTTTGGGTGATAAGAGCTTATAAAACATTAACAAATCGCATTAATAGTTTGGTAAATATACCTCTTCTCACAGATCACATAGAAACATTGATAATAAAATACGAATTGGCCAATCTATCAAAAGAAAACAGTAATTTATTTTTTTTTTTTTTTTTTTAGGCCGCATGCTCCAACTATAATTCACAACTTTATAGAATCAAGAATGGCTGAAATAATAGCTAACACTAATGAAACATTCCGGAAATTTTTCCCATTTGGAATTCTTATTTTCGTCCAAATTTTTACAACGCACAGTTCGTTACAAATCATGGTAATTTTGGAGAATTTCTGACGAAATTCGGGGCAACGGATGATCTTAGCTACTTCTGTGGAAAAGAAAACTCAATACATTTATTGATAGAATGTCTAATCTTTCACAGCTACAGAAGTAATCATTTTTATCCCATCGAAGATATCTGCGAATTTGTATATAACAAAGACACCTATGTAAAATTGGATAATTTTTGTAAATTAATTTTAGATTTTCTTTTCTGTTTGAGAAAACCAACCTTTTGGTTTTAATTTTGTTTTTAGTCTTATTTATTGAATTGTATATAAAATGAATTGTATATAAGCTGCTAAAATGTATTTAGGCGCAAATATCCCAAGCTGGGAATTCGCGTACGATATGTCAAATAAAAAAAATAGTGAATTGATCCTGCTAATTTTTACATGACCCAAAGATGGCTAAATCGAACATCTCCAATGAGCAACCATCTTTAAATATGGAGCAAAATTGGTCATTTTTATATATTTTAATATTATAAGCCCTTAAAAGAAATAAATGTGATTTTTTTTTTTTAATTTACTCTTAAATATTTGAGTACCTTTAAATAACCACAACTTCTTTTTTTTTTTTCACATTATTCACAATTTTTTATTTTCTTCCCTACGTTTTCAGAATTAATCTTTTCCCTCTTTCCAGAATAGTGACAGAAGTCATTGAAAATTCAGGAATAAATTAAAAATTGGTTGAGGTACCTGTGTTTTTCCAAAACAAATCTTCAATAGGTTTTATTTAATTCAAAAACATACATAATTACTTAACGCGAATCAAAATTAAATATCAAATAAAATTTGAATTTGGAAGAATTCATGATAAACCAATTCTCATTATATTCTCATGCCCAGCAAATTACCGCAGCCTTGCAGAAATTTTACTTGGACCCAGAGCAGCAGCTTTACACACCCAAGATAGAGAACATTGCGACTGCTGTGATAGAAATGCATGGGAACATCTGAGGCTCTTACTTGGACACGACAACAAAAACAATCCTCATAATAATTTATAAACATAAAAATATGCAAATTGTGATATTTATAGCTTATTAATGAACAATATATGATTCCACTGGCGCATGAAATAGAAACTCTTTTGATAAATATTTTTTTGCATATATTCCCCTCTTTTAAAGGAAAAAGCTGCTTTAAAATGTAACCCTCAATGTTTGCTGAGTTGAAACCTCTTTCCTCATACACACAAATAACACACTCCTACAAATAGATAAAATATATTTATTAAAAATGAATAAAAATGTTTATTTACAAGTATAAATCTATTTTATAAAAGACATCTAGTTCTCTGAGTGAAATGTATACTTTATAGAGGCCGTCATCTTCCCAGAAAATTGCTAAGTAGTAGATTGATCATCTTGAAAATAAAAACTTTCTTTCGTAGAGGTGTCTTCTAGCAAAAGTATTCTCTTATCAAGTATGTTTTACTGTATTAATTTATTTTCATCTCGTTATCTTTTTGTATTCAATGATACATTCTCGTTGTTGTTAGTTTTCTTCTGATGTTTCGGCTTCCTTTGCATGTTTTTTAGCATGACGTTGAAGTTGCTGTTTAAGAAAGAAACGCTCAGTACATTGTGAACATTTAAATGGCTTTTCTCCTAAATGAAAACGCACATGTCTCTCAAGTCCTTGTTGTGTAAGAGATTTGTAAGGGCAATATTCACATTTGAATGTTTTTTCTCCTGTATGTATTTGTTCATGTTTAAGTAATTGTGAGGAAAACGCAGCTTTATAGTTACAATACTTACAGGTTAAATGTTTTTTGTTATCATGAATATATTCATGAAGTTTCAATTCTAATTTACTGGTTGTGTTGAAGTCACATCTTGAACATTTGAAGTTTTCCCTTTTGCATGGAGTTCTTTGTGGTTTTTTAAACTTTCCAAGCGTTTGGTTTTAAAATTACAATACTTACATTCATGGAAAATATCTTTGGTGTGGTTTTCACGCCTGTGTCGAGCAAGTGAAAGCTTCGTTTTGAAAGACACTTTACATATATCACATTTATGAATTTGAGCTACAGCGTGAATATTCATATGCACTTCAAGATGATACTTGCTATTTGTAGTATATACACAGGTTTTACAGTAAAATCGTCGAACATCTAAATGATCTGTTCTATAATGCTCCCAAAGTTCTTTCTTGCTTTTAAATAGATTTTTACAGTATTGGCATTCCTTTAACATTCGGCCATTTTTAAAAACATCCTTTGCCACCGATTTTCGTGGTATATTTCTCTTCTGTAAACAAAAAAAAAACATGTTTATTTTAAAGAAGACTATTACAATCAGGAAAATTCTGAAAGTTATGCTCAAATTGAGAAATTTTAATTATAATATCACACACAGACACAGTGTGGTTAGAGGAAAAACCCTTTTAGAATATAAAATATATACACATTAAAGAGGTAAATCCTGATCACTCAAATGAGAATTTTAGATTGCAGAGCGCCATCTAGTAAAGTCAAAATCAACTGAACGTTTTTTAATAACTAAAAAACTATAAATATGACATGCAGTGCCAAATATGTGCCCTACAGAGAGTTTCCATATAAATAAGTATAAATATGACATACAGTACCAAATATGTGACCCTCCAGGCAGGCTCCATAGATAAAACTATAAAGATAACATAAAGAATCTAATTTGTGGCCCTTCAGACAGGCTCCATAGAAATAACTATAAATATGACATACAGTACCAAATATGTTGCCTTCCAGACAGGCTCCATAGAAATAACTATAAAGACTTACAATATCAAATATTTCGAAAATAGAGCAATCCATAGATAAATCTTTAATTAAAAAGGCACATATTGGATCAAAATATCATTTATTTTACCATTATTTCAGTTGGCTGAACGCCATCATCATAGATAAACTACAAAAAAAAAAGTTTTAATGTTTTAGCTTTAAAGGAAATATACCAATTTAATTTTAATCTATCACAGACTATCTGAAAGCCTGAAATTTTGTACACAACATTATTAGCATAATTGGCATGTGTACAGATTTTTAGACTTCTGCGTGGTCAGGTAACATTTCAAAAGTGGTCATCTCATTGGAGCCTCCCTGGAAACTCGAGCCTCTGATAATTTTTCCTGAGGCATCGTTACATCGCATAACCAGCCCAGGCCCCGTAAAGCTGGCTAATTCTCGTTTCCCGAATATTTAGGAATGGTATTGCCCCTCTCCGAAGGTGCCTGCCGTACTCTGCAATTAGCCCTAGTGTGCTCTGGTTTACCACAGTTCCAGCAGATCGTTTTGTCATTGGGTCTGTAGGTGCGCTGGCGATAGGTCCGCGGGGCTGATTCTGAAAAAGACATACTTTTTTTCATTTCTTCTACTGTTCTCTGTAACTGAGAAATGGCTCCTTTAATATCGCCGCCTTCCTGAGATTCGTCGGTCTTCATGAGGCGCACTACCTTCTGATAGCCCCTTGTCGCATCACGGGCTGCCTCGAATTTCAGTGCTTGAATCAACGTCTCCTGCAACCTTTTGGCGTCAGACATTCGCACTGATTGTTGACACTCAGGGTCCTCGGTGGCATCCACGAAATTTTGATGTGCCAGCAGATCTTGAACATGGCGGGGAAATCAGGGAAGGCTAACCTTAATATTCTTTCGACATCTGCTGCCAATTCCTGTACCGTCTCGTCGCACTTCCGGAGGCGATTCTTCAATTTCACGACATGGTAGGGCTGCAAATTGTCATCTCCGAAGCGCAAAGTCAGGGCAAGGACCAGACCTTCATAGTCCAATAATTGTTCTAGTGGCAGGGACTGGAGAACCTCCGTGGCTGAACCTCGGAGCGATGCTGCCAGGTTTATTGCCTTCTCACTGGAGCTCCAGCGATTGCCCAAGGCCACCACTTCGAACTGGGTCTTAAAGCACCACCACGAAGTCTGTCCGTCGTAGGTAGGAGGCTTGATTTTTGCCAAACATTCAGTAGTTTCTAACTGAGGGGAATTGGCCGCTATTCTAAAAGACAGGGGTGTGGCTACAGTGACATCAGCTTCACTATTCTCGAGACTTCTCAATCGGGACTCCATTGAAGCCAAGTTTCCATTCATCGGTCCAATATCACTCTGTATAGAGCCTATTTTCTCATTAATCTCTTCGAATATTTTATTAAAATCTTCTATTTTCTTCCGGGTTTTAGCATAGGCCAATATTTTCAGAAATAGAAAAGATAACTAAGCTGTATCCCACTTCTGACACCAGTTGTTACGACGCTTCTCAGCCGTCGATCTTTGTGTGCAAGGTTTCTAAGAAAACAATGTGGGATTGTTTTGGATACAGCTTAGTACTATAAATTTATTCCCAGAGCTTTAAAAAGGATATTAATAACTATATATAGTAGATGAACTTGCCTTCAATGCCCGCTCCGGGTAAGTTCCTCCTCGTCCTTCTTTGCACCCTCCTCCCTTGTTGATCCACACGATCCCACTCCTCGGGACACTTCCTTGTAGCCAACTTGCCGCGTCTGTTCTCACGCCGTTATCTCTGTGACTGTCCTGCTACCCCCACATTGGAATGTCGTCCTGGCGCCTGTTCTCCCCCACACACATGGGCCATCCTCCCGTAGCTGGAATCCATCCATCGTTCCACAACTTCACCCTGGGATCTCTGCCTCTCGGATATCTTGTCATACAGGGGGGGAGAATTACCCATATTACAGAATGAAAAATTTGTTATTTTCACTTTGTGGGAAAATGTGGCGATTGTATACTAATATGAGATAAATTTTATATAAAACTATTTTCAGGCCAATACTAACCTATGGATCTGAAATATGGTATAAATTTATTAATAAAAGAAGTAAGCAAAGATTAAGCTCTCAGGAATATCATATTCTTCTTTTCTATGAATTGCATCCATAGTTTAGAAAATGTTCCTATTCTAACAGATCACGTAGAATCTTTGATAATAAAATACGAATTGGCCAATTTATCAAAAGAAGACAGTAATTTATTTAGAACGCATGCCCCAACTATAATTCATAACTTCATAGAATCGAGAATGGCCGAAACAATAGCTAACACTAATGAAACATTCCGGAAATTTTTCCCATTTGGAATTCCTATTTTCGTCCAAATATTTACAACGCACAATTCGTTACAAATCATGGTAATTTTGGAGAATTTCTGGCGAAAATCGGGGCAAAGGATGATCCTAGCTGCTTCTATGGAAAGGAAAAGCAAGACTCAATACATTTATTGATAGAATATCCAATCTTTCACAGCTACAGAAGTAATCATTTTTATCCCATCGAAGAAATCTGCGAATTTGTATATAACAAAGACATCTATGTATAATTCAATAATTTTTGTAAATTAATTTTAGATTTTCTGTTTGAGAAAACCAACCTTTTGGTTTTAATTTTGTTTTTAGTTTTGTTTATTGAATTGTATATAAAATTAATTGTATATAATCTGCTAAAATGTGTTTAGGCGTAAGTATCCCGAATTGAGATATGTCAAATTTAAAAAAAAAAATAGTGAATTGAAACTGCTAATTTTTACTTGACCCAAAGATGGCTAAATCGAGCATCTCCAATGACCAAATATCTTTAAATATGGAGAAAATTGGGTTATTTTTATATATTTTTTAATATTATAAGCCCTTAAAAGAAATAAATGTGATTTTTACATTTCAATTTACTATTAAATATTTGAGTACCTTCAAATAACCACAAATTATTTTTTCACATCATTCAACCAAAATTTATTTTCTTCCCTACGTTTTCAGAATTAATCTTTTCCCTCTTTCCAGAAGAGTGACAGAAGTCATTGAAAATTCAGGAATAAATTTAAAATTGGTTGATATACCTGTGTTTTTCCAAATAAATCTTCAAAAGGTTTTATTTTATTCAAAAACATACATAATTACTAAAAGCGGATCAAAATTGAATTTAAGCTAAAAATTGAATTTTGAAGAATTTATAATAAATCAATTCTCATAATATTCTCATGCCCAGCAATTACCGCAGCCTTGCAGAAAATTAACATGGACCCAGAGCAGCAACTTTACACACCCAAGGTAGTGGACATCGCGACTGCTGTGATAGAAATGCATGGAGATATCTGTGGCTCTTCATTGGACACGACAACAGCAACAACAATTCATAATTATTTGAAAAAATAAAAATATGCAAATTGTGATATTTATAGGTTATTAATGAACAATATATGATTCCGCTGGTGCATGAAATAGAAACTCTTTTGATAAATAATTTTTGGATATCTTCCTCTCTTTTAAAGGCATAAGCTGCTTCAGAAGTAAGTCTCAATGTTTCCTGAGTTGAAACCTCTTTCCTCATACTCACAAATAATACACTGCTACAAATAGATAAAATATATTTATTAATAATTAATAAAAAGGTTTATTTACAAGTATAAATGCATTTTATAAAAGACATCTAGTGCCGAGTCAAATGTATCCTTCAGAGAAGGCTGTCATTTTCCCTGAAAACAGCTAAGTAATATATTGATCATTTTGCAAATAAAAAACTTTCTTTCGTAGAGGTGTCTTCTAGGAAGAGTATCCTCGTATCAAGTATGTTGTACTGTAATAATTAATTTTTATCTCGTTTGATTTTTTATATTCATTGATACATTCTCGTTGTTGTTACTTTTCTTCTGATGTTTTGGCTTCTTTTCGTGTTTTTTGGCATGACGTTGAAGATAGTCTTTACGGCAGAAGCGCTCGGTACATTGTGAACATTTAAATGGCTTTTCTCCAAGATGAATTCGCACATGTGTATCAAGTCTTTTTTTGTGGGAGTTCTGAAAAAGCAAATTTCACATTTGAATGGTCTTTCTCCTGTATGTGTTAAGGTATGTGTTTCCAAATGTGAGGACTTCAGAGTTGTATAGTTACAAAACATACAAGTCAAATAATTTTTGTTATCATGTTTATATTCATGAAGTTTCAAATTTGATTTCCCGATTGTGACAAAGTCACATCTTGAACATTTGAAGTTTTTCCCTTTTGCATGGAGTTCTTCATGGCTTTTTAAACTTTTCGACCATTTGGTTGTAAAATTACAATGCTTACATTTGTGGAAATTAACTTTGAGGTGATTATCACGCTTGTGTCGGTCAAGTGAAAGCTTCGTTTTGAACGAAGCTTTACATATGTCACATTTATGAGTTCGGTCTACAGCGTGAATATTTATATGTACTTCAAGATGATACTTGTTAGCTGTAGTATATAGACAAGTTTGACAGCTTAATGGTCGAACATCTGAATGATCTGCTCTATAATGCTCCCAAAGTTCTTCCTTGCTTTTAAATAGATTTTTACAGTATTGACATTCCTTAAACATTTGGCCATTTTTAAAAACGTCCTTTGCCACCGATTTTCCTGGTAGATTCCTTTCCTGTAAACATAAAACATTCTTTAAGTTAAGCCTATTACAAACTTTGGATAATTCTAAAAATAAGATTATAAATAATGAAATTTCACCCCCAATTTTAGAGGTTAGATATGAAAATAGTTGAATTTCTCCCCAAATATAGGCAATATGAAACCCATTAACAAAGAATTAGTTAAAATTCCCATTTGATATAAAAGTTGCTCTCTACTCTATATCAAGCAATAACTGTAGTTATAAATATGTAGGGGAGCCTGGAAGTTTATATAATATAATAAAAGAATAATATATGTAATATTGTTGCAAATGTGCCGACGAATGGACTGGCAGTCGTGTACTTGAGGCGAGTGTAGATGTTCTTCCCAGACATCGGACAACAACAAACAGAGGCAGGGCTAGATGTTAGCACCGAAATTGATCGGGGACAGCCCACGGGACAGTGGTAGAGGCCATAACACAAACTTGGATGCTTATCACCGAGACATGGAGGGAGAGACTGTAAGAGACAGAAGTTGGCTGCCGATCGACACCCTAGAACCATCTGCTGATGACCCCCCTGCTAAAACATGTCCTGTTTTCAGGGGTCGTCTATAAAGAGTCCCTGGGGGCCCCACATGGGCTGGGCGTTGGCTTTTTTCCTCCCCTCTGTACATGCCACCAGATGACCGAACACTCTTTGGATCTTTATTTTGACGTCACCATTTTTTAGTTTAAATACAAATAGGGGGTTAAAATACAAATGGTTTATATGCAAAACATGGAGTGGTAGTAAATAGAAAGTGTCATTATTATACAGTTTAAAATATACTATATATATCAATATATTGTTCTGAAAATAGAGCATTCCATATTTATATCATTGGATTAATAAAAAAAAAGTATATATTGATTTGAATAAAAGATTCATTTGCCAATATATCGGTTGAATGAACCCCAACCTTTATCAAGGCATTACAATTTTTGCATAGAGCTTGTATTAAAAAATGTAATGCCTTGATAAAGGTTGACGTTCAGCCAACTGATATATTGGCAAATAAATCATTTATTCAATCCTATATATGCCTTTTTATTATCTAATATAGATACCATCTCTAAAATGCTCATATGAGCAGTCAGAATTGGCCTTTATATATACGTATATATATTGAAAAGGCATATCCTAAACGTTCATATGAGAATTTTATATAACAAAGCGCTATCTATGGAAATAAAAATCAACTAACTGGTTATTTTTGCCTGTTTCATAATATATTTGGGAAATAGAAATTCATGCCTGTTAGAGTACCTCTTCAAAATTGATGAAAAATTGGTAAAGTTGTCGTTTATTTGTGGACATACAGATATGAGAGATAGAAATATAAAGACATAAAAAATGTATTTAAATTAATTCATATATATATACAAAAAAAATATGAATATAAAAAAACATTCTGTAAAACAAATTTAATAATCAGAATTTATCTGATGCGTTGATATATTTAAGAAATTCGTTATATATTCCCAACACATTCGCTCTCGTTGTTTTTCATCAAAGGAATAAAAATAAGATAAAATTAAATATATTCGCCATGTTTTCCAATATCTCAAAGAAGCTGAATAAAGGAAGGTCTATCAGAAAGAGGGTATTATTTTTATTTATTTATTTATTTAAGTAACCCAGGTTCCTGGAGCGTACAGAAGTCGCCAACTACCCGGGAAAGAGGGTATTGCTTCTCAACTCCTTGTAAGCTTATTATTCGCGTGATGCGCGCACGAGAAGTGTTGTTTTATATAACATACTAGACGAATGACCCGGGCAACGCCCGGGTTTACACGATTAAATGTATATTACATATGGAAGATGGACGTAGTTCCCGGAGGTCACCCGCGAGGCTTTTTTCTGTGTCACCAACTCTGCCCCTGCGCGCCAGGACCTCTTGATCCCTCTGATTGGTCGGTGGGAACTTGGACTGTCCAACCGGCCGGCAGCCGGACGATTACATTTTCTCGACGGGGGGGGGGGGGGGGGGGGGGGGCAGGGGGCAGGAAAGTCACGTGCTCGCCGGCAGCCAACGGGCGCGCGCCGCCGGCAGATCGCCCGCGTTCTAGAGGGCGCTGCTCGTGAGCTAAGTAGAATAATTTGAATATATAGTTTTAATAATTGATTTATATATATTTTTTTAAATAGCCTATCGTCATCCCCGTTATTTTTTACCTATGTATGGAAATTTTGTTTTGAATTAGTGAACTACTGCGAATTTGTATACAGGGCATACAAACCAACAAACAGACAAACATACAAACATTCATTTTTATATATATAACATATGTTGGTGTGACCAAACCATTTAAATTGAATTTTTGTATCTTCAGAAATAAAATCCTATATATATTCGGCTATTTTTATTTCAACTGTAGATATAATTGTGGTATTTCTATCTTCCTATTGATGCTATTTTTATCATCTATAGATGCCCAGCTCTCCAAAAATATTCTTGTGTGTTTATCCTGTACATTGTTGTATAAAACTATTGCATTATCAAAATCTGGAATATGTCCTAGCTTAATTGCATGGTCTACAAGTAACGATAATGCCTATGGTTTTTGAAGGCTGTTCTGTGTGATTAAGTCTCTCTATCAAGGTTTTTCCAATTTTTCCTATGTAGGATGATGTACAAGATTTACATGGTGTACGGTATATGAGATTGGATCGGGTTTCCTGTTTGGGTTTCTTTTGGTTATAGGGTGACGGAGAAGGTTTCCTATGTTTGGAGCGTTATATAAAATAACACCTCTCGTGCGCGCATCACGCGGATAATAAGCTTGCAGGAAGTTTGAATTTTTCCTAGAAGAAGATAGGCGAACAACCTCGTCGAAATATTGAAATTTAATGAATATTTTGGTCCAAAATATGCCCCTATTTTAATTATCATAAATGGATTGCTCTATATCTAACAATATATATATACTGGAAGACCAAACTGTTGACCACCTTCATTGGTTCCAAACACCTAGGAATAAGTATATGTTGTAAACCCGGTTAAGACAACAAGTGAGTTGGAAGCAGTCGGGGTTGAGTGGCAAGGCGTGCAAAGTGGGAAGTCCGCACGGGAAAGTAAGGACAAAGTTTGGGATCAAAAGACGCTCTCCTAGTACGTCTCACGTGGGACCAGGACCAGGGGAAAGTTGAGGATTAACTGAGGAAAGCTCGGCGTCCTACATGAAGCCGCAGAGGCAGGGAGGAATCAAAACGGCGGCCGCGAGGGCCACCGTGAGACCTAGCACTGAACGGGCCTCTACGAAAATATCCACTGTAACCTAACTAACTGTCAACATCCGGACCAACGCCCTTTTTGTCCCTCTCTGGATCCCCTGGGTGTCCGGTAGCAAGCTGGTGTCACTTTGAGACGACTAGAAAAGACGTCATACTTTATTACTTACATATCACATTGTTCAAATTACGATATATATATATACTTCAGTTTGACATGCTTAATCACTCCAGATCAGAAGTGAAAAATATTCCCTATCGGTGAAACTATCAAATCCCTGATGCTTGCAGGCGTCTTTTTTGTAACTTAATGAATATGTAATAGAAAATCGGGACTTTATACTACACATTGGACAGCAGTGAAAACATTTTACATATATAAAAGGTACTCCACATATAGGTGCCTCTTCACTGGACTCTAGAAAATGAAAAATAGCCTTACCTTCATAATGTAGAAACTTTTGTCTTTAGCGATTAAACGGTAGCCTATATTCACTATATTAAATGATATGAGAATAAATATTATTAATCAGAGAGAGATTGACAGCGATTTCTATTTTGTACATTTTTTTTTTATTTGCCTAATTCAATTTGCATATATGCGTTTAATTATTTGAGTTACCTTTTTACATAGATAGCATCTTATATTTCTTCATTATAAATGCCATCTTCAGAATCCTTAGTAGCTTATAATTAGCCAGTTGTTACCTGACAGAATCAAACCTTTGTTGTCGTGCTGTTTCCTCGTTGCTCTCCAGAACGTAAACGCAACATGTCACTGCCTGGAGTGCCGATAATAACAGGAATCAGATTGGAAGAGATCGGCTGAGATACTGGTAAAGAGACTGACTCTAATATCAACAAACAATTAGAAATCAAGATTGTAGAGAACGCCGTACATGATGATTTCATCTCAAAAAGGGAACATAGTATTTTCCAAATGAATAAAACACATCGATATTTGCTTTTACATCAACTAAACAGGAAGATTTAAACTTAAAGAAATGGACCACGTTTGCAGTTAATATATAAAATATTCCTCTTTTTCCTAGAGTTTTTGATTGTATGCCGTCAATATGTTCTACAAATTTTATCACGTACATTTTACAGTCCTAAAAGAAACTTGTTGCAAATCTCTCTCCTGATTGAAAAAAAAAATGTGTTTATAACTTTGCAATTATTCAGAGAATAAACAAACTTAGTGGTATATATATATTCTCTCCAAACTAATAGCTACACAAAGTCATGCCATCTTTCTTAGCCATAAGTAGTTTTTTCTCAAAGCTCAACTTGATTAGTGTTTTATTATAATAAAAATAAATAACGTTCTTAACAATTTTAGTATTTTAGATTATATTTTCAAGTAGATCTATACACAATACCTAGCCAGAGAGCTTCAATCAGAAACGTCTTTATCATCCATCACCGCGGTGTCGGTGGGTATGGTGTCGCGCATGCGCGTGGAGGTGCGGGCAGCGGGAAAGTAGCGCGCGAGGCAACAATCTCTATGTCTAGCAAAACAGTTTATAATTCTTCTGTTTATAAGCTATTTTTCAAATCGCTATATATTCACCATTTTATATATTTACTCTATATTTACCCTCTTTCTGATAAATGAGCCATTAAATCTTGCTTTTGCCAATTTATCTCCGCGACAATATTAATGAACGTGTTATTTTATTGTTGTTGTTGTTGTCGTATACTTGTTATTTTATTGTTTTATTTATTTGACGAGATTGCTTCCAGTTGAGTTTCCGCTTCACTCTTCAAGAGTTGTAATGATCTTATTTACAGTAGAGCTCCTTTTAACAGATACCTCTCTATGAAGGACAGTTTTCATTTGCAAAATTAACATTTTTACTATTTAGCAACTCTCCAGTAAGAGAGTATTTCTATATATAACTAAAATATATCCTGCCCAGAAGTCCTCTATGTGGCGGGAGGGAGAAGCAGCACAAGTAAGGGACTGCCCTGTAGTACGGTGTCGTGAGCCCCGAGCCACTACGGTAACCGTGAAGGCCTACAGGGAACTCTGAAATGTGGCTGACTAGCAAGGTAATAATAATACAAGGGCCATCCAATAAATAAGTTTTCCTTTTTTTTTTTCTGCGAACGAAACGTTGTAAAAATTAGTTAGTAGTGTAAGAAATGGTCACTAGGATGCGTTGGAAGCGTGTGACCTTGAAAATCACGCTACTCGTACGCGCTAGTCCGTAGCGCTTCAGTTTCCATGGAGCTACCACTCGTGAACGTGTCCACTTGCGAACTCCGTTCTGTAATTCCTTTTTTTTTTCACGGCGAAAAATGAAACTGCGGTTAATATTCATCGCAATTTACTGTCAGTGTATATTGAAGGATTAATGAGCATCCAAATGGTTCGCCGCCGATGGCATTCATGGTTCTTGGAAGGACGACAAAACGTGCATGATGACGAGCGAAGCGGCAGGCCCGTTACTGCTACGGACAATGTAGCCGTTGCTGCTGTTCGCAATGTGGTGGAAGCAGATCGCCGCGTCACCATTGACGAAATAATGATTCGACTGCCTCCTGGAATCGAAATTGGACGCTCTTCGATTGGAACAATCATGTCAGATGTTTTGAATTTTCGTAAAGTCTGCGCAAGATGGGTTCCGCGTTTGCTCTCGGAAAATCACAAGCAAAAACGGATGGAGGCAGCCCGAGCTTTCCTTGAAATGCATCGAAGTGATGGAGATCAACTGTTTTCCCGTATTGTCACTGGAGATGAAAGCTGGGTGCATCATTCAACTCCAGAAACAAAACGACAAAGCATGGTGTGAAGGAAGCCTGAGGAAAGTGCACCAAAAAAGGCGAAGGTCACAATATCTGCAGGCAAAGTTTTGGTACTATAAGGGTGTTTTATTGGTTGACTACCTGCCCCCACAAACACTATGGTCAACGCTGCGAGGTGCTGCGAAGTCCTCACTAAATTCAGAGCTGCAAAAAAAAAACGGAAACGTCCTGGACTTTTGTCTCGGAAAGTGTTACTCGTCCATGACAATGCTCGCCCTCACGCAACTCGAACGACCCAAACGTTGCTGGAAAACTTCAAATGGAAAATATACACACATCCACCTTATTCTCCGGAGCTTGCCCCAAGCGACTTCCATCTTTTTCCAGCACTCAAGTTGCACCTTGGAGGCAAGCACTTTGCGAATGATGACGAAGTGCAGGCGGAGGCGATCCACTGTATACAAAGACAGAACACGGCTTGGTACAACAGTGGTATCAGAAAATTGCTACAACGGTACCAAAAATGTTTGGACAGAAATTATGATTATGAAGAGAAGTAGTCTATGAGTTGTATAATAAAAATATTATAATTGTAAAAATACATAATTGTAAATAATGTTGTTTATTTGTTTAAAAATAGGAAAACATATTTATTGGATGGCCCTTGTACTATTAATTATTTGAGTACCTTTAAATGACCACAATTTCTTTTTTCACATCATTCAATCAATTTTTATTTTCTTCCCAACGTTTCAGAAATAATATTTTCCCTCTTTCCAGAAGATTGAAAGAGAGTCATTGAAAATTCTGGAATAATTTAGAAACTGGTTGAGGTAAAAGTGTTTTTGCTAAACAAATCTTCAATAGGTTTTATTTTATTCAAAAACATACATAATTACTTAAATCGGATCAAAATTAAAGTTTAGCAAAAATTGAAAAAAAAAAAAAAATTCGGAAGAATTTATAATAAATCAATTCTCATAATATTCTCATGCCCAGCAATTACCGCAGCCTTGCAGAAAATATACATGGACCCAGGGCAGCAGCTTTACACACCCAAGATAGAGGACATTGCGACTGCTGTGATAGAAATGCATGGCGACATCTGTGGCTCTTCATTAGACACGACAACAACAACAATTCTCATAATAATTAAAAAACATAAAAATATGCAAATTGTGATATTTATAGGTTATTAATGAACAATATATGATTCCACTGGTGCATGAAATAGAAACTCTTTTGATGAATAATTGTTGGATATCTTCCTCTCTTTTAAAGGCATAAGCTGCTTCAGAAGTAAGTCTCAATGTTTCCTGAGTTGAAACCTCTTTCCTCATACACACAAATAGCACACTGCTACAAATAAATAAAATATATTTATTAAAAATGAATAAAAAGAGGTCTATTTACAAGTTTAAATCCATTTTATAAAAGACATCTAGTGCCGAGTCAAATGTATCCTTTAGAGAAGGCTGTCATTTTCCCTGAAAACAGCTAATTAATTGATTGATCATTTTGAAAATAAAAAAAACTTTCTTTCGTAGAGGTGTCTTCTAGCAAGAGTATCCTCTTATCAAGTATGTTTTACTGTATTAATTTATTTTCATCTCGTTATCTTTTCAATTCAATGATACATTCTCGTTGTTGTTAGTTTTCTTTTGATGTTTCGGCTTCCTTTACATGTTTTTTAGCATGACGTTGAAGTTGCTGTTTAAGAAAGAAACGCTCAGCACATTGTGAACATTTAAATGGCTTTTCTCCTAAATGAAAACGCACATGTCTCTCAAGTGCTTGTTGTGTAAGAGATTTGTAAGGGCAATATTTACATTCGAAAGGCTTTTCTCCTGTATGTATTTGTTCATGTTTAAGTAAATGTGAGGAAAACGCAGCTTTATAGTTGCAATACTTACAGGTTAAATATTTTTTGTTATCATGAATATATTCATGAAGTTTCAATTCTAATTTACTGGTTGTGTTGAAGTCACATCTTGAACATTTGAAGTTTTTCCCTTTTGCATGGAGTTCTTCGTGGTTTTTTAAACTTACCAACCGTTTGGTTTTAAAATTACAATGCTTACATTCACGGATAATAACTTTGGTGTGGTTTTCACGCTTGTGTCGATCAAGTGAAACCTTCGTTTTAAAAGAAACTTTACATATGTCACATTTATAAACTCGGTCTATAGCGTGAATATTTAGATGTTCTTTAAAAGTATACTTGTTAGCTGTAGTATATACACAAGTTTGACAGTTTAATGGTCGAACATCTGAATGATCTGTTCTATAATGCCCCCAAAGTTCTTCCTTGCTTTTAAATAGATTTTTACAGTATTGACATTCCTTAAACATTTGGCCATTTTTGAAAACGTCCTTTGCCACCGATTTTCCTGGTAGATTCCTTTTCTGTAAACATAAAAAAAAATTTAAGTTAAGCCTTTTACAAACTTTTGATAATTCTAAAAATAAGATTATAAATAATGGAATATAACCCTCAATTTTAGAGGTTAGAGATGAAAATGGTTGAATTTCTCCCCAAATATAGGCAATATAAATTGAAACTCATTAACAAAGTATTAGTTCAATTTCCCATTTGATATAAAAGTAGCTACTACTCCATATCATGCAATAACTGTAATTCTAAATATCTAGGGGAGCCTTTGAGTTTATATATTAGAACAAAAGAATAATATATATAAATATATTGTTCTGGAAATAGATCATTCCATATTTAAATCATTAGATAATAAAAAATGCCTATATTGATTTGAATAAAAGATTAATTTGCCAATATATCGGTTGAATGAACGCCAACCTTCATCAAAGCACAATGCATTTATATATATATATAAGATACTCCACATATAGGTGCCTCTTCACTGGACTCTAGAAAATGAAAAATAGCCTTACCTTCATAATGTAGAAACTTTTGTCTTTAGCGATTAAACGGTAGCCTATATTCACTATATTACTATATTAAATGATATGAGAATAAATATTATTAATCAGAGAGATTGACAGCGATTTCTATTTTGTACATTTTTTTTTTTATTTGCCTAATTCAATTTGCATATATGCGTTTAATTATTTGAGTTACCTTTTTACATAGATAGCATCTTATATTTCTTCATTATAAATGCCATCTTCAGAATCCTTAGTAGCTTATAATTAGCCAGTTGTTACCTGACAGAATCAAACCTTTGTTGTCGTGCTGTTTCCTCGTTGCTCTCCAGAACGTAAACGCAACATGTCACTGCCTGGAGTGCCGATAATAACAGGAATCAGATTGGAAGAGATCGGCTGAGATACTGGTAAAGAGACTGACTCTAATATCAACAAACAATTAGAAATCAAGATTGTAGAGAACGCCGTACATAATGATATCATCTTAAAAAGGGAACATAGTATTTTCCAAATGAATAAACACATCGATATTTGCTTCTACATCATATCTTAACAGGAAGATTTAAACTTAAAGAAATGGATCACGTTTATAGTAACTACCCAATACACTAAGTACAAACCTCTTCCACTACTTACAACATTGACTAAACATTTTGGTCCAAGTCAGTTCGATTTATAGATAAAGGATGGCAGCTCTGTCTGGCTAATCAATGACAGAAAGCAAACCATGCAACTTTTTTTTAACTTAGTTAGACTTTTTTTTTACTGTGAATTATGCACCTTTATTGATTTCCTAATAAACTCCATTGTCCCCTCAACAAATTATTAATAATTTTAAATATATATATGTTTAACAACTATGTAAATAGATAGATAATATTTTAATTCATCCTTTTTTTAAATATCTTCTCGACTATATGCAGAAATTGTCCTTAAATAACTTCCAATCACACACACACGAAAGCCTTTATTAGGGACTTTCTCCATACAGATTCTCCCAATTGGCTAAGGTAATAATCATCTTGTGTTATTTACATAGAAATTTAACTGGCTTTACTCTCCGTTTCAAAGTCATTCACTTGTTGACTGGTCCTTACATAATGATGATCTAAAAAATGTATAGTAAGCTATTGCCTTATATTTGTTTTCTGATATCTTCTAAAGCAATACGTAGGGTGAAGTGTTGGTACATTCAATTTGTTGATATAGGACCTTCCTCTCTGCATCAAGGGCTGTACAATTAAGCGGTTAATGGGGAAGTTCTTCAGTAATTCCCTTGTCACACAGTGTGCATAATAACTTCCAATCGCTATAATAGGTGTCCCAATAAGTTACCAATCAAAAGAATATTTTGATCAAAATATTCTGCTGCACTCTTTGGTTGAAAATGCTAATTTTTATACATACTCTTCGCTGTCAGTTTAAATCCATCTTGAAATCTCACTTGCTCTATAAATATTATTTTTCAATATATTTTTAATTCTTATCAATAAAAATCTAAAAATATCGCGTGTGAACGCCCTTGGAACCTTAGAATGATGTTTAACGCCTTACTAAATGTTTTAATTTTTGTTTGCCTCTGACGAGGAAAAAAGATTTTTGTCGAAACGTCGAGGTAATAAAAAGATTTACTGGCCGAAGTATCTTTATTTTCAGCAAATAAAAATAGTTTGTTGATCTCAAAATATAATTTTATTTAGAGTATATATTGAAAATTTTAAATTATTTTATATTGTTAATATGTAAAATATCCGCCTTTTTCCTAGACTTTTTTTTATTGTATGCCGTCAATAGTTCTACAAATTTTATTGTGAACATTGTATAGTCCTAAAAGAAACTTGTTGCAAATCTCTCTCTTGATTGAAAAAAAAAATGTGTTTATAATTTTGCAATTATTCAGAGAATAAACAAACTTAGTGGAATATAGATATATTCTCCACACACACAAACTAATAGCTACACAAAGTCATGCCATCTTTCTTAGCTATAAGTATTTTTTTTCCTCAAAGCTCAGTTTGATTAGGGTTTTATTATAATAAAATTAAATGACGTTCTAAACAATTTTAGCATTGTAGATTATATTTTCAATTAGATCTACACAATACCTAGCCAAAGAGCTTCAAGGTTGACGTCGCTCCTCCCACCGTGCCCACCGGCCTGCCAATGACTGTGCCCTCTCCACCAGCGCCTCCTGCTCCATCAGAGGAGGTGCCAAGCACTGCCCCAGTGACCCTCACTGTTGCCTCGGGATCCCCAGCGCCCCATCCTGCGCGACTTCTGCCACCTGGAGAGGCGCCAAGTTCAGCCGGCACGGCCTCTAACCCGCCTACACCAGCCCTGTCTTTCCTGACCTCCCCGGCACCCACCGAGCCAATGGAGGTGGCGCAGACCAAGAAGGAAAGCACTAGCTCCACTCCAGAGGGGAGTCGAGTTATCAGAACCCAGCTTAATATCCTCCTGCGGCGGGCTCCCAGCACGCTGTTCGACAGAACTGATAACCTGGATCTCAACAAAGAGAAGGTCTGTGGCGTCCTTGTCTCATATGGTGATGGTTGATAAATCACAATTTGGATTATAGATTATAATACAAGAAAATAAGACCTAATCCAAATAATTTAATAGTGTGTGACGTTTCAGCAACAGCATTGTCACCATAATCAGAAAAGCTCCAGAACACATTTTGGCTTGCATTAGATGCACTAAACAGGACCTTTGGGAGAGGCCGCTGCTTATCATAAAACAGCTTGAGGAGCATGAATTCATGGAATTTGTGTAATCTTTACACAAGGGGATAAGAAACAACAACAATCATCAGAAAAATAATTTTTAAAAAAACATTTTTTTTTATTCTTTTGTCTGATGATGGGGACAATGCTGTTGCTGAAATGTCACACACTATTAAATTATTTGAAAATTAGGTCTTATTTTCTTGTATGGTTAAAATATTCGTACTGAGGTAAGTTGGCAGTTGTTTACTTTTGGCAAGAATGTATCTATTTGAATGTAATTCTACTGTCCTAAAAGGTTGTGTCCATAGTTTTCTTGAAAACCATTTCTGAGATTCCATCCTTCAGTGCTGCGTATATAAGCAGAATCGTCCACTACAGTATTAGAGCTCTGAGAAGCGGTCTGGTGGATTAAATTGGCGAAACCGCTGGGAGGGTTCACCACTGATGAGCCAAGCCCTCCCAATATATTTTTTCATCGCAGTAAGGGCAGTAGAATTTTGTATTATGTATAAAAGAAACATTCGTGCTTTTAAATCCTTTCATTTTATATGTATAGATGGCGCGTTATTGCTTTGTGTTAATGTATCTTTCTTGGCTAATATACTGGCACTGCAAAGATGTAGTGAGATATTTCAATTTCTATTTTTTTTCTTTGCAAATATGGCATATTTTATATCCCCTCACTGAAGATTTTGGTATGGTTTTCCTGAAAAAATGAATGTAGTATTCTCTGTTGTGCAATATAACGTTTTACTGATCTCATGGAATGGGGTGTAGGGTTGCAGCGTTCGTTGATCATGGCACCATGATCCAGGCACACTTTGGTGAAAGTCTGACTTTGCCTATAGTTTGAGGCCGTTCCTAACATGGAAGCAGACGCCTTTGCGGCCGACTCTAACATGAGTACAGACGCAGCTCTTCCGCATCCCTGGACTGGGGCCCTTGCTGAGGTCTATCAACTGGGTCAGTTGAACTCAGGGTTTTAAAGAGGTCTACTCCTCTTCTAACAATGCTGCTGTTGGTCCGCGACTGCTTATTCGTCAGTTATTCTGCTTGTTTCGCAGCTGGCCTTCATATCTGAAGGTCGTTCCCCTATCCGCCACCTGGGAACGCGCCCTATAGCAGTCAGCTCTGCCAAGGGTAACGTTTTTCTGGATATGGAAGGTCGCTAAGTAAATTACTTTCAGTCAAAAGTAAACTATGTAAATACTTATAGTGGGGATAAAATTTAGAATTTTATATTTTAACCTGATCATTTTGAATAGATTGTTCTATTGCTATCTTGACTATTGATGGTATTTCCCTCTGGACCATGATTATATCACTACAGTGAATTAACCAAGAAAATCCAGTTGAATTGAGTATAATTTATAATACAATATAATGCAGCTTATGATTGTAGAACGACGTTTGACAATTTTACCGCATATGTTTCTTTTGAACGGAAAATCTTAATTTATTTAAAGGAGAAATAACGACCATTTCTATCCTTAGGAATGAAGAATGAATTGTGAAGAGTAATGATAAACGAAAAATTAAAGTGTCCAGGGATAAACACAAGGTAATAAGATCAAATCCAAATAAATAAAGTGTGTGACGTTTCAGTAACAGCGTTGTTACCATCTTCAGACAAAAGTACTGAATGAGAAATTTTACCACAGCATGTTTTAAATAGTTACTGTTATCAAGTGTGTAAACAAGATAACAGATAAGAAGAAAATAGTTATCTGTGAAACACAGAATATTATTCTTAGAATTAAAATTTGGATTTGGTCTTATTACCTTGTGTTTATAATCTATAATCCAAATTGTGCCTTATCGTGTACAGGGATAGGAATTCAAAAGAAACATTTGAGATAAAATTGCCTCAAACGTAGTTCTAAATTGAGTATATTGGCCAAACTTTCCACAAACCCAATATAGATATTTCTTGATATATTTCCAGTATACTTATACAGATGTTTAAGTAGCAAATAACAATCATCATCATATAATACAATATAATGCTGCTTGTGATTGTAAAACAACATTTGAAAATTATCCCGCATGTGTTTCTTTTCAACGAAAAATCAAAATTTATTCCAAGGAGAAATAATGATTATTTCCAACCTTAGGGATGAGGTATGAATGGATGAATTGTGAAGAGTAATGATAAACGGAAAATCCCCATCCCTGGACACTTTTATTTTTCCGTTTATCATTACTCTTCACAATTCATCCATTCATACCTCCTCATCCCTAAGGTTGGAAATAATCGTTATTTCTCCTTGGAATAAATTTTGATTTTTTCGTTGAAAAGAAACTCATGCGGGATAATTTTCAAATGTCGTTTTACACATCATATATATTTTTTTGAAAATAGAGAAATCTATAAATAAATCTTTAATTAAAATGGCATATATTGGATCAAAATATCATTTATTTTACCAATATTTCAGTTAGCTAAACGCCAACCTTTTTCAAGGTGTTGCAACATAATTCAGCCAACATTGTGTTGGCTTCCATAGGCGTTTCTTATTGGGAAAAAGAAAGAGAGGATTCCATAAAATAATTTGAAAGCATTTATTAATAAAAAAGGTACTAATAACAACAACGAAAGGGAGGCACACACACACATCTATCAGAGAGCACCGTCGTCATCCGGATATTCCTTCTACTGGGGAGCTCAGATTCTATATTCTGTGCATTATATTCTGTTTATCTGCGACTCTCTGGTCGGGGTGGCGCCTACAATTGATAAAATAAATGATTTTGTTCCAATATAAACCTTTTTAATTAAACATCATATATATGTCAAAAAAATTATTGATAACATATTATTATAAGCCAATAACGTGGCATCTATATATAAAAAATGAAATCCTTAAAGCACAAATATTTCTTTTACACATAAAACAAACTTCTACTGTCCTTACTGCGATGAAAAAATATATTGGGAGGGCTTGGCTTATCAGTGGTAAACCTTCCCAGAGGTTTTGCCAATTTAATCAACCAGACCACATTTCAAATAGATCTATAATACTGTATTGGACGATTCTTCTTATATATGCTACATTGAAGGGTCCCTTGGCAGAGCTGACTGCTATAGGGCGCGTGCCCAGGTGGCAGATAGGGGAACGACCTTCAGATATGAAGGCCAGCTGTGAAACAAGCAGAATAACTGATGAATAAGCAGTCGCGGACCAAAAGCAGCATTGTTAGAAGAGGAGTAGACCTCTTTAAAAATCTTGAGTTCAACTGACCCGGTTGATAGACCTCAGCAAGGGTCCCACTCCAGGGATACGGAGGAGCTGCTTCTGTACTCATGTTAAGAGTCGGCAGCAAAGGCATCTGCTTCCATGAATGATTGTCTGAAGATGGTAACAACGCTGTTACCGACACGTCACACACTTAATTTATTTGGATTTGGTCTTATCACCTTGTGTTTATAATCTATAATCCAAATTGTGCCTTATCAAAGCACAATTCTTGTATCAATTTGGATTATAGATACAAGAAAATAAGACCTAATCCAAATAAAATTATAGTATCTAAATCCAATATCCAAATAATTGTGTGTGACCTTTCTGTAATAGCGTTATTACCATCACTAGTCAAAAGAATGAATTTTTCTTTTTAAATTCATTTATTCTTTTTTTTTTTTTTTTTTTGCTTATCCCTAGTACACGTGGTACAGGCCATGATAATCATGGTGGGTAGTTAGCGACTGCTTTTTACTGTAAGCGCACCACATGTCTACACATGTGAAAGCAGTTCGACTTTGCACTTACAAATGTGCCAGAGCCCCGTTTGGTTACTTGCACTCGCTGGTGGGGTTGGACTTTTGCAAGAATCGGGGGGCCATTGGAGCATTTTTTTTTTTTAAGCAGAAAAAAGTGTCCAATGCGGGGATCGAACCCAGGTCGTAGTGGTCGTAAACCAAACGTTTTAACCAGCCTTCCACCGACCCCCATTTATTCTTTTGTCTGATGATGGTAACAATGCTATCACCAAAATGTCACACACTATTAATTTATTTGGATTAGGTCTTATTTTCTTGTAAATATATATTATCCTAAATTCAAGATAAGGCACAATTTAGATTATACTATATACAGTAACGAGCGTCTTTCCTAATCCGTCATCGGCCGCCTCTGTCACCGTTTGCTTTTATTGGTTGGCTCCCGTCACACCACCTTTGCCCCCCCCCCCCCCCCCTGCCGGCGGCGCGCGCCCATTGGCTGTCGGCGAGCACGTGACTTCCCTGTGCGCACGCATGGCGGGCGGTAGGCTATAGTTATTCTATATACAGTTACGAGCGTCTTTCCTACGGAAGCCAACAGTACATAGGCAGATAAAGCACATAGGCTATAGTTATTAACTAATATATGCATTTATTTAAGGCGCCAATTTATAATTGTAACAAATAGTGTTTGAATAAAAACATTCAATCGGGTAAAACACGGGCGTTGCCCGGGTCATTCGGCTAGTAGATTATGAACACAAGGTAATAAGACACACTATTTATTTATTTGAATTTGGTCTTATTACCTTGTGTTTATTCTATATCCAAAAAATGCCTTCTAATTAATATATGTCATAATTTGTATATAATTGTATGCACCCCCGACCCACTATGCATGTACAATGTATGATTTTCAAAGACTTAATAAAGAACAAGGTAACTGGAGGAAAGAAGTAGCAACCAAACATAGGAAATAGGTTTAAAGCGGGCACAATTATAAATAACTTGTACAGTCAATACTTCCTGACAGAAGGCCGGACGTATCTAGTGACCGCAGAAGTTATATTAGTCAAGAAGCACTCAATACTTCCTGACAAAGCAGGACGTATCTGGTGACCAGAAGTTATAAAAGTAGAGAGACACCCCATACTTCCGACCCAAGACCGGACGTATTTGATAACGCGGAAGTAAATAGGGTCGAAATAACACCCGACACTCCCTGACAAGATCGGCGGTATCTTCCATCAAAGCAGCCGCCGGTCCAATTAGAAAGTACCCACTAAGTAGGTCAACCAATAGGAAAAGATCATGTGACATCTCTCGACCAATCAAAAAGAAACTGAGTCTTGGTGTTAAATCGAAAAGCAAGAATGGTCAGTTGTTCACTCGCTCTCGCCGAGTTCGGACCTAGTAGTGTTTTGGCTCCCATCTGAACAACATCTACAGTTCTTCATTCACTCCCACCGAGTTCAGACCCAGTCATCGACTCGACCCCACCAAGGTAATGTCTGCTCACTAGAGACCTCTCTCTCCGCTCATTTCATCTAAATCCAATCATCGCCATGTGATCAACTAATTAATCATCAAAAACCGCTCTGCCTTTCTCAAAAGCTTTCTTTCCTCCAACCCGTTGCCTTATATTTTCAACCATCAAGTGTCCCGGCTTATTTCCCCTGTGTGTAATCCTTTCACTCAGCCACCATGACTGCATCATCCACCACGACTGCGTCACCACTTCAACAACCTTCAACACCAAGAGTAAGGTTTCCCAACATAGTAGAATACCACAGCTATTCCTAAAGTCGACAGGATAAAGATGGAAATTAGCCCAGGCGCCAGCAAAACAAAAGGCAATGACAAACCGAGAGAGAAGAAACTGGCAACGAGCGGAAAGAAACTGACAACGAACGAAGCGACAAGACATACCCTGGCGACGGTAATTTTAGAACTGACCGCCGCGCTACAAGGGGCAAGATCCACGCAAGGTGAGACGGAGTTCCGGAGCGCCACCCCCGGGGCAACCGACGCCCGCGCCGCCGGTACGTGTCCGAACAACCTGACGCCCACCGAGGAGTCGCCACCCGCCATGCCGTACCCGTGCACCCGGAAGCAACCCACGCGAACCGGGACAGTGCAAATAGTCCGAAAACGGTCCACTCGAATGGAAGCAGTACAAATGGCTAGATTTCCCTTTCAATTGCGCGGACAGTGCAAACGGTCCCGATCCGGCCCAACAGATATTCCAAGCCAGCCACCCCAAGCCGAAGACGCCACAGTGGAGACCTTTCGAGACTGAGGTAGGCAATCCACCCAATGACACCATCAAATTGACTTTGGACTTGTATCTGACCCAGGACCTACCATGTACCTTTCTAATTGAACCAGACGCAGGTTCGAACATATTGCCGTATCATTTATACAATAGATTAAAAGCACAACTTCCCAACTTAAGTATTAAAAAACCTTCCCTTGATCTATCCACCCTAAATAGTTTTACGAAAATAATAGGACATTTAACTTTCCCTCTGACAATAGGCCAAATAACCCGTAGAGAGAACTTCCACGTGGTAAATGCATCCTTGCCATTTGGAGTTCTTACCTTAAAAACCCTTTATCAGTATAAATTAAAACTAAATTATAATCGCGGCACTATTTTCCAACTTGGCGTCCCATTGTCTAATACTATCTACCACTTTAAACATGTGTCAAATGAATGCAAGCACGGGCTAGGCCAAAACCTGTCCCAAAGGACTCGCACAGCACCCAAAGCTTTCACACATGGAAACCCTTGCCTGCATTCATTGCCCAAACCCCAAATATTTACATGCCACCATTCTAATCTCACACCACGCAACTTTTCACTCAACCCAATTGCCAATACTTTATGCCCACAACACATAAAGCCACAACGGCTTCAACCTACAATTCCAATCATGCCCAAAAAAACGTGTCAGTACAGCTCACACACTTACCACACAAAATCCATACACGCACCCATACGTCACCACACAACAAACACGCACAATCCGCACAACAAACGCAACACGCGCGCCAAAAGACAACAACAACCAGTAAGCGCATGCACAATCGTTAAGAATAACACAATCATCCCGTCTACACAAAACATAGAAAAAATTCACGCCACCAAACAACCACACAATCGAAAAACATTACGATCTTTCCTAAAAGCTGTGAACGCCTATAAAGAGTTCATTCCAGACCACGCCCGCTTGCGGACGCCACTTGTCAACCTTCTAAAAAAGGATGTCATGTGGGTCTGGGATGACGAATGCCAGAAAGCGTTCACTAACCTGAAAGAAAACCTTACCACACACCCCACATTACACCTTTACCAGGAAGGTCTGCCATGCCAGGTGTACTGTAACACCTCAACATTCAGCATTACAGGCGTTCTTAAACAAGTCTACCCTGATGGGAAGACATACACCGTTCAACATTTCAGCCGATCTCTGCGTAGTCACGAGCGAAATTATTCAGACTTGGAACTACAATGCCTAGCCATTGTGGAAAGTGTGGATAATTTCCGCACCTGTCTAATGGGCAGAAAGTTTACAATATTTTCTGACCATCCCGCATTGCAGTGGTTGAAAGAGATCAAAGCTCCGTCAGGCAGATTGTTTCGATGGAGGTTAAGATTGTCAAGATACGAATATGAGGTCCGTAGCATAAATGGAGTACAACAATATGAAACGGGCGTTGGAACTCGTATCCCATTTTGTGGCTTTCTAGATGCGCCACTCATACAGAGCCAACAGTCTTCTCCACCGGGAAAATCTCGCGTGACTATGGATCACAATAAACTGCGCACCGTCTCCCGAAAAGGAGTACTTAAAACTATAGTCCCAAGTTCACTTACAACCAGACTTCTTAAGTCCGTACACACTCAACACCACCATCCAAACATCTCCAAGATGACGAGGCTCATCTCATCACAATATTATTGGCAGAACATGACACAAGACATCGCAAAACAGGTAAAAACCTGCCCCACCTGCCGATTCGCTAGAAGAATCGATGAATACAACCAACCTTCACGTAAAAATACCGACACAGGCCCCAAAGCAAAACAGAATTCGTACATAAAGCACAGCGTACACACAACACAAACAATGCCAAAATTACACCACCCACGTCAGAGAAACGGTCACACAGCTCAACCTAAATCAATTACCGCCGACATATCGCTAATAAAACTATTGACGATCAAACAGGAGGACTACGAACCTACCAATCATTTAAATTCTACAATTAATAAGGATCAAGCAAATATTTCAAAATCCCCATTTACAAAAATACGGGAGAACATGGGGCAATATCCTATCTTTCATCTGATTTTTATCCTTTGTTTGTTAGTTCTACCATACAACTGTATCCCAATTTTATTCATTAATTACTTGTTTATCTATACCATGCCCGCTCATAAAATCTTCGAACTACAAGAGGCATTTTTTAATGTTGGACAAACATTTATAAAACTTCTCGTAATTTTAGGAACCATCTTCGCAGAAAATCTAAATAAACTCCGAAGAGATAGAAGTAACTGAAAGATAACCAACCAATGTCGGAGAAGTCATACTCCAAAAACAAGACCCGAGCCGCACCCCAAAATAAATAGACGGCAGGAAGTGAGAATTTTGAGACACCGCGACAGGAAGTGTAGTCCGCGGCGATAAATTCGGCCTATGCAAACAAAGCGGAGCGCCTCGTCCGATCTCCAATTACCATTCCCTCTCTTCTGCCAACACGTAAAATTAGGTCACCGCTCCCCGCACAAATTCCTCTCTCTATACCACCAATCTTGGGTTCCAATTCAAGCCTGCGCATCGACTTTTACAAATCGACTGTCATTCGAAAATCAAACAAGGTACACGACACACATCTAAATGAGTTCCCATCCCTATTATAACAAATCAATTACTTTACAGACTTCCAACATTTTTCACAACACACACAAAGATAAAAAAATATAGGGCATAATTGAGCAATTAAAACATTCAGATCAGGGCATGTAGATACACAAAAGGGGTTCAAACCAATACACCTTATCGCTCATATTAATCATTTTCATTATTTTCTCTCAATTAAAATTTAAATATATAATCAATTTATCAATTTATTCAACTTATTATCACTTTTAATCATTAATTATCATTTTTTTTTCCAATTAGTTTATATTATCATTTTTATTTATCAATTATCATTCTATTTACCACTTAGCTTATATTGCCATAATTCAATTATCAACGAGAACTCATTGATTTTCGGTTAAACTAAAAACATTAAATCATCCTTTATTGTTGAAACCTTTTTATTTTTCATTTTTCTTTTTTTTCCAAGCACTCAACTTTGATTTCGCTCAACCACTTTTTATTTTTATTTGATTTCAAAATACCTTATGAAATTTTATTTTTATTTTTGATTTCTTCCAACTTTTTATTTTACTTTGATTTCTTCAAAAGACCTAATAAAAATCCCTCGATTTCCATTCCCAATTTCGAGCGAGAATATGGTTAGGCATTTTTCCTTTTTTTTTTTTACCATGCATCAAGCATTCACTTTGATTTCTTCCAACTTTTTATTTTTATTTTTATTTTGATTTCAAAAGACCTTATGAAATTTCCTCGAATTCTTTTCCAAAATTCGAGCAAAAAAGTAACTAGGCATTTTCCCTTATCACCATGCAACAAAACAATTTTTCTTTTTCAACCAAACACATTCAATTTTGATTTCATTCAACTATTCTTATTTTATTTTGTTTTGATTTCAAAGCGCCTCTTATGAAATTTCCTCGATTTCTTTTCTCAAAATTCGAGCAAAAAAGTAACTAAGCATTTGTCTTTGTCACCATGCAACAAAATTTTTTTTTTTCTCCAACCAAACACATTCAATTTTGATTTCATTCAACTATTTTTATATTATTTTTATTTTGATTTCAAAAGCCTTAATAGAACTCCCTCGATTTCATTTCCTATCTCGAGTAGAATTCGTTTAGGCGCATTTTCCTTTCTTTTTAGCCCACTATGTACCATAGCATTCATTGATTTCTTACAATTAAAAATTTTTGATTTCTATTAATTATACTCAACCTATATCATCAACACCACTCTATTTTACCTCTTATATCACCACCAATACTTGTATATAACCTCTCAATACCCACAACTAATTTTCCCACAAAATTATTTTTTCCTTTACAGAATTCTCTCAGGCTAACCCCTTCTTGAATTCTTCACATGTAGGGGGCGCATCTGTCATAATTTGTATATAATTGTATGCACCCCCGACCCACTATGCATGTACAATGTATGATTTTCAAAGACTTAATAAAGAACAAGGTAACTGGAGGAAAGAAGTAGCAACCAAACATAGGAAATAGGTTTAAAGCGGGCACAATTATAAATAACTTGTACAGTCAATACTTCCTGACAGAAGGCCGGACGTATCTAGTGACCGCAGAAGTTATATTAGTCAAGAAGCACTCAATACTTCCTGACAAAGCAGGACGTATCTGGTGACCAGAAGTTATAAAAGTAGAGAGACACCCCATACTTCCGACCCAAGACCGGACGTATTTGATAACGCGGAAGTAAATAGGGTCGAAATAACACCCGACACTCCATGACAAGATCGGCGGTATCTTCCATCAAAGCAGCCGCCGGTCCAATTAGAAAGTACCCACTAAGTAGGTCAACCAATAGGAAAAGATCATGTGACATCTCTCGACCAATCAAAAAGAAACTGAGTCTTGGTGTTAAATCGAAAAGCAAGAATGGTCAGTTGTTCACTCGCTCTCGCCGAGTTCGGACCTAGTAGTGTTTTGGCTCCCATCTGAACAACATCTACAGTTCTTCATTCACTCCCACCGAGTTCAGACCCAGTCATCGACTCGACCCCACCAAGGTAATGTCTGCTCACTAGAGACCTCTCTCTCCGCTCATTTCATCTAAATCCAATCATCGCCATGTGATCAACTAATTAATCATCAAAAACCGCTCTGCCTTTCTCAAAAGCTTTCTTTCCTCCAACCCGTTGCCTTATATTTTCAACCATCAAGTGTCCCGGCTTATTTCCCCTGTGTGTAATCCTTTCACTCAGCCACCACGACTGCATCATCCACCACGACTGCGTCACCACTTCAACAACCTTCAACACCAAGAGTAAGGTTTCCCAACATAGTAGAATACCACAGCTATATATTAAGGTATAGATGGAAAATTTGCCGGGAGGAAATCTCTCTAGGTGAACGCTTCTCAATTTGCCAAAGCTGGTGTTGTGGCTTTGTCACCGACCCGAGGCCACTAGTTTGCAGCGACGGTCAATAGGTGGAGTTAGTTTTTGACGTTTATTTTGACGGGAGAAGCGCCCTATGCTTCTAAGGTATACATGCAAATCATCCACCATTTATACTGCTACTATTATTTTGAACCGCAACATAATATATGAGAAAATTAGCAGGTTTACAAATTCCTTCTGTACAGCGATCTCTCTCTATTTCAACGGGAAAAGAATAGTTATTGCCAATATTTACATACACCCAAACTCAATGGCTGCATTTCATATCCAATTCATCTCAGAAATACTTGAGGCCTTTGGTCAACTCCCAATTATCCTCTGTGGAGATTTCAATTCAAGACATCCACTCTGGTTCGATTCAACGACAAATAAAAACGGATACATTCTAAAGTCTATTATCGAGGAGCAGAATCTATTTGTTCATAATCTTAAAATCCCAACTTGCAGAAATGCTAGTATAATCGACTTGACAATTTCTAATAAACATTCCATTGGTCTTATACATAACTGGAGAACCTCAGCACTTTCTGTTACCTCAGACCATTTGGCAATACTTTTTGATATCTTCAATATGATAAACTTGGCAAACAATAATAGACAGACATCGACATGGAAATTCAGAGAAAAATCGGCGAATTGGACCAAATTTGCTGAGAGTATTTCGCCTTCGGATTTACTGGATTTAAATTCAGCTTCTAAGCACATTGTCAATTGTGAAGATATTGATAATGTGGTAAACAAATTGACAAATTTAGTAATTGAAGCTGCATACTCTTCTCTCGACGTCAAGCACCACACCTCTATAAACACGACTACTTCCAAAAATTGGTGGAATAAAGAGCTTGATCAATTAAAAGAACATTTACATTATCTCAGGAATTTGTATTATAGAGGGGGTAACCTGAATCCGAGTATTTACAGAGCGGCAAGAAATAAATACTTAAGAGCCATCAATAGAGCAAAAAAGACGTCGTGGAAAATATTTATTGAAGAAAATGAGTCTACGAATGCTTTCGGGAATGCATACAGGATTTTTAAACGGTTAAGATCGGCCGATATTCAAGTGGGCATACCATTACTGAATAAAACTGCAGAATGCATGAGAGAGCAAAAGATGAAGGAAATGCTAACAGCATTTTTTCCTGATGATGATGTGCGGTTGGACAATGAAGAACACACTTTAATTAGAAATCACATCCCAAGTTTTACTAACAGGGAAATCATTTTTATTACTGAAAAGGAAATAAAGGATTTGTGCTCGAATCTTAATATCAGAAAGGCTCCTGGTCCAGATAACGTGAGTAATTATATGATTAAGCACTCATTATTATCAATCCTACCCAGTTTAGTCAAACTCTTTAATGAGTGTCTGGTGCTGGGTTACTATCCTGAAAGCTGGAAACATTCGGTATTAAAAATTATTACGAAACCGCAAAAAGCTGACTACGAAGCAATTAATAGCTATCGCCCAATTTCACTAACATCAAATTTCTCAAAAATATTTGAAACGATCATTAAAAATAAAATACTCAATTATTATAATCATAATAACTTACTGAGCCATAGACAACATGGATTTACGAAAAGAAAATCTACAATAACGGCATTGGACAAAATAACCGAGACCATACTGAAACACAAACAAAACGAATTGGTCGCATTGATTGCCATTGATATAAGTGGTGCATTTGATAATGCGTGGTGGCCTGCCTTAATAAAAAGAATGGACGAAGACCACGTCCCAGCAGTTCTTATAAAAATTATCCAATCATTTTTAAATCGGAGAAGAAAAACAAGTCTCACCTTCTCGAATACAACAATTTCTAAATATTTATCAAAGGGATGTCCTCAAGGCGGACCATTATCACCTTTATTGTGGAATATAGTCCTGAATGATTTGTTGATCAACTTCGCATCCCCAAATTCTGAAATAATCTGTTATGCGGATGATGTTTCGATTGTTTGCTGGCACAAGACCATAGAAGGGTTAAAAAATGAAACAGAAAGAACTTTAAATTATGTAATACAATGGTGTACAAGAAATAAGCTAAAGCTAAGCCCGGAGAAAACCGGCTTAATACATATGCACGGCAAACAAAATATTCCAATGGGAACTCCAAATTTCATAATAAAACCAGTGGAAGAAGTAAAAATTTTAGGGATAAAATTTTCTAATCACAGAATTAAGTCAAAAATTAACTTCACACCCCACATTAATGATATTCTTTGTAAAATCAACCATATGAAAAATCTTTTATTTTCACTCTGTGGGAAGATGTGGGGATTGGATGCTAAAAAAAGATTAATTTTATATAAAACTCTTTTCAGGCCAATACTAACCTATGGATCTGAAATATGGTATAAATTTATTAATAAAAGAAGTAAGCAAAGATTAAACTCTCAGCAATATCAGATTCTTCTTTGGGTAGTGAGAGCCTATAAAACGACCTCATCAAATTGTATTCATAGTTTGGCAAAAATACCTATTCTCACAGATCAAATAGAATCGTTGATAATAAAATACGATTTGGCCAATTTATCAAAAGAAGAAATTAATGTATTCAGACCGCATGCCCCGACTATAATTCATAACTACATAGAATCAAGAATGGCTGAAACAATAGCTAACACTAATGAAACATTCAGAAAATTTTTCCCATTTGGAATTCCTTTCTATTTTCGTCCGAATTTTTATAACTCACAGTTCGTCACGGGTCATGGTAATTTTGGAGAATTTCTGTCGAAAATCGGGGCAACGGATGATCCTAGCTGTTTCTGTGGAAAAGAAAACCAAGACTCAATGCATTTATTGATGGAATGTCCGATGTTCCACAGCTACAGGGGTAATCATTTTTATCCCATCGAAGAGGTTTGCGAATTTGTATATAACAAAGACACTTATGTAAAATTCAATAATTTTTGTAAGTTCATTTTAGATTTTCTCTTCTGTTTAAGAAAACCATAGTTCAGTTTTAATTGTGTTTTTAACCGGTTATTGTGTTGTATATACTGAATTGTATATAGGTTGCTAAAATAATTTATTTTGGATTTTCTCTTCTGTTTGAGAAAACCATCGTGTGTTTCAGTCTTAATTCTGTTTTTAGTCGGTTATTGAGTTGTATATAGGTTGATAAAATAATCCATTTTGGATTTTCTCTTCTGTTTTTAGAGTGCCATCGTTTAATGTTTTTAGTCCGGTTATTGTGTTGTATAGAATGAATTGTATATAATCTGCTAAAATGTATTTAGGCGCAAGTATCCCGAGCTGGGATATCGCGTCCGATATGTCAAATAAAATAAATAAAAGTCAAGAGTCTAGCTTGGCACCTGAAGCTCTAGAACATATTTTTGCTTGCATTAGATGCACTAAACAGGACCTTTGGGAGAGGCCTTATCATAAAACAGCTTGAGGAGCATGAACTCATGGAATTAATGTAATCTTTACACAAGGGGGAGGGGGGGGGGATAAGAAACAACAACACGGTATACATTATTGTAAATAAGAGAAAACATTTTTTTTTTTGTATCTTGAATTTTATTCACATATATATATTGTGTATACATATATATTATATAAAATTAAAAAAAAAAAAAAACATTTTTAAAATATTTAATTTAAATTAAAAAAACGATTTGAAGATAAAAAAAAAAAAGAATGCCATATAAAATTAGTAAAGTTAAGAATTTACGAGAGGAGAGAGAGAGAGATAAAAAAAAAGAATAAAAAATATATAAATATTGATATCTTTAGTTGTAGGTGTCAGGGTTTTTGTAAGTAGTGGGTCTTCAACATTTTCCAGGCTTTATCCACCTGCAACACCAGAGTTTATTTTCTGAGAATTTCCAATAAAAAAAAGGTAATAAAATAAAGTAGAAACATGAGAAGACACTTCGGGTAGTAAAGACACCTCTCTACAAAGGACAGTTTTCATTGTCAAAATTACCATTTTTACTTTATAGCAACTCTCCGGTAAGATGACACCTCTTTATAAAGGACACTTTTGCTCTGAAATTAAATGTTGTCTTTACAGGGAGGTTTTACTGTATAGAGAAAAAGGGTAAAGCCTGTCTTAGAAGTCACCTGTCTTAGGAGTCATCTGACTTAGGAGTCATCTGACTTAGGAGTACCTGCCTTAGGAGTTACCTGTCTTAGAAGTCCCCTTTCTTAGGAGTCACCTGACTTAGAAGTTACCTGTCTTGGGAGTAAACTATGTTAGGAGGCCACTGTGTTAGGAGGCCCCTGTTTTAAAAGTCACCTGTCTTAGGAGCAACCTGCCTTAGAAGTAACCTGTCCTTAGTGGGAACCATTATCTCCGCTGCCAGATCTTAGGATCCCTTGCCACTGGAAGTCGCATTCTGCTGCCATGATGGGGGCTAGAAGACCTTGCTGTTAAAAGGCCAATTAGCCCGGAAGAAAAGAATGAAGGGAAGTGGGAATCATTAGTTTTCCCATTAATTTAGTTTTCTTAGACATCTAACACTGTCAACTAAAGGCTGAATGTGTTGAAAATCCTATATATTAAGAGCATCATTGAAAAATGCATAAGGAAGAATAGTTTTAGTTTTATTGTAACCAATTTTATCCAACCTGTCTAAGGGGAGTCTTGCAAATGTATTTTTGCTTGGAACCAACAGAAAAAGGTAACAAGACCAAATCCAAATAAATAAACAGTGTGTGACATCTCTGTAGCAGTCTTGTTACAATCATCAGACAAAAGTACTGAATGGTGGTGATGATGGTAACAACGCTGTTACCGAAACGTCACACATTAATTTTTTATTTGAATTTGGTGTATTTACCTTATGATGGCATTAGTTATCTCAAGAGCATGGTAGAGAGAGATGGGATGGTATTTACCTGGGAGTTCGTGAAGTCTGTCTCCCACTGGGAGCAAAACACCACATTGGCTTTGGCTACAAGTTGGCTAGCCTGAGGTTGGCTACGGATTCGGCACAGGGCTTGTTCCTCGGTGAGTTTGTTGCGTTCTTTCAACCTCTCAACAGCCTGCACGCAACACCTGTCAAGTCTCTGGGAGACAATGTGGCAGAGGCTAGCTGACCTCTAGTTCTGGGACAATGGTCACCCAGACTTGGTGGACTGCGGCATCCCATCCTGCCTCCAATAGTACCGCGGCTTCCATGACCACCACTTCCACTCCTGCAGACACCATATGGTTAGCACATCTGGTACAGTGGAGTGGAGGAGCTCTGAACCTCAGACAGCACCAAACAACAAGATTTAGAACAGGCCTTCTCAAGTCATTCTTCTTCTTTCTTATCTCCACTCAATCACACTAAGGTATCAAGCTTGTAAAGCTACCCAATCATGATGGTTGTCTCAAGCCATTAATGATAGAAAATAAAAACAAAATCTACCCCACTTGCCCAAAATGTAGCTTGACACCTGCAGCTCCAGAAAACATTTTAAGCTTGCATTAGATGCACTAAACAGGACCTTTGGGAGAGGTCGCTGCTTATCATAAAACAGCTCGAGGAGCATGAGCTCATGGAATGTTTACACAAGGGAATAAGAAACAACAGCCTCATTTCAAAGAATGCAGACCATGTTCCAGAAAATTTACCTTGTTCCCTATAGGCTTCAATCTGCTGCTTTACTTTGTCGAGGATTCTGGGCCAGACAATCTTGTTCAGCTTCTGCATCTCCTCCTGGACAACAATGACAGTTAAATACCCAGGACATCATCTTCCCCAATTACAATACAAAACCTTTTATAGCACAATTAAGAGAGAATGGTGTCTGCTGGGGATGAGTAGAACTCATCAATGGATGAGCCAATACAGTCAATGATGTGTTTTGAGGTTGTTGTAGGTTGAGAATGCATGAATATGGTTGCTGAATTCTTATGGAGAGTGTGTATGGTTGAAAGCATAGTCTTTGGAATGTTTGGGGCTTTGTACACAATGTGGGAACCTTATTATAGCAACTTTCTTTATAACAGCAACTTGGTTATGATAAAGCACAATTTGGATTAGAGATTATAATACAAGAAAATAAGACCTAATCCAAATAATTTAATAGTGTGTGGCGTTTCAGCAACAGCATTGTCACCATCATCAGACAAAAGAATAAATGTTGTCTGATTTTGTCTGATGATGGTGACAATGCTGTTGCCGAAACGTCACACATTAATAAATCATTTGGATTAGGTCATATCTTCTTTTATAGCAACTTGGTTAAAAATATCCTTATTCCAAAATCCCAAGTTCTAATGTATTAACCATGGTTATAAAACCCCACCAGTGAGTGCAAGTAACCAAATGGTGCTTTGACACATTTGTAAGTGCAAAGTCAAACTGCTTTTAACATGTATAGACATGTGGTGCACTTACAGTAAAAAACAGTCGCCTACTTCTACCCACCATTATTATCATGGCCTGTACCCAGTGTACTAGGGTTAAGCAAAAAAAAAATGGTTATAAAACAAAATCCTTGTCTCAAATGATGTTGTGATAACGAGAATTGAATCTACAATAGAAAATCTGTATGTAAAGGACAACACCTGGTTACAGGGGTTGAATCCCGCATTGGGCACTTTTTATGAATTAAAAAAAAATGTTCCAATGGCCCCCAATTCTTGCAAAAACCCAACCCCAGTGAGTGAAAAGTAACCAAATGTGGCTCTGGCATAATTGTAAGCGCAACAATCAAACTGCTTTCTTTTTTTTTTTACATGTGTAGACATGTGGTGCACACTTATAGTAAAAGCAGTCGCCAGCTTCTACCCACCCTGGTTATCATGGCCTGTATCATGTGTAGTGGGGATAATGAAAATATAAAAAATTCCAGACCAGACTAGTTTCCTATCCACCTGTTAGTACTCCCTTATAAGTAATCTCATCACCCACACAAGATTGTTCCTGCGGAGAAACTGAACAAACTGCTCTTCACCTTATCTACGACTGTCCGAACTTTACAGAAGTGAGACATTGTTTGTTCCTTGACCTAAATTATTTAACTCTCTTACATCAGCCACTTTGTCTATATAAATTTTATGAACTCTGTCGATTAATATATGTAAATTTGTAAATATTTAATTCTAAGTTCTAATTTGTTTATTTTCTCTGTAATAGACGCAAATATTTCAATATTGCGCCTGGTTGAAAAACATCCACAAGATGAAACCAACTGCTGATGTTTGGTGAAGTTAGTATATATCTGAGGCCAATCATTCTAGGGATTATCTATATGTGGTGTGGATTCTATATTATAGATTGCTGGAAGAAATGACAAACTTTTCAAAGGAGAAACACGCACTTAGAGAATATCCTAATTCTTGCTGACCCTTTTTTGTAACCCAACTAGGGAAAAATTTTAAACATTCAAATGTTTAGTTCATTTGCAATCTGTAGCTAATTCCCTTAAGTTAAAACATGTAAAAAACTTCACCTTTGCCGGTCCCAAATCCGGATGAAAGAGGAGGAGGGGGAGCAGTAACAAGCTCTCTAAAAAAACCTGGGCTCAGCTGGCCTGGCTGTAGTACTCTGTAAGGGCTCCTGATCCAGGAATGCAGGATGTCTGTACTCCATGTTAGGAGCAGCTGCACATGGTGTCTGTTCCTCATGTCAGAGGCGGCCATTTCTTTTGGAGCTAAGTCGGCCTGCCACTGAGTAGTGCTCCTAATCTTAATGACAAAGGCAGATACATTCTACTTCACCCAGTCATGATAGTTGTTGAAGAAAACATGTAAATAGAGTGTGTAAAATATAAGAGGGAAATATTTGGGACTAGAACAAGTTGACTACATCAAACCCATTTCAACTTTTATCAAAAAAAGAAAAAAAATCAAGTTTACAGAACAAATTGTTTAGCTACAGGTAGGAGAAAGGTTGAAATAAATATTTTTTTAAATCGCTGAGAACATTTGTTTTTATTATTCTAAAAAAATGTATTTGGAGAATTGACACTTTTACTATTTAGGTAAAATATGAGTAACTGTTGTGAAACACACAACTTACCTTATCGTTTCTTTAAAAGGACCAGTTCTAAATCTTTCCATTTAAAGCCAAAAACAAATTTCCACAGAGGTGATGTAAATGTGTGAAACTGTGTCATTTCAACACCTTATATTGCCTAGATATGAGATAGAAGTCATTGCTTACTTTGCTGTATGTGGCTGGCCCAGAGCATCAAACTTTTTGTTTCTTGGTTTGTAATCTTGCCTTCATATAATGACAGCTTACCATTCCTGAGAGAACTTTTTTTTAGTAGAACCTCCCTGTAAAAGACACCAAGTGGCAGAGCCAATATGTCCTTTAGAGAGAGGTGTCCTCTTACTGGAGAGTTTTTAGATAGTAAAAATTATAATTTTGGCATTGGAAACTGTCCTTTGTAGAGAGGTGTCCTCTTACTGGAGAGTTTTTAGATAGTAAAAATTATAATTTTGGCATTGGAAACTGTCCTTTGTAGAGAGGTATCCTCTTACTGGAGAGTTTTTAGATAGTAAAAATTATAATTTTGGCATTGGAAACTGTCCTTTGTAGAGAGGTGTCCTCTTACTGGAGAGTGGCTAAATAGTAAAAATTATAATTTTAGTGTTGAAAACTGTCCTTTGTAGAGAGGTGTCCTCTTACTGGAGAGTTTTTAGATAGTAAAAATTATAATTTTGGCATTGGAAACTGTCCTTTATAGAGAGGTGTCCTCTTACTGGAGAGTTTTTAGATAGTAAAAAATTATAATTTTGTCATTGGAAACTGTCCTTTGTAGAGAGGTGTCCTCTTACTGGAGAGTTTTTAGATAGTAAAAAATTATAATTTTGGCATTGGAAACTGTCCTTTGTAGAGAGGTGTCCTCTTACTGGAGAGTTTTTAGATAGTAAAAATTATAATTTTGGCATTGGAAACTGTCCTTTGTAGAGAGGTATCCTCTTACTGGAGAGTTTTTAGATAGTAAAAATTATAATTTTGGCATTGGAAACTGTCCTTTGTAGAGAGGTGTCCTCTTACTGGAGAGTGGCTAAATAGTAAAAATTATAATTTTAGTGTTGAAAACTGTCCTTTGTAGAGAGGTGTCCTCTTACTGGAGAGTTTTTAGATAGTAAAAATTATAATTTTGGCATTGGAAACTGTCCTTTATAGAGAGGTGTCCTCTTACTGGAGAGTTTTTAGATAGTAAAAAATTATAATTTTGTCATTGGAAACTGTCCTTTGTAGAGAGGTGTCCTCTTACTGGAGAGTTTTTAGATAGTAAAAAATTATAATTTTGGCATTGGAAACTGTCCTTTGTAGAGAGGTGTCCTCTTACTGGAAAGTTTTTAGATAGTAAAAAATTATAATTTTGGCATTGGAAACTGTCCTTTGTAGAGAGGTATCCTCTTACTGGAGAGTTTTTAGATAGTAAAAAATTATAATTTTGTCATTGGAAACTGTCCTTTGTAGAGAGGTGTCCTCTTACTGGAGAGTTTTTAGATAGTAAAAATTATAATTTTGGCATTGGAAACTGTCCTTTGTAGAGAGGTGTCCTCTTACTGGAGAGTTTTTAGATAGTAAAAATTATAATTTTGGCATTGGAAACTGTCCTTTGTAGAGAGGTGTCCTCTTACTGGAGAGTTTTTAGATAGTAAAAATTATAATTTTGGCATTGGAAACTGTCCTTTGTAAAGAGGTGCCCTCTTACTGGAGAGGTGCTAAATAGTAAAAATGATAATTTTAGTGATGGAAACTGTCCATTGTAGATAGGAAGCAGTCTCTAGTAGGAGTTGCCTCTCATGGAGGTTCTACTGTATTGTGTACACACAACATGTGAAAGAAAAATTGGGTTGAAAAATAAAAAATATTTTAAACTTTAAAATATAATGAAGATAGAAGTGGCCTGGCTGGCATTCATATTTCTTTTAAAAAACTAGCCAAAGTGTCTATTTAAAAAAAAAAAAATAAAATATAGGTTAGAAATATATTTTTAACACTTTTTCTTTTAAACATTTCTACAGCCCTTATACTGCAATGATTAAAAATTGAAACCACTGGGAAGGATTGCTACTGATAAGTCATGCCCCCTTGCTCTTTCAATTTTTAATCAATGCAACTTAGGGACTGTAGAAATAGGTTTTTTTTTTTGCTTATCTCTAGTACATGTGGTACAGGCCATGATAATCATGGTGGATAATCAGTAGGTGACTGCTTTTACTGTAAATGTACCACATGCCTACACATGTGAAAAGCAGTTCGACTTTGCACTTACAAATGTGCCAGAGTCCCGTTTGGTTACTTGCACTCGCTGGTGGGGTTGGATTTTTGCAAGAATCGGGGGCCATTGGAGCATTTTTTTAATTATAAAAATAGTGGCCAATGTGAGAATCGAACCCGGGTTTTAGCGGTCGAAAACCAACAGTTTAGACAGAAATAGGTTTTAAATAGATATGTGGTGAAAAAATGTACAAGAGTGAAATTGTACAGGGATCAGGTGGATAAATTGAGATAAAGACATCTCTTGATTGTACAACTAAAAGTTTTTGATGGCTTTCCAACAGATTGTGCAAGCCATCAACAAATTTTAGTTGATAAGGCACAATTTGGATTTTTATTTTATTTATGCTTATGAGGTGATACAGCAGCGCATTCACAATTAGAGAGGAGACAAAATGAATTAAATCTAGAAAAAAGAAGTGAGGACATATCGGTCATTAAAGTCTGAGAGGCAAGGCCTTCAGCCAGTTCAGGGCTTCTGGGGTGACAGAATGGAGATTGGAGATTCCTCCATTGAATTTGTACAGCGGGCAGTCATCTAGTATATGGGACATTGATTGTGGGACGTTGCAGGCACAATTTGGATCTTTGGAATTTGGATTATAGATAATAAACACACAAGATAATAAGACCAAATCCAAATAAATAAATAAAGTGTATTATTATCACAAATTATTTATTTAGATTTGGTCTTATTACCTTGTGTTTATAATCTATTCTCCAAATTGTACCTTATCATTTTTATAGACTTCAATGGACCTAAGAAGTTATTCACACTAATTATTTATTTGGATTTGGTCTTATTATCTTGTGTTTATAATCTATAATCCAAATTATACCTTATCATTTTTATAGACTTCAATGGACCTAAGAAGTTATTCACACTAATTATTTATTTGGATTTGGTCTTATTACCTTGTGTTTATAATCTATAATCCAAATTGTACCTTATCATTTTTATAGGCTTCAATGGACCTAAGAAGTTATTCACACTAATTATCCATTTGGATTTGGTCTTATTACCTTGTGTTTAACTTTTAGTTGTATGATCAAGAGATTCCTTTTTTCTCAATTAAAAAAAATTATGAATGAAATAGTACAAATGTGAAACTTTACTGGGATGAGGTGAATAAATTAAGGCATCTCTATCGTGTAGCCGAATCATTAACCATCGGCAACTTTCAATTGCACGATAAGGGGATGCCTTTTTCTTAATTAAAAATATATGTTTGAAATAAAAAAAAAAAAAAAAGCATTAAAAATGTATTTCTGAATTTCAGCGATGCACAATTTTTGGGGTTTACCTAGTATGGTTGTCAAATATAGAAATTTTCTAAAGAAGGGCTACCAATCCAATTCCGTGGAAAGGGACATACCTTATCAGAGAAGACAATGGTACCCAAATTGGCCCTGTTGATAGTGCCAGTGGAGGAGTCCAGAACTGAGGGTCCGAAGGCATCGACTACCTCCTGGACTACAGGAGATCCGGGCAGGTAGCACTCATGTCCCAGTCGGTCACAGTCCACCACTCCAGCTCCCAGAGACTTGAGGTGTTCCCGGACTCTGGACTTGCCGCTGGCGATGTTGCCTGTCAGACCAATGATGTAGGGATGGGCTGGGAGGTCAGGCCGGGGCTGGAAAGCAAGGTCAGTGCTACACACATATTGGGATCTCTTATACAGTCAGATCATAGTGATATATGTGTGACTTATACAACAAGATGATGATATAGGGCTTAAATTTATAAATGCCATCTATCGATAAAATTTGTAACAAATTAATTTACTGACCATGTGTTTCTTTTCAATAATATTGAAGTGATGCAGCAAAGAAGATGAAGAGAATATGTGGGCAAGCCAAGAAAAGAAGGTATGCAGGGCCCCCCTCCACAAGGAAGTGTTGATTGACAGATTCCAGAGGAGGGGGCGGCAGACAGATAGTCCAGCTGGTGTCTTCGTGAAGGAAAGAGCTGAGATAGCAGTCGGCCTGAAGGGGTTTGTGCGCCGAGAGGACATCGCAGTCTAGGGGAGAAGTTGTCTGGTGACATCAAGTTCTGTGGCAAGTAGAAGACGGCTTCAAGTTACCTCCGAGGTGTGTGGATGATCCTACAAGGCGGTGTAGTCTAGGCTGCATAGTGTGGAGCGGAACACTTCACAAGAGAACATCCACGGCGCCAAGGATTCTTCTAACGGGGAGGTCGAAGGCAAGTCCCACTGTTGTATTCCTTCTGTTTAGAGCCATAATAAAGTGCTAACTTTAGCTGCAATCCCTTCGAATTAACATTTGTCTTTGTGGCATCCTGAGTATACAAAGTACACAAACGACATCTGGGTACGACGCAACAATATCAAATATTATCCCTACAGACCTTACTGCAATGATATAAGTTATTGTAGTGAACCCTGATAAGCCAAGCCCTCTCATTTAATATCATATATCATTGCAGTAAGGTCTGTAGAGATAATATTTGATGCTATTATTGAAAAGAAACACATTGTCAGTAAATTTATTTGTTAAAAATTTTATGTATTTAATGACTTACATAGACAAAATATTGATTATAGCTTATTGTTTATCTATATAAGTATAAATGAATGTCTGTCTATACTCGATAGATTCATCCAATCCAATCTCCGTGAAACTTTGGGAAATTATTAGGTATATCCCCGGTAAGGTTTTTGAAACATTTTTTTTTAAATCAGAGTTGGGGTTCTAGCACTACTAAGATAAAGTTCACCATCAAACATCAAATATCATTCATTTCATTATATTATTTAATAATTACAAAATTATTGTTCAATTGAAATTCATTTGCAATATTGTTTAATATCGCAAGAGAAGAAGCATGTTTATTCTACCATCAACTATGTATATCTGTGTTTGGTACATATGTTATATTCAAATGACATATATATATAGGGTTAATTGTATTTTTAATTTTCATTTTGATGTATACATTTGATCATTAAAAATTTATGTTTGAGGTATCAAAACTGCCTTTTTGTTCCAACATAGCAACGTGTGGACGGCTACAGCTAGGTGAAGCAGAGTATCAAACATAAAGTTATCTTGACAAGTATAGATTCAGTAGGGATTGTTGGATGTTTGCTAGAATTGTTTTAACAAATGTTCGTTAGGCAAACTTTTACTCGGGTAAAAACCGGGGCGAAAAAAGGTACATTGCTAAATACAGTTATTTACAAATGTTCGTTTGTGGCAATATACTATTCATTCAACTTCAAATTACCGAGTGGACCAATTAATATTGATTTTATTCAACTTATCGAGTATTTTTAAAGGGACCGGGAACAATTTCAAATTATTGAGAGTATAGACAATTGTAGATTCAGTAGGGATTGGATGTTTGATAGAATTGTTTTAACAAATGTTCGTTATGCAAACTTTTACTCGGGTAAAAACCAGGCGAAGCCGGGTACATTCGCTAGTTAGGATATAATGTAGCAAAGTATTTATTATTTTATTAACAGATTATTGATGTTTATATATTTTATTACTCTGTGTAAACTTCCCTCATTGTTTCTCTTGTATTTTATCTATTTTAATTTGTGCTTGTACCTTAAATAAATGGCTGCATTATCCTGAAGTTTGTCTTTCCTAATTTTCTACATGACATTTTAGTGGAGAATGCTGGGTATATTAGGGAAGACAAACAGACAAACTGAAGATCACTGAGAAGACCTTGAAGCCACGGGTGCTGTGATCTACAATTTCAGAGACTGGCTCCAGGATTCCACAGCCGTGTCAAAGCCAAGACTTCCTTCCGAGATGACGATATCCCTATAGACATTACGACAAAAAAGCCGCTCTTCACGCTGCAAGAGAAAAGACGCAAAGCTACTAGGAACAGAGTTCCAAGACTCTGAGGGAATCCTTGGCAGAAGCATGTCAGATCCATGTCAGCCTTTACAATATTTACAAGCTGTGGGTCACAGCATTAATAGGGAAGGAGCTATGTAGCAAAGTATTTATTATTTTATTACCCTGCGTAATCTTCCCTCATTGCTTCTCTTGTATTTTTATCAATTTTAATTTTGTGCCTTAAAAAAATTGCTGCCTTGTCCTGAAGTTTGTCTTTTCTAATTTTCTACAATACACTATATTATTAACTCTCTCCAGGCTAATTATTTATATAAAATATTTGTCATTTTAATTTCCACCACAATACAGTTTCAATACAGGAGTCATAAGGTAACTTAACCAAAATTTAAAAAAAAAGGTAATTTATATGAACTGTTGCAGTAACAATGCTGTAACAGAAACAAAAGGTAAAAAGAGATCAAACCCAAATTATTGAAATGTTTCTAATGTTTCAGTAACACACACAGAGCATTGTTGGCATCATTAGACAAAATGATGAATCTATTGAGTATAGATTCAGTACTTTTGTCTGATAATGGCAACAATGCTGTTACTGAAACATCACAACCATTTCAATAATTTGGTCGCTTGCTACTTTTTATTTTTAATTTCTAATATAAAATTGTACCTTATCACACAGATACAAATTTGAAAACAACAACCAAAAGAATATTTAATTAATTGGGAATACTGATAAATGGCATCTTCTTTTTGTGTAACTCCGCCTTTGCCGGTCCCAAGCCCGGATGAAAAAGGAGGAGGGGGAGCAGTAACAAGCTCGCTAAAAAACCTGGGTTCATCTGGCCCGGCTGATAGTACCCTGTAAGGGCTCCTAATCCAGGGATACAGGATGAGCAGCGTTTTTACTCCATGTTAGGAGCGGCTGCACATGGCATCTGTTCCTCATGTCAGAGGCAGCCATTTCTTTTGGAACTAAGTCGACCTGCCACTGAGTAGTGCTCCCAGTCTTAATGATAAAGGCAGACTAATTCTACTTTACTCAGTCATGATGGTTGTCAAGTCTCAAGCTCTACAAGCTTGATACCTTACTAATATGATTGAGTGGAGATAAGAAAGAAGAAGAGATTTGATCTCTTGCTACTTTTTATTTCTAATCTGTAATATAAAATTGTACCTTATCACACACAAACAAATTTGAAAACAACAACCAAAAGAATATTTAATTAATTGGGAATACTGATAAATGGCACCTTTTTTTGTTTGTTTGTTTATCTTAGTAAGTCTCCCAAAAACAAGTGTTGAGTGAACACAAGGTAATAAGACCAAATCCAAATAAATAAATAGTGTGTGTCTTTTCAGTAACCCCGAAGTTGTTACCAAAAAAAGTTACCAAAACATCACCCACTATTTATTTATTTGGATTTGGTTCTTATTACCTTGTGTTTATAATCTATAATCCAAATTGTGTGCCTTATCAAGTGTTGAGTGGAAACTATATTTCTTACTGTTGCAGACCTGCTCTAGACCCCAAAAAAAAAAAAAGAGCATAGTTGAGGAGAACATCAAACTTCAAGAAAGGGGCGGACATTACATCTCGAATGTAAGAAAGAGAGAGATCAAGTTTCAATTACTCACTTCCTTTGACTGCAGTTTCAAACCACTGGTCATTCTTTGGTCAACCCATAATCCATTTGGGACCATTGGAAATGAAATACTGTTGTTGTTTCTTATCCTCTTTTATAAAGATTGCACAAGTTCCATGAGTCCATGCTCCTCGAGCTATTTTATGATAAGCAACGGCCTCTCCCAAAGGTCTTGTTTAGAGCATCTAATACAAGCTAAAATGTGGAGCTGAAGGTGCCAAGCTACATTTTGGACAAGTGGGGTAGATTAAATGAAATGCTTCTCATTAAATGTTGGCATCGTTGTCCAGGGTGAGGTTTGGTTGTTTAAAAAAAAAGCCCAATTGTTGCAGGTGGGATTTATAAAAATGATCAATTATTCGTTATCACCTTTCTGTTTTAACATTCCCCAGCAATCTGCTGTCATCTTCCTACATTGGTGACCATAAAAGGTAGGGATTAGAAGATTAGTTTTCCTTGAGAAGGCTGACAAGAAAAAGTTGTAATGGCTACCATATGGTAACAACACATCCAGGATAAATATATTATGGATGATGTTTCAGTAACAGTGATGTTACTATCTTCAGACAAAAATATTTTTTACATTCAGTACTTTTGTTTGAAGATTGCAACAATGCTGTTATCGAAACATCACCCATCTTCTTCTTTCTTATCTTCACTCAATCATAAACACAAGGTAATAAGACCGAATCCAAATAAATAAATAGTGTATAACGTTTCGGTAACAGCATTGTTACCATCTTCAGACAAAAGTACTGAATTCAGTTGAAACGTTACACACTATTTATTTGGATTTGGTCTTATTACCTTGTGTTTATAATCTATAATCCAAATTGTGCCTTATCATTCACTCAAACATATTAGGGTATCAATCTTGTAGAGCTTGATGGTGTCTGCTGGGGATGAGTAGAGCTCATCAATGGATGAGTCAATACAGTCAATAATGTGTTTTGGGATTACAAGTTGAGAATTGCAACATCCCTCATAATATATATTGAATTTGGATGTGGTCTTGTTACCTTATGATTCTAATCTGAAGTACAAATTGTTCACCTTAACACATACTGATAATTAATCAAATTTTATTTTTAGTTCCTTGAGAGATATTTTATCCATTTTTTAATGTGTTATCAATTCAGTATGTTCTTGTCCTTCCCTCAAAAAGAATCCTTCCCTACGTGCTGCCACAACATGGCCAGGGGTATGGTCACCAAGGCACGAAGGCTGTTCCACCATGTTCAACTATCTACTTATATATTTGCCTTATTCTGTCTGTTTGTTTGTCTGTTTGTCTGAAGCTCACGGATAGAATGCGCGCTCATTGGCTGCCAGGGAACACGTGTCCTCCCTGCCCCCCTCTAGACAACCCTGTTATTCAAAAACCATACATCCAATCGCCATGAAATTCTGGGATATTATTAGGTATATCCCCGGAAAGGTTTCCGAAAAATAATTTCTTGAATATCTTGAATATCCTTAGAGTTATTTGCAGAATTGTAGATATAACTCGCAAGCAGCGCCGCCATTGCGACGACGGAAATAGGCTTGTTGACCTTGGGTCATCGTGTGAGTCACAGCATGATGCAACAAAAACACTCTCGCGATTTTATTGAAAATAAAACGATATGGTGCCTTTACAATATTATCTTTATTACTATGCAGTTTTCTATTTAGTCAATATACCTAGGTTCATGTTGCAAATGTAATTATCTCTATCGATTTAGTAGGTGAAATGCAAAAATAAAAATAGACATGATGATATCTTTATGAAAATCCACATTTCTAATTTTATATTTTCAAGACACACACAGTTTGGGGTGGGACGTTTCACAAGAGAGACATCCACGGCGCCAATTTATAATTGTAACGAATAGTATTTTAATGAAAACATTACTAAAATATATACGCACTCGGGTAAAACCCGGGCGTTGCCCGGGCCATTCGTCTAGTATGTTAATAAGTGAAGATAGGAGTGGAGGGGGGGAAATTAAGTCATTTGAACATGTACATTCTATGCAGAGAAGGAAAATTTGATTGCCCTATACATTTTGAAAAAGGGGAGGATTCTTCTTCTTTCTTATCTTCACTCAATCATATTAGGATATCAAGCCTGTTGAGCTTGAGATTTTTGAGGATATCTGTTGGGGGAATGAGTAGAGCTCATCAATAGATGAGTCAATACAGTCACTGATGTGGTTTGGGATTATAGGTTGAGAATTACACTTTGTATATAGTGGGGAAACCTTGAAACCATTCAAAAAGGGAGAAGTATCTTCTTTATTTCTTATCTCTACTAAATCATATTAGGTATCAAGCTTGTAGAACTTGTTGATGGTATCTGCTGGGGATAAGTAGAGCTCATCAATGGATATGTCAATACTGTCAATAATGAGTTTTGGGGTTACAGGTTGAGAATTGCACTTAGAATATAGTGGGGAAACCTTGCAACCATTCAAAAAAGGAGAAATGCTGTGATGAAATAATTTTTTTTTTTTTAATTGAGGAATGTGTGGGGAAGGACAAATAAGTAGGTTGTAGCCATTACCAGTTGTGCAACTCACCGTTGGAGGTCGGAGCAGTGTTCCTAGAAGTTGTATCCGCTGTGTGGAGGAGCTAACCTTGTCTTCTGGATGGACGGAGATGGAGCAGCCGTCGTCCACCATGTCTATACAGTGGATGTGGAGCTTAGTCAGTCCCTGTCAACACAACATCTAATACAATATAATGTGGCTTATGATTGTAAAAAAACATTTGACAGGTTTTACTGCAAATGTTTCTTTTGAACGAAAAATCCGTAATTTATTTTTGTGGTGTATTTAGGTTGATTTGAAAGTAGAAATATATTTTAGGCTTTATTTATTTAAATGGCTTTTATTATATTACACCGTATTAGATGCAAACTTAAGAATTACAAGTTAACAATCGAATTATAGGGTGATAAATTATATGTTATGATATATACAATATATCGCAGAATCTGTGGATTTAATATTATTATTATATTAATATATTATATAATTAAAATATAAATATACGACAATTTTAAGGAGAAATAACAACTATTTCTATCCTTAGGGATAAAGGATGAATTGTGAAGAGTAATGATGAACGGAAAAATAAAAGTGTCCAGGGATGGGAATCGAACCACAGTGTTCCGCTTAACAGGCAGATGCCATGTCTACTAGGCTATCTTTTACTTATCTGGGGATAGAGCAAGTACAGTATAGAACCTGTTTAATTCAACACTGTGATAAGCCACAATTTGGATTATAGATTATAGCTACAAGAAAATAAGACCTAATACAAATAAATTAACAGTATGTGACGTTTCAGTAACAGCGTTGTTACCATCATCAGACAAAAGAATAATTTTATTCTTTTGTCTGATGATGTCAACAAGGCTGTTACTGAAACGTCACATACTATTAATTTATTTGGATTAGGTCATTGGACTTTAGAATTCTGATGTTATTATACCAAAGTGTGGCTGTTATAATGAAGAGTTTTCACTCTGTATTGAAATTTTGAAGAAAGATTGATGGATAAAAGGTAGTGCTGTGATGCTGTGATATTTTTCCTTTTCAGCACACACACACACACACTTTTGTCTGATGATGGTTACAACAGTGTTACCGAAACGTCACCCATTCAGATAATCCCAGTGATGCCAGTAGATCTTTGTGTGTGTGTAGCCACTTTACAATAACCAATTAAAAAAGAAGAACCTTTATCTAAAGGAGATTTTATCTCAAAGTGCTGAGTCAGGAAGTGTTAATCTAATCCACTGGTATCAAAGACAAGATCCAAAACAAGGGAATACTTTGGGGGATGTTTCTGAATCAACAATGTTACCTGACATCTGTCGTCTACAGAGAATTCTAGCTCTGTACCCTACACCAGCTCCTGTTGACTATGTACAATTTGGATTATAGATTAGAAACACAAGGCAATAAAGTCAAATCCAAATAAATAAATAATAAACATTTTCCAAGAAAAATGAACCTGCTTGGTGCCACCTCATGAATTAGACTTCCACTGACATTGTAAATAAAATATATAAAGACTTAGGTCTGAAGGACAGAGTCCAGGTAGTTGGCAACTTCTGTACATGGCTCCAGGAACCTGCTGGGTTAACCAAATACAGTTACAACCTGTCTATAGTTCCCCCTCTTGAGACTCACCAAAATAGGGTGCTATAGAGAGGGGGTGCTATAGACAGGTCACTTGTAATGTAAAATGTTTACATTTTAATGTTTAAAATCGGGTGCTATAGAGAGGAAGGTGCTATTTAGAGGGGGCGACAGGTTTAACTGTATATAATAACTAGGTTATTATATACAGTTTTAGATAGAGGTTCTTCTTTTTTGATTGGTTATTGTAGAGTGTCTACACACAAAGATCTACTGACATTGCTGGGATTATCTGAATTGTAAATAGGAGCCTTTAAGGTAATAAGACTGAATCTAAATAAATAAATAACATGTGATGTTTTGGTATCAACGTTGTTACCATCATCTGATAAAAGTACTTATAAGAAAAACCATGTTGCGATATTTTTTCACATCCTGTACTTTTGTCTGATGATGTACGACATTTTGGTAGCAGCATTGTTACAATCATCAGTTAGTATATTCTAACTATTTAAAACCATACTGTGATATTTTTTTCTCATTTGGTACTTATGTCTGACGATATGTGACGTTTCGGTAACAGCATTATTACCATCTCATCAGAATTAGTACTCTTAACTATTTAAAAACAAGCTATGATATTTTTTTCTTCTTCAGTACTTTTGTGTAATGATGGTTACAACAGTGTTACAGAAATGTCACCCACTATTTATTTATTTAGATTCAGTCTTATTATCTTACAGGCTCCTATTTACAATTCAGATAATCCCAGTGATGTCAGTAGATCTTTGTAGCCACTGTACAATAACCAATCAAAGAAGTAGAATCTCTATCTGAAGGACAACACCTAGTTATTATATATTTGGTTAACCCAGAATCCTGGAACCACTTACAGAAGTCACCAACTACCTGGATTGCCCTTCAGACCTGAGTCTTTTAATATTTTATTTACTAATGCTCCAATGGCCCCCGATTCTTGGAAAAGTCCAACCCCAAAAAGGGGCTCTGGCATATTTGTAAGTGCAAAGTCAAACTGCTTTTCACATGTGTAGACATGTGGTGCACTTACAGTAAAAGCAGTCGCCTACTTCTACCCTCCATGATTATCATGGCCTGTTTCACATGTACTAGGGATAAGCAAAAATATATTTACAATGAAAGCGGAGGTTCAATTCATGAAGTGGCACCAAGATGCTTTTTCTTGGAAAATTTTTCCCAGCAATGCTGGAACACCTAGTTACAGAGCCAATGTGTCCTTTAGGGAGAGGTGTCTGCTTAACAGAGAGAAACTAATTATTAATAGAAGGCATTTTGGTGATTGAAACTGTCTTAGTAGAAAAGGTGTCCTCTCTGTGTCCTCTCATGGAGTATGTTCCACTGTAGTGGCATAGGATTTGAGAGAAGTATTGAGGTGTAATACAAAGATAATGACAGAAGAAGTTGCAATAAGACATTGTTTAATATACAAAAAGTTCAAAACAATCTAAGGCCTACCTTCTTCTTCCTCTCCTCATTGACCATGTCGGCCCCACGGAGGGTCTCCCTGCTGGCCACTAGACACTCCAGACAGGGGTCCACTGTGGAGGGGCCGTAGGGGTCCGTGATCCCTGTCAGGTTGTATTCCAGGGTAGGGTCCATCTCACGGAGTATATGCTCTAGGGCTTTCATCCTTTCTGGCAGAGGCTCAATGAGCTCTTTCAGGACTTTCTCTGAGCACACATTCAACTTGACATTGCTGCACTGTCCTGGGAGACTGGGCAATGGTCTTTATAGACAGGTGGTCTGTCTGTCCTGTAGCACAGAGGCATTCTGTATAGACAGGTGGTCTATCTTACATGTAGGACAGAGGTAATCTGTATAGACAGGTATATCCATGCTGTTGCTACCACCCCAGTTGGAATGACAGGAATCTACTACTTGGGACCTTAGAAGTATGAGGTTATAACAAAGTTGCCGTTAGAAAGTAGTGATTTTAAAATGAGGTGGAGTTGTAAACATCTTATCCCCACCATGATAATCATGGCCATTTGGGCTATGTCATACCACTATGGATAGCTACCTACTATGGAGTAAGGGCCCATCAGAAATTCCAATAGTTAGGCGTTCCGTGGTACGTAGGACTGCCTCGGAGAGAAGCAGTTTGTGGCCGTTGTGGATCCTGTCGAAGGTGCCGCCGAGGACGACGTGGTTGTAGACCCTCAGGTGCTCCTCGCTGTGGTAGGCATGGCTGGCGTGGGAGTCATGGTCTATCACCAGCTGCTCCCAGTGTGCCGGGGCCTCCAGGTTACAATGGGAGGCCAGCCACCCACGGAACTCTGCCGAGATATTGTCTGACAGGACCACATCATAGCGCCGCTTGAGATTCTGAAGTATGACCCGTACATCCAGATTCCTACATTCCTGAGAGGCAGCGTAGTAGATGACTGGAATGAGCTTGGAGACTTCTGTGGTCCGGGGATTGGGAGCAGATGGATAGATCCGGATGTAGAGCCGTTCTGTAACCTTCTTCTCAGCCTGCTTGAGGAACTTGTTCACATTCCGGAGGAGGTGCTTCACCGGAGATGTCAGCACCATTAGTCCGACATCCCCCACCATGCTGGACACAAGGCAACACACTGTGTCAACTGGTAGGTGGGGAACAATTGGTCAAGTGAAACAATATAACTACAGTCCAATGAGAAACTACCTAGAAACATGGATGAACTCTCCTGGAGATGGTCTCTTATCAGAGACTCATGCCAGGCCAAGTCATGAGGAATCTTTCAATGGAGTCTCTGATGAGAGAGATCACCTCCTGGAGAGACCTAGTTTAACCATGTTTTTAGACTATTTTTCATTGTACTATTTTCATATTTTCATTGTACTACTATTTTCATTGTACTATTTTCATATTTTCATTGTACTACTATTTTCATTTTACTATTTTCATATTTTCATTGTACTACTATTTTCATTGTACTACTATTTTCATATTTTCATTGTACTACTATTTTCATTGTACTACTATTTTCATATTTTCATTGTACTACTATTTTCATTGTACTACTATTTTCATTGTACTATTTTCATATTTTCATTGTACTACTATTTTCATATTTTCATTGTACTACTATTTTCATTGTACTACTATTTTCATTGTACTACTATTTTCATATTTCATTGTACTACTATTTTCATATTTTCATTGTACTACTATTTTCATATTTTCATTGTACTACTATTTTCATTGTACTACTATTTTCATATTTTCATTGTACTATTTTTATATTTTCATTGTACTATTTTCATTGTACTTTAGAAAAAGATTTAACTGTAAAACAAGGTAATAAGACCAAATCCAAATAAATAAATAGTGTGTGACATTTCGGTAACATCGTTGTTACAATCTTCAGACAAAAGTACTGAATGATTACATGACATGATTACAATGAGTACAGATTCAGTCCTTTTGTCTGAAGATGGTAACAACGTTGTTACCGAAACGTCACACACTATTTATTTATTTGGATTTGGTCTTATTACCTTGTTTTATGATCTATAATCTAAATTGTGCCCTATCAGATTTAACTGTCTTTACCGGTCCCAAGTCTGAATGAAAAAAAGAGATGGAGGAGCAATAACAAGCTCGCTAAAAAACCTTGACTCAGCTGGCCCGACTGATAGTACACTGTAAGGGCCCCTGATCCAGTGATACAAGATGAGCTACGTTTGTACTCCATGTTAGGAGCAGCTGCACATAAGAAGGCACCTCTCTTCAAAGGACAGTTTTTATCACCAAAATCAGCATTTTTTTTACTAATTAGTAATTCCCCTATAAGAAGACACGAGAGACCTAGTGTAGTCGTGATTTCAGGGTGGTCTCTCAATGGGGCAACTAATTCTAAAGTCCCAAGTTTCAAGTCCCACTTGTTTAAAAAAACTGTGGGTATAACACAACACACAACACAACACACAACAACATGGTTACTGTAGAACCAAAATAATCAGTGGACGAGTGAGTAACACCCTCGATTCCCGAAAGCCATGAACCGGGATCGAATCCCACGTTAACATTTTGTTTAATATATGAATAACCTTCACATATTATTCATTGTTGCAAATATCAAAAACTAGGTTGCTCTCTCTTTTTGAGCTGTACCTAATAAAGTGATATTGGAACAAGGGACAAGTACAGTAGAACCTCCATGAGAGGACACTTGCGCTAGAAGACACATCTCTACAAAGGACAGTTTTCATTTATAAAATTACCATTTTTTACTATTTTGCTACTCTCCCGGTAAGACGACACCTCTCTCTAAAGGACACTTTGGCTCTGCAATTAGGTGTTATCCTTTACAGGAAGGTAGTTCTACTGTATAACATAACCTTGGTGATGCTGTTATAGGGAGGTTGGACTGTATTATGCGCACATGTGACACAGACCCTCCAACTAAACAGAAGGGAATCGACATAGTTGGCCAGATGGAAATCTGGTCACCTGCGCCCTCTAGTCTATAAAGAGGGAGCCAAAAGCTTCCCCATGTGCACTAGGTGCAAAACCGAAGAGGCCACTCCCCAACATATACTAAATTGTATCGGAAAGGACAAGAGATCCCTGTACAGAGAACCAAGAAGAGTTCTTGAGCTTCTTTATGAGCACGACCTCCAAGATCTTGTCTAATTTAGACTAAAAGGATAAGTAAAAAAAAAAATGCACATATGTGATCAAAATACAAATAATGGGGAAAAGGAACCCAGGTTAATCACCCCAAAGCCAGCAGCAAAACCCAGCGCTATCTCAGATAGAATCCTGATAGATAAAACTTCTTGTTGGACTTTGCTCCTTTTCTCATTTGGGCAACACACTGAAGCTTATCTGTGAGAGAGATAACCTTAGCCTAAATATGTTTTGGAAGGAAAAACAAATTGCAAAATACGATAACTGAAAACCCACTTTGATGAGGTACAATTCGAGTTTATAGATTTAAAAAATCGTGGGGGTATAAAAAGACCAAATACAGTAGAACCTCCCTGTAAAGGACACCTAATTGCAGAGCCAAAGTGTCCTTTAGGGAGAGGTGTCCTCTTACTGGAGAGTGGCTAAATTGTAAAAATGGTAATTTTGCAAATGAAAACTGTCCTTTGTAGAGAGGTGTCAGCTAGCGGGGTATCCGTTAAAGGGAAGTTCTACTGTATAAATAATATGGTGTTTTAAACATAGCTTTGTAAACATCTTCAGGCAATGATAATGTACAATTTGGATTAGAGATTAGAAACATAAGGTACCAAGACCAAATACAAATAATAGTGTGCGTAACAGTTGGTCTTGTTACCCTGTGTATCTTCAGGGACAAAAGTACTGTATGCAAAATTTTATTTCTTTACATCCAAGTACTTTGGTCTGAAAATGGTAACAACACTGTTACCGAAACATCATATATTTACCTTATGTTTCTTATCTATAATCCAAATTGTGTTACCTTATTATATTAAGAGTCTGTGGGAAACACAAAATTGTGGTATATTTTCTCCAAGGGTAAATTTAGAAACGCAATCTCTGTATTTTGGTTGATCTTTGATTATAGCTTAATTTTTTTCCCCTAATGCATGATAAAGCACAATTTGGATTATAGATTATAATTAAAGAAAATAAGACCTAATCCAAATAATTTATTAGTGTGTGATGTTTTGGCAACAACATTGTCACCATCAAGTTGTCTTAAAAAACTATTTTTCCTTATCTGTTATCTTGTTTAAACACTTGATAACAGTACTCTTTGAGAACTTGCTGAAATATCTTTTCTCGTTTATTCTTTTGTCTGATGATGGTGACAATGTTGTTGCTGAAATGTCACACACTAATAAATTATTTGGATTAGGTCTTATTTTCTTTTATCCTCTAATGCATCTTCTTCTTTCTTATCTCCACTCAACAATCATATCAGGTATCAAACTTGTAGAATTTGAGATGGTGTCTGCTGGGAGGGATGTAATGAAAGAATTAACTAGAATAAGGAAGTATTTGAATGCCAGGTCAGATGAAGCTCCTGAGTCAGAACTGACAGCCCCCTTAGGAAAACTTTGGTTCCCAAACAAGTTCCCAACTCACTATATATTTACCTGCCATAGGCCGCATTATATTGTGTAATAATCACTTTATATAATATTTACGAGCGGAAAAATATGTCCAGGGTAGCCTAGTGGACATGGCATCTGCCCAGTAAGCGGAACACTGTGGGTTTGATTCCCATCCCTGAATACTTTTATTTTTCCGTTTATCATTACTCTTCACAATTCATTCTTTCATACTTCATCCCTAAGGTTAGAAATAATCGTTATTTCTCCTTTAAAAAATTTCGATATTTTGTTCAAAAGAAACACATGCGGGATAATTTTCAAATGTCGTTCTGCAATCATCTGTATGAAGAAAGGAAATTTACTTTATAATAATACGAGAGCTAATCATTTATCACTCTATGCCCTGCTGTCAGAAACGGTGAAAAGTAGACACAATAGATTTATTCAAATTTTGTGAGAAGAAGAGAAAGATGAGAAACGTGTGTAAATTATTTTCCTTTTTTTTTTTTGGGCTCATGTTAATACTGAATTGTATATAGTACTTGATTTATGTTCAATTAAAACCATTGCTATACAGGGAGAATCCTGTATGGGGCTATATATATATATGTATGTGTATGTATATATCATACTTACATAATCTTTCTTTTTCTGTATATTCCCCACTTTCACAGGCCTATCTCTCTTGTAATCTCGGGGAGAATCCTCGATAAGACCAGTGTGTCTTAATAAAGGCTTTTGTGTGTGTGTGTGTGTGGGGGGGGGGAGGGGCTTTGCTCCCTAATAAAGGTTTTTGTATGTGATTCCCAACCAAGTAGGTAAGGGAAGGGGGCTCTTCATAACCTTGATCGATACAACTTTGTGTAAACACAAGGTAATAACACCAAATAAATAAACAGTGTATGACATTTCTGTCACAGCATTGTTACCATCATCAGACAAAAGTACTGAAGTTGAGTATTGTGAAAAAAAAAAGTACAAATGTGATATTGTACTGGGATAAGGTGCATAAATTATGAAAAAGGCATCTCCTTATCGTGCAACTGAAAGTTGCTGATGGCTTGCGCCATCAATCAGAATAAATATCAACTATTCTCTTTGATTTTTAATTATTCCAGAATTGGTCAAATACCCATTCTTGATTAATCAAGAAAAGCTAACCACAGACGCGTTTCGGGCTGTTGGCCCCCATCAGCGTGGTGAAAGCTGTACCTGAACGACCAAAAGTACTATTTATTTATTTAAACTTGATTTTATTATATACCTTGTGTTTGTAATCTATAATTTCAAATTGTACCTTATCACAAACTTGAAGCAAAAGAATACCAATCAGATCACAAATCTGTACAGACAGTTAGTATTGAGAGCATATTCAAGAGATATATATCAAAATACAAATTTACATATCGTTGTGTGTCAACAAGTCACCAACCAGATGGCATATGTGACCGTATAGAGGGGTTGTATAAGAGTTTAAAATCATTCAGGATGTTATTGGTTTCTAAGGAATGTTGTCTAATCCATAATTTAATGTAGAGTCTGGAAGGAAAAGCTAATTCTCAAACTCGATGAACTTGGAATAGAGGGAAGTATGCCGAGTTGAATCAGCAATTTTCTATCCAAACGCATCATACAGGTTAATTTCAACAACATCAAATCAAAAACCCACTCGTATTTACCAAGGTCTACCCCAAGGATCAATCCTAAGCCCTATTCTTTTCAATATTTACCTAAATGATGTACACACTTTCATCAAACCACCACCAGCTAAAATTGCCCTTTACGCAGATGATATAATCATCTGGGTTTCCAAAAACAACCTCTCCAATGCAGAACACTCTCTGAATAAAGCCATGAAAAATCTGCAAAAGGTAACTCAGAAACTGAAATTATCCATTAACATCAGCAAATCTGAAATCAGCCTCTTCACCATCAACAACCCTCTTCGCCACTGGACCCCAAATATTTCCTTAAATAACTCAAAACTCCAATATTCAGATTCCCCAAGATATCTTGGTGTCACACTCGACCCTGCACTCACTTTTAAAAAACATATTGACACCATGATAAGCAAAGCCAAAAATAGGCTCAAAATCCTGAAAAAAATATCAGGCTTAAACTGGGGTGCAAATGCCAATATCTTATGCACAACGTACCTTGCACTCGTAAGACCTATTTTGGAATAAGCTACACCAGCCTGGATCAATGCAAGTAAAACTAACCTATCCAAAATAGACAGAATCCAAGCAAGCGCAGCTAAAATCATCAGCGGGTTTCGAGGATCCTGCCCAAACCGCATTGCTGAACTTGAGTCCAACCTTCTTCCCCTGCACCTAAGAAGAAAAATCTGCTTTTCAAAATTTATAACCAATAATATTAACTCTCCAAAAGAACATCTTACAGGAAAATTTATTAGAAATTGGGTCCCAAACCAAAGACTAAAACGCCCCACTCTTCTCAACCTGGCTCACAACTCTAATCCTTTAGACATCCCAATTAATCCCAAACACAGAACTTCCTATCCTCCACACAGAACTCGCAACAAACTCACCTGTTTCCCTCATCTACCAGACAATCCCCACAAACATGAAACTCAGCCAGAATTACTTAAAGTTCTTGGCCTCCAAATCATTGAAGAAAATAGCTCCCTCTTCGACATCACAATTTACACTGATGGTAGCCAACTTGAAACTGGACTGTCTGGCAGTGGAATTGCTATCTACAAAGATTATATCCTGGAAAAAAATCTCCCTTTCCCACCCTAGACACCTTTCAGTTTATAAATCAGAACTCTCTGCTATAGATACGGCTCTAAAAGACATCAACATCAACTCGCCAAGCAAAATAATAATCTACTCCGACTCAAGAGCAGCCATTTATACCCTTCAAAGCTGCTTCTCGAGTCAAGAACCTCTCCTCAAGAGCGTTGCTAAGTCTGTAAACTGACTTCCAGCCAACAGCTCTGTCACAGTGCAATGGCTTCCAGCTCACGTTGGAAATCCTGGTAATGAGCTGGCAGACTCTCTGGCAAAGACTGGAGATCTTGGCCTATATCTGAAGCCAGGGATCCACCACCCAACTAGACGAAAGAGACCTCCTCCGTACCATCAAAACCCAATGCCTGCAGGAATGGAAATCTAATGCTGCACACATGACTGGTACAGAGCAGGAGGGACAAGCACCGGTTCTGTCCTCCCAAGAGAACAACAGTCTTTGATTTCCAGACTTAAGTCTGGTCATCTATGGACAATGACTTTCCAGAATGGTTGCAAGGTTTTCCCACTATGTACTAAGTGCAATTCTCAACCTACAACCCCAAAACACATTATTGACTGTATTGACTCATCCATTGATGAGCTCTACTCTTCCCCGGCAGACACCATCAAAAGTCTCAAGCTTTACAAGCTATAAATATGATTGAGTGGATAAATGATAAGGTACAATTTGGATTATAGATTATAAACACAAGGTAAAAAGACCAAATCCAAATAAATAAATAGTGTGTGATGTTTTGATAACAACCCTGTTACCGAAATGTCACACACTATTTATTTGGATTTGGTCTTTTTACCTTGCGTTTAAAATCTATAATCCAAATTGTGCCTTATCATGGATTAAGTCTTATTCTTCTTCTTTCTTATCTCCACTCAATCACACTAAGGTATCAAGCTTGTAAAGCTTGAGATTTTTGATGGTGTCTGCCAGGGAAGAGTAGAGCTCATCAATGGATGAGTCAATACAGTCAATAATGTGTTTTGGGGTTGCAGGCTGAGAATTGCACTTAGTACATAGTGGGAAAACCCTGCAACCATTCTGGAAAGTCATGGATTAAGTGATGTTAAACTTTGTTACAAACATCACTTGGGATCAAGATTTTAGGCTTCATATAACCAATATGAAAAAATAGTACAAATGTGATATTGTACTGGGATGTGGTGTAAATGGTTAGTCAGCCCAAAACACGTACGCAGTTAGATTTTCTTGATTAATCAACTATGGGTATCTGGCCAATTCTGGAATAATTAAAAATCAACGAAGAGTTGATAATTATACCGATAGATGGTGCAAGCCATCAGCAACTTTCAGTTGCCCCGATAAGGAGATGCCCCCCTTTTTTTTTTTCTTCTTATAACCAAGTTTCTGTTATAAAAGAGGCTGTTATAACAAGGACCACTCTTTTTGGTTCTCAAGGCTTTTAGACACAGCCTTTAAGCCACACCATAAGAAAGTTGCCTCAAGGTTTGCATTCCATTATGGATATACAAAGGAAGGAGAAGCTGGACATCCTGATGTCCGAGACCTACCTTTCAGCAAGGGACCATATTAACAAACTACAACTGATAAGGAACCATAGAGATAGTTTCCATCATTCTTGGTACCAAATAGAAAACCTCAAAAAACAGAGCCTCCAACTAAACAGAAGGAAGTCGACACAGTTGGCCAGATGGAAATCTGGTCACCTGCGCCCTCTAGTCTATAAAGAGGGAGCCAAAAGCTTCCCCATGTGTACTAGGTGCAAACCTGAAGAGGCCACTCCCCAACATATACTAAATTTAAATCTATTACTTATATTCTTCAGAGGGGGGATTTCAACCTTCATTATATACTAAATTGTATTGGAAAGGACAAAGGACCCCTGTACAGAGAACCAAGAAGAGTTCTTGAACTTCTTTATGAGCACAACCTCCAAGATCTTGTCTAATTTAGACTAATAAAAGGATAAGTAAAAATGGATCTACATTATTCCATATCAGAGATGGCACTGTCCAAGATAAATATATCAACTCCTAATGAATTAGGAGTTGATAACACTGCATATACAGTAGAATCTCCCTTTAGTGGACACCTCTCCACAAAGAACAGTTTTCATTTGCAAGATTACCATTTTTACTATTTAGCAACTCTCCGGTAAGAGGACACCTCTTCCTAAAGGACACTTTGGCTCTGCAATTAGGTGTTGTCCTTTACATGAAGGTTCAACTCCGCCTTTGCCGGTCCCAAGCCCGGATGAAAAAGGAGGAGGGGGAGCAGTAACAAGCTCACTAAAAAAACCTGGGCTCAGCTGGCCCGGCTGATAGTACCCTGTAAGGACTCCTAATCCAGGTATACAGGATGAGCAGCGTTTGTACTCCATGTTAGGAGCGGCTGAACATGGCGTCTGTTCCTCATGTCAGAGGCGGCCATTTCTTTTGGAGCTAAGTCGGCCTGCCACTGAGTAGTGCTCCCAGTCTTAATGACAAAGGTAGACACATTCTACTTTACCCAGTGTGGAAATAAGAAACAAGAAGAAGAAAACATGGAGGTTCTAGTGTATATTTATTTAAAAATGGAAAAGTAGCATTAAAATACTTCTAATTTTTATCGAAAGTGGGTGCTAAGTTATTGATAATATTCAAATCTATTTGTTATACATTGGATCTAATAAGAATTTAATCACCCTTTTATAAATAATTGATCTGATTTTTATAATAGATTTCTTTTTGTGGAGAGAATACAGAACATCTCTGTAAAGGATAAAACCTAGCTGCAGAGTCAAAGTGTCTTTTGGGGAAAAATGTCCTCTTACTGGAGAGATCTAATTGAGGAAAGAAAAAAAATATGATCAATTGTTTGTTTTACCTTTAGGCTTTATTAAAATTTAAAAATGGCTGTGAAATACATTTTTAAAAATCAAAATATATAATTATATCATTTTTTTAAATCTCTTATTGAAATAATTATTCACTTACTCAGCTATAAATTTCTTCAAGAATTTATTAAAATTTGCAAATTATTTTTAAAAAAAAAACTTATTTGAGAGAGTATGAGTGAATAATTTTTAAATATATATTTCTGCAAATTTTCCTATGCAATGTTTATGTTCAAACAATTAATGATCTCTTTTATGAAATCAACATCTATATTTCATATTCATATCATCATATTGTAAATTTATAAGTATGAAATTAAAAAAAAAAAATAAATGCTTGGGATTAAATATGTCAATATAGAATTTTCCATTTGATAGGTGGGTAGAGAAAAATATTTCGTTTTATAGACTTTCTAACATCAAATATATTCAAACATTAAAGTTCAAAATGTCATTTATAACTATTTAATCCAATTTCGGTGTGTTGAAATTATTTTATTTTTTTTATTTTAAATATCCTTTAGAATATTGGATTTTAACCCTTTTTATATATATTAAAATCTTCTAGAACTCTTTATTTTATTAAATTCTGAGTTAACCTACCTTATTCAATAGTTATTTTGTTTTTAATCTTTCTAAATACGGAGGTTTTAAAAGCCGAATAGATAAATACCGATACTACTTTTCCTGGTGATTACCCAAAAGTATCACAGAGTAAAAATGTCAAAATAAACAAATAGGTTAAAAGTCTGATTTTTTTTTTTAATGGTATCATTGAACCATTTTAGAAAAGGATAAAAATATTCTATATAATAATTTTAAAAGCTCTCTTAATAAATATTTAAATAAATCTTTAAATGAATAAAGCCACTTAATAAAGAGGTATTATTCTATTTTATGCATTCAACACATTAAAAGCAAGTGATTGAAATTGATGCGACTTTTATCATATATAGGTTTTGCAATTTTAAAACTACATTTTATACCTAAATAACAACATTTTAGTGACAACATTTTTTACTTTAATGACGACTTTTTATTTTTATATAGGTTTTGTAATTTTGAGACAATATTTATAGTTTAATGACAATATTTACACTTTAATGACAACACACATTTCCCATTTTAATAACATTTAACGCTTTAATAAATATTTTTCATTTATATAACAACATTTTGCACTTTAATAAAACATTTTCATTTTCAAACGTCATTTTTCAAATTTTTTAACAATTTTAGTAAAAATAATTTCAATTTTAATATAAATACTTTTATTTTAATTGAAAATCGTCTATTTTAGACATTTTTATATTCTTTTAATTAAGCATTAGAAATAAAGCATGGATGGCTTTTCTTGATTTATGAAGAAATTGGGTTGGCCAAATAAAAGGGAACAGGTTAAATCAATGTTTAGTTAATTTCTATTCCACTAGATGGCGCTCTGCCATCTAAAAAGCACATGTGCTTTTGATCACGATATGCCTTCTTTATTTTTAATATATATGCATTTTCATAAAAATCGATTCAGCAGAAAGAGGATGTTTTCTTGTGTTAGGCTAAATTTTACTCAAGTAAAACCTGGACGAAACTAGTATTCCATAAATTGGTCTGATATCAAATTTGTTTTTTGTAAATTCAATTCATAAATAAAAGCTTAATGTTTATTTTGAGTTTATATTTTTTCATTTGTTTTCATACAAGCTAGAAGATTACTACTTCAGCGCACTTGCTTATATAGTGGTAGTTTCCTCGTGTTTGGAGCCTTATTTCGCTTTTAAAGAAGAACTGTTGGGACACGTTTTTAAACCATACCCCAACAGAAGGCGTATGTATAATCAAATCAAATGGATACATGGCTTCCCTCCCACATAGACTTACAGACCACTTTTTGCCCAGAAACCTAGACAATTGATGACACCAGACTTCCATGCCGAAAGCTGATGCCTGGTGAAGAAGACACCAGTGACATCCAGAGACATCCGCGCTGGAAGCTGTTGTTCCATATGTACATATATTCCCCTCACCAAAAATTTAGGTAAAGGTGACCAGAAAAAAAAAATGGAGAAGGAAGATCTCTAAAAGACTGAACCTTATAAAATATCCTTCCCGAGAAAGGAAAGCGTTATATTACAGTTCAAGTGAAAAGGGGCCTGTGTCGATTTTTAGCTAAGACGGAGGGGGGGCGATATATATATACCGTCCCGAGAAAAAGGGAGGATAGTATTTCAATCCATGTGGAGGGGGGGGCCTGGGGTCTGAAATTTTACACTATCGCCGTAGCTGTTGCTCTCTTTAGATTTTTTTGTTTTGGTAATACTATATGTTCTATTTTGATGGGAGAGGCCTGGGGCGTCTATGAAATTGCATACTGGAGCCGTTGGCCATTTTGATTGGTGTTTTCTTTCGGCGAATGAAAATGCCAGCCAATAGAAACTTTGGCTCGGCAGCGAATGAAAACGGAGAGAGACATGAATAAAAGAGGGTTTCTTGGCCAAAAGGCAGATTGAATCGGAGTCGCTCAGTGAGAGGACAGTCTTCAGACGGGAGATCAGACCTTTGCCGGCACTTTCGAGAAAAGGTAAGCCATTTGTCATTATGACTTAGCGCTCCCCCCTTTTTTTGTGTAGTAACCAACCTAGATTTCGCATGGGCCCTAAAGGGCTATAAAGTAACTTCAGGTCACCTCTATCTAAATTTTTACTATGTAAATAGCATATCTCGTCAGTATAGACATGTTCCCAAATTTTAATTTACTTAAATAAATATCTAGAGAAATTTTCTTGTTTCCTCTCATACATATTTCATTCCTTTTGCTTTATGGTACTACCCCCCACACCTTAATTTCACAAAGTGTACAAATTATAAAACAACCGACTCTGTTGAAATAGAGTTGTGTACTATATCTTTGCTGTGATATATTGACACAGCAACAGTTGCAAAATTACGACTTTATTAGGGCTACTTTGAGGGTAATTATCTGTCAGGTTTTAGTAATGTTTGTACTTTTATGTGTTTCAGTGCGTTATTCCATCATATTTACCATTATACCATATTTTCTGATTCCTCGGGCTATTTTTACGCTGTTAGGAGGGTACGGCATGATGCAAACAGATTTGTATGTTTGACTATTGTTTTGTTATTTGGGCTATAAAAATGTCTTAATGTGAATCTATTTACAGTTGATCTGTAGAAATTATAGAGATCTGTTGCTATAATTTTCCTCTATGAAATAGCTCCCAGCGTCTTCAGTGGGTTGCTAAACCTCCAGAAGGAGTCTTTTATAGATTGCCCAATTTAATAACGATTTCATGGGTTGTCTGATGAAATTGTATACTAGTGTCGTGGTTGTTTCCATCTTTAGACCTTTGTCCTGACAATATTATATGCTCGATCCCTGCTTTAACACAAACTCTTAATCAATTACAGAGTTTCCCCCCCTTTTTTTTCTCTTTTTATCCTGTTTGCACAAATTGCATTACATGTGATGATGTAAAGACATATGTCGATAGTGCATCATTGACAGCTGTGCTTCTATTATACAACATTAAGGTCTTGCTGCGGGTTATATACATGGGGTTGTTGGCCTAAATTGCTATATATATATATACTTAAGTAAGGAAACTTTAATAAGTCACATCGTGTATCCTCCCTTTTCATCTATCCAAACCAGGGAACGCAACAATGTCGCCCGCCGCGGGGCTCGAATTTAGTATATGTTTCATCCCCTATACTTTAGAAATATATACCTAATGAAAAGCCATACTATTTTTAAGTATTGGTGAAGTAGTCCACGCATCCTGAGATTAACAGTCTATTATAAATCGTGAATTTTAATTTATGCTTTCCGTTTCACTGGCATTTTATCAGGCAATGAAAGTTATGTTGAGGCGGTGTATACCGCATCTCTCGCCGCTGTCTTTTACGATTCACATTGCTTGTGGCAAAACCTTAATATTATCATTGATTTCTGATATCAAAGTAAAACTTTTATGGGGATGAGTATCTTTTATTCTGGTCTTCTCGAGCTTTCGAGCTTGTCCGCCCTTCTACAGGAGAAACATATACAATATATCAAGAAAATATAACGTCGCCTGATGCTAAAACTATTATGATTCTATGTACATATATATATATATATATATATATATATATACATTAGGAAGTTTTGCATATTATTTGTTTTCTTAAGACATTTTTTTTTGGTTAAGGTATTTACACATATTCTACTATTGTTTGCTATATTCTATGAATTATCTTATAGGTTAGAAATTCTATTATTTAAGTAGTTTTATAATAGTTATTGGCTATTACATATAAGTTACTTATATTATTGTTGATATTATTAGCTGGTACTAGGATATATTGTGTTATATGTTTCGGGCAAATCTATTTTCTATTAATGCTATTGTGTTTTCTAAATAATAGAGAATCAATTATAAGCCTTTGATATTTGCTGTTTATGTTATTGTAATGTATTCTAGGTTCTCCTAATGCGAAAGTGTGACCTGTTTCTTTGCAGTGTAGGAAGAATTAGAGATCTATTGTCTTGATTAATAACGTTGCGTCTATGTTCATATATTCTATTGATGTCTCTCCTTCCTGTTTCCACCACGTACTTGGCTTAGCAGTTGTTGCACCTTATGGAATATATTGCCTTTTATGTCTGTTTGGTTAGTGAATTTTATGATATTAGGATTATTTAGATAGTGGATTTTAATGGTGGAGCCTATGTTAGGGGAATTACTGTAATATGTTTAGATGCCGAAGTTTCTTAAGTGGTTGGCTATTGCTATAAATGTTTGTGAGTATGGAATGTAACATATCGCCCTATAGATATTTTGTGGTTTTGTTTATTGGGTTATTGATAGTTATACTTTTGTGGAAATGTTGTAATATAAAGGTGGTTTGGTATCCTGCTTGCTGGACATTATTTATAATGTTCTGTGTCTCAATCATTTTGAATTCTGTTGCGAGCACCATTGATTACAATTTCTTTATTTTACTTTCTCAAATTATTATATACAGTATGAGAAATGAGGTTGGATTTCCCATGGTTCAAATTTAGAACGGTGATCAGTGTTTTACAGTAGTCTACTGAAATGACTTAGCATTTTTTTTTTCATCATAGCTCTGATATAATTTTCTCACAGCAGAGGTGAGTTCTGATAATTATTGCTGGATACAAATATCTTCATTTTAATAGCGCTTTCTATCAAATCATACTAGCCTGTGCATCCAGATATATGAGCCTTAAGGTGAAAATAGAATTGAAGATCCAGTTAGCGTACCCGTGAAGAGAGAAGTTTGATCACCATAAAAAGACGCGTCAGGCAACCGACTTTTTTTTTTTTTTCTCATGATGCCTCCAACTGCATATGATCTTAAATATCCTGTATACACTCTGACAAGGGAAGGTTATCCTGAATTGACAAATGTATAATTTTTGTCTTTAGTAGAGATTTCCAAGATTCTATTTCTGAAACTTTTTTTTTTTGGATGAAGACAAATAAAACCATCTTGATAGTATTGAATTTTACAGTAAATATTTGCCAGCAGAAGGCATGATGAGATTACATGAAATTTAAACCAGTTATATGCTTAGTATGTTTCTTCAGCTGTAATCTGACACAGTCATCAAATGAAGAAATGGGCAGTACGCCATATCTTGATGCTGGACACTTCTGTGTCAGGAAGGTGTAGTTAGTCTGTTTAATGAGAATTTCAATAATTATCGAAATTTAGCAGATTATCATTGGGGATTTGAACAACTGTCTTGAAAATTTTTGAACAGCCTGAGTAGATAAAGGAATCCTGGAGTTAGAGTGGAGAATTAGTAGTACAGACTGACCACTCGACGCAGATAACTCTAGGGAACAATTATTGTGTTAATCCGCCGTAGACAAGAAGAACATTGATTCTCAGGATATTCGATAGGCAGAATTTTGAGAATTGATAAGGTCATGGTTAAAGTTTACACAGGCATATGGGAGTAAAGACAGTGATTTAAACAAGATAAGAGGCAGCCTTGTGTCTTAAATACTTTCAGTGGAAGCAGATGCCACTGCAAATATTCAGGTCTAATAATTTCCAAATTTGAAGTCATGCATGACGGGTTAGCACGGGATTGACGCCTGAACTGGCTTTCACTGGGATTAATCGAGCTTGCGAAAGAACTAGAAGAAGTGTGACATGTCACGCCACTGTACTAAATTAATAATTGAGAAGATTTATGTTGAGCCAACTGAAATTAGTAAAGAATTAAGAGATTAAGGTCTTATTCTTTGAGTTTTACACTAATTTCAATTACGCGATATGGACGGCGTTATAAGTTGGGTGGAAATGATTCGGCCGCAATGGGATGGTCTCCTGGAGGTGGTACGATCAAATACTACTTATTGAATGCCGGGCGGGATCGCATGAAGCATTAAATGACATCAAGAAATGCTTAAAGAAACACCCTAGAAGATTGGGGATCGACAAAAATGACGACATGGAAAATGCTCAACATTGTACATTGGCAGCAAAATGATATCTTGCTATTGTATGGACGACCACTCCTTCCTGAAATGTGCAGCGGATGTTAGTCCCAGAATTAGGTCCTTTGAGGCGACACTTTCCTTTGCAGATGACATAAAGACGCATGACAAAACAGCACATGAGCATTTAAACTAACTTCAATTCCTGCCATTAATTAATTTAGTTGACCAATAGCTATAGAACCGCTGGAGACCTCCATACCCTGTGTGAATATTTTAGTGAGAAATGAGCGATTCAATTCTATGAGCCATGAGGTATCCTGTAAGATCAGAGCTGTACCCCATTCAATTTTTTTTAATAGTAGCCAGTGCGAGATATTTCCAGAATGTTTGTTTCTTTTTCTAACTGTCATATAATTCGGAAACTAGAAAACTACACTATTTTGATACAGTTTACATCTAGCATCCATGTGAACTCAATATGACTATTGAACGTAGATTGTAGATTAATGAGCGAGCCAACCTAAAGAGAACGAGTTTAATAGGCTTACAATCAGTAGTTGAAACAGACTATTCGCACAATTTTGTTATGTTCTCCCTCTAGCTGATCTATGACATTATAGATTTTTTTTTAACAAGGTGACTACCCCGTCGAGTGTATATGAAGGTATAAAGGTTTAAAGGTCATAGGCTGTTGGAATAATAATACACTAGTAATAATTATAGTTCATTCTGATGTACAGTAGAGGCAGTGAGAACAGCGCCTCAACCATCATGGCTAGTTAGTTTCAATACACCCAGAAAGAGCATTGATCTAAGATTACTATCCACCCACATGGATGAACATGTACCTCTCCCATTTCCTTCCCCTTTGGGCCATGAACCCATCTTTCACCCCTCGGTTCACTGCCCCCATTAATACATGAGATTCTCTTCTCCAATCCCCACACTTATCTGGAATATTTCAGACAGCAGACTGAGAGAGAACTGAGAGAAAAGGCTGAGAACTTTCAATAACGGGGACTTAGTCCTAGTGGAGAGTATGCATGAGACGAAGGGGCGTCACAAATTTGAGCCAAGGTATGGGGGTCCATATGAGGTACTAAGAAGAGCTGGTGATACTGTATATCTCTTGAAGAATCTAGAAACTGGGAATTTGGATAAATACCATATAGATAGGTTAAAACAATACCATATACCAATTAAGATTTTCCCCACAGAGGAGGAGGAAACTAGTGATGGTAATTCAAGTCAAGGTTCCAGTGATGAAGATCATTGGATTCATCTTACAGGTCCAGCTTATCTCCCTAATAGGTCCGTTAATGTAGTGGTTCCACAAGGGGTGACAACCAGAGCGAACTCAGAAGTAATGAGACGAGGGGAAGTTGACAGAGTTAGTGTGAACAGTTTAACTTTACGCAGGTCTACAAGGGTGAAAAGGCCCACACAGTGTAAATTCTGCTTAGACTGTCGCCATTAACTAGGATTTTGGAGTGTGTACGGAGAATCAGCTCGATAGAATGAGAAGTTTAGAGATTTCAACCTTTTTTTTTTCATTTAAAAACCTTTTTTTTTTAAGTAGAACTTCATTAGGATTCCTTTTTTTTTAATACAAACTATTCCTTGTTAAAACCCGAGTTTCAAAGACCAATGAGAATAATGTATACCATTGTGAATTAACTATTTAGTGTAAATCTGAAATTTTAGTTATTATCAGGAGTAATAGGTGAAGGAAGGTGTAGGAAATCACAACTTAGAGGGGGGCTATGTCTAAAACAACAAACCTAATAGGCATCCTATGGCTTGTGTTGGGTAATTCAGAAACCCTATAATCCCTGGCCTTCAGGTAGTAGCTTTGAAATAGGTTTCTAATGAGAACATGAAAGGTCAATCTCTCAGAGTGAAGTTGTGAAGTATAGGGACCCTAAGCCAGGGGTAGAAGTTAAGTAGGCCCAGACTGTAGTCGATCCTTGGAAAGCACTTGAGAATGTTAGTGTTGGGTAGTGAATCGTAAACCCTATAAATCCATCTTTCAATAGAGTGTTGAGGTAGGACTACTGCAAAGGGGGCAGACGCACGAGGAAGTAAGAAGAAAGTGACTTCACCCACGGTGGCTAGGGGAGTGACTCAATCCGCTTTTATGAGGTGTCACGTTTAATGGTCCTTTATTCGCCATTATAATTTGTGTGTGTCTTTATAGAATTGTCGTGAATAGTCACTTAGTGTCAAAGCAAGGGCAGTTTTTGAAATTACATTTTTTTAGGTAGGTTAGCTTTCAGATTATTTAGAATTGTTAACCATTTTATTAACAATCATTTACCGAGTATAAAGTATTAGTATATATAGAGCTTGTACAGAGGCATTTTCTTTTGAGTAACCTAGGGCTTTAGTTCCCAATTTGTTTTAATTTTATTATTTTATTTGATTTCACATTTAGTCCTGGAGATTAGTAATAGTTAGAGTAAATGTTAACATTGACGATTGAAGTGCTTTGGCTTTTATAGTAGTTTCTAGCTTTAGTTTATGTGCAAGATGCGAATGAAATTGAATGAATGGGAAATCTTAGTGAATGTGTCCAAGGATAGAAACAATTATACTGTTAGACCAAAGGTATATTAGAATAGTGTAGGGAATAAATAGGTTCGATTTTTTAATTTTGATTTCTTTATTTGTTAGGATCGGAAGCCTCACAGGACAACTACAACTCTATCTAGTTAGAAATATTCGCTCCCTTTTGTTAGGTCCCTCGTTAGAGGATATAATTTTCCTTTGATTTCTTTTATTTTAGTTTAGCTTGAATTCTAAGGATTGTGGATAGATGATCCCTATCCCGACCCTCAGACTTGGAGATAGTGGAAGGCAAGGATCAAGCCGAATTTTCCACTCAACTCCTCCTCGCAAGAGGAAACGAAGAGGTATAGATTGAATTTTATGCAGGATGGGGGATTTGTTTTAGCCATGCCGTATAGCCTGGGGTATAACGGCGCGACCTTGGGTAACCGATCTGACACCGTAGTTTCGACGCTTTTAGCGTGGCTGGAGCGAGGGTGTTTCAGACGGGAGGTCCTGTAAGAATAGCATGTAGGCAGAGATTGCCCAGTTATTCTAGACGAAGTAGTTTCCATCTATTGAATTTTTTTTGGTACCAGTTTGATCCCCCATAGCTAGCGGAAGTTTCTTCTAATAAAGGATTCGCCCTGCCATACGTTTTGTTGGAATGAATTCGAGCATAAGACCGATTCGAGAGGCAGAATAAGTAATTATTAGGACCTTCAACGAGTTTAGACTCGTTCCATGTTAGGATAAGATTTTAAAGTATTAGTTAACTATAATGACCGCGAACGAGACGCCAGAACAAGCCAGTGAGTCAAAGTTTTAGAAGTGTTGTATTGAGGACAGTAGAATTAAGAGCAGTTATACAGGGAGTAGAATTCTGAAGGAATTTGTAAAAGGAACCAAAATTTCAGATTGTTAAAATTCAAACTTATAAGATGTAGATTTATAGGATTCAGGTCAATGAATAGGGAGTATATTGGTAGATGAAAGTAATATGAATTTCTTGGAAGGGGGAGGTAGCTGAACTGTACACACCCCAGAGACAAGGTAAACGGAGTCACAAACAAAATGGGAGAAGTTGATTAGTTTCTCTGTCAAACAGAGAGCTTTCTTCATACGGTTGTCACCCTAGATTTAAATGGACTGTGTAGTTTAATAGAGGTCTGGGCTATGTTCCATTTGACCAAGATTCTAAATGACGTACCCATCTGGGTTGAGAGTATTGTAACAGAGGAATCTAACACATAAGAGAAAACACACCCTCCAGTAGGATCGGGATAGACGAATATTACCCAGTGACCAACTCGTGATTCCAGACTGAATAAGATTGAAAACTTAACTGAGATACTAAACCTTGATCCTTCAGCGCACAAATATATATAAGGTGTTTTCATTTTCTTATTGAATATGTTATTATTTTATATCATTTATATTATATTATAATCATATACTATTCATTTCAACAAATTTATTTCCTTTGATATTCATGATATTAGTAATATTTACCTGCCATGTTGCATTTTTTTTTAACATGTTGTCGTGGCTTATTCTTCCCTCAAGGCATGATCTATTTTATCCTTATTGTCTTTTATCCGCCTTACTTGTATATGTATATATATTTTGTCATCATATATAATTTTGTAGTGGTTTTCTTTATCATCTATCATGGGATGATTTTTATCATATTTAATCACTATCTGCATGATACGTGTTTTCTTCAATATATATATTATACCCATCATATAACATGGAAGGATTCATTTTATCATTACATATTTCGTGCCTTATTTAATAATTACTTTCACAATTTGTTTCTGTAATTTTTTTAATTTAGCAAAAGTCATCATGTCATAGGCTAATTATTATATACCAAGATATTTCTTTCAGCTAACTATAATTATCCTTTCCTTGATTGTATATGTATAACTATACCACACGAATGTCTTGATTGGTACTTAAATAAAGATGCTGGCATGTTTTAGGAGTTGGACTAGTCAGTTATTTCTAAACGACTTCTTGGCGCCCAATTTTTTAATATATAATATGTAATAGGGAAATGTTCTAACTGTATTGTTAACAGAAAGAAGGTAGCAATGAATCCAGCACCCCAAGAGGCAAGGATGGGGTTGAGAGGACTTACCACAAGGAAGGCCTACTCCTCAAGGCCAAAGAAGAAAGTGGAAGGGTGGTATATATACCCATGAATGGTAAGACAGATGACCTTGCTTACTTCCATACATATGATATGACTGTCCCCCATAACCTATGTTGATAACAGTGTGCTGACAGAATAATAACACATAAAAAAACCCTTTGCCAGGATGCGCAATGCCCACTAATGTTCGGAATAATAAACATCTAGAATGGCATACCATCATTTTGACTAGCCTTATCTTCCCTATAGGTTTCGGTACATCTGGCTTCACCTAGTAATGGAAAATGCATTTTGCTAGAAATGGGCCTGCTTTCATAGTAACTGATGAAAGGCAGATGAATAATGAGTAGCACAAACGCATTTGTCCATTACTTGGCAGGGGGAGGATTGTTAGGACACGTTTTTGAAACCATACCCCAACAGAAGGCGTATGTATAATCAAATCAAATGGATACATGGCTTCCCTCCCACATAGACTTACAGACCACTTTTTGCCCAGAAACCTAGACAATTGATGACACCAGACTTCCATGCCGAAAGCTGATGCCTGGTGAAGAAGACACCAGTGACATCCAGAGACATCCGCGCTGGAAGCTGTTGTTCCATATGTACATATATTCCCCTCACCAAAAATTTAGGTAAAGGTGACCAGAAAAAAAAATGGAGAAGGAAGATCTCTAAAAGACTGAACCTTATAAAATATCCTTCCCGAGAAAGGAAAGCGTTATATTACAGTTCAAGTGAAAAGGGGCCTGTGTCGATTTTTAGCTAAGACGGAGGGGGGGCGATATATATATACCGTCCCGAGAAAAAGGGAGGATAGTATTTCAATCCATGTGGAGGGGGGGGGGCCTGGGGTCTGAAATTTTACACTATCGCCGTAGCTGTTGCTCTCTTTAGATTTTTTTGTTTTGGTAATACTATATGTTCTATTTTGATGGGAGAGGCCTGGGGCGTCTATGAAATTGCATACTGGAGCCGTTGGCCATTTTGATTGGTGTTTTCTTTCGGCGAATGAAAATGCCAGCCAATAGAAACTTTGGCTCGGCAGCGAATGAAAACGGAGAGAGACATGAATAAAAGAGGGTTTCTTGGCCAAAAGGCAGATTGAATCGGAGTCGCTCAGTGAGAGGACAGTCTTCAGACGGGAGATCAGACCTTTGCCGACACTTTCGAGAAAAGGTAAGCCATTTGTCATTATGACTTAGCGCCCCCCCCCTTTTTTGTGTAGTAACCAACCTAGATTTCGCATGGGCCCTAAAGGGCTATAAAGTAACTTCAGGTCACCTCTATCTAAATTTTTACTATGTAAATAGCATATCTCGTCAGTATAGACATGTTCCCAAATTTTAATTTACTTAAATAAATATCTAGAGAAATTTTCTTGTTTCCTCTCATACATATTTCATTCCTTTTGCTTTATGGTACTACCCCCCACACCTTAATTTCACAAAGTGTACAAATTATAAAACAACCGACTCTGTTGAAATAGAGTTGTGTACTATATCTTTGCTGTGATATATTGACACAGCAACAGTTGCAAAATTACGACTTTATTAGGGCTACTTTGAGGGTAATTATCTGTCAGGTTTTAGTAATGTTTGTACTTTTATGTGTTTCAGTGCGTTATTCCATCATATTTACCATTATACCATATTTTCTGATTCCTCGGGCTATTTTTACGCTGTTAGGAGGGTACGGCATGATGCAAACAGATTTGTATGTTTGACTATTGTTTTGTTATTTGGGCTATAAAAATGTCTTAATGTGAATCTATTTACAGTTGATCTGTAGAAATTATAGAGATCTGTTGCTATAATTTTCCTCTATGAAATAGCTCCCAGCGTCTTCAGTGGGTTGCTAAACCTCCAGAAGGAGTCTTTTATAGATTGCCCAATTTAATAACGATTTCATGGGTTGTCTGATGAAATTGTATACTAGTGTCGTGGTTGTTTCCATCTTTAGACCTTTGTCCTGACAATATTATATGCTCGATCTCTGCTTTAACACAAACTCTTAATCAATTACAGAGTTTCCCCCCCTTTTTTTTTCTTTATTTATCCTGTTTGCACAAATTGCATTACATGTGATGATGTAAAGACATATGTCGATAGTGCATCATTGACAGCTGTGCTTCTATTATACAACATTAAGGTCTTGCTGCGGGTTATATACATGGGGTTGTTGGCCTAAATTGCTATATATATATATACTTAAGTAAGGAAACTTTAATAAGTCACATCGTGTATCCTCCCTTTTCATCTATCCAAACCGGGAACGCAACAGAACTGAGTCCTTAGGGTTAGTTTTAGTCCAGCCAGGACTTTGAAATTGGTCTCAATGGAGCCATCTGGACGCTGTTCAGCAAATACATTGTGTCAAGTTTTACTGACTCATTGTTGGCGCTGTGACCCTGGAAACGATTTTGTTTTCAACTTTCTCTCTACTTAGAAATTTACTTTATATAATTATATATATATTTTGAAAAGAAATAACAAGATTAGGCATTGAAGCTTTCAGTCAAATACTCAACCTCCAAGCGTATTAATTTGAAGAAATAGCAAAATTTAGATCCCATCATCCCAAATAAAGTAAATATCATCGCAATTTCATTCATGTATAAAAGAACACCAAAAGTGGGTGAATTTTTTTGTGTAAAATGTGACTATTTGTGAAATTATTTATATTATTATTATTAGCAAGCCTCTTCTCAATATCTATACAAATTAAATCAGAATGATATCAATAATTATTTGAATAATCACCAATGATTTGAGATCATATTAATTTTGGCCAGAATCCAATCTTTGAACTACAGGACCAGTTAAAAACATTTAAAATCTATTAGAAATCATGCTTGTTATATATTTTTTAATTTTTACAAAAGTTTGATGCAGACATCGATATCTTTTTGAATTCCACGAAGAATTTCTAATAAAAAATAAAGATTTTGATCATGGTAAGTTCATCAATGGAAACTAGCTCGATTTTCTTATTAAACTCTAGTAAATCTTCAGCAATATTCAAGATTTTTCAATGTTTCTGGCTTAATGTTTTTATTATGAAGGTTGTAAGATCATCGATTTCGTCCAATGTAAGTTTAGAAATATAGTTTCAAAAAAATTCAACAATTCTCAATATTCATTAAACAATCGCTTCTCTAAATTTTGGCGTTCTTTGGCAAAAATAAAATTTAGAATTAAAATTTTAATGGTGTAGTTTTCAAGTTCAACTTTATGCAACTCGAGTTTATTGATAGTTTCATAAAAACTAATAATATTTTATAAACAATATTTATCTCATTATAAGATTATTTGTTCATGCAAATACACACACCATTTTCGATATATTTACGAATTTTAAACGAATTACAATATGTATCCCTTGACTTGATGCATTGTAACATATACTTATAGATAACCTAGGCTCTCCTGGAGCATATTGTAGATCTTCAACTTGATGTACATATGTATATATATGTCATAATATATACTCTTCCAGGAATAATAAAGCAAACCTACAGTCAACCCAGAGAGAGAGAGATGGGCGGGTAAGGACGGTCACTTTAGACTTCAGCGACATTCCAAGGGGCGACTACTGGGGCCTGTTACCTGGAACCTCGGGACTTTTTAAGACAGTTGGGGATTGGTGCGACACGAACGGCCGCCCGGCTTTGCCGGCACGGCTCTCTTCCTCTCTCTCTGGTTGACTAGGTTCCTCTTCCAAACTTGTGGTGTACTTATTTCTTTCCCCACCTTATTATATTGCCACATAAAAGTCGACAGGATAAGACCTGGCCGAGAAACAAATTCCCATATCTACTAGAATATGAAAAAAAAGAAGCAAAGCCATGGTGATCGGACAAACCCACAGCCAAGTTCCACAATAATTTACAACCAACTCAACTGTAGCCACTTCTCTTCGAGCTCTCAACCCCTTCCTCGCCAACTTTTGAACCGTGATCCGGAAGAAGTGATCACCTACGACGGAGATGAACCTGCTGAACACTTCTCCCAGCACTAGATCTGCCCAAGAACTACCACCGTGCCAGAGCAGGACACCTTCCAGCATAATGGACAAGACTCCGCCATATCTCTGCCACTACTGTGGCGGACAACACTGGCACGTACAGTGTCTGCAGACAGAACCCTCCCTCAATGAACTCAATGAATATACTTCGCTCTAAACCAACATAACCTGTAAGTGCAATTGTTTTACCCCTACCATTCATTCTTCAAAGAAGTCACTCCTTGTAAACTCTGATGCCAATATTTCCATAATTAGTTTAGTTCCATTTATTCTCTCCACGCCTATTAACAATGATTTTAATATCCATACTATATATCTAGATATTTGTAACCCATTAAATTTGTTACCTTACCAATCGAATTTATTAATAGACATTTTAATGAAATAATTTATATTTTAAAGTCATCCCTTAAAAATTAAAATTGGAATTTTTACCTATTCAGGCTTTACGATTTTTAAGAATAACAAAATATTTTCATAATAAAGTTATCAATAAAAATAGTTTTCCACTACCTAACCATTTGTACTACTCTGTAGATAACTTCTCCTAATTGTAAGCACGGCTCACGAAAAATAATTTCTTTCCCTAACCGACTTATAATTCACTCTGTTAGCTCAGACGTCGAAGAATTCCAACCACCACGTGAGCCTTGCTTACAACCAACCCTTAGTAACCTTATCAATCTTCCCCTGAATGCCCCTCTCATTCTTACAACTTGGTTAACCTTCTACCAGCTTATGACCTTCTATAAAATTATTGATTAATCAATTATCGAACTACTATATTGTCATTTCAAAATTCTAATCTTCACCCTTGATTTATGATAATATATTTTGTAGTTGCTCTCTAGCATATCCACCGACCCACACCATCTAGCCACTGGTGTGTTCGTCACAGGATGCAGATTGACTAACTGCTAGATGTTTATCAACTCCTTTTTGTTCGCACTTGAACAATATGCATCGAGCGGCACAGTTCGCTCCTTCTCCTCGCGCCACACATTCGCCACACGGACCCTGTCTTCAAATTTATGTTTGTCCCTTGTTCCTACCAGCACGATATAACCTACTTCCGATATTTCCCACGGAGGTACGTTAAACATGGTCGCTGATTTTGTCCGGTCCGTCATCATTTCGCGCAGACATGGGTTTTACGTTCAACCCTTCGCGAAATCATCTCGCACAAGCTCCCACGACGGTTCAAAAACCTCGTGTACGAGAAGCTTGTCACCTGTAAAGGACAACACCGTCCTCGTCTCAATTTTTGGCACTGTGCGCGCACACTTTCCTTCTATTAGTTAAAACTACTAAAGTCTCTTAGCATCGAAATAATTAAGGTAGAAAGACCCAAAGCAAGTTTCCCCTCGCTCTGTTCGCCTATATTCTACCTTTGTATCTCGAACTATTTTATCTTCTCAAATTAATTGTAAGGCCATGCAGCTTCCTCACCTACACACGGGACTTTTCCCATCTGACTCGCTACACGAGTAACTGCATAGATAAGGTAGAATGGCCCAAAGCAAGTTTCCCCTCGCCCTGTTCGCCAAAATTCTAACATTGTATGTAGTTCTATATTTACCTCAGTTCTGAGCTCACGCAATTTCCACCCTCAACCTCATTTCTCGTACTCTACACCTATAGCATAGAAATGCCAAGTCTTCCCCTTGCCATGTCCGCCTGAAAAACATATCTTAAAGTGTAGAGTTCCCCAGTCTTAATGGCCTTAAGATTTTCATCATGTGTTTGTGACACTCCTCAATAGCATTTACCTTTTAATACATTAGATTTTATTGTATATAGTCTTTTATAACTTTGATATTGTCAAAATTTCCCTTAAATATCAAACTCTCCGGTATTGTGAAACTGCTTGTAAATAATATTTACTTGTATACTATACAATATTTTATTTACATAAAACTATGTCACCATAACCTTGAATAATTTCAACTATAAAATTATTTTCTCCATTTCTGGCTTCTCCAGCTTTAAGTATACTCAAACCATGTTCAGCCTTCTTCAACGGGGGCCATATGTCATAATATATACTCTTCCAGGAATAATAAAGCAAACCTACAGTCAACCCAGAGAGAGAGAGACGGGCGGGTAAGGACCGGTCACTTTAGACCTCAGCGACATTCCTAGGGCCGACTACTGGGGCCCGTTACTTGGAATCTCGGGACTTTTAAGACAGTTGGGGATTGTGTGCGACACGAACGGCCGCCCGGCTTTGCCGGCACGGCTCTCTTCCTCTCTCTCTGGTTGCCTAGGTTCCTCTTCCAAACTTGTGGTGTCCTTATTTATTTCCCTACCTTATTATATTGCCGTATATATATAAATATATGTGGTATAATAATAAGGTGGGGAAAGAGAAATAATCACACCACAAGTTGGAAGAGAAGGAACCCAGGCAACCAGAGAGAGAGAGAGGGGGGGGGGGGGGGGGGGACAGCCGGGCCTGCCACCGCTGAGCGGCCGGCGGTTCGTTCTTGTCGCCCACAATTCCCCAACTGTCTTCAAAGTCCCGAGGTGTTAAGTGACCAGTCCCCAATGGTGGCCCCTTGGAATGTCGCCGATGTCTAAAGTGACCGGTTCTTACCCTCCCGTCTCTCTCTGGGTTAACTGTAGGCTTGCTTTATTATTCCTGGTAGAGTATATATTATGACATATGGCCCCCGTTGAAGAAGGATGAACATGGTTTGGGTATACTTAAAGCTGGAGAAGCCAGGAATAGAGAAAATAATTTTACAGTTGAAATTAATTAAGGTTATGGGGATATAGTTTTATGTAAATAAAATATTGTATAGTACACAAGTAAATATTATTTACAAGCAGTTTCACAACACCGAAGAGTTTGATATTTAAGGGAATTTTTGATAATATCAAAGTTATAAAAGGCTATATACAATAACATCTAATGTATTATAAGGGAAATGCTATTGAGAGGTATGAACAAGGAGAAGGGGAGTCACATACACATGATGGAAATCTTAAGGTCATTAATACTGGGGAACTCTACACTTTAAGATATTTTTCAAGCGGACATGGCAAGGGCAAACTTGGCATGGGCTTACTATGCTATAGGTGTAGAGTACGAAATATGAGGTTGAGGGTGGAAATTGTGTGAGCTCACAACTGAGGTAAATATAGAACTACATACAGTGTTAGAATTTAGGCGAACAGAGCGAGGGGAAACTTGCTTTGGGCCATTCTACCTTATGTATGCAGTTACTCGTGTAGCGAGTCCGAGGGGAAAAGTCCCGTGTGTAGGTGAGGAAGTCGCAAGGACTTATAGTTCGAAATACACAGGTAGAATATAGGCGAACAGAGCGAGGGGAAACTTGCTTTGGGCCTTTCCACCTTAATTATTTCGATACTAAGAGACTCTAGTAGTTTTAGCTAATTGAAGGAAAGTGTGCGCGCACAGTGCCAAAAATTGGGACGAGGACGGCGTTGTCCTTTACAATTTACAAGCTTCTCGTACACAAGGTGTTTGAACCGTCGTGGGAGCTTGTGCGAGGAGTTGATTTCGCGACGGGTTGAACGTAAAACCCATGTCTGCGCGAAATGATGACGGACCGGACAGAATCAGCGACGATGTTTAACGTACCTCCGTGGGAAATATCGGAGGTAGGTTATATCGTGCTGGTATGGACAAGGGACAAACATAAATTTGAAGACAGGGTCCGTGTGGCGAATGTGTGGCGCGAGGAGAAGGAGCGAACTTTGCCGCTCGATGCAGATTGTTCAAGTGCGAACAAAAAGGAGTTGATAAACATCTAGCAGTTAGTCAATCTGCATCCTGTGACGAACACACCAGTGGCTAGATGGTGTGGGTCGGTGGATATGCTAGAGAGCAACTACAAAATATATTATCATAAATCAAGGGTGAAGATTAGAATTTTGAAATGACAATATAGTAGTTTGATAATTGATTAATCAATAATTCTATAGAAGGTCATAAGCTGGTAGAAGGTTGACAAGTTGTAAGGATGAGTGGGAAATTCAGGGGCAAATTAATAAAGGTTACTCAGGGTTGGTTGTAAGCAAGGCTCACGTGGTGGTTGGAATTCTTCGACGCCTGAGCTAACAGAGTGAATTATAAGTCGGTTAGGGTAAGAAATTATTTTTAGTGAGCCGTGCTTACAATTAGGAGAAGGTCATATACAAAGTGGTACAAATGGTTAGGTAGTGGAAAACTATTTTTATAGATAACTAGATTATGAAAATATAGTATGGATAATAAAATCATTGGTAATAGGCGTGGAGAGAATAAATGGAGCTAATTATAGAAATATTGGCATCAGAGTTTACAAGGAATGACTTTTTTGAAGAATGAATGGCAGGGGTAAAGCAATTGCACTTACAGATTATGTTGGTTTAAAGCGAAGTAGATTCATTGAGTTCATTGAGGGAGGGTTCTGTCTGCAGATACTATACGTGCCAGTGTTGTCCGCCACAGTAGCGGCAGGGATATGGCGGAGTCCATGGTGGTGGAAGGTGCCCTGCTCTGGCGCGGCGATCGTTCTTGGACAAATCTAGTGCTGGAAGAAGTGTGCGGCAGGTTCATCTCCGTCGTAGGTGATCACATCTTCCGGATCACGGTTCAAGAGTTGGCCGAGGCTGAGGGTGAGATCTCGAAGAGAAGTGGCTACAGTTGAGTTGGTTGTAAATTCTTGTGGAACTTGGTTGTGGGCTTGTCCGATCACCATGGCTTTGCTTATTTTTTCTTCATATTCCAGTAGATATGGGAATTTGTTTCCCGGCCAGGTCTTGTCCTGTCGACTTTTTATGTGGTATAATAATAAGATGGGGAGAAAGAAATAATCACACCACAAGTTGGAATAGAAGGAACCCAGGCAACCAGAGAGAGAGAGAGGGGGGACAGCCGGGCCTGCCACCGCTGAGCGGCCGGCGGTTCGTTCTTGTCGCCCACAATTCCCCAACTGTCTTCAAAGTCCCGAGGTGTTAAGTGACCAGTCCCCAATGGTGGCCCCTTGGAATGTCGCCGATGTCTAAAGTGACCGGTCCTCACCCTTCTGTCTCTCTCTGGGTTGACTGTAGGCTTGCTTTATTATTCCTGGTAGAGTATATATTATGACATATAAATATATATATATATATAAATAAATAGTTGTTTAGTTTTATAGTTTAGTTTTGTATTAAAATTATCTTTATTACTTTGATTATTTAAATTCAAATTATAAAATAATATATAATATTATAATATTAAATAATATTAAATAATAACAATTTACAAATTTTATAATTTGAATTTAAATAATCAAAGTAATAAAGATAATTTTAATACAAAACTAAACTATAAAACTAAACAACTATTTATTTTTATAATTAATTTAGATTTAGCTTGCTAATCTAATCAAATCTACTTGATATAAATTATCATTCTTATCAGTTTACTCTTTAAATTTTAAATATAGAATCACTATTATAATTTTATTATATAGTTTTTACACTATATATATATATGTGACAATATCGTTGCGGGGTTTCTTGTTGTTCGATTTGAATGGTGAGGATTGGTTGAAACGCAGTCGTTTGAGTGGAAGTTTAAGCATACAGTTAGGAATAATCAGGACACGTGATTGGGTTTGAAAATAAAAGGCAACTGGGTTGGAGGGAAGAAAGCTTGAGAAGAGGTGAGCGATTTGACTTATTAATTAGCTGATCACATGGCGATGATTGGATTTAGATGAAATGAGCGGAGAGAGAGAGATCTCTAGAGTAGATGTTACCTTGTTGGAAGCGAAGGAGCAACTGACTATTCTTGCTTTTTCGATTTAACACCAAGACTCAGTTTCTCTCTGATTGGTCGAGAGATGTCACATGATCTTTTCCTATTGGTTGACCTACTTAAGGTGCTGTCTTCTGATTGGCCCGCGGTTCTCTTTGGTGAAAGATATGGCCTGCCTGATAGGAAGTGTCGGTTGCTATTTCGATTTTATTTACTTCCGCGTTATCAAAATACGTCCGGTCTTGGGTCGGAAGTATGGGGTGTCTCTATACTAATATAACTTCTGTGGATACCAGATACGTCCTGCTTTGTCAGGAAGTATTGAGTGCTTCGCGACTAATATAACTTCTGCGGTCACTAGAGACGTCCGGTCTCTGCCCCTGCAATATTGACACAGGGGTGCCCAGAATAGTCGTGCCAGCTTTAGGCCTATTTCCTATGTCTTTTGTTACTTTCTTTCCTCCAGTTACCTTATTCTTTTATTAAATCTTTGAAAATCATACATTTTTACATGCATAGTGGGTCGGGGAGCATACAATTATATACAAATTATGACAGATGCGCCCCCTACATGTGAAGAATTCAAGAAGGGGTTAGCCTGAGAGAATTCTGTAAAGTGAAAAATAATTTTGTGGGAAAATTAGTTGTGGGTATGAAGGGGCTATATACAAACATTGCTGGTGATATAAAAGAAAAATAGAATGGTGTTGATGGTATAGGTTGAGTATAATTAATAGAAGTCAAAAAAATTTTTAATTGTAAGAAATCAATGAATGCTATGGTACATAGTGGGCTAAAAAAAAAAAAAAAAGGAAAATGCGCCTAAACGAATTCTACTCGAGATAAGAAATGAATTCGAGGGAGTTCTATTAAGACTTTTGAAATCAAAATAAAAATAATATAAAAATAGTTGAATGAAATCAAAATTGAATGTGTTTGGTTGAAAAAAAAAAATGTTTTGTTGCATGGTGACAAAGACAACTGCTTAGTTACTTTTTTGCTCGAATTTTGAGAAAAGAAATCGAGGAAATTTCATAAGGCGCTTTGAAATCAAAACAAAATAAAATAAGAATAGTTGAATGAAATCAAAATTGAATGTGTTTGGTTGAAAAGAAAAATTGTTTTGTTGTATGGTGATAAGGGAAAATGCCCAGTTACTTTTTTGCTCGAATTTTGGAAAAGAATTCGAGGAAATTTCATAAGGTCTTTTGAAATCAAAATAAAATAAAATAAAAGGTTTTTGAGCGAAATCAAGGTTGAGTGCTTGGTTGAATGAGAAAAAAAAGATAGAAAAAAAAGAATGTTTTTGTAAATCAAAATGAAATATAATATCCAATTTTGAAAAAAACCAATGAGTTTTTGTTGATTGGAAACTATGATAACATAACTAAGTGGTAAATATATGATAATTAATGATTAAAATTGATAATAAGTTGAATAAATTGATAAATTGATTAAATATTTACATTTTTAATTGAGAGAAAATAATGAAAATGATTGATATGAAAAATAAGGTGTATTGGTTTGAACCCTTTGGTATCTACATGCCCTGATCTAAATGTATTGATTGCTCCATTTTGCCCTATAAATTTCTTGTCTTTGTGTGTATTGTGAAAAATGTTAGTAGTTTTTGGTGTAAGAAATGTGTGTGTGAATTCTATGTGTTGTCGAGATCCTAAGGTCTGTGGTATTTACGTGTAGATGGAAGGTGTAGCGTTTTTTTTTTTTTTTTTCGAAAGTTTGTAAAGTATTGGATCAATTATGATGGGAGTATGAACTCATTTAAATGTGTGTGACGTCTTGTACTTTTTTTTTTTTTTTTAGATTTCCGAGTGACAGTTGATTTGACTACATTGTAAAAATCGATACGTAGTTCGAATTGGAATCCAAAATTGGTGGCATAGAGGAATCTGTGGCTGGGGAGAGCGGTGACCTAATTTGGATGAGCGGGGCCTTGTAATGAGACGCCGGAAGTGGGACGTGTCGGGGACGCGAGGTCCGATCCTAAAATTACCCTCCCACACTATTTGCATGTAATTGGATCAGGGAGTGGGGGAACTACGTTTCCTGTCCGCCTAATTGCTATTTGCATCTTGTTTTTGGAGTGTGACTTCTCCGACATTGGTTGGTCATTCTTCAATTACTTCTATCTCTTCGGAGTCTTTTTAGATTTTCTGCAAAGATGATTCCTAATGTTTGTCCAAAATTAAAAACTGCCTCTTGTAGTTCGAAGATTTTACGAGCGGGCATGGTATAGATAAACAAGTGATTAATGATTAAAATTGGGATACAGTTGTATGGTAGAACTAACAAACAGAGGATAAAAATCAGATGAAAGATAGGATATTGCCCCATGTTCGTCCATATTTTTGTAACTGGGGACTCTGAAATATTTGCTTGAACCTTATTAATTGTAGAATTTGAATGATTGGTAGGTTCGCAGTTCTCCTGTTTGATATCTTTAGGGAGTGGTGTGAGATGATTGAGCTGGTTGTCAGGTTTGCAGTTTTTAACATCGGGGAAGAGTGATGCAAATCGTCTTGTTGTAAAAATGGCAGGGTCTAAATGTCTGAAAGGTTCGCTGCTGGTGGGTTTGAACCTTAATGACTCTGTTTGGAATAATTCGGGTGTTAAATGTTTGAAAGGGAACGTGTAATTGGGGTTGTGCTTTATATGATATGTGCTAACGGCGGGTGGTAATATATAATGGATTTTTTCTGTATACAGTTTAAGTTTGTTGACGTGGATTGTGTCAGTGTTTCTTTGAAGTGGTTGATTTGGTCGATCTATGCGGACCACATTTGGTGAAATAATTTCTAATATTGTGTGAGGTCCTGTGAAATATGGCGCAAGTTTCCCTGTATTTGGGTGGTGATATAATTTTACTAACACTAGATCACCTACTTCGAAATGTGGTTGCTTGTGTCGTTGGTCATAAGTGTTTTTGTCTTGTAAATGTTTGTTTTGTGTGCGTGTGTGTGCAATTTTTCTAGCTTTGTCGATATCTGGGTACGGTGTGTTATGATTAGAGATTTCTGGGGGTAGGATACCAAACATTAAGTATATGGGTGGAAAACCTGTGGTAGAGTGGGGTGTCTTGTTATATATAAGTGTAACCTTCTTGACCAACTTGGTCCATGCGACCTTAGGATTTTCTAGGTGTAATAACCTAAGTTTTCCCGTGAGGGTGGCGTTCAGGCGTTCACATAGACCGTTGGCCTGTGGATTGTTGCTGGTTGTGAGCAATGGGTGAATATTTCTATTAAGTAGGAAACTACGAAATTTGGGTGAAGTGAAGGCAGGGGCTCTATCCGTAAGAAGGCGTTTTGGAGAACCATCCTGGGATACTCGCTTAAGTACCTGTTGGTAGGTGGTGGTACTGGTGGATTTAGATGGAAAAGCCCATGCGTAGCGTGAAAAATGATCGACTACCACATGGAGATATATCTTGGTGTTGCCATATTTGGCAAATCCTGCTATGGTGTCCAGAGATAAAAGGTCGAAGGGTTCTTTAGATTCCGGAGGTTGACTTAATTCTCCGTAAGTGGGTCCTACTGGACGTTTTGTTAATTGGCAGGTGGGACAGGTTTTAACTTTTTGTTTAATATCTTTTGACATACCTTGCCAGTAATATTGTGTGGAGATGATTCGTGACATTTGTGAAATACCGGGGTGATTGTATTGTGTGTGTACTGTTTGTAAGAGTTGTTGTATGAGTGGTTTTGGAAGTATAATCTTGGTTATACCTTTTCGGGAAACTGTATGTAATCCATTACGATCAATGGTCAAACTAGACTCTTTCGATGGAGGAGGTTGGTGGGTCTTGATAAGGGTGGCGTCCAAGAATCCACAAAACGGGTTACGGGACAAGAGATCTGCTTCATATTGTAGTTTTCCCTTTATGTAGCGGACCTCATATTCGTAACTCGATAGTCGTAAACTCCATCGAAACAGTCTGCCGGACGGGTTTTTGATGGTTTTCAGCCACTGCAATGCGTGATGGTCAGAAAATATAGTAAATTTTCTGCCCATAAGATAGATGCGAAACTTCTCCACACTCTCAACGATTGCTAAGCATTCAAGTTCAGAGATGGAGTAGTTTTTCTCGTGTGGGCGCAATGTTCGGCTGAAATATTGAACTGGATATATGTTCCCGTCAGGGTGAACTTGTTTGAGAATGCCTGCTATACCGAGGGTGGATGCATCGCAATACACTTGGCATGGCAGACCTTCTTTGTAAAGGTGTAAAATGGGGTGTTGTGTGAGGTTTCCTTTCAGGTCAATGAACGCCTCTTGACAAGCTTCATTCCAGTTCCACACGACATCCTTTTTGAGGAGATTGTTGAGTGGTGCTCGCAAGCGAGCGTATTCCGGAATGAATTTGTTATAGACGTTCACAGCGCCTAAGAAGGATTGTAGTGTTTTTCGGTTGTGTGGTTGTTTAATGGCGTGGATGATGTCGGTATTGCGTGTAAGTGGTGTAATTGTACCAGCTGTGATGGTGTAACCTAGAAAATTTATGGATTGCTTAAAAAATTCGCATTTCGCGAAGTTAAGTTGTAACTTCTCCGCTTCGCAAAAGGCGAAAAATTGTCGCAGGTGGTTTTGATGTTCCTCCAATGTGTTGGAGTAAATGATGAAATCATCAAAGTAATGTGCCACACAGTCAAGTCCGTGTCTCTGTAGGACCTGACTTATGGCTCGTTCGTAAATCTGAGGACTGGTTTTTAACCCGAAAGGTAATCGAGTGGGTTGGTATAATCCTTCAAAGGTGGCAAATGCTAACAGTGGTCGAGAATCGGGGTGTATTGGGACTTGCCAATACGCAGAGGATATGTCGGCCGTGGAGAAATATTTGGCTTGTGCGAGGTGGTCTAGGATATCCTCGATTCTCGGGAGGGGATGGACATCAGAGCTGATTAGCTCATTCACCTTCCTATAATCGATACAAAACCGTTTGGTCTTGTCGCGCTTAGTGACGAGGGTGACAGGGCTCGAGAAAGGTGAAAAAGATTGCTCTATGATGCCGTTCTCTAGCATTTGTTGTATTTGGTTACGGATTTCTTGTTGGTCACATATCGGAACACGATATGGACGTATGGTGATTATTTTTTCGGAATTCGTGGGTATTTTTACTGGTGGAATCCGTAAGCATGGTACGTTGAATTTGTCCTGTGAAAAAATATGAGTGTACCTTTGTAGAAGTGTTGTGAACTGTGGTGTATAGTGAGTGTTAGGTGTTGTGTTGTAGTATGCATGGGGTAAAAGGTTTTGTTGTGTATTAGTGTGAGTGTCGAGTTCGTTGTGTGGGTTGTTCATGTGAGAGTTTTGGTATGCGAGTTATCCCGCTGGGTGGGTGCGTTTTGGACAGGTTCATAAGTTGAAGTTGTTGTGGTTTGATTATTTGAGGGCATGTAAAAAAGGCAATTGGCTTTAGTGAAAAAGGGGCATGTAGATAAGTGGGTTTTTTTCAATGAATGCACGCAATGGTTGTCATAGGCGGAAAGTTGGGATGCGGGGAAAATTTTTTGTGACATCGCCTGACACTGCCAGTACGTGCATACATTGGACACATGATTAAAATGGTAGGAAAGGGTAGACAATGGGGCGCCCAGCTGGAGTATAGTGCATTTATTAAAATCTATGGTTAATCTGAATTTATGGAGGCTATTGATACTAAGAATTCCGAATGGCAATGGTGCATTCACTACATGGAAATACTCCTTTCGTGATATTTGTCCTATTGTCAGTGGGATAGATAGTTTACCCATGGTTTTTGCAAATCCGTTTAGGGTTTGGAGGTGTAGTGAATGTCCCTTAAGGGTTAAATTAGGCAGGTGGGTTTTTAGCATATGATAAATATTATATGGCACTATACTCAGGCTGGCGCCCGTATCAATTAAAAAGGGGCATGATACATTAGGGGTTAGAGAAAGTTTGACAGTCAGTTGGTTTAGGAATCCTACCTCAGTCTCGAAAGGGCTGCTCGGCTGGGGTGTCCCTGGCTTGACTTGGTTGTTGTGGAATCGTGGTTGGTTGTTTTGGGACTGTTTGCACCGTCCGCACTTTTTCGTGGGTCGTCGGGACTGGTCGACGTCGGCATTCGCTGTGCCAGTGTCTCGCGCCGCAGAACTTGCAATTGGATGGTGGAAGAGGTGCATTCCATGCACCTGGGCGTCGGGGTGTGCTGTGGTACGGACCCGACATTGTGGGTGGTTGATCTTCTCTGGGTCGCGTTGTCGGTGCACTGGGCCCGTGGATCCGCTGTACCAGTCGGAACCATTCTCCTAGGTTCTCGGGAGGTACTACGCGGGCTAGGCGCTGGTCGTTGAATGGCAGTCCTTCTGTCAGCGTCTCGAGGATCACCTCTTGTGGAAGTCCTAGTTGCAATCCCATGGCGGTTTTTTCCCGGTAGTAGGTCTCTAGGTTGGCTTGTCCAGTAAGTTTCATGGCGAAATATTTCGCAAAGGACGCTTCGCTTGACTCAGGGTAGAGATCTAGGAGGATTTGTCTCACCTGGAAATAACTCCGGTCGGCCAGTCGAAGTTTCCTGAAGAGCTCCAGGGGTTGTCGCACCAGGTAGTTTGGCAGGCGCAGTAATTTTTCTTGTTCTCCCACGGATGCGTCTTCCATTTTTCGGTCGAACGTCTGGAAAAACTGTGTCGCGCTGTATGCGCCGTCGAAAGGTGGGATCGCCGACTCCGCTCCATCAGAAATTTTTACCCGGGTCAGGAGCGTTGACAGCTGGTTGACGGCGTCCGCTAGGGGCGCAGTTGTCTCTCGGCCGGTCACCTCCTGTCTTTCTCCTGTCGGTTCGCTCTCTCTTACTTCTTGCCTTCTTTCCATTGTTTCCGTCGGACCGTCTGACTTTACGCCTATGGGATCCTGATTTAATTCCATCTCTTTATCCTGTCGACTTAACCGTTCTGTGACAATATCGTTGCGGGGTTTCTTGTTGTTCGATTTGAATGGTGAGGATTGGTTGAAACGCAGTCGTTTGAGTGGAAGTTTAAGCATACAGTTAGGAATAATCAGGACACGTGATTGGGTTTGAAAATAAAAGGCAACTGGGTTGGAGGGAAGAAAGCTTGAGAAGAGGTGAGCGATTTGACTTATTAATTAGCTGATCACATGGCGATGATTGGATTTAGATGAAATGAGCGGAGAGAGAGAGAGATCTCTAGAGTAGATGTTACCTTGTTGGAAGCGAAGGAGCAACTGACTATTCTTGCTTTTTCGATTTAACACCAAGACTCAGTTTCTCTCTGATTGGTCGAGAGATGTCACATGATCTTTTCCTATTGGTTGACCTACTTAAGGTGCTGTCTTCTGATTGGCCCGCGGTTCTCTTTGGTGAAAGATATGGCCTGCCTGATAGGAAGTGTCGGTTGCTATTTCGATTTTATTTACTTCCGCGTTATCAAAATACGTCCGGTCTTGGGTCGGAAGTATGGGGTGTCTCTATACTAATATAACTTCTGTGGATACCAGATACGTCCTGCTTTGTCAGGAAGTATTGAGTGCTTCGCGACTAATATAACTTCTGCGGTCACTAGAGACGTCCGGTCTCTGCCCCTGCAATATTGACACAGGGGTGCCCAGAATAGTCGTGCCAGCTTTAGGCCTATTTCCTATGTCTTTTGTTACTTTCTTTCCTCCAGTTACCTTATTCTTTTATTAAATCTTTGAAAATCATACATTTGTACATGCATAGTGGGTCGGGGAGCATACAATTATATACAAATTATGACATATATATGTAATAGTAGAGCGAAAGTAATGGCAAACATTTATAGAAAGCTGCTTCTCTTTTTCAAATAAATCAAACTTCCTATTTCCTAATATCTTAAAAAAAAAATTAAGGGTACCTGGCTTATCAGTGGTGAAAATCTCAGCTGTTTCGATAGTAAAATTGACGATACCACTCTTACTTCTCTAATATTCTATTGAACTATTCTGCCTATGTATCCTGTATTGTAAAATAATTCTTGGTTTCAAGATAATTATGCAAACTATAGACATAAGCCTTAAGGATGGTAGAATTGCGTATAAAAGTTTGCATCAGTCAATACTATTTTGCCTGAGATATGCAATTTTTATTAGATACTAGCCGAATGACCCGGGCAACGCCCGGGTTTTACCCGTTTAAATGTTTTTATTCAAATACTATTCGTAACAATTATGAATTGGCGTCGTGGATGTCACACTTGTGAAACGTCCCGCTCCAAACTTTGTATATTTTTTTTAAATAAAAAATAATAAAAATGTAAATTCCACAACGATATTTGAAAATTCTATTATTTTGTTTTTCAAATACTATTCGTTACAATTATAAATTGGCGCCGTGGATGTCACTCTTGTGAAACGTCCCGCTCCAAACTTTGTTTCTGAGAAGCGATATTTTTTTAGAGAGATGATCTGGCTTTGTGTCTTCTGCTCGAATGAATGTTTTTCTGTTAAAATTTTGTTCCTGCATATTAAAAATGAACTGGCTTTACCCGTGGTCTCTGCCTTTTGGAATTTTTCCCCATATAATTTTGTATCTGATAATCAAACCTGATACAGCAATATTATCATCATCATTTTCTGACTAAAAAACAACTATTTTTGCCCAGAACCTGTCAATTTAAATTTTTATAGGCTAAAAATCTGATAAATATCTCTTCCAGATTTTTCTCTATGTCCTGTTAAAACACGTTTTACATGTCTATTAGGTCAGCTGATATTACCTCCCATCTTCACCGCTAGAGGCGCTGCTTGCGAGCGAAATGGCAAATTTGCAACGAAATTTGCAAATAACTCGAAGAATATTCGGGATAGAGACCTGAAATTTTAGGTAAAAGTTTTTCCAGATTTTACTATATATACTGTTGAAATTTCAGTCATATTAGTTACGTATTGTGGACGTGTATAGCCGACATAGGAACAAACACACATACATACAAACACTGACTTTTATATATATAGGGATGAAGCATTTAAAACGGTCATTTATGTAATCAGTTTTCCTTTTTACAAAGCTTTGAATTGAAAATAAAAATGGCATATCCTGACCAGGAGCAGATGTGCTTTTCAGAAGGCAGAACGCCATCTGGTGGAACAGAAATCAACTAAACATCGAATCAGCCTGTTCCCTGATATTTGGCCAACTCAATTTTTTGATAAATCAAGAAAAGCCATCCACGAACGCGTTTCGCGCTGTTGGCGCTCGTCAGCGTGGAGTAGGCTGTACCACTGTGACCAAAAAGATTTTTGGTCCCAGAGGCTTCTTGAGAAATCAAGAAATGGGTATTTAAGGCCAAACTTGCGTAAATATGCTTAACATGTGGAAAAAACAATAGAAAACAAAAGATGTGAATGTGTCAATGTTCGAGTCAATAGAATTATTAATTTTTTGGTATTCATATCTATTGGTTTAAATATCTTGCATACTCGTATGATAGCATGCCCAATTCTTTCTGAAACTAGGAGAGTTTCACGACACGAGTCCGGGCTGTTTTTGTAAACAATGGGGGAATTCTCTGGATAGATACCACTTTGCTGATTGATCTTTTAAATAAAATTTCAACGAGTGTTTTTGTACTGTAATGTACGAAAACTAAATATTATTTACAAAATAATTGGGGATCGGTGGAAGGATGGTCTAAACCGTTGGTTTTCGACCACTACGACCCGGGATCGAATCCCGCATTGGACACTTTTTTCTGTTTAAAAAAATGCTCCAATGGCCCCCGATTCTTGCAAAAGTCTAACCCCACCAGCGAGTGCAAGTAACCAAACATGTGCACATTTGTAAGTGCAAAGTCGAACTGCTTTTCACATGTGTAGACATGTGGTTCATTTACAGTAAAAGCAGTCGCCTACTTCTACCAACCATGATTATCATGGCCTGTATCACGTGTACTAGGGATAAGCAAAAAAATAATAATTGGTTTAAAAGTCATCCAATATATACATCTCTTCGCAATAATTGATTTTGTTTAATATGATGATGGAAGCTCTTTTATCAAATTTGGTGATTTTTGAGTTTTATTTTCTTTTTACTGTTTGATTGCTATTGAGTCTAATTTATATGGTTTGTTTTCTACTCTATTCGTTATATCATATGCTGGCAACCAAATTTCTTTTTTTACATTGTGTTTGGAATATGATATGAATGTCTCTAAGGCATTTATTAAATGGTAGCTGTCTTTATCTTTGTTTACGATCTTCAAGTCAACGATATCCATTCATAAACTTGAATACAAAGATCCATCTTTTTGTTCCCCATTCAAGTAAATATTACTTTCAGATATAATAAATTTGCGATTTACTTTTATAAAAATAATCGAAAAACCTTTCGCAATATGTTTCTTTATTACCGCGAGCTTTCGAGCTCTTGCTCTTCAACAGGCAAAATTATAATCTAAGAGTGGGCGAGGGAGATGACTATTTATACTGAGAGTGAGCACATGAGTTGAGATTTGCATAGATGGATATTTATACTGAGGAAGAGATTTGTATAGATAGATATTTATACTGAGGATGAGATTTGCATAAATGGATATTTTTACTGAACAGGTAAGGTGATATTTGCATAGATGGATATTTATACTGAACAAGTAAGGTGAGATTTGCATAGATGGATATCTATACTGAACAAGTAAGGTGAGATTTGCATAGATGGATATTTATACTGAACAAGTAAGGTGAGATTTGCATAGATAGATATTTATACTGAACAAGTAAGGTGAGATTTGCATAGATGGATATTTATACTGAACAAGTAAGGTGAGATTTGCATAGATGGATATTTATACTGAACAAGTAAGGTGAGGTTTGCATAGATGGATATACAGGGTGATCCAAAAGTCCCGCACAACTTTAAAAATTAATAACTTCGCGAATATTTGCGCTAGAGCAATGCGGTAAACACCACTGTGTTCGGGATGCAATGGGATTTTTTATGGCAAATAATGAAAAATTCGAAATTGATTTTAGTTACAACTTTATTCGCTAGATGGCGCCCTACCAGAATCAGCGATTCAGTGGCCAAATTGTTTGATAAATTGAAAAATATAACTGAACGACACGTATTTTTACTTTTTGAATACCAGGAAAGAACCCTAATAATATCAAATGATAAATTAATGAAACACCATTTCGCCAAAAGTTAGAAGAAATGGTTAACGATTTTTAAATACAATCTGAGATATGTAAAATAGGTATATGCAAATTAAAACATGTAGCAAAAAAAAAACTGATATTTTAGATGCGGTTTGCTGGAATCTTCTCAGCTATTTATATTTCGAAAATAATAATTTTCTATTTTTTTTAAATTCAACTCTCTCTCAGTATCGATTATATTTATTTTAATTCATTTGAAAAATATTCATCTATCTCTGATTATTTATTTTACTCTGGAATGCCGTTGTTGTTTTTGTCGTGTCCAATAAAGAGCCTCAGATTCTTTTCGTTTGGCCAACAAAAATGTCCAATTTATATACATGTAATAAGTTGAGTTACTGTTGACTCTTGTAGAATCCTGTCGACTAACTTTGTGATGATGAAGTGTTGACTCTCGCTATACTGTGTTGACCGAGAGGAACAGTCAGGATGGGAAGTTTTCCAGTACCTCTCTGCACCTTGGAAGACCTTTTACAGTTCTCACAAAGTACAGGCAGTCGTGGTCGAGGCAGAGTGGAAAGCTCGGAAATGTCCACACAAAAAAAAAAACGAAGACACAGTTGCACTAAGAAAGTTCCGTGAACAGATAAAAGTTGAGCTAGGAGCGAAAGATGGGGAGATAGAAGTTTCTTACTAGTCTACATGATGGATGAGGAGGATCTGAGGTACAACCGACGTGGGCTCGCACAGATGCTGAACTAACTGTCAAGTGACTGTAAAGTGACTGTATTTATAGGTTAAGACGGGGGGCCTTATGCGACAGGGGCCGTTTCTGAGAAAGGGGGCTTTTGCATTCCACCAGATGTGAAGAGTGTGGGTGGTCTGGTCCATTTTTAGACCTTGTTTGTGGGAAGTCTAAATCTATCTCGATTTTGACGTTATGACTTCTATCTATTGCTTAACTCAACTCTTAATCTATTACAGAGTTTTATTTATTTATCCTCAGTTTGTACAAATTACATTACATATGATGATGTAAAGACACATGTCAATAATGCGTATAATCATTTACAGATGTGTTTCTATTATACAACATTAAAATCTTGTTATAAGTTATATACAATATGGGGTTGTTGGTTTAAATTACCATATACACATATATTCTTACATAATGATACTTTAAAGAATGCAAATAATATTCATCTATTTACATACACAACACATCTCCCCCCTTAATAATACTCCAGTCGGTCTAGGGGTTTCCTGGCTCTCTGAGGTCTAGGACTGCGGACGGGCACTTGCACAGCGGCAGCCTCCGGTTTAGGAGTGCAAGAGGGCACGTGCACAGCAACAGGCCCTGGTATAGGAGTGCAAGAGGGTACGTGCACAGAAGCAGTCTCCTCCTTGTTTCCTGATGTAACCTCTGGAACCTCCTCTTCACTTTATTTCTGACTTCCACCTACAGGCTTCTCTCCTGATGTTCGAGGAATTATCCAATTTTTTGTCTCCACTTGTTTCTTTCTCACAGGTCGCAATTGATTGATATGCCTCTTATACACGACGCCCTCGCAACTTATAAGGTAGTGACGGTAGCTCAATAATTCCAAAATGGTACCTTTTTACCGTTTAGGTCCAGTTGCATAGTTGCGGAAATAAACCTCGCAACCTGTAGTAAACTGCTCCTGCCTTCTTACGGCCTCATGAAATACCTCTCGAGGATTTCTCATCTTGGTATTAAATTCGAGAATCTTGATCTTAAACTTCTCTTCATTAGCAGTTCCGCCAGGGAATTCCTTTATTACAGTTTGGGGGATGCTCTATGAGCAAATAGGAAACTTTGTAGATTCGTCTCTAAATCATCCTTCCCATTATTCTTTCTCAAAAGGTTTTTAAACTCTCTTACATATCTCTCAGCTAAACCATTTGTACTAGGATTATACGGACTGGTCTTAGTATGCCGTATACCATTCATTTTGGTAAATTGCTCGAATTCACCGGAGACAAACTGTCTTCAGTTATCTGTAACAAAATATTAGGGCAATCCAATTCTGGCGAGAATTTCTCTAAGATGACTCATAATCGTTTTTCTGGTAATATATTTGATGATAAAAATTTCTATCCACTTTGAGTATGCGTCCACGAGAACCAAAAACATTCTTCCCATGAACGGACCCGCTAGATCAAGATGAAGTCGATGCCACGGTTTTTCGGGCGAAGTCCATTCCGAGATGGTAGCCGGGGAAATGCTTGCCGATTCTTGGCATACTCTACATTCTCTAGTTAACTCTTTGATGTTACTGTCTATGCCTGGCTACCAGAAAATACCGTCTGGCAATCATCTTCATTTTAACAATCCCCATGTGTATTTCATGCAAGTCATTTAAAAAAAAGATCTTAATTTTTGGGGAATTACCACTCTTTCACGCCATTGAAAACAAACAAACTCCAAACTCAATTACTCATTGATCTTATAATAAGGAGCTAGTGGGTTATCCCTCAGTACCCTTGTGAATTTCCACACACACACACACAGTTGCCTTCTCTAACATTCCTTAATACTATAGACAGTATTTTATCTCGGGACGTCTCGTATGCCACCTCCCTAAAAGAGAACGGTACCTCATTCAACTTCCTGAGAAGAAGTACCTGGTCTTCATCAAGAAACTCCCTGACACTCGATTCTAAAGGAAGACGTGACAATGCGTCAACATTGGAATTATCACTACCTTTTCGAAACTCCTCAGTATAATTAAATGCAGCTAATTTTAAGGACCATCTTTTAATTCTGGATGCTGCACATATGGGAATTGGTTTCTGAGGTGAAAATATATTAATTAAGGGTCGGTTGTCTGTGACTAATACGAATTTTCGTCCAGTAAGTATTGTCTTGATTTCTCATCGCCATAAGTTATGCTCAACGCTTCCTTTTCTAGTTGAGAGTACCGTTTTTCCGCTTCAGTTAATGTTCTAGAAGCAAAAGCTATAGGGCATTCTTCCTTTCTATCATTTCTATGACTCAGAATTACGCCCAGTCCATAGTCCATTAATAATGATTTACATTTTTTAAATAACATTCGATATTTTTCGTCCAATTCCATCTACAATTTTTATTCAAAATTTGATAGAATAGCGCTAAAATGTTTGCTATATTCTTTATGAATCTATAATAATAAATTAAGAGTCCTATGAAAGATCTCAATTGCGAAACATTCTTTAGGTTCAGGCGCCTCTATCACTGCTTTAATTTCATTTTCTAAGGGATGCAGTCCATATTTATCCATTTTAAACCCTAAAAATTCCACCTATTTCTTTTTAAATTTACATTTATATCTGTTTAACTTTAAACCTTTTTCTAGCAATCATCTAAACACTAGATCCAACTTTTGTTCATAATCTTCAAAGTATTTTCCTGCAACTAAAATATCATCTATGTAGCAGGCCACACCTGGCAAATCAGAAAATAGGCCTTCCATAATCCTCTGAAATTTATTTGGTGCTACCGCTACGTCATATGGTAGTCTTTTATAAGAAAACAACCTCTTTGTTGTGTTTATATCAACAACAGCTTTGGCCTCTTCCGCTAACATTACTTGTAAGTAAGCCTGTGATAGGTCTAGAGTCGAAAGTACGGTGCTTGTAGATAATTTTGAAAAGATCTCATCGATCGATGGAATGGGATACCTATCTAATTCTATTGTTTTATTAGCTGTACATCTAAAATCACCACATATCCTTACACTACCATCCTATTTTGATGCCGGTACTATTGGAGCGGTCCAATATGCATGAACTATAGGTTATATAATGCAAGAATTCACTAAACGATCAATTTCATTCTCTACTTTGTTTTTTGGAGAGAAAGGTAAACTTCTGGCCTTACAAAACACAGGAGTCACATCCTTTTTTAAATTAAAATTTATTCTAACGTCCTTTAGACAGCCCAAATCTTTGTTAAACAAATCTGCTTACCTATCCATCAAATTTTTATATATTTAAATATATTTCTATTATATTAATTATTTAAAATTTCAATGCTAAACAATATAGAATAATCAAGTTTCAACTGTTTAAGCCATTCTCTTCCTAATAAAATTACCTGGATTTTTTCATTTACAACTATTAATCGTAAATATTGGTTGGCTGTTATGAGCAAGTGGAAATAAAATCTGAAATGGTCAAATATATATATATTTTTAAAAGTTGTATTTATTTAAAAACTTTAAAAGACAACTTTTAGTTTGCACGATCAAGAGATGCCTTTTTTTTCTCAATTTTTCCACCTAATCCAAGTGAAATTAAAAAAAGAAAAAATTAAAAGTCTCTTGAATGATTTATTTCCAGATGATGATGTACACTCAGATAAAGAGGAGCATCTTATTATTAGAAACTATAAACCAGAATATAAAACAAAAATAACATTTTCATAGAGATAAAAGATGTTGAAAATATTATTTCAAAATTAAATATCAAGAAAGCACCAGGTCCAGATTTTATCAGTAATAATATGATCAAACATGCAGGTACACTTTTAATCCCGATTTTACAACAAATATTCAACAAATGCATTGAATTAGGTTATTATCCGAATTTATGGAAAGGCTCTACTGTAAAGATCATTCCAAAACCTAATAAAATGAACTATGAAACAAGCAAAAGCTACAGACCTATATCATTGACATCAAACATTTCAAAAATTTTTGAAAACATAATTAAAAACAAAATCAATAAATATTATGAAGAGAACAATCTAATGAGTCCAAGGCAACATGGATTTACTAAACATAAATCAACGAACAGTGCAATGGAAGATATAATGGAAACCATATTGAAACACAGACAAGGAGAACTGACTTCTTTGATTACAGTGGATATAGCAGGCGCTTTCGACAACGCATGGTGGCCAGCAATTATTAGAAGACTCGATTTGGATAACATTCCCTCCAAATTAATATATATATATAAGAATTATACAATCTTATTTAAACAGTGAAAGAAGGGCAAATTTCTCATATGAAAATACAAATGTTACAAAAAATCTGACAAAAGGATGCCCTCAAGGCGGCCCTATCCCCAATATTATGGAATATTTTGTTAAACGACTTGCTGAAGAGTTTCAAACATCCGCGAACGCAGAAATAATTTGCTACGCAGACGACGTTTCTATCATTTGCTGGAGCAAGTCTGTCGAGGATCTCAAAATATTAAGCGAATATATTCTATGCTACGTGATTCAATGGTGTAATAGAAATAAATTATCTATAAGCCCAGAGAAAACGAATTTACTTTACTTACATAATAAACCTAAAGTTCCAATTGAAATATCGAATATTATTTTAAACCCAGTAGATCAAGTCAAGATATAAGGCATAAAATTCTCAAATCATAGAATAAAAAAGAAGATTAATTTTACCCCACATATCAACGACATTTTGTGCAGGATCGTAAGAATGAAAAATTTTCTGTTTTCACTATGTGGAAAGATGTGGGGAATAAATACTAAAAAAAGAATAATTTTGTATAAAACAATTATCAGGCCAGTTCTTACGTATGGTTCAGAAATATGGTACAGGTTTATAAATAGTCGATGCAAAGAAAAACTAAATTCTACTCAATATCAAATTCTTCTTTGGGTGAGCAGAGCCTAAAAAACTACATCTTCCAACTGTGTCCATAGTCTTGCGAACATCCCCCTTCTCACAGATATACAGGGTGATCCAAAAGTCCCGCACAACTTTAAAAATTAATAACTCCGCGAATATTTGCGCTAGAGCAATGCGGTAAACACCATTGTGTTCAGGATGCAATAAGATTTTTTAAGGCAAATAATGAAAAATTCGAAATTGATTTTAGTTACAACTTTATTTGCTAGATGGCGCTCTACCAGAATCAGAGATTCAGCGGCCAAATTGTTTGATAAATTGAAAAATATAACTGAACGACACGTATTTTTCCTTTTTGAATACCAGGAAAGAACCCTAATAATATCAAATGATAAATTAATAAAACACCATTTCGCCAAAAGTTAGAAGAATTGGTTGACGATTTTTAAATACAATCTGAGATATGTAAAATAGGTATATGCAAATTAAAACATGTAGCAAAAAATATTTATATTTTAGATGGAGTTTTGTGAAATAAATTGAATGTTTGAAAATAACTACTGATATCAATACACGATTTTTGAAATGTTAATATAGTACCAAAAATTATGATGGCACTACTAATAGGATTTCGTGCTATAAGGAATGTATAGTTTCTTGACTAATTGTCGACACTTGACTATTTAACTGGATATTTGTCATGATCCAAAAATGAAATATAGAGGGGAGTGACAAAATATATTTGTCGTACTTTATTCCAAATATCTTATGGGTTTGTCAAATGTTATCATTGTTTATTATACTGTACATAATTTTGAAAATGTATCCCCTAAAAAAAATCATTTTTAAATCGACCTTTTGCGTTGAAAAACGTGGTAGTAAAATCATTTTGTAATAATACAAAATGATTTTAATACCACGTTTTTCAACGCAAAAGGTCGATTTAAAAGTGATTTTTTTAAAAGGGATACATTTTCAAAATTATGTACAGTATAATAAACAATGATAACATTTGACAAACCCATAGGATATTTGGAATAAAGTACGACAAATATATTTTGTCACTCCCCTCTATATTTCATTTTTGGATCATGACAAATATCCAGTTAAATAGTCAAGTGTCGACAATTAGTCAAGAAACTATACATTCCTTATAGCACGAAATCCTATTAGTAGTGCCATCATAATTTTTGGTACTATATTAACATTTCAAAAATCGTGTATTGATATCAGTAGTTATTTTCAAACATTCAATTTATTTCACAAAACTCCATCTAAAATATAAATATTTTTTGCTACATGTTTTAATTTGCATATACCTATTTTACATATCTCAGATTGTATTTAAAAATCGTCAACCAATTCTTCTAACTTTTGGCGAAATGGTGTTTTATTAAATTATCATTTGATATTATTAAGGCTTTTTCCTGGTATTCAAAAAGAAAAAATAAGTGTCGTTCAGTTATATTTTTCAATTTATCAAACAATTTGGCCGCTTAATCTCTGTTTCTGGTAGAGCGCCATCTAGCGAATAAAGTTGTAACTAAAATCAATTTCGAATTTTTCATTATTTGCCATAAAATATCCCATTGCATCCTGAACACAATGGTGTTTACCGCATTTCTCTAGCGCAAATATTCGCGGAGTTATTAATTTTTAAAGTTGTGCGGGACTTTTGGATCACCCTGTATATACTGAACAAGTAAGGTGAGATTTGCATAGATGGATATTTATACTGAACAAGTAAGGTGAGATTTGCATAGATGGATATTTATACTGAACAAGTAAGGTGAGATTTGCATAGATGGATATTTATACTGAACAAGTAAGGTGAGATTTGCATAGATGTATATATATACTGAACAAGTAAGGTGAGATTTGCATAGATGGATATTTATACTGAACAAGTAAGGTGAGATTTGCATAGATGGATATTTATAATGAACAAGTAAGGTGAGATTTGCATAGATGGATATTTATACTGAACAAGTAAGGTGAGATTTGCATAGATGGATATTTATACTGAACAAGTAAGGTGAGATTTGCATAGATGGATATTTATACTGAACAAGTAAGGTGAGATTTGCATAGATGGATATTTATACTGAACAAGTAAGGTGAGATTTGCATAGATATATATTTATACTGAACAAGTTGAGATTTGCATAGATGGATATTTATACTGAACAAGTAAGGTGAGATTTGCATAGATGGATATTTATACTGAGGATGAGATTTGTATAGATAGATATTTATACTGAGGATGAGATTTGCATAGATAGATATTTATACTGAACAAGTAAGGTGAGATTTGCATAGATGGATATTTATACTGAACAAGTAAGGTGGGATTTGCATAGATATATATTTATACTGAACAAGTAAGGTGAGATTTGCATAGATAGATATTTATACTGAACAAGTAAGGTGAGATTTGCATAGATGGATATTTATACTGAACAAGTAAGGTGAGATTTGTATAGATAGATATTTATACTGAACAAGTAAGGTGAGATTTGCATAGATAGATATTTATACTGAACAATTAAGGTGATATTTGCATAGATAGATATTTATACTGAACAAGTAAGGTGAGATTTGCATAGATGGATATTTATATTGAACAAGTAAGGTGAAATTTGCATAGATAGATATTTAAACTGAACAAGTAAGGTGAGATTTGCATAGATGGATATTTATACTGAACAAGTTGAGATTTGCATAGATGGATATTTATACTGAGTGAGATTTGCATAGATGGCTAGATTTCCTATTTTGATGGTTATTGATTTGGGGTATGGCAGAATTGCTCTGGGATATCTATTCTCTTGTTGATGCTGTTTTTATTTTTCGATATGAGCGATTCAAGGATAAAAAAATACTCTGGAAATTTTACTTTTTGTTGGTTTTTTCTTTGGAATTTTTGAAGGCCCCCTCTAGTCGGAGTTCGCATGCTCCCTCCCACCTCGGTATGCCTCTGGTTGCCTATTCAGACACATTATCAGCAGAGAATAAAAATTTTGATATCTTATACAAAGGAGGTATAAATCATGGACGATTTTCAACAAATTGACAACCAATATAAAAAACAAAGATTATATATAAAGAATAAAGCTCTAAAACTTATTGTTTTTTTTAAATATAATATTTGATACCTTTAATCTTTTAAAAATTTTATACAAATTTTACCAAAGATTCATACATATTTTTTACTCGCGCACTGATTAAATACACCAATATATATTTGATCACAGTGGCATATGTTACCCCCCTAATGGACCTTTACATATGGTATGTAAAACAACACTTGAAGTTACACCGCATGAGTTTCTTTTCAATGAAAAATCAAAATTTATTTCAAGGTGAAATATTCACTATTTCTAACCTTTTTGGATGAGGTATGAAAGGATGAATTGTGAAGAGTAATGATGAACGGAAAAATAAAAGTGTCCAGGGATGGGAATATGTTTGAGAAGGGCCTCAATGAGTATCCATACAACACCATCTCAGATTTCACGGCAACAATTGCAAACATTTACAAAACCTGCTATCTCCAGTATCAGCATGTAGAGAACATTGTTGCGATAGTTACATGGAATAATGATATCCATTATGTCTATGGTCACCTATTCTGGAAATTGAAAGGTAATAAATACTTTATCCACAATTTTTTTTTCTCTATCCGTGCTTGAGACTAATTGTTTTAATTAGGATTTCATATACAGTAGAACCTCTCTTTAGCGGACACCCCGCTTACGAACACCTCTCCACAAAGGAAAAACTAGACACCATTTATTGACCGTCGCCGCAAACTAGCGGCCATGGGTCGGTGACAAAGCCACAACACAAACTTTGGAAAACTGAGAAGTGTCCACCTGGAGATTATTTTCTACATATTCAATCTCTCATTATCTTTCTCTCATTGCCACTCTCATGTAAATAAGTTGGTAATTGTTTTGATTCAGTTGTCCAGCTTTCCTGAGACATAGGATACAAACAGCTATCCTGCTTGAACTGACCCACCTCAACCCTATATCTATGGCCAGATTCTACCTCAGCATGGAACTTCCTGGTCAACTGTGACATAGGATACAAACAGCTATCCTGCTTGAACTGACCCACCTCAACCCTATATCTATGGCCAGATTCTACCTCAGCATGGAACTTCCTGGTCAACTGTGACATAGGATACAAACAGCTATCCTGCTTGGACTGACCCACCTCAACCCTACATCTATGGCCAGACTGGACCTTAGCATGGAACTTCCTGGTCAACTGTGACATAGGATACAAACAGCTATCCTGCTTGAACTGACCCACCTCAACCCTATATCTATGGCCAGATTCTACCTCAGCATGGAACTTCCTGGTCAACTGTGACATAGGATACAAACAGCTATCCTGCTTGGACTGACCCACATCAACCCTACATCTATGGCCAGACTGGACCTCAGCATGGAACTTCCTGGTCAACTGTGACATAGGATACAAACAGCTATCCTGCTTGGACTGACCCACATCAACCCTACATCTATGGCCAGACTGGACCTTAGCATGGAACTTCCTGGTCAACTGGTTCAACTCAACAATCAAAACAGGACGCGAGTAAAAGCGCTCAGCACTAAGTCTATACTAGTGAACTGGACTTCTCAGGTAGTTGGAGTTCTGCGCTCCCTAGGTTATAAATATTTCTTTTGTTTTGATCAAAATTAATAATTTTGTCATCTCATCATGTGTGTTTGTCTTCTCTTATTTTCTATGTAACAAAACTTTATTTTACACAGGCCAATTATTACATCTTTATTTTAAACAAAGTATCTGTTAAGTCTTTTATGTTGAAAAAAATACTTGCAAATCCATTTGACTTTGTCTGCGTGGGTTCGAATCTCATCCTCGTCGCCAAATTTGTTAAGTCTTTTATGTTAAAAGAAGAAATTCATTTCTAGTTGATTTTAAATTATAGATTTAATTTTATTCGTTTTTTTAAAACACATTCTCATATTTTGGCTCCGTTGAATACAATTCCTAAATATTTATAATAACTCCACCAATACATAACCGTATCATTTATTTTGATGTGAAAAAATAAGAGAATAGAATAAAATAGCACTCTGCCATCTAAAATGTTCATGTGAGTGGAAGCCTCAACATGATCAGAGATAACATCTTCATGGATTCTTCTGTATAAAATATGATTGCCAGCGATAGTTACCCAGAAATATTGGAATAAGCAAAAATTAGAGCAAAAAGTTTCTTTATATTGAGGTGTTGCAGGCTTTCAAGCAAAAGCATGCTCTTCAACGGGCAAATCCAAAAACAAATGAAGAGATCAAAATTCGAAACTATTTTAAAGGCGTATGATTCTTTTTGAAATTAAACAATTTCTACTGCCCTTACTGCAATGGAAAAATTAAAGGGAGGGCCTGGCTCATCAGTGGTGAACCCTCTCAGCGGTTTCGCCAGTTTAATCTACCATACCGCTGTTATATTGCATTTTTTGGAACTTCCTTTTATAGTGATACTGTTGGTAGACTCTTGGAATGGGTACTTTAGAAGAACTATGGACATAGGCTTTGAGGACAGTAGAATTACATACATTCATAGATATATAATATGCTTCGAACAATCGCTCTTCAGATGGCGCGCTAGTGCCTCATATTATAAATTAAGAGATGTAATCAGGCGTGGATGAGAATATATTGTCAATATCCATGCCCGATAATATCATCTTCTTTGCTTGGTTTTATTTATTTTATATTATGAATTAGCTCGCCATCTATTATAAGAAATTAGAACTATTTTTGATGCGTATTATTCTTTTTAAAATAAATCAATTTCTAATGCCCTTACTGCAATGATAAAATAATTATTTTATGTGAAATTATAAATTATTTAGAGTATTAATAAACATAAATTAAATGATAACTTATACAAGAATTTTCTTATTTTTCTTATTATAAACTCAGCTAGATTTCTCATGTTTTTTTGTCAATGTTGGCTTGAGAAGTTTTAACCCTCGAAATCTAGCCCAAATTATGATAAATAACAATCATTTTGATTCAAAAGGCATCCATCAATTAATCTATATATATAAAAATGAATGTATGTGTGTGTGTGTCTGTCTGTCCTTTATGCCTGACCAAAGCACTCATTGGAACGCCATGAAACTTTGGGAAGTTATTTAGTATAGTACTGGAAAGGTTTCTAGCAAATAAAATATTTGAAATAACTTTTCGCCTTAAAATAATCAAGATACATATTCTAATTTATCTGTTATAATTCAACAATCTGCTCTAAATATTATCATGATGATACGATGATTTTGTAATGTAGAAAATTAGGAAAGACAAAATTCAGGATGACACGGCAATTTATTTGAGACAAGAATAATGATACAATTCCAAGGCAAAATACTATTCCTTTAACTTCCAATTACCGAGGGAACCAATTAATATTGATTTTATTAAACTTATCGAGTATTTTTCAAGGGACTGGGAAAAATGTTCACTTTATCGAGAGATTCGTTGGACAAACCTTTACTCGGGTAAAACCCGGGCGAAGCCGGGTACATCCGCTAGTTTTATATAAAAGGGCGTACCTGGATCTGTAAAGAAAAATTATTTTTTTCTCAAAATATTTCGAGAGATTGCTCCCTCTTTATTACTGTGCAATAATTTGCACAGATACAGATACGCCCTTTTATATAAACAATCATTTTGTAAGTCGTCGTTTAATTTAACTTAATTACATATTTACGAGTATCTTTGGAATAAGAATTGATGGTATTGTCTATGAAAAATATATTATCAATTAAAATTATTCGAAATATTAGAACCAATAGATAAACACACAGATTGAGTATTTTTTGCCGCACTTTTAAATATATTAATAAATTAGGATGCATTAGCACGCCATCTGTTATGAAAATTTAAAACTATTTATAGACGTGTATGATTAAAAAAAAAAATAAAACAATTTCTACTGTCCTTAATGCAATGGAAAAATTAATGAAAGGACTTGACTCATCAGTGGTGAACCCTCTCAGCGGTTTCGTCAGTTTAGTCTACCATACCGCTGTTATTATTATTATTTTTTTTTTAAATAGAAACCGCTTGAAGGGTTCACCATTGATGAGCCAGGCCCTTCCAAAATATTTCCATATTGCAGTAAGGTCAGTAGAAATTGTTCTATTTTTGAAAGAATCTAAAAGCATCTATAATAGTTTGAATTTTAATATATGTTTTGTTTCATTTTAACACTATAAACTCTTTTATCGAAAGTATTATAAGTAAAATAAATGTGTGAAACTGCGCTATAATGATTAATTAATAATCCATATCAATTACTTTTACTATTTATTATGTTTAGAGTTGTATTTATTATGTTACTAGAGGTAGGAATTATAAGAATAAAATCAATATAACCACAATAAATATTTCTATGCAGTTTGAGTTTTTTATTTTTCTCCACGTTTCGAACAATTTTTAACGCTTTGCCAAATGCTTTATTTTTATTTACTTCTCCTGACGAAGACAAAATATTTTTGTCGAAACGTTGAGAAAAATAAAAACTCTAACTGGCCGAAGTGTCTATTTTTTTATATAAATATGAATGCCGTCCAGGCAACCTCTATCTTCAGCACAATAAATATAACTATGTAATTATAAAACTATTTTAGAGGCGTATTATTCTTTTTAAAATAAAACAATTTCTACTGTCCTTACTGCGATGTAGAAATTGTTTTATTTTAAAAAGAATAATACGCCTCTAAAATAGTTTTATAATTTGATAACAGATGGCGCTCTAGTACATCATAACTATGTAACTTAATAATAAAACTAAGCAGTGAACGATTTTATATAAACAGATTGAAAAGGGGCCAAGAAATTGCTATTAAGCTATAAAATTATTATATAAATATATAAAATATTAAACTTTTAAAAATCGTTATATTTTGATAATAATAAGGTAAAATATTTTATTAATAGCTTAATTTTCTTAAAACCTTTTATAGCCGCTTTATACACGTATAAGCTTGTATAAGCTTTTATATAAATGTCCTCATTGAATTTTTAAAATGTCCTTAATATTTAATCAAAAATATATACAAAGATAAATATTCGCATTATAAAAATTCAGGAACTATTTAAAAAATAAATTTAACAAAATATTGAGATTTAAATAATATATTGAAGTATAAAACAAAGGTATAAATCTATATATATAGGAAGTATATTAAATAAGTATATATTTATATATATGTGGTAACGTTGAAAAAAAAACCAGCAGCTTTAGACTGCCTTACCTCATATTTCAACCCTCCATAACAATAATTCACTTTTATACCCACACCAAAATCCTAACAACCTTCAAATAATAAAACTATGAATGAATCATATTTATCGAAAGTAGAGCCCAAAAATAAAAGTATATTCGGTGAAGAAATGCCATATTTCAAGGCATACTTGAGGATGCTCTATCAGAAGAAAATTTTATCAGAGCCTTTTCCGCCAAGTCGCTTGGTGTGATAAAAGCCCAAATACTGCATTCCTTTCGAAAATAATGGTTCATAGAATGCCACATTTCCCCTTAGAATCTTTAAGATTTCTCTTCTTGGCATCCATTTTTGTCTTTTAGGTCAAACTAAATCCTTAAAGTGCAAGTTATCTTTGGTTGACTTGTTGATTTATTGTTTCCGTTTCTCCCGCCAAAATATTCGTCTGCCGATATATAAAATTTTCTTGAAGATTAGATATTTATTTGAAAATGGCTTTACTCGTGAATTTCTTTTGGTAAATAAAAAACCGTTTATATGAATATATAGATTGATCTCTTTCTAATCTGTTATTAATATATTGTATAATATACTAACATGATTTTTTTTATAGTAACTTATATATAGTATTAAATATAGGTTTTTAACTTTTAATTAGACAATTTTAATTTATATTTATACATTTTTAATATTTCAATTTAGACACTTTCATTTCAATTTAGACACTTTCATTTTAATTTAGACATTTTTCATTTTAATTTAGACATATGGACTTTTTAAAAGTCCATGTGTTTAAATTAAAATGAAAATGTCTAAATTAAAATTAAAAATGTCTAAATTAAAATGAAAGTGTCTAAATTAAAATGAAAACTGTTTAAATATAAATCAAAATTGTCTAATTAAAAGTTAAAAACCTATATATGAATTATATTTTAATATAATGTCAAATAATATAATTTATAGAAACATTCATATTTTTTTATTTACAAATTGGCTTAATATATAATTAACGGCTGTTTATTAAAAATATATATTTTTTACTATATTTCTTGTTGTTTAGTAATTTAAATATATAATTTTTCAACTTTAAATAAAATATTTTCAGTTTATATTTTTTTAATCGCAAACTTTTAAATTTTAATCGAACCTTTTGTATTTTGTAGCTATAAAAAAAAAAAAAACGTTTGAAGAAAAAAATGTTGTATTATTAAACTTTTAAATTTTACAATAAAAAATTGTTAAGCCTTTATTTAATCTCTAAAATAATATTTAATATCGTATTCTAAATATTATTAATTATTCTTTTATAAATAAAGGTTTAATAATTAATTTAACGAATATTAAAAATCAACAATCTAAGATTATTTATTTGGAAATAAATGTGAAAAACTTAGAATTTTAAAATGGAAAAGGTTTAATTTAATGTTGAGTGTGTCACGTGATATTTTTAATACTATTTGAAGAGTTTCATATAAATTTTCATTTCATTTCATATAAACTATTCATATTCAAAAGAGAGACACTTCGTCCAAATGAACATCTTTATTAATATAAGTTTTGCAATTTAGAATATGTGTTAAAACATTCTTTTCAATGGTTAACATTATGTATTTTTGTGCTTTGGCGTCTTTTAGGCTCCATTTATCTTTTCCAGTTTCATCTTTCAAGTCTTCAAACAACGATTTTCCATTTACAATATCTAGAAGGCCATTTGCTTTGAAAATAATTGTTATCTGAAAATTCCATAAATCAAAATTTTCAGGATTTTTAAGCCTCACAATATTTGCGATATCTTCGCTGACAGCCATTTTTGTTTTTATTTATATTTTATATATATATTTTACCGCGATTCAAAAAGAACCACACTCTGCTACCATGTTGGGAATCTTTTATGGTTCAGACAATGAAACAACAAATAACAAGTTTACTTACAGCTGAAGAGACTTAAAGAATTAGGCGATTTTACCTTTTATGAAAGTATTTTAAATTTATTATTTTCAAAGAGAGATAGAAAAGAACATTTAACAATTTACATTACAATTACTAATTTTGTAAACAAAACCAACACTCCTTTGTTCTAGTTTTTTATATTACAGTGTTGTCAGTCTAAAAGTATTTCAAGATCATTGATTTACTATTCTTCCTTTTTTCCAGCATTCCCTCTTAAATCAGTGATCTTATCACATTCAACAGTTTCTTCACTTGACTTATGTTTTAAATGGTTGTCATAAGAAGGGATTTGAGAAAGGTTTTTAATCTTTTATTCCATTTTAATGGGGCTTGCTTTAAACCATACAATGCCTTTCTTAACCTGCATATGTTCCCTTTATAACCTTCTGGCAATTGAACGTATATTTCTTCATCCAAAAACCCATATAGAAAAGCTGTTTTTATGTCAAATGTTTTAAAAACAAATCTTCTCTTAGCCATTGGAGCAAAGTATATCCTTAAAGAGACAGTGCTTATAACTGGACTGAATGTCTCATCATAATCAATGCCTGCTTCTTGTTCAAAGCCTCTTACAACTAGTCTTGCTTTGTAGCGACCATCTTCTTTCACTTTAAAGAGCCATTTAGAGGTCAGAATCTTCTTGTTTGACGCTTCATTTTCTTTTACTATTTCCCAAACTTCATTTTTTGGCAAGAGATTATTTTTCTTCTTTTATTGCCTTTTTCCATTTTTCTTGATTTGGACCAGATATAGCTTCAGAGTAAGTTAGAAGAGCTGATTCTGTTGTTCCATCCTGCTCTAAATAGAAGTCTTCATATCTTGATGGTGTTTGTAAACTACTTCTTGGTCTAAGATTATATTTTGAAGTACTTGGTTTTGTAGGGATATCTTCTTTGTCTTCAGAGACTTCTGGTAGACTTGGTTCTTCATTTAATTCTAGTTGATCTTCAGATTCTTCTTCTGGTTCGACAATAGGTATTTTTTCTTCTTTATTTATACATTCTTTATCTAAAAAAATTACATCTCTAGCTGTAAAGATTCGTTTGCTTTGTTCATCCCAAAGGCGATAACCATTTGGTGCATAACCTATAAAGGTATATTTTTTACTTCTGTCTTCCAATTTCTTTATGTGTTTTAGGGTTTTGACATAAGCTTCACAACCAAAAAGTTGTAAGTTTGACAAATTTGGTCTTTTGTTGAACCAAAGTTCTGCAGGGGTTTTCTCTAATTCTTGAGTAGGGCTTCGGTTCAGCAAATAGGCTGAAACTCTTACAGCTTCTCCCCACATGTATTTTTCTACACCAGAATCAATCAAAAGAGCTCTAGTTTTCTCCATCAGGGTTCTATTTAATCTTTCGGCTTTGCCGTTTAGCTGAGGTGAGTGAGGTATGGTGAGATCCATAATGATTCCTTTAGCTTTGCACCAGGATTTTATATCTTCATTTACATATTCTCCGCCATTGTCACATCTTATTTTTGAAACTTTTAGATTCATTTGGTTTTCTGCTTCTGTAATAAATTCTTTTAGATATCCTTTCACTTCATATTTATTTTGTAACAAATACACATGACAAAAATGTGTGTAGTCATCAAGAAATGTTAGAAAATAGTTTTTGTTGTCATGGGTAGTGGGATCTAAAGGTCCACATACATCTGTATGGATTATTTCTAAAGGCCTTTTTGATTTTGTTCTAATGGAATTGAATGGCTTTCTTACCTGTTTAGCTTTAATGCATGTTTCACAAATTTCATCTTGACTTATTTTTTCTATGTTTATTCCATTAACCATAGATTTCAATTGTTTTAAGCTTGAAAAACTTATGTGACCCATTTTTCTGTGCCATTTTAGCATTTCTTCATTTTGGGTAGCTGTTAGGTGAGATTCTTCAATTTCGGGGTTTTCTGTTTCTATATTTATTGTATAGAGTCCATTTTCCTGTTTTCTCCTTCTAAAACTTTTTTTCCATTTTTTACGACAAATACCGTTTCATCTTCAAAGACGACTTCGCCTTTATTTCTGGTAATGGCACTTACCGATAGTAAATTATTTGTCAAGTTTGGTACAAACATCACCTCCTTGAGATCACATTTTTTCCCTTGAATTTTTCCGACTGATTTTGCTATTAGAGTTTCTTCCTTTTTTGCTATTGATATTTTTGAGTTGCAATCTACTTCATCTAGTAAAAACTTTTTACTATTTATCATATGGCTTGTTGAGCCACTGTCTACAATAAATTCTAGCAATTCCTCATTTTTACATTTTAAAGTCTCTCCTGCAAAAAAGGACAATTTTTCTTCATTTTTGTTTCTGAAAAAGCAATCCTTTTCTTTATGATTTGTCTTTTTACAAATTCGGCAAGGAATATTTTCCTGGAATTTATTTTGAGATTTCTTAAAGAAGCATTGGTCTTGAGTATGATTTGTCTTTTTACAGATGGTACACCATTTTTTATTTAGTCTACAATATTTTGCTAAGTGCCCGCTCTTTTTGCAGTTAAAGCACTGCTTTACTTTAGTAGCACTCATGGCTATTCCCTCTTCAGGTTTTACTTTTTGTTTAGTTTCTTCAAGTGATAGTCTTGATATTAAGTTTGTTAACGTTTTCTCACTTTTTGGTGTCGAGTCCCATGCTGTGCTGAAGTAATTAAAGTAGTCTGGCAAAATGCTCAATATTTTAGAAATTACAAAGCTTTCCTCAATTTCTTGTTTTACATTATTTAGTTTGAATACTAAATTTTGCATTCTGCTTATATTTGTTGCCATATCTGTATTTTTGTCAAATTTGAATCCATGAAATTCTTGTAGTAATTTGCATTTTAATTGCTCATCTTCTCTTTGATAAATGGCTACTAGTTGTTCATACATTTCTTTTGAAGTTTTGCAATTTAGAATATGTGTTAAAACATTCTTTTCAATGGTTAACATTATGTATTTTTGTGCTTTGGCGTCTTTTAGGCTCCATTTATCTTTTCCAGTTTCATCTTTCAAGTCTTCAAACAACGATTTTCCATTTACAATATCTAGAAGGCCATTTGCTTTGAAAATAATTGTTATCTGAAAATTCCATAAATCAAAATTTTCAGGATTTTTAAGCCTCACAATATTTGCGATATCTTCGCTGACAGCCATTTTTGTTTTTATTTATATTTTATATATATATTTTACCGCGATTCAAAAAGAACCACACTCTGCTACCATGTTGGGAATCTTTTATGGTTCAGACAATGAAACAACAAATAACAAGTTTACTTACAGCTGAAGTGGTTTTAAAGAATTAGGCGATTTTACCTTTTATGAAAGTATTTTAAATTTATTATTTTCAAAGAGAGAGATAGAAAAGAACATTTAACAATTTACATTACAATTACTAATTTTGTAAACAAAACCAACACTCCTTTGTTCTAGTTTTTTATATTACAGTGTTGTCAGTCTAAAAGTATTTCAAGATCATTGATTTACTATTCTTCCTTTTTTCCAACATAGACAATGTTTCAGTGAATATATCATTTACCAGGTAAAAATATTGTCATTTGACCGAAGCGCCCATTTAAATATAAATTTGAATTCAACATAAAGCAATACCAGACGCCATCTATCTTTATGAAATGAAACTATTAAAACACGAATATATATGTTTTTAAAATAAATACACATCGATATAAATATTTACTTGTAATTATACTGTCTTTTCAACCTTAATGTCCATAGTTTGATTAAATATTCTATAACCAATATTCAACTCTACAGTGTCGAGAATATACACTAATGGACAAAACTAAAGGAAATTGTACCTTTTAGCATGTATATCGGAATTCAGACAATAACTCTGAAATATTTTTGAAACACAGTGACCTTTATTGAAGACAGACGAGATAACCAAGTGTGAACAAAATTAACTCTGTCTCCTTCAAAAAAAAAAATTGACGACCGGTAGGTAGCAACAAAGATATTCCACTTCTTTAATTTCTATTCAATACAATAATGAGAGCTCTATAAGAAGTGGTATGGTTGATTGAAATGGAGAAACCGCTGGGATGGTTCAATACTGATAAGCCAAACCCTCCTAATATATATGTTATACTAGCGGATGTACCCGGCTTCGCCCGAGGTTTTACCCGAGTGAATGTTTGTCTAACGAACATTTGTTAAAACAATTCTCTATAAACTTATAAAACGTACTCGGCTTCGCCCGGGGTTTTACCCGAGTAAAGGTTTGTCTAGCGAACATTTGTTAAAACAATTCTCTAAAAACATATTTAAAAAAATATATATATTTTGATAATTTGATACTCGTAAATTTGAATCTCTCGATAAAGTGAACATTTTTTCCCGGTCCCTGTGTGCCGTGTCATCCTGAATTTTGTCTTTCCTAATTTATTGGGGGGCAAATAATATTGCCAAAGTTATAGCTAAATATATTTTTCTAATATTTTTTGTTTACTAAAAATTACAACAAAAAAAAATTCTTATATATTTAAATTTTTTTGAAAAATTTTGAAAAAACAAAATATTTTGTTTACTAAATTAATTTTTATATAATTAAAAAAATTCTATTATTTAATTAAAAAAACAGATTATTTGACTATTGACCACCATATTGAATACACATATTGTTTGTAAACAAAACCATTTACTTTTGATAAATAATCAATTCTCCCAATATATATGTTGTAGATTAATGATAAAACTAACTTTGACTTGTGCGCATTTAATAGGTAGAAATCTTACTTTTGATAAATAATATTTAAGATAATAAACTTATTAAAAAAAAGAGATATATTTTGATAATTTGAAACTCGTAAATTTGAATCTCTCGATAAATTGAAATCTTTTTCCCGGTCCCTTGAAAAATACTCGATAAGTTGAATAAAATCAATATTAATTATCATTATTCTTGTCTCAAATAAATTGCCGTGTCATCCTGAATTTTGTCTTTTCTAATTTTCTACATTACAAAATTATCATTTTATCTATTCTCCCAATATACAACAACAACAAAAAAGCCTTTATTTAGGGTCACTGACCCTATACAGGATTCACCAGAGGTATGCAAAAGAACAAAGCAGTGAGACAAAGGAAATAACGATATATACAGAGTAAAAAGAAAAAAAAAAACAAGAAAAGGAAAAAAATAATAATAAGAAGAAAGAGGGAAGCAAGAAATCAACACAAAAAGAGTAGCAGTAAGAAAGTGAGGAGTGAGTATCACTTGGCCTTCTTCTGAGATATGAACTTGTGGAAACCATAAAACGCCGTAGCAATATACTTATTCTGGGTCATATTGTCAATTATTGATGGAAGTGAAGCACAGAGTTGCCCAGTTTTGAGCATAAGGGTTCTTCTTTCAGAGCAGAGCAATCAAAAATATAGTGAGTGATTTCATTTTTTAGTTTTGAATTACAGAAGGTACAAGTCGGGTCCTCACCGCAGAGCATCTTGGTGTGGTTTTCTCTAAAAAAACTTGAAAGTATTCTAACTTGTGCGAGTAGTCTTACAACCGGGAAAGGAAAATCCCCTAAAAGGTATCCCTCCGTCATGAAAGATATGTGAATGTCTTTGTAGTGAGAGTATAGCTTAGATTTATCCATTCTTGTAAGGTCGTTTTGTATAGATTGGTCTGCCGCTGTTTTTAAGAGCCCTGTAATCGTCGTCGCAATGGGGGCGCTGCTTGCGAGTTAAATATACAAATCTGCAAATAACTCTAAATATATTCAAAATATTCATGAAATTATTTTTCAAAAACCTTCCCGGGGATATACCTAATAATATCCCAAAATTTCACGGCGATTGGATGTATGGTTTTTGAATCTATAGAGTACAGACAGACATTCAATTTTATATACAGTGGACCCTCGGTTTGCGAGCATAATCCGTTCCAAAGCCATGCTCGTACTCCAAAACGCTCGTAGTGCGAAACTAATTTCTTATTTTTAATAATTGAAACTCGGGCAATTCTTCTTGCTACGAACAATTGCACAGTTTCCCACATTTTACATATTTCCCGAATCTGATCTGAAGGGAGGGATCCCAGTGAATTTTCATCCATCACGATTACGGGCAACCATCACGAGTTGCTCGTAATGCGAAATTTCACTCGTAATCCGAGGTAAAATTTTTCAAAAAATTTTGCTCGTACTGCGAAAAGCTCGTACTCCAAGGTGCTCGTAAACCGAGGGTCCACTGTATATAGATTAAAATATTATTTTATTTGAAATTATAATTTCATAGATTCAAATATACTCTGCTAAATCGACCGCCAGAGGTAACGCTTTGCATATAAAATCTCGTTGTTGTTGTTTCCCTGTTGGCCGGCTCAAAACTTTTGTACATTATATAAATAAGCTTCTCATTTTTTATTTATTCTTACGCCTTAAGCCAGGCAGTACTTTTACCAAATTATGTATTTTATATATTCCTTAGCTCAATTAAAGTAACCTCTGATCAAAACCATTCTTATTATTATTCTTTCAAGATTTTAACCACGACTGCATTAACATAGTATAATCCTCAAGATAATTAAATACAAGCAGAAAATCTCTTTTCTTTATATAAAATATATATGTTATATAAAAGTATTATTTTATTTAAAAATAAAAAATAAAAAATTATTATTTCATAGATATAAATACTCTGTTTAAATCGATCGCTAGAGGTCGCGCTTTCTCTATAAATACTCATTGTTGTTTAATAAAACAAAATATTATTTACATAATTACAAAGTTTTGGGTCGGCCAATCGGGGAAGAGAGAAAATAGCAGCCCCGTAAAATAAAGATATTTTCTCTCTTCCCCGATTGGCCGACCCAAAACTTTGTAATTATGTAAATAATATTTTGTTTTATTTATTCTTACGCCTTAAGCCAGGCAGTACTTGTACAAAATTATGTTTTTCAACTGTATTCATTCCTCAGCTCAATAAAGAAATCTCTAATCAAGACATTATATTTTATCAAGACTATTATTCAACCACGACTGCACCACCATAGCATAATCATCAATATGATCCAAAACAACAGAAATCTTATATTTTTATTTATATAATATAATATATATATATTTCATCCCAGTTAAGTACAATAAGAGGTCTGCTTTATTAAAAAAAAAAAGGAAAATTCGTGCTTTTATAGTTTGAATTCTTGGTTAAATCGAACGACGGCCTGGCAACATCCATATTTAACATATATACATATTGTGCTTTCATTTATCCAATAAAAAATATTTTGACTATATTATTGTTTCAATTTTCTATCTATTAAGAAGGTATATATTTAAAACCCTCAAGGAATACGTATCAAATCATTTTATAGAATCTATATCAATTTTAAATATAAAAGTATCTTCTAGAAGTGCGGAGTGATGGTATTTATATGCAAAAAGGGCAACTATCTCTTTGAATAAATTCCTTAAAACTTTATAGTATAAAAAGGAGAAGTGTCCCTTTGTGCATATAGAATATATTTACATTTGAAATTGTAAATCTACACTTGCAAAAAATTATAATTCTTTTTCATGGCTTAATGCCTCAAATCTTTTACTAGAGGTAGATTAATACACACCTGAAATTAATATAAAGATAAATTGTTTCGAAATTATTATCAAAATTTAAAAAATATATATATTTTGTTTATATATTTATTAATTAAAAGTAATTATAGTTTCTCTCTTAAAAATAATTTCTATTTTTTATTTATTTGAATCAATAACTTTTACTAGTGTCAAAAACATCGTCTGAGATATATAAAAAATCAATTTCTATTAATATTAAAGCACCATCAATTTTTTTTTTTTGCACTCTATTCATTTTTACACAATGTATTATAATGATATCCATCGTTCAAAGTGTCGATATAGAATAAAAAAAGAAAGAATAAATACACACTTCTCTCAAAAAAATAATTATATTACCACATTAAATGCAATAACAACATTACTATGAATTATTCCCGCCCAAAAATAATGGCAGAAGATAAAAGGCCTGACATCTATCAAGCTTCTGTATTAATTCAATTGTTGGTCCAACGATTAGACCAATCGCCAAGGCTGCTGATGAAATATTAACAGACGATCTCGAAGCTGATTGGACAGACATATCACGTGATGCGTGAAGATTAGACCCGCATTGTTGCCAAGTCGTTTTGGATTTAAAACAAGGCCTATCAGTTCGTAGTCGTCTGAAATTATAGCGGGGATGTCACAGAATTTGACAGTTTCGAAGACATCTTTAGCAATTGAGATTGTATCGCCTGCTATTTAAAATGAATAGCTTGCAGACGATTCAGGACGCCCCTAGCTATTCTCAAGTGTCATTACAAGACTCCAAGAATTTCGACAAGTAAATCTTTTATAGAAAATAGAATAAAATTAAAATAAATAAAATTTAGAATAGTTTTTCTTCCTAATTTTATCTATCTCTACACAGAAAAAAAAAATCATTAGAAATTATAATGCTTTATAATTATAGAAAAAAAGCAACTATATATTGTACAAATTTTGAAAAATAATTTTATTTGGCGGGAAAAAATAAATTTTTCTTTTGATTTCATTTATTCGCGTTTTTTTCTATGAAAAGACAATTTTAATTGAATTGTTATATATGTAAATATGTGTATTTAAACAATTATATGAACAAATTTAATATTTTTTTCATATAAATAAACGTGTTAAAGCGTTGAAATAACTTATATAGAGAGATTTGGAGAAAAAAAAAGGAATTTTTCTCTGTTGGGGCTTACTAACCATTAGCCTAACAAGCTTAATCTCTTTGGATTTATTGACTAATCCAGTTTAGGGGAAGCCTATCTTCTGTCTAGTTTTACATTAGGATGCTCAATATATTCACGTTCTGAAAGAATCCTTTTTTATCCAGCAGAACATTTATATAGTAGGCAAAGGGTCAAATATAAATACACAAAACAATCATTATAAACAATATATATGGAATTTAAATTTATATATATTTATTTTTAATTAAAAAGACATATTTTGATCCAATATATTATGGATTGCTCTATTTTAAAAAATTTATATATATATTTATAAAAATACTGTTATTTAATTAAAGTAAATTAGAAGAATGAATCCGTAACCAATTTAACTTTACATATTATTTATTATAAAACATCACTTAAAATCCCGCCCCTGGACACTTTTATTTTTCCGTTCGCCATTACTCTTCACATTTTCACCCTTTCATACTTCATCCAAAAAAGTTAGAAATAGTAAATATTTCTCTTTGAAATAAATATTGATTTTTCACAGAAAAGAAACTTATGCGGTGAAACTTTAAGTGTTGTTTTATATTCATACGCCGCAGTCCTTTATAATATATTATTTATTATTAATAACAATTATACAAAACAAATCTTGGTATATATGTCTACATGAAAACAACGAAAGCAATTCTAAAACATTATATACATACAAGTTCCTTTTCAAACTCAGTCTCATCTATAGCCATTGTTACTCTGTAATATTCCAACAAATACTATTTTGAAACTTTTTAAATATCTAAATGTGAAATACTTTTGTCATATTATTTAAATTAGTAATATATTAATATATTTATTATGTATTAGGATGCTCAATATATTCACGTTCTGATATGTTCCTTTTTTTTATTCAGCAGAACATTTATATAGTAGACAAAGGGTCAAATATAAATAAACAAAACAATCATTATATCTATATATATAAAAATCAATGTTTGTATGTTTGTTTGTATGTGCGGTATACAAATTCGCAGTAGTTCACTAATTCAAACCTAACTTTCCATACATAGGTAAAAAATACGGGGAAGACGATAGGCTATTTTAAAAAATATATAAATCAATTATTAAAATTATATATTCAAATTATTCTACTTAGCTCACGAACAGCGCCCTCTATCAAAGATTAGATTAAATTATGCTGATGCAAACAAATAGATAATGCTAATAACAAACAATTATAAAAAAATCTTATCTAAATATATATCACTCGGATAGATATGCACACGGGTCAATCCCGGGGCGAAGCCCGGGTCACCCGTCTAGTTAAAAATAAAGAAAGCATATCCTGACCAGGAGCACATGTGGTTTACAGAAGGCAGAGCGCCATCTGGTGAAACAGAAATCAATTAAACATTGATTTAACCTGTTCCCTGATATTTGGCTAACCCAATTTCTTGATAAATCAAGAAAAGCCATCCACGAACGCGTTTCGCGCTGTTGGCGCTCGTCAGCGTGGAGTAGGCTGTACCACTGCGACCAAAATTAATTTTGGTCCCAGAGACTTCTTGAGAAACTATATATATACTCATTTTAAACAATTTGAAACTCTTTTTTTGCTATAAAAATAAAAATAATTTTATTACTAATATAAAATCCAAATGAGATTTTTAAACTATTGTTTTTAATGATATTGAGATAATAGGGGGATTAGAATAATAAAAGAGAAAGGTATTCTTTCTTCGAATAAAAAGAAAAAGGTACCCATTCCTCTTGTATAAAAAAGAGACGAATCTGTATAAGACCGGTGATCTTAATAAAGCTTTGTGTGTGTATAAAAAAGGTATCCATTTCTCGAATAGGAGAATATACCCATTCCTCATTCGATCAGGAAATGCCTTTTTTAAATTAATTTATCCACCTGATCCAAGTACAAATTCACTTTTAATACGATATGGACACTAACTTACAATTTATTTTGCCAGTTTCAAAGTGGCCTATCTTGGCGGCGATACATAGGTCTAAACGTGGCTTGAAATTTTCGGCTATGGACCGCAGATCCTCCGGTGACAATCGGTCCCATTATTGGCGCAGCGATCGCTTCAGATGCTTCAAACTTTTGTGGCGTGTAGCACAGGCCTTGGTCTGTAAAATGGATCACACGCTGTAATCCATCGGGTTGAGATCGGGTGAGTATGGCGGCTATTCCCCCAACGTGATGAAGTCAGGAAAGTAGCCCCTGCACCAGTCCTGAGGCAATTTCGGTTTGTGAGCCGGCGCGGAGTCCTGCTGGAACGTCCAATCCGTATTGCCGAAGTGCTGTTGAACCCACGGAAGTACGAAGGCCTCGAGAATGTCACGGCGATACATTTCTTTGTTGATTTTGACCCCCTGATCTGCGAAAACGAGGGAGGTGTCTTGCCACTGGCGCAAATTCCGGCCGATAACCGACTGCGGATTTTGTCGGTTTTCGACGATGGCCGACGTGCCGGGAGCCTCAGCGGACCAGTTCCTGTCGTTTTGGTGGTTGTGCGCCTGCTCGAGGGTAAACAGATTCTCGTTCGTGAAGAGGATGCGCTGCCATAGTTAACCAGTGGCCCGGTGTTTGAGTTAGCGACATATCTTCAGCCGTACGCGCTTGTTCTCATCCTTGAGGAGCTGAACTTTTTGGAGCTTATACGCCTTGAGGTTGTGTTCCTTTTTCGCTATTCGATGTATCGACGACTTGCTTATGACAGTCTCAAGTGCGAATTTTCTCATGGACACTCTCGAGTTTCGTCGAAGTCGCTTTTTGATTATCTTACGGTTGGCGGTGCGCTTTTTTCCTCTTCGGCACGGCCGTCTTCATGGCCAAGCTCATTGAAACGATGGATGGTCTTGGACACAATTTGCACTACGTTTGTTTGACATCCTAAAAATACGACAAAATAAGTTAGCACAAAATCGAAACTTAACATAATGGTATATAAAAACATGGAGAATTCGAAAAATTAATTTATTACGGTTCAATACTTCCGTTTTAGGATGAATTAAACATTAACTCCATTATTTTTGGACATCTTGTATATCGGGATTCAGACAATAACTTTGAAAGATATTTGATACACAGTGACCTTTATTGAAGACGCAAGATAAATAAGTGTAAACAAAATTGCCTTTTACTCCTTCAACTAAATAACAGACTATATAAAAGACTTTCCACTTCCTTAATTTTCGTCCATGAGCGTATCTAATGAGATTATTATTTGGAAAAACAAGTAGTCACATCGACAAATGTCGGGAATGACCCCAGCGACATGAATTCGTCGCCCACATCTATGTACGATAATGCACGAAAGAATATATTATTTTTCTAAAATTTTTTTTTTTTATATATATAACTTGATTCCATGTCTCTGTTTGTCTGTCCACAAATCTTGTAATCGATTTTTAGTATACTTCTAGAGCACGTAGAAATATGAAATCTTGTACACTTATTAGAACCTGATGACAATATAAGTTTACACATTTTCAGACTTCGAGGTTTTCAGAATAGCCAGAAACGGACAAATTTCCAAATTTGTCTTTCAAAATTTTAATTTTAATGCTTTTCCAGAGCTCGCATAGAAGTATGAAACTTTTAACACTCACTCAGTCCAATGAACAATGCAAGTGTACAAATTCTCAGACTTTTGGGTAGTCGGGAAAACTATTGGAAGTAACAACTTCAATTCTCTCTCTCTTCAGTGATTATTCAAGACTTAAAAAATAAGGAAGAAAACAGTATCAACACTCCAGACTTTATAAGCCATGTCCAAGCTGCCTTTGATGAGAACCCTGGGAAGTCGATGAGGGCACTCGCCAGAAAGCTGCAGGTTGATGAGGCTACCATCCGACGTGTGGTTCATGATGAACTCCGTTACAAATCATACGTGATGTGAAGAGCAGTTAATTTATTTGTCACAAATCTTTTTTAAAAGAGGTTTGTTAAACGTTATCAACAAGAATAAACCTTTAAATACAGATTGGATAAACAGAATGGGTAATACAAAAGTTATAGCGATCTGTTAGATTCAATTTGCATATTCGCTGAAAGGTTCACCAATAGAAAAGTCAATCCCTTCAAAATCTTTCATCTTCAGCTCACTGATTATAGAAATCCGTTCTATAGAATTCAAACGATGTCCGAAAGAACCATGGTGAAACGCTTGATCAGAGCCAAGCGCTTTCTGAACAAGCTCAAATATCCCGAGGGGCCAAGAATGGATGGCCGAGAATCTTCACGACCATGTCACATCAATCATATGGCCTCCTAGCTCACCAGATATCAATCCACTGAACATGTGGGACGTAGTTGAGTCCAATAGTCATTCCCACAACACAGAGCTGCTATAGTGGATACAAACATTCCCAAGACCCATCTCATTACTGTCTACAGTCGTATAGAAGCTGTTATTGCCGCGGATGGCGGGTTCATTGAATGATATCGTTCTATAAGTGTATGTGTTCATCTATATCAAACTTCATCATATGCTATTTTTTCTTTGTCTATTCATTTTTTCTCTATGTTCATCATTTTGTTCTCAAATAGATACCGCACCCTGTATTGCTTAATAAATATAAAACACTACTTATATAAATAAAAGACACCATTATACAAATAAAGAAATAAAGTATATTTTGATAGGAAGATTATGTTATTATAAGATGGAATTTAAGATTGCAATTTTTTATCATCACTTCATCAGAAACCACAATGTCAAAATTTCACTATCTTTATGAAAAAAATGTTAATTATTGGATGTTTCTGAATGCATTTGCTTGGACATCTATATATATGTATGGAAATTTTTGTCGGGAGAATGAAAAAATATACAAAAAAAGTCGCCTCTCCCTTTCCTCAAACTAGCTGAATCGAGTCGTTCACAAAGCCACAATATCAGTTTCGGACAACTGAGAAGCGTCCACCTGGAAACCATGATTTCGGGCTAATGATCTTCGTCAGTCCAGGGCGGGCTTTAATTTCGTGAGATTCACAAAGGATAAAATAAAATTTTCACAATCTGTCTAAGAGGTGTTTAGCTGGCAAAATGGCTAGGTCATATCTATAGCTAAAATATAGGTGGAACCAGGCCTTTTTCTATAGGTTTCATTTTTTTACATGTTCAGCATATACCGAAAATTTAGCTTTAAATCCCCTTTCTTTAATTATCGGGAAGCCTCTTGGATAAAATATTTTTGGTCGTTGAGGTACAGCCTGCAGCATGCTGACGAGGGCCAACAGCCCGAAATGCGTACTTGGTTGAGTTTTTATGATTTTTCAATAAAATGGGATAGCCAAATATTATGTAATAATCTAAATCAACGTTTAGTTGATTTTTGTTCCACTAGATGGAGCTAGGCCATCTAAAATACACATTTGAGCTGTCAGGATATGTCTTTTTATATTTTTTAATAGATATATAAGGTTTTCCATCTATTGTAGAGAGTGAATACAGTAGTAAATGTGATTCCATCCTTCAGTGCTGTGTATATAAGCAGAATCGTCCAATACAGTATTAGAGCTCTGAGAAGCGGTCTGGTAGATTAAATTGGAGAAACCGCTGGGAGGGTTCACCACTGATGACCCAAGCCCTCCCAATATATTTTTTTCATCGCAGTAAGGACAGTAGAGGTTTGTATTATGTATAAAAGAAACATTCGTGCTTTTAAATTCTTTCATTTTAAATCTTTATTTGATAAAGAAAAAAAAATCGCTATCATTGTTTTTTCCCCCTTGAACACATAGATGGGGTGATATTGCTTTGAGTTTAAAATATTTCTAGTTTATTAAAAAATATTTGACTTGAAGTACTTTTGAGAGATCTTAGTGTTGAAACAGATCCAGTCTTAAACATGACGAGCCAATTTTTAACATGTTCATATCAGAATTCTATATGTAGATAGGACTCCTCGCAGGAAGAGGATAATCTTGATCTTAAAAATGCAGTGAGTTCTCAAACCCGGTAGGTGTTGAAAAAATAGGTTAAACAACACAAGAACGTATATAAAATTTACATAAGTGTAATTTTTAACGCCTTGCCAAATGCTTTATTTTTATTCACTTCTCCTGACGAAGACAATAGATTTTTGTTGAAACGTTGAGAAAAATAAAAAAACTCTAACTGGCCGAAGTGTCTATTTTTCATAGAAATAAGTGTAAATGTTATCAGGAATCCAGTTATCAGAATTCATTCACCACCGTTGGTTAGAAGAAACCCTTTTTAGTCAACATATGTAAATTAAATTATTTTTATAGCCATGTAAAATCCATAGCCAGCTAGAACATATTAAGTATCACTCCTATTCAAAACATTTTTACTCTGTTTTTTATTTACAATTCATAGAGTAATTAGGTTTTTATATTTAATTAAAGAAAAAATAATAAGTATGCCATAATTTAGATTATCAAAATTCGAAACTATTTTAAAGGCGTAAGATTCTTTTTGAAAATAAACAATTTCTACTGCCCTTACTGCAATGGAAAAATTAATGGGAGGGCCTGGCTCATCAGTGGTGAACCCTCCTAGCGGTTTCGCCAGTTTAATCTACCATACCGCTGTTATATTGCATTTTTGGAACTTCATTTTATGGTGATACTGTTGTTAGACTCTTGGAATGGGTATTTTAGAAGAACTATGGACATAAGCTTTGTGTGTGAGGACAGTAGAATTACATACATTTATAAATATATAATTTAGATTATGATAATTATAAGTTATTTCCAGCTGCTACATAAGTACATAAGCATATAGCACACTATGTAAATATGGTCCACACAGAATGTGGTGGCCTACTGGGTAAATCATCATCAATGTCATCATCATCGTGATGCTAAATCATCATTTTATTTGTAAACAGTTTGTTTATATCTCTCAGTTGCATATTCAGATATCTGGCGATATTTGTAAATACAGTAGAACTCCCCTTTAGAAGACACCCCACTAGAGGACACCTCTCTATAAAGGACAGTTTTCATTTGCAAAATTGTCATTTTTACAATTTAGCAACTCTCTGGTAAGAGGATACCTCTGCCTAAAGGACAATTTGGCTCTGCAATTACGTGTCTTTTACAGAGAAGTTCTACTGTACTTGTTAAATAAAATTGCCTTATGAGATAACCAGCTCTTGTTTACAATACAACAATGGATCAGTCTACAGTAGAAACAGTCGTACAGGACGAAGCAACAATTTAAGATGTGATCTAAAGAGACAAAGGTCGCCTCTCCCGTCAAAATAGACTTCAAAACTAGACGCCATCTATATTTTAGCCATAGATTTGGCCCAGCCACTTTGCCAGCTAAACACGTCTTTGGCATATTGTCAATATTCAATTAGATCCCGTGTGGATCTCATGGAATAAAGTCCGCCCTAGGCTGACGAGAGCCATTAGCCCGAAACCATGGTCTCTAGGTGGACGCTTTTCAGTTTGCCAAAGCTGGTGTTGTGGCTTTGTCACCGACCCAAGGCCGCTAGTTTGCGGCGACGGTCAATAGATGGCGTCTAGTTTTGACGTCTATTTTGACAGGAGAGGCGACCTTTGTCTCTTTAGATCAATATCCTCCCGGCAAAATTTCCATCAATAGAAGATATGATTATTCAACACTATTTCGTTTGAATCTTATAGAACGGATTTCTACAATCAGTGAACTGAAGCTGAAAGAAGATTTTGAAGGGATTGAACTATCTATTGGTGAACCTTTCAGCGAAAATTAACAAATTGAATCCACACCAGATCGGCTTAACTTTTGTATTGCCCACTCTGTTTTTATAGTATGTGTATTTAAAGGTTTATTCTTGTTGATAACCTTTAACAAACCTCTTAAAAAAGAGATTTTTAACAAATAAATTTACTTGCAATGTGTTTCTTTTATAATAATATTGTTGCGTTGTTGGTTAACAAAGAATAACTTCCGTGGGTACAAAGGTTCTTTAGGACTTTATTTAAGCCTAATCGATAAAATAATTACAGAAGAGCGCAAAATAAAACAACAATAAAGAAAACAGTAGTTACAAACTCACCAACTGCAGCACGGTGAGGGAAAGCAGGAGCAAAACAGGAGACAGAAGTTCGTAGAACCTTCTAGAATCTTCCAGGAAGTACACCGGCGTCGGCGGTAAGCAGCAGTCCGACCTCTTGAGAGAGCAGCTTGCTTGGAGTACACCACGTAGTTTGTTCTTCGACCTTACTTCTTATCTTCTTCCTCCTCGGCATGAGTTTCTCATCCCTATATATCTCGAAGTAGATCTTTCCAAAACGGTCATGGTTGGTTAACCAATCAGAAAGCCGCCAGCACCGAGCATTGCGCAATTGCTGTAGATTGGCCAATCAGTTGTCTTCCGCTTTTTCCACATGATTCTTAAACGCTCTAGAACATTCTCTCTCCATCTGGAATGTGCTTTTATTTCTACGTAACAATATCATCAAATGTTATCTCTACAAACCTTACTGCAATGATATTAATTGAATGAGAGGGCTTAGCTCATCAGTAGTGACCCTCTCGGCAGTTTCGCCAAATTAATCTCTAGACCGCTCTACTATTGTATTGTATTGGTTTGGAATTTACCCATTTTATTGATAGATGGTAATTGAATTTATAAAAAGAAATTTCACTAATACAGTAGAACCTTACTGTAAAAGACACCTAATTGCAGAGCCAAAGTGTCCTTTAGGGAGAGGTGTCCTCTTACCGGAGAGTTGCTAAATAGTAAAAATGGTAATTTTGTAAATAAAAACTGTTCTTTGTAGAGAGATGTCCTCTAGCGCGAGTGTCTTCTCATGAAGGTTCTACTGTATCGGTGATGAAAACTGTCCTTTGTAGAGAGGTGTCATCTAGCGGGAGTGTCCTCTCAGGGAGGTTCTACTGTATTGGTGATGAAAACTGTCCTTTATAGAGATGTGTCCTCTAGCGAGAGTGTCCTCTCATGGAGGTTCTACTGTATTGGTGATGAAAACTGTCCTTTATAGAGAGGTGCCCTCTAGCGGGAGTGTTCTCTCATGGAGGGTTTTCTACTGTATTGGTGATGAAAACTGTCCTTTGTAGAGAGGTGCCCTCTAGCGGGAGTGTTCTCTCATGGAGGTTTTTCTACTGTATTGGTGATGAAAACTGTCCTTTATAGAGAGGTGCCCTCTAGCGGGAGTGTTCTCTCATGGAGGTTTTTCTACTGTATTGGTGATGAAAACTGTCCTTTATAGAGAGGTGTCCTCTAGCGGGAGTGTCCTCTCATGGAGGTTCTACTGTATTGGCGATGAAAACTGTCCTTTGTAGAGGGGTGTCCTCTAGCAGGAGTGTTCTCTTATTGAGGTTGTTCTACTTTATTGGTGATGAAAACTGTCCTTTGTAGAGAGGTGTCCTCTAGCGGGAGTGTTCTCTCATTGAGGTTGTTCTACTGTATTGGTGATGAAAACTGTCCTTTGTAGAGAGGTGTCCTCTAGCGGGAGTGTTCTCTCATGGAGGTTGTTCTACTGTATTGGTGATGAAAACTGTCCTTTATAGAGAGGTGTCCTCTAGCGGGAGTGTCCTCTCATGGAGGTTCTACTGTATTGGCGATGAAAACTGTCCTTTGTAGAGGGGTGTCCTCTAGCAGGAGTGTTCTCTTATTGAGGTTGTTCTACTTTATTGGTGATGAAAACTGTCCTTTGTAGAGAGGTGTCCTCTAGCGGGAGTGTTCTCTCATGGAGGTTCTACTGTATTGGTGATGAAAACTGTCCTTTGTAGAGAGGTATCCTCTAGCGGGAGTGTTCTCTCATGGAGGTTGTTCTACTGTATTGGTGATGAAAACTGTCCTTTATATATTTGCTTCGAGAATAGCTCACTTCAAGCTTTAACTTGAGGCCAAGATAACAAACACGAAAGCCAGGTTAGACAACATAAGTTGAGCAATACATAACACATTTATAGATAAAGTAGGCGAATAGTTCTCTCGGTTGTTCACAGATGGCGCTAGCTGTCTGCAACAAGTAGTATTGGATCAATATCCGATCCATCACTGTCAACCAAGTGAAATATTCGTCCTCTAGTTTCACTTGTTTTTTTTTTTTTTTTTTTGCGGCTCACTATTTCATTCAGAGGCCCCCATCGTCTGCCAAGGAGAAAAAAGCTGTTTTCTTTGGTACAAAATCTTTTGGCCGGGTAAATTCAATCCTTTTGATTCTAACCGGTGATTATTGGAAGGTTTTTCGATCACGTGGGGGAAGAGTTCGACGGCCTACATGAACGTTTTGTGGTAAAACTTGGTAATTTTGTTTTTTAGTTTTTAAATTTTCTTTTGATTTATTTTCTTACATATTTTTTTGTTTGTAGTTTCTTTCTAGAAGTTTTGCTTCTATAATGCTTTATTTTAAGCCTCGTTTTAAAAAAGATATTAAATTAATCAGGAAGTTAGTTTTTATAACTTTTTAAAGGGTAAAAGTATTTTTCTTAAGTATACATCTATCTCAACTATAGTTGCAGATAAAATTATAATTGAATTCATTTATAGGGTAACCTTATCTCTAAAGTTACTTTCTAAAAACACAAAATCAAAATATATATACAGTTAAACCTGTCTATAGCGCCCCCTCTTGGGACTCACCAAAATAGGGTGCTATAGGTATTATAATTTGTTAAATATATTAATAACACATGTATATATACATACATTGTGAACAAAATAAGATGTTTCTAATAATTTGTTAAATATATATATACAGTGTTGTGGCAGTAAAATATTTTAATTCATTCTATTCTAAGTTATCAAGAAAAAGACTTACCTAGAGGTAGTATCATATTATCCAGATTTGGCCCCTTGTAATCAGATGATAAACAGTGTGATCTTTACACTTAAAATATGGTTGCAATAATTCTAATTGAATTCATTTATAGGGTGACCTTTTCTCTAAAGTTGCTTTCTAAAAAACACAAAATCAATATATATATACAGTTAAACCTGTCTATAGCTCCTCCCCTTTGGACTCACCAAAATAAGGTGCTATAAAGAGAGGGTGCTATAGACAGGTCACTTTTAATGTAAAATGTTTGAAATCCGGCGCTATAGAGAAGAAGGCGCTATAAACAGGTTTAACTGTATATATATTAATTTACAAACTGATTATTTCTAGCGATCTGTTTTGGATCTGATTCAAAGAACTCTTGTAAGGAGTAAGTGGGTAATCAGTGACACAAAAATAAGAGCGACAATTCTCATCAGAACGATGCACTAACGAACTGATTCAAGGAGCTGTTTCCAGTAAGAATCTGATCATTAAAGAGATTGGTTTTGCTCATCACTAATAGTTACGTGAAAATATTTTATTGAGCAGCTGTTAATTAAAAAATAAGCCATTTGGGGTGCAGATTTCAGCTTCGCTTAGAGAATCAGTTCTATCATCAGGTCAAAAAGATTGCAACGAGGATGTGATGGAGGGTAGAGGTGTGTTAACCTCAGACACGGGCATCGAGCCTACGGACTTATCCTCGAGATGAGAAGTTTTGGGAGCTGTCTTTGATACGTCTTCAACCGCTGCTGGGACTTCAACTATAGCAGGAGCTTTGTCGGAAGTCACAGGCATGGGTACGCTCTGGGACCGGGACTCAGGTAGCGGCTGTGGGCAACAGCAACAGATCAGCAGGACTTTCCGCAGCCGTGGCTTATCACTCGTGGCCCGCAGCACCACTCGGTAGCCCGTGTAGCACAGTAGAGGGAACACCACCAGGGCCATGGCTAGAATAACGGCCCCCAGGGTCAGCAGCCCAACTCCAGCATCGATGCAATCGTTGATGTTCTTCGCCCCTCTACTCAGTGTTGATTCCCCCCGGGGACATCGCAGGCAGTGAGTCTGTGCGGGGTGGCGATTGTACGTTCCGATGGGACAAGACATGCACATGTTCTGCTTGGCCTGGTAGGTTCCTGGCGGGCAGGGATAGCATGCCTGGCCTGGATGGAGGACGAAGCCGATGCCACACGAAGCTGTTGTACCCACCGTACGAATGCGCAGTACGTGATGCGACACATTGTCCACCTCCAATTTCAAACTAGATACCAACAATAGCAGACCACGGGCGGGATCATGATCTGGACTCTGTATAGCTCGGCCAGGATGGGAAGCCTGTACAGCCACAGCGGCCATGTATACCGGGGGAACTCCAGGTACACAGCCCACACGGACGCTGAACACTTTGCAGACTCCAGTCCCACATACGTTTCTGGATACCAGATCACTCAGCTTCCTGCGGAATGCTATCCTAGACTTCCGAGAGCATTTCTTGGGCCCAGAAACGTCGAAACGGCTCTCAGCCAGCAGACGTGGCAAAGATACCACAGTAAGCAGATGACGAAAGGATCTTCGGGCGCCTGTCCGACGTGACCGTACATCGCACGTCAACGGCCCGCTGTCCTCCAGAGTGACCCCATCTACCATCAGCTCCCCTGACCCAGGCTCCACGCTGTATCGCCCGGAATGTAGCCGTTCTGGCCCCAACGTCCAATGGAACGTTAAGGGCGGTGGTGGGAATGAGGCAGCAATAGGGGCGCAGGGAATATGGGTGGGACCGCTCTCAAACACCACGTCTTTATACCTCCTGAGCGGCCACACGGCCTGGAGCGCCGAGAGTACAACAGCAAGCATCATTCTGCAGCGCATACTCCGTGGTCGCGCGGCCATGAGCTGTCTTGTCTATTGGGATGTACTTACTGGCAGAATGATCGCAAGGGATAGAGTCTTAAGTGATTGTTTTCTCAACGAATATGGGGTTTTAGATGATAATTATGATTTACATTCATGGACAAAAGGAAGTTGTTTCTTTTAGCATGCATATCGGGATTCATAAAATAACTCTGAAAGATATTTGATACACGGTGACTTTTATTGAAGACACACGAAATAAGCAAGTGTGAACAAAATTGCCTCTGTCTCCTTAAAAATAAAACAGACGACCGATGACATTAAAGTTTTATTCTATAAGTTTTTTTCCATGTAGTTCATAAAAATTATTAATTATAAGAGAGAGATGAATATATATTATCAACATTCCTAATCAAAGTAGAGATAGTGTTGATAGAATTAGTAATTTATTATTATCCCCATCATAATTTCTCCCAAGATGATTATGTGGGGCTGCTTCAGCGAGCGCGAGAACTGGGACAAAGCTCCACTACACACAGGGGCAGTGGACGGCCTCGGCAACCGCGAGCGTCAACCTGACAACGCATGCGCGCGGGACGTCATCAGAGACTCTGGCCACTCACGCGGTAAACAACAAGGCTAGCTCCAACGGCCGTTACTTCTTTTCTCTTTATATATTTCTGGCTTTAAATAAATTAATTTTAATTATATCAGCGGCCTTTCCACAAGCCACACCAACACATCACGCAACAACCATCCTACAAATATATTAGCTCAATAACTAACTAATATTTTGGTGGGATAAAATAAGGATGTTATAGTTATGTTCATCATTATCGCTATTGCTTACCCAGGTCGGTGGACGAATGGTATAAACCTTCGAATTTCGATACCCATGATCCGGGATCGAATCCCGAATTTGACACTTTTTTTCTGAATAAATAAAAAAAAAATGCTTCAAAGGTTTCCGATTCATACAGAAGTCTAACCCCACCAATAAATGCAAGTAATCAAAAGGGTCTCAAGCACACTTGTAAGTGAAGAAGTCGAACTGCTTTCTACATGTGTAGACGTTTGATGCCCTTACAGTAAAAACAGTCGCTAACTACCCACCATGTTTATTATATCTTGTATATCGGCAATACAAGCTTTCGGACCCAACAGCCCCCCGACAGGTAGCGTAGTTATACCTGTCGGGGGGCTGTTGGGCCCGAAAGCTTGTATTGCCGTTATATATAAAAGAAACTTTTCCCTCAGCGAATTGTCTTTTATTGATAATTATACCGAAGGGATTATATTAACAACAAATTATATCTTGTATTGCGTATATTTAGGATAAAATAAAAACAAATGATCGCAACTATAAATTCTATGATGCTTTAAATCTTCCATCCATATTGTAGGTTTTATAATCTTGAGGATCGCAAATGTCTTTATTCAATATTCTCAACAAAAAAAAATAAGGTTCAAATATTTATCATAAAGTGTTATACGCGCTATTAAGACAAGACAATATTTTAAAAGTTTTTCACAATTTCATCATGAATAGAAACAAGAAAATATATATATATGAAAAAACAATAGAAAAAAAAGAAAAATAAAAAGGTCAGGTGTTGATATTAAAAATAAAAAAGGCATATTCTGACCAAGAGCACATGTGTTTTTCAGAAGGCAGAGCGCCATCTGGTGGAACAGAAATCAACTATTCTGAAAAGCACATGTGCTCCTGGTCAGGATATGTCTTTTTTATTTTTAATATCAACACCTGACCTTTTTATTTTTCATTTTTTTCTATTGTTTTTTCATGTGTAAAGCGTATTTACGCAAGTTTGGCCTTAAATACCAAAATCTTGGTTTCTCAAGAATCCACTGGGACCAAAAATCTTTTTGAATGATAATGGAGGGACCATCACGACATATCGTTACCTCAGAACCCAGCAGGAGAAAATTAGAAACGACGATGGCACCTAATGATTACAGCGATCACTGAGATTTATAACTTAATCCGATTTAAGACCTGAGGTCGTTCTCGATCTTTAAATGAGAATAGATTCTAAAGTTTTTTGCGAAGAAAAATGCGATAAAAATATCAAAAAGCAGTTTTTAATTGTAAAGATAGAGGCTGCCTGGCCGGCATTTATATTTATATAAAAAATAGACACTTCGGCCAGTTAGAGTTTTTTATTTTCTCAACGTTTCGACAAAATTATTTTTGTCTTCGTCAGGAGAAGTAAATAAAAATAAATCCATGCCAAATGCTTTATTTTTATTTACTTCTCCTGACGAAGACAAAATATTTTTGTCGAAACGTTGAGAAAATAAAAAACTCCAACTCGGCCGGCCGCCGGACCTGCAGTCCTGGATCTTTCCAGTTGATCACGAGGACCACGCCATTTCCTCAGCTGCGAAGTATGCGATCTACGTTTTCTTCGTAGATCGCGAAATACGTGGTGTCGCTGGAGACCCGCTGGCGATTCTCCACCAAACTCTGCAGCGCTGGCAGAGGCGTCATATTCATTGTACATAGTGTATATAATGCATCTTTTTTAAATAGTGCCGACTGTGCACTTTGCATGTATTGACAAGATGTCAATAAAATTATTTTAAATGTCAAATTGTCATATAAATAGTTTTTAATATATTAAAAAAAAGATATACACGTATACTTGTATCTTCAAATGAAAACCATGAAGCATCAAGTCAAAAGGTCCATTTTCTTATTTAGTTATTTTTATTGATTCAAGGCAAATTTATAGAGTCAGTAATATTTTATAATGAGAGTAAACATTCTCTGATAAATTTTGATATTCAAATATTAGAGTTCATAAAGAATATTTTCTAGTATTCTTCAAAATATTTTTCATAGAAATACTGAAACTTTAAAAAGATCACATTTATTTCATCTGTTCATTTTGATTCAAGTTTTAATCATGGTTATTATATATTTTTTACCGATAATTATTTTCAAAATATTTTATTCATATATATGTTAGATAAATTATTTTGTTAAATTATTCTATATATATATTTTAATTATCCCACTTTTCTAATATTAAAAAAATATATATTTATTAGAAAACTCTATAAAAATCTCGTTTCCAACGGTCCAATAATGGGCCAGTCGGTTTGGGAAGTGAGGGAGAAGGCGGTCTGCATTTTTCGGGGCTCTGTCCAAATTTATTTGTTTCCTCAGATATTGAGGCTTTGCCTTCCCTCCCCTGATTCTTTGAGACGGAGTCCATCGCATCGGCAGACCAGTTCCTGGCAGGGCTTGGATCATTAGCTCGGCTGAGTCATCTCGAGCGAGTTGGATGCTCTGGTTGTGCCAGAAGAGTGGAATAGGGCTTCTACGGGAGGCGAAGCGCCACTATAAATAAAGGCTAACGCATCGAGCAGGTACCTCCTTAAAGAAGATGCCCTATCACAATCAAAGACATTTGAATGGTTTGCACGAATTAAAGCTGGTCGAACAAGCTTCAAGGATGATCTACACACTGGCAGACCTTTATCGATAAGAAACCCCGAAAATTCACCTAAAATCAAGTATAAGAAAATACAAGAATAACTATCAAAGAGCTATCAGAAGACTTGGATATCTCTTTTGGAACATGCCAAATCATCATAAAGAATGATCTGCATCTTAAACATTCCCCGGCTAAATTCGTCTCACATCTCTTAACGAATGAGCAGAAAGAGCATCGCAAAGAAACGTGCAAAAACATGGTCGAAATGTTTAATTCTGATCCCCATTGGCTCAAAAATGTTTTCACGGGAGATGAAACATGGGTGTACGGATATGATCCCGAGACTAAGAGGTAATCAAGACAGTGGCTAGAGCCTGGAGAACCAAGATTCAAGAAAGCAAGAATGATCAAATCGAAGCTTAAGTGTCTTCTTATCACTTTCTTTGATGTAAAGGGATTGGTACACTATGAATTAGTGCCCGAGGGTCAGACCATTAATCAACATTATTATCTTGATGTATTGCGACGCTTAAGGGAAGCTGTGCGTCAGAAACGACTCGAGAAATGGCATCAGAAAAATTGGCTCTTGCATCATGACAACGCACGGTCACATACGGCCGTCACTGTACAACTCTATTTGGCTAAACACGGAATTACCTTACTACCCCAGCCACCCTATTCTCCTGAACTTTCTCCCAACGATTTTTTCCTTTACCCTAAAATTAAAAAGTCTTGAAACGACGGCGATTTGACTTAATAAATGAAATAAAAGAGAATACGAAGAATATTTTGAAAAGTCTGAAAGAAAATGATTTTCAGAGGTGTTTTGATATCTAGAAAAAAAGATGGAACAAGTGTATAGATAGTGACGGTGATTATTTTGAGAAATTTTAAATAAACTTTATTATACTTTTGTATTTCTTTAAATATTAAGCATTCCTGGCAATTATTGATCACACTATGTATATTTTATATAAAGAAAGAAATTTTCTGCTTGAATTTAGATTATGTTGAGGATTATGCCATGGAGTTATTTGCTGGTTCTTTTTAGTACTAAATGGTATTGGTGATGCAGTCGTGGCAAGAATCTTGAAAGTAAAATAATAAAAATAATAAAGATTAGAAATTGCTTTAATTGAGCTTATAAGATATATAAAAACATAATTTGACAAAAGTACTGCCTGGCTTAAGGCGTAAGAATAAAAAGAAAAGTTTATTTACATAATGTACAAAAGATTTGAGTCGGCCAACGGAATAAAACAACAACGAGTTTTTATATGGGAAGAGTGACCTCTGGCGGTCGATTAGCAGTATTTTTATCTATGAAATATATTTTTAAATAAAACAATACCTTAATATAACATTTTAAATAATACCTTTATATAACATATATGTATATTTATATTATATGTATATACACGTATACAATATAAAGTTACGGGTGGATTATATTGATGTACCAAAAGTGACTTCAAATATTATATTACATCAATGCAATTTGGTTCATCACCTCTGTTCCAAGCGTAATAAGATGGCAATGAAGAATAAGCCACAACAACAGTATGAAATCAAAGCTAACCATGTACTGAAGAAGGCTATAAATCGAAACCATATACAGATTGTTGACTTTTTGTCTGGATTTTCCAAAACTGCTGTTGTAGCTCAATCCTTATCACTACCAATAAAATGTTTTAATGGGGTGATAAAAATAATACATTGTTTTATTACACCATCAAAGAAAGAGTTGTTTCTTTTGATACTTGAATACTATCCTCCCGCAAATTTATTATACGCACATGTGTGTGGATGTGTATATCAATATATATATATATATATGTGACAATATAGTGGTAATAATGTGGTGAGGTGAGAAATAATCACACGACGAGTTGGTAGAGCAATAATCCAGGCAGCCAGTCGAGAGAGAGCGGATCGACGGGCGACCGACCCGTTGAACGACCGTTTTCCCTGTGTACACAACCGGGGGGCTAACCAGAATAGTCGCCAGGTGGTGACGGGCGGCCCCCTCAGGAATGTGGCCAAAAATGGTCGTAAGTTAGTTGTCTAAAGTGTCTCGCTTTAGCTGCCCATCTCTCTCTCGTTGGCTGTTGGTTTGTTTTATTAATCCTGGAAGAGCATATATTATGACATATGGCCCCCGTTGAAGAAGGCTGAACATGGTTTAAGTATATTTAAAGCTGGAGAAGCCAGGAATAGAGAAAATAATTTTACAGTTAAAATTAGTTGAGGTAATGGTGACATAGTTTTATGTAAATAAAATATTGTATAGTACACAAGTAAATATTATTTACAAGCAGTTTTACAACACCGGGGAGTTTGACATTTAAGGAAATCTTTGAAAATATCAAGGTTATAAAAGGCTATATACAACAAAATCTAATGTACTATAAGGGAAGTGATATGGAGGAGTGTGAACAACGAGAAGAAGAGTCACATACATATGATGAAATTCTGAAGATCATTAAGACTGGGGAACTCTACACTTTCAGATATTTTTCAAGCGGACATGGCAAGGGGAAACTTGTCATGGGCTTTCTATGCTATAAGTGTAGAGTACGAGAAATGAGGTTGAGGTTAGCAATTGTGTGAGCTCAGGACTGAGGTAAATATCGAACTACATACAATGTTAGAATTTCGGCGAACAGAGCGAGGGGAAACTTGCTTTGGGCCAATCTAACTTATCTATGCAGTTACTTGTGTAGCGAGTCCGAGGGGAAAAGTCCCGTGTGTAGGTGAGGAAGTCGAACGGACTTATTTTTAATTTGCGGAAAGTATGCGCGCACAGTGCCAAAAATTGGGACGAGGACTGCGTTGTCCGTTACAAGTGACAAGCTGCTCGGACACGAGGCGTTTGAACCGTCGTGGGAGCTTGTGCAAGGCGATGATTTCGCGGTGGGTTGAAAGTAAGACCCATGTCTGCGCGAAATGATGACGGACCGGACAAAATCAGCGACGATGTTTAACGTACCTCCGTGGGAAATATCGGAGGTAGGCTATATCGTGCTGGTTTGGACAATGGACAAACATAGATTTGAAGACAGGGTCCGTGTAGCGAACGTGTGGCGCGAGAAGAAGAAGCGAACTGTGTCGCTCGATGCAGATTGTTCAAGTGCGAACAAAAAGGGGTTGATAAATATCTAGCAGTTAGTCAATCTGCACCCTGTGACGAACACACCATTGGCTAGATGGTGTGGGTCGGTGGATAGGCTAGAGATGAACTACGAAATAAATTATCATAAATGAAGGGCGAAGGTTAGGATTTTGAAATTACAATATAGAAGTTCGATAATTGATTAATCAATAATTCTCTATAAAGGTCCTGAGCTGGTATAAAGTTAACAAAGTTGTAAGAATGAGAGGGGCATTAAGGGGAAGATAGATAAGAGTCACCAAGGGTTGGTTGTAAGCAAGGCTCACGTGGTGGTTGGAATTCTTCGACGCCTGAATTACAGGGTGAATTTTGAATCGATTAGGGAAAGAAATTATTTTTCGTGAGCCGTGCTTACAAGTAGGAGAGGTCTATACAAAAGTTTAGGTGCTGGAGGCATATTTTTATAAATAATTTGATTATGAAAAATCTATTGTTAATAGTAAAAATCGTAAAGCGTTAATAGGTAGAATTCCTTTTTTTTTTTAATGATTTTTTTTTAAGAGTTACGTTAAAATGGAAATTATTTAATTAAAATGACGATTGTTACATCTACTGGTAAGGTAACTAATTAAATGGGTTTCACATAGCTAGATATAATATGGATAATAAGATCACTGTTAATAGGGGTGGAGAGATAAATGGAAATATTAAATATTTTTACATATTCACACATATTGAGCTAATTATGGAAATATTGGGACAATCTACAAGGAATGACTTATTTAAAGAATTAATGGTAGGAGTTGAGACAATTACACTCACGAGTTATGTTGGTTTAGGGCGCAGGTAAGTTCATTGAGCTTCGGGAGAGTTCTGTCTGTGACACTGTGCGTACCAGTGTTGTACATCACAGTAGCGGTAGGGAGATGGCGGAGTCTTGTCCATGATGGCGGGAGGTGTCCTGCTCTGGCACGGCGATCGTTCTTGAGTAGATCTAGTGCTGGAAGAAGTGCGTGGCAGCTCCATCTCCGTCGTAGGTGAATACTTCTTCGGGATCACGGTTCAAAGGTCGGCGAGGAAGAGTTTGAGGGCTCGAAGAGGAGTGGTTACAGTTGAGTTGGGTTTGGTCGATCATCGTGGCTTGGCTTCTTGTTTCTTCATACTCCGGTATATGAGGGATTCGCTTCCCGGCCAGGTCTTATCCTGTCGACTTTCGATGTGACAATATAGTGGTAATAATGTGGTGAGGTGAGAAATAATCACACGACGAGTTGGTAGAGCAATAATCCAGGCAGCCAGCCGAGAGAGAGCGGATCGACGGGCGACCGACCCGCTGAACGACCGTTTTCCCTGTGTACACAACCGGGGGGCTAACCAGAATAGTCGCCAGGTGGTGACGGGCAGCCACCTCAGGAATGTGGCCAAAAATGGTCGTAAGTTAGTTGTCTAAAGTGTCTCGCTTTAGCTGCCCATCTCTCTCTCGGCTGTTGGTTTGTTTTATTAATCCTGGAAGAGCATATATTATGACATATATATATATACAAAGCAATAACACGCCATCTATATATATTTAATTTTTGATTTGGTCAATATTTCCCAAACCACATTAATAGCATTTAGCGACTAGCGACAAGGTTGCGCCGCCTGTTGAGTTTTAAGTTGTCAGCTGGTAACCCAAATACGTGTATTCAGATGTTGTAATGAGTTGTCCCCAGAACCAAACGTCAGAGCAAGCCAGTCGCCCTCCATTTCAAAACACCATAACCTTTGATTTCTTTTGAGTCAATGTTAGGAAATATTTTCCGAGAAATTTTCTGAGTAAATTAATTTTTATTTGAAGATTTATTTTGGATTCTCCAAAAAGCACAGTGTCATCTGACAACAGAAGGAAGGTGTATGTTTCTATAATTCGGTAAATAGATACTTAGCATGTCCACATCATCATATAAAGAAACTAGGTCATTCAGGAAAAGAATAAATAAATGAGGTGATAGCAGTTCACCCTGTAGGACTCCAGAGTGTATTTTTATGAAATCCGCAAGTGAGCGGTTCCATTTAACTGTTGCTGACATTTGGGTATAATAGCTCTGTATGAGGCTGATGGTCACTCAAACCATAGGCTGATAACTCTTCCCAAAGAAGGTGTGATACAGTATCAATGGCCTTTTTGATATCCACAAAAAAAATCCTATAACTTCCTCCTTTTGCAGCTCAGCGTCATTTCAATCAGTGAGGTAAGTGTGAAGATATGGTCTTAACAGAAATATCCCCTTCTGAAGTAATGCATCAAAATCAACTTAGTGTCAATTTCAATAAAATTGTAGTCATTTAGACTATGCATGTACAAGTTATAAAGAATTTAATAGGTATAAAAAGTCTTAAAATAGGAATAGGCTTTATTAAATTGGCGAAACCGCTGGGAGGGTTCACCACTGATGAAGCAAGCCCTCCCATATTTTTCCATCGCAGTGATAACAGTAGAAGTTTGATTTATTTGTGAAAAGAAACATTCGCTTCTTAATGTCTTCATTCGTTATATATAGATGGCACGTTATTGATATGTATTAATTTATGCCTAACTTGTTCTTATTGTTTGCGGAAGAGCATTGCTCGATGCAAATATTCGAATGTAATTCTAATGTCCTAAAAGCGTATGTCCATAGTTTTCTTAAATACCATTTCTAAAATTCTACCCTTCAGTGTAACATATATAAGCATAATGATCCAATACAGTATTAGGGCTCTAAAAAAGCGGTATGGTAGATAAAAAAAAAAAAAAATGGTGAAACCGCTTGGAGGGTTCACCACAGATGAGACAAGCCCTCCCAATATTTTTTCATCGCAGTAAGGACAATAGAAGTTTGATTTATTTGTGAAAAGAAACATTCGCGTCTTAATATCTTCATTCGTTATATATCAAATCCTCACTCAGGTTCTTGGATTCAAAGGTGCTGTAAACCTTCCTATATGCAGCTCAGGACGGGGATCAAGACAATTTTCTCCGGCGGCTCTTAAATCTACCAAAATATACACCCGGTTATATTCTGTGCATGGAATGTGGACGAACGTTACTGGGAGTTACAGTGTTGACACTCAGGTTCTAGCTTAGAATTCTGGAAATGGACAATAACCGACTTCCCCATATATGTCTGGCTCAACTACTGGAGATTTCAATAATAAGATATATCTGTATCAGGTTTGCGGAAAGTTTGGCCAACATACTCAATTCAACCGTATTTTCTTGGTTAACTCACTGTAATGATATAATCATGGTCCAGAGGGAAATTCCATCAATAGTCACGATAGTAACAGAACAATCTATTCAGAATGATCAGGTTAAAATAGAAAATTCTAAATTCTATCCTCACTATAAGTACTAATACAGATCATTTAAACTATTTACTTAGCGACCTTCCATTTCCAGTAAAACGCTATATTGCACAACAGAGAATACTCCATTCGTTCTTTCATGAAAACCATACCAAAATCATCAGTGAGAGGGATACAATATGCCATATTTGCAAAGAAAAAATAGAAATTGAATATCTTATTACATCTTTGAGTACCAGTATATTAACGAAGAAAAAGAGACGTTCTTCTCAAAAGTAAACGACAGCCAACTTAACTCAGTATAAAATTTTCTAACCAGCGCCATATCAAGTCGAATGGCTGCTTTGTCCCTATACAACTTTTACAAAACAGTAAGTAGGAAAGATAACTTAGATTAACTGTTTTTCCTCCACTTCATGATGGTGATTGATCATTGTGAGGATATTGTTGCAAGCCGGCAATGAGAGAGAGACGAATCTGTATAAAACTGGTGTATTAATAAATGCTTTTGGTGTATGTGATTTTGATGTAATATTATAAAGTTATGAAATAGGAAGGTTTCAATATGAAGGAAATTCAGGAGAAATCGAAAATATTGATTTTTAAAAAAACTTTAAAATTTTATTCTATTAGAAATGTTGTTTTCGCGCGCGCGTTTTAAAATTGCATTTTTAAACTTCAAAATGGGGTTATTTCATTTTGAAATGTCGTTTTTATAAAATACTAGTGAACGTACCCGGCTTCGCCCGGGTTTTACCCGAGTAAAGGTTTGTCTAACGAATCTCTCGATAAAGTGAACATTTTTTCCCGGTCCCTTGAAAAATATTCGATAAGTTGAATAAAATCAATATTAATTGGTTCCCTCGGTAATGGAAGTTAAAGGAATAGTATCTTGCCTATGAATTGTATCATTATTCTTGTCTCAAATAAATTGCCGTGTCATCCTGAATTTTGTCTTTCCTAATTTTCTACATTACAAAATCATCGTATCATCATGATAATATTTAGAGCAGATTGTTGAATTATAACAGATAAATTAGAATATTTATCTTGATTATTTTTAGGCGAAAAGTTATTTCAAAAATTTTATTTGCTAGAAACCTTCCCAGTACTATACTAAATAACTTCCCAAAGTTTCATGGCGTTCCAATGAGTGGTTTGGTCAGGCATAAAGGACAGACAGACAGACACACACACACACACATACATTCATTTTTATATATATATATTAAAATATCGTCATTAAACTTTAAAATGCTTGTCTTAAGAGAAAAAAAAAAAACCTTTTTACATTAATATAAACACAAAAATCAAAATCTCCTTATTAAAATAAAAAATGTCCTTATTAAAATTTAAAAGACCTTCATTTAAATTCAAAATGCCCTTATTTAAAAAAAGGCCCTTATTAAAAACAAAAATGCCTTTATTAAAAACAAAAATGACTTAATTAAAAATAAAAAGGTTGCTATTAAATTTAAAAAAAAAATGATATATATTTTTATAAAAATAATAAATTACAATTCAATGACTTCATTTCCTTTATATTGATCAAAGCTAGTCAACCACATTAAATGACACACGATACATTGACATTAAAATCCCATAAGATATATAATTTCAATCGATATCTTCTAAAATACTATTAATTTTGCGTTAAGACATTATTTCTCTTGCATAATTATTAACTTTTCAGAAGATATATTTACCATGGTTTATAAATTATTCAATCGCACCATTAAAACTCTAAATAAAGGAAAATAAATGGAAAAGTATACAAAGCACATCATTAAGGAATAGTTGTGCTAATCTTTCACAAAAAATATTGTCGACTCATCAACGCTACGCTTTTATGCTAAAACCGAATTTTGAAGCTTTTGTTTGTATTATTTCCGCTTGAATTTATTTAGTTAGTTTAGTTGCAAATTGACTTCCCAAATCTCCATTTTAAAAATAAAAATATTGTCTCAAAGTTAATTTTGTAATGGCATTTATTTTGTATTAATTGTGGAAAAATTACATTTTGATTTTTAAATTGTGTTTTAAGTATTTTGTGAAATTTATAAATATATTTATCGTATACATGCATAAAATTATAATATTAATTATAAGTTAGATTTTAATCTATTGTTTAGCTTCCTATTATTAAATACTTTAAATAAATTTATTTTTCTCATTCCAGACGAGAATTCATATATAGGTTTAGAAATTATAAAAGAAAACATTTTACACTTTAATAACGACATTTTCACTTTTAAACTGTTGACTTTGCTTAGAATTATTAATGAAACTGATTCCAATAATTATAAATTAAAATTATATTTATTGATTTACAAGAGAGAGAACAAAATATAAAAGGGAAACTAATATTGAAAGAAGGAACTTTTTTTCTGTTTTGGTAAGCGCCTATTTACCTGTGAGCTTACACACACTCTGTGGTAACAAATAATTAATATATGTACAACACACGCTCCCCTGTGTGTAAGCCCTAATCAGCAAGTCCAAGGCTATCTGCACATTTCCGTAGTTTGTCCTTAGGTAGACTCTTCGTTAGTATATCCGCCTCCATGTCTTCACTTTTAGTGTATTCCAGTTTGATTCCATTTTGAATTTCCTATAAGTACTGGAATCCCATTCAATACAGTTAGAAAACAAATACGAGAATCATGGGACGAGTGTCTTTTGTAGGAAGCTTTATTTTAAATCGCTCAAGCTTTCGGGCTGACCGGCCCTTCTACAGGAGATAAGTGAACAATGGCACATCAGGTACTATATAATAATCGGACTATTTACATATTCAAAAATTAAAATTTTTAAAAACTTTTTATAGGGATTTTGCATAACTAAGCAAAGTCGGGAGGAATAATTAACATAATAGTAAATTATGGACAGTAGAAATTGACATGTATGATAATAGATATTAGATATAGTAGAGCCTGTAATATCTTATACTGTCTATGAGAAAGGAGGGGGGGGAATCTACACAGATGGAGGAAACAGGGCTATGGGAACAGAGATTGGTAGGATTCAGGAAGGTCGATATGTCTATTGATGGCGTGGAAGCCCTGGGAAACGAGAGCTTCCAAGGTGAGGCGCTGCTGCTTGTTGTGTATGCGGCTATAGTGCACAGATGGATTGGCCAGGTCGAAAGAGTGGTTGGTGGTTCAGATATGCTGGTATATGGCTGATTTCTCATCTTGTCTGGAGATGTTTTTTCTGTGTTCCTCGAGTCTTGTCCCTACGCTCCTGCCCGTCTCACCAACGTAGACAACATCGCAGTCAGCGCAGGGAATGGAGTAGACACAGCCAGACAAGAGAGATGGGTTAAATGGGCTATTGCTTTTAGTATCCGGGTTCCTAATGAGGGAACTGATGTTAGGGGAGTTGGAGTACAGGGTCCTGACTCCAAACTTGCTTAGGGCTCGGGCTATGGAGGAGCTAGTGGGGGAATATGGGAGGACACATATGGATTTATACACGGGGTTGGGAGCAGTGTGGTTGGGGTTGTGGAAATGGCGTAATATAAAAGACTTCGGGTATTGGAATTTTATGAGATTAGCTATGACTCTATTGGTTTCCATGGTTTTGAAATCAGAGGTGGAACAGTGGGTGTGAACTCGTTTAGACAGGGTTTTGACTGTGTTGATTTTGTGGCTAAGGGGACAGAAGGAGTTGAAGTGAATATAATTTGGTCTGAACGAGTTCTTATAATGTACTGTGGAGTGGTATCTGGTTGGGGTCCGGATGATTAGGAAATCTAAGAAAGGGAGGGCGTTGTAGGTCTCGGTTTCATGGGTGAAGGAAAGGTCAGGATGGTAACTAATGAGTTTAGAGAGGATATTTTCAACCTGGCTTTTTGTGCATATGCAGAACACATCATCTATGTATCTACGCCAAAGGCGGATATCGGATGGAAAATCTGAGGTGATCTGCATATCTATAGACCGCATAACAATCACAGCAGCAGCTGAGGAAAGAGGGTTCCCCATTGGGGACCCTTTTATCTGTAGAAAAAACTGGGAGTTGAAGGAGCAGATTGAGGATTGTAAACAGAGATGGGTGAGTTCTATAATTTTGGATGAGGTATGGCTATCAACATGGGAATTAACTAGGAAGGATCTGAGGGAGTCTATAATTAAACCATGGGGTAGGCTAGGGTATAAGGAAACTACATCAAAAGAGACCATTACAAGGCTCGGACAAGGAGGGGTACCATGCACACCATTAATGAAAGTACTGGTGGAGGAGATGGAAGTAAGGGAAGGAGTACCTTTTAGGAGGGACGAGAGGAACGACGAAATGAACTTGGCAACTGGAGCCATGGGGGATAGGAAGTGGGCCACGATTGGTCTTAACGGGATTCCGGGCTTGTGGAGTTTGGGTAGGCCATATATATAGGATTCAGTGTTGGTATCGGGGAGAAAGGACTTGTGCTCTTCTGGTGTAATGATCAGGTTTCTTTTCAGACGGTTAAGTTCTTTTCGGACGGAGGAGTATATGGTGGACCTGTTTTGGGTAGAGATGGGTTTGAAAGTGGAGATGTCGGCGAGAACAACCTGTAATTTTTCTTTATAATCTGTAGTATTCATGATAACCGTTTGTGAACCTTTATCTGATTGCATAATGGCTAAATGGTTTTTCTGCCGCAATTTTCGGATGATATCGAACTCAAGAGGGGAGGCACGGGGTTGGGTGGACGGGAGGCTCAGTATGTTTGAGACTGTGTGGCGTATTTTATATTTTTCTGAATTATTGAGGCTGCGGATGCCAGCTTCTACTGCACTGATGATTTTCAGGGGATCTGGCCTAGAGACAGGTCTAAACTTGAGGCCTTTACTTAGGAGGGTAGTTTCCTGGGGAGATAGAACCGTTGAGGAGAGGTTAACGAGATTGGAGGCATGGTCGGTGTCATGGAGTTGTAGCCGAAATTTAACTGACCAGTAGCGGAGTTTACAATCCATCTGTGCACTATAGCCGCATACACAACAAGCAGCAGCGCCTCACCTTGGAAGCTCTCGTTTCCCAGGGCTTCCACGCCATCAATAGACATATCGACCTTCCTGAATCCTACCAATCTCTGTTCCCATAGCCCTGTTTCCTCCATCTGTGTAGATTCCCCCCCTCCTTTCTCATAGACAGTATAAGATATTACAGGCTCTACTATATCTAATATCTATTATCATACATGTCAATTTCTACTGTCCATAATTTACTATTATGTTAATTATTCCTCCCGACTTTGCTTAGTTATGCAAAATCCCTATAAAAAGTTTTTTGAATATGTAAATAGTCCGATTATTATATAGTACCTGATGTGCCATTGTTCACTTATCTCCTGTAGAAGGGCCGGTCAGCCCGAAAGCTTGAGCGATTTAAAATAAAGCTTCCTACAAAAGACACTCGTCCCATGATTCTCGTATTTGTTTTGAATTTCCTCTTTCACAAAATAATACTTTCGGTTTATGTGCTTTGTTCGTGAAGTAATTTTGTCAGATTGTATCCAGTTTATTGCAGCCTTGGCTGTCTCTTTTCAAGGTAATTGGAAAAGTTAAATTTTCACAAAGTTCTTCTAGTAATCCCTTTAACCATAATACTTCTGAAATGCCTTCACATATTGAAATAAGTTCTGCTTTACATGTAGAAAGGCTACTAAATTTTGCTTTCTACTTCTCCAGTTTATTAAGTTGTTGCCAAGTTTGACTGTATAGTCTGAATAGGATTTTGCGTCTCGGCTTGTGCACCAGCTCGCATCAGTACTTATTGTGATGTTGTTGTCTTTTGACTTATATGCCAACATTTTATTTCTTGTTCCCTTTAGATATCTATAAATCCTTTTAACTCCAGTTAAGTGTATTTCCCTTGGATCATTACTATACTGTGATAAATTGCTGACGCTGAAGGATATGTCCGGTCGAGTACCCATAGAAAGGTACATAAGTGATCCAATAATTTCCTGGTATACAGTTTTATCTACTGGCTTAGAGTCCAAATATTCATCCAAATTTTGATTTTCATCTCCAGGTGTCTGCACACTGTTGCATTCTTCCAGTCCAAATCTGTGAAGAATTGTATCAATATAATGAGTCTGAGATAGATAAAATCCATCTTCTGCCCTTTTTATTTCAATTCCAATAAATGGTTCGCTATCTTTCTTTTCTGTTAGTGTAACATATTTTTCTATTTCTGAGACTAGGTTGTCATTAATTTCCTTACTAGTTCCAGCAATGATGAGATCATCTACATATAGACCCAGTATTGCATACTCTTCTCCTCTCTGGAGTTTATAGACGCATATAACACATTTGGTTCTAATCATTCCCAACTGGTATAAAATTTCATTGATCTTTTTGTTCCAACATTTTCCTGATTGTGGTAGACCATGCAGGCTTTTTTCCAATTTACACACTTTTTTTTTCTTCTCCTTTTTGAATAAAACCATCTGGTTGTCTCATGTATACTGTCTCTTCTAACTCACCATATAGATAAGCTGTCTTCACATCATAAGTCTTTATGATTAAATGCTGTTGTGTTGCAAGAGCTACTATTGTTCGCAAGCTTTCCTTTTTGAGTACAGGTGAAAAAGATTCCTTATAGTCCACACCATATCTTTGATTGCATCCAACAGCAATCAGTCTGGCCTTTCTTTCATATATGCCGTCATTTGAGGTTTTCTTTGTACTGTAGACTTATTTACTATTGATGACTTTCATACCATTTTCCCTTGGTACTAGTGTCCATACTTTATGCTTCTCTATCTCACTGAGCTCTTCTTCCATTGCTTTGTGCCATTCATTTCTTTCTCCACTATCCATTGCTTCTTTAAAGTTCTCCGGGATATAATGATCTATTTCCATAATTAAGTTTGCATCATTCCTATCCTTTATTCTTTGTGAGCGTCGAACTCCTTCTTCAATCAATTTCCTTTCTTGTTCTTCAAGTCATGCTTTGTGCCGTTCTTCTAAGATGCTCTTTGTTTCTCCTTTCTTTCTTCCTCCTTTTGCGCATCTTTCCTCTATTGGTTCAGTTTGTGTTGAGTCATTTTCAGTGTCACCACCCGGTTTTACTGAAGTATCCTCCTGAGACTTCATTTTACTCTCTGTGACAGGATTTTCTTCTTTCAATATAAGAAAGTCTTCAACTATTTCTTCACAATTTCCTTTATAGGTCAAATTATCACAATTAGTATCTTCCTGAATATCATTTGCATAATCAATTCCTCTCTTATCTTCACTAAATTTTACTGATCTGACTTCATGGATTCTGTGTTTGTCATTATATCATATATTCTGTAGGCTTTTCATTTAATGGAATAACCAATAAATATTCCCTTTCTACCCTTTGGTGAAAACTTGTTTCTTCTTGGTTTTCTCTCAAGCCAATGTGTCAAACATCCAAATATTCGAATGTGTTTGACGATGGTTTCCTGCCATTCCATCTCTGCATAGGTGTATGGTGCTTGATAGACCTGTGGGGTGTACAATTCTTAATGTATGTAGCTGTAGCAATTGCCTCTGCCCAAAACTTCATGGGTAATTTTGAGTCAATTAGTAAGATTCTCGCTGAATCTATAAGAGTCCTATTCACTCTCTCTGCGACTCCATTACTTTGTGGTGAGTATATGGTGGTAAGTTGGTGATGGATCCCACTTCTCTTGAAAAGTTCTTCAAATCTAGAGTTACAAAATTCAGTTCCATTGTCGGTTCTTACATCTTTTATTCTAAGACTTAATTCGTTTTCGGCTCTTGCTTTAAATTATTTAAATCTCTCAAAGGTCTCATCTTTTGACCTCAGGAAATATACAAAGATTCTTCTACTGTAATCATCTACTATAACAAGAAAATACTTAGATCCTCCTAAAGATTGACATGGCATTGGTCCACATAAATCCATATGAATCAACTGCAGGGGTTTAACTGTATAATTTTCTGCAATATTTTATGGCTTCTGAACCAGTTTTTCCATTATGCATGCTTCGCACTCTGGTAACCTTTCAAATTTTAGATCCAATGCTCTTACAATATGTCCCCTTGAATCATTTTTGATGTATTCTTCATTTAAATGGTTTAATATTTTATGCCATAAACTTATATTGCTATTTTTATTTGATAAATGTGTATTTATAACCATGATATTTTCATTTTTTGCTATTGGTACATTTCTTTGTTTTGTTTCCATCATAAATATTCTATCTTTAATATATGCTTCAGCAACTAAATCATTCCCTTCATTATAAATTTTTGCTCCATCCTTATTGAAAATAACTGAATTTCCTTTGTTGACTAATTCGTATACTGACAAGAAATTATTTTTTAGATTTGGTACATGTAAGATATCTTTGATGCGAATATTTTCTTGGCCTTCACTTGTGCATGTAGTAAGTCTCATATCTCCTTTGGCTGTGGCTTGGGTAGTTTTGTCCTTCTCAGCTAGGTTGATTTCATTTTCATAATCTACCACATTTTCCATCAAAGTTAGGTTTGGGGTTAAATGTGCGGTGCATCCTGAATCTATACACCATACTTGCCTATCATTTATCTCATCTGGTGAATCTTCAAATTCTTTTACATATGTTTTGAATGCTTGCTCATTAAATCCACTTTTCATAGTATCCACTAGGTTATTTGAATGTTCCCTACTGTATTTGTGATTTCTATAATCAGGAGTCCATTTCTTTTGATATCCTTGTTTCTGTTTATCTCGAAACCAGCAATCATTAGCTAGATGTCCCTTTTTATTACAAACAAAACATATTTTTTTGCTGAAATTGTTTAACTTTTCTATTTATAATTCTGTATGCTTGTTCATGCCCATTCTCAACCGATTGATTTAATCTCATATTTCTTCTTGACTCCTCTTCTCTTAGAGTTTGTTGAATATCTTCTACTGTTGCCTCTCTCTTAGATCGTAAGACAATAGCAATATTTTCATACCTTGGATGTATGCCTCTGACAATATGAAATGAAAGTTCTCTTGAGGGAAATTGATGCCCTAATGATAAACTTCTAGCAGCAATATTTTTTGCCCTTGTTATATATTCATCTACAGTTTCATTATCTTTCATTTTAATGTTCTTTAATTCTAAGCCTATATCAATAATTTTATCTTCCAAATTGCCTGCGTATGTTTTTTTCAGTGAGTCCCATACTTTATTAGCATTTGTTTCACCTATGAACATTCCAGCTTGTTCATTAGTCAATGTTGTGATGATTATCCCAAAAGCTTCATCATTTTTATCACTCCAAATCTCCCAAGAACTTTTGTCTTCCATATCAGGTTCTGGATCGGAAATTACACATTTAAATAATTTTCTTCCTCTCAGAACTGCGCCGAATTTCAACGCCCATATTTGATAATTAGTTCCTGTTAATGGTTCAATTTTTGTTTGGGATAAAAAATTATATTCAGCCATTTTCGCCTTTTGAGCTAATATAAACAAACCAATATAATTTAAAAACTAATATATATTTTAAATTTATTTAAATATTGGGTAGCTTTTAAACATGCAATATATAGATATAATTTAACTTAATCTATATAAATACCTTTAATCTTCTTAGAAGTGCTTCAGTTAACCGATCAGAATAAACTTCTTGCTTAATCTTCAGATTAAATATTTTCGTTTTTGAGCTTTATATCAAATAACCACCCTCTGCTACCAATTGTTGACTTTGCTTAGAATTATTAATGAAACCGATTCCAATAATTATATTAATTACACATTATATTTATTGATTTACAAGAGAGAGAACAAAATATAAAAGGGAAACTAATATTGAAACAAAGGAACTTTTTTCTGTTTTGGTAAGCCCCTATTTACCTGTGAGCTTACACACACTCTGTGGTAACAAATAATTAATATATATACAACATAAACGTTCTTTTATATTTATAAAAAATATATAATTTTAGCTTAGTAAAAATACTTTTAAAATTGAAATCGGTATATTTTAAGCATGTTCATATCCATTTAATCAAACATTAGAAATAAAGAATTTGAGAATTTCTCAAGTAAAGTTAACCACTGTTTGATAGGGCATTATATATATCCTATATTCCCTATAAGATGCTTACGAGCTTAACGATTAGCCATTTTCATAACTGTGTTTTTTAAATTTATTTTTTAAAGGTTCAAAGTAAACATCACGTAAGTAATTACAGTGGTACCTCGACATACGAGCGCCCCAACATACGAGTTTTTCGAGATACGAGCCGACGAGCAAGTGATTTTTTGCTTTTAGCTACGAGTGAAATTCGAGATACGAGTTCGGTTCGGTAGTAACACGCAGTCGCGCCATCACGCGCACACCCAGGAACTGACGACTGAGGAGATACAAGAGTTACGGTCACAGCAGCATAAAGAGGTTATGCAAGTAATTGGTTTTGAGGAGTCAGAGGAGGAGGTTATTTCTACAAGTGAGATAAAGGAGATCTTAGGAATGTGGGAGAGAGTTTCACAGTTCGTGGGGAAAAAAAACACCCAGAAAAAGTTGCAACAGGTCGTGCATCTGACCTTTTTAATGACACTTGCCTAACTCATTTCCGGAACATTCTGAGAGGGAGGAAGAAACAAACCTCCTTGGACATGTTTTTTTCTAAACGGCCTACAGGTGAAAGCGAGAAAAATATAGCGACAAAGGCAAAGACCAGTGAGGGTATCAAATTTATTTCTTTACATTATCTTTTTTGTTTTTGTGCAATAAATATTTGATATTTATAAATACGTTTTTATTATTTAAAACCACGTAACAAAAATAACTGGGGTGACATTTTGGAGGTTGGAACGGATTAATGGTAGTTCAATTGTTTTGTATGGGGAAATTTGCTTCGAGATACGAGTAATTCAAGATACGAGCAAGGTTGCGGAACGAATTAAACTCGTATGTCGAGGTACCACTGAACTTCCCTCGAGTGTGTCGATATTCATTAAGAAATAAGAACTAATATTACCGTTGAAAACTAAAAAATATTTTCAATTTTGAATGATATTATATTTTAACTAAGATATTATATTAACTAGAATGATATTATATTAACTGGAGAAATATCTAAACAAAAATACTAACCTCGACGTTTCGACGTTTTAGCCTCGTCAGTAGCAAACAAAAATTAAAACATTTGGAAAGACGTTAAAATTATTTATAAATATTTATAAATAAATTTTGTTTGCTCCTGACGAGGACAAAAGATTTTTAACTAAACGTCGAGCTAATAAAAATATTTACTGGCTGAAGTATCTTTAATTTGAAGAACTATGAATGCCGGCCAAGCAGCTTCTATCTTTACAATAAAAATACTAACGTATGCGATGTTTCCATTCAATATAAAAAGCTTTTCAAAACAATAGTAATGAAAACAGTTGAAACTTAAGTTGGGAAAAGCAGCTTGTAGCAAAAATATAGGAAATATTTAACGCCATATGTTACGACTACTAGGGCAGTCAACTTTATTTTTATGTAAATTTGTAACTTAAAAACTAAGTGAGGAAAAAGTATGTAAATTTCTTCTAATGTATAAATTGTTATGTAAATTTCTTTGAATGTATAAATTGACCGTGTTTTTCAATTAAAAAAAAAAAGAGTTCTGGATGAGTTCTGGTTAAGGTTTTGGACGTTTGGTAGTCGTCCTTAAAGCCTCTTGCTTTGGTGTTGTGGAGCTGGTCAAGTAGCTGGACATAAACACTAGGTCGTCTCTCGGGGTAAAGACACCAATCTATATTGAGAAGAAGACCTCAATACCATATTAAGCAGTGGTTAACTTTACTTGAGTAATTCTCTCAAGTGTTATTTCACTGAAGCTTGATAAAAACGGATATAAAAATATCTAAAATAGACCAATAAAAAATAATAAAAATACTTCGGAAAAAAATCTAAAGTAAAAGTGTTAATATCAAAAAAGAAAATTGAAAATGAAAATGTTGTTATTAAAGTGTAAAATGTTTTTATACTAAAATGAAAAATACTGTCAATAAAATGTAAAATGTTGTTTTAAAATTGCGCAAAACTTATATTTAAATCTCTCTCCCTCTCTAGACTCTTTAAAACTAATAATATAAAATAATATAGCCGTACATTAAGAATATATAAACTAATTTTAATAATATAATATATATATTTAATTAAAAAGGCATATATTGGATCAAAATATCATTTATTATATTTATAATCCAATATATGCCTTTTTAATTAAAGATTTATTTATATTTTTAATATTTATGGATTGCTCTATTTTCAATATATATATATGTTGGGAATCCTTTATGGTTCAGATGATGAAACAACAAATAACAAGTTTACTTACAGCTGAAATGGGTTTAAAGAATTAGGCGATTTTACCTTTTAATTTATCATTTTCAAAGAGAGAGAGAGAGAGAGAAAAACATTTAACAATTTACATTACAATTACTAATTATATAAACAAAAAAAGCACTAGTTTGTTCTCGTTTTTATATTACAGTGTTGTCAGTCTAAAAGTATTTTAAGATCATTGATTTATTATTTTAAAAAATATTTTCCTTCCATTTTCCAACAATTAATATATATATAACAAGAGAGAGAAAATTGCTATATAACATATATTTTAAATATATTAAAGAAGCATGATAAACACATATGAAATTTTAAAATTAGTATTTAAAATGTCTAAAAGATTATTTATAAAAAAATACATTTCTTTCTTAAAACTAAATATTCTTATGCGCTCAAGCCATTAAATTAAATTTAAACTAAAGTTTCCCCCCACTACCACCAAAATATTTTCTTTTACCCAATGCGAATACAATCATAGATATATATATATAACTTAATTTCGTGATCTAACATAATTCTTTTTGTGGGGGGAAAGAAACATGGAATTTTATCTTTTTGGAACGAAGCCAACAGCAAGTAAAGCTGAACGTAATTAGACGAGGTTTAGCAGTGAAACCTCCTTATCAGGAAAAGGCTTCGAAATGACACACGTTTTGTTAGGTCGCAGACGATCCTTACTTTTACCTTACAAAAGATTACTTTCTAGCCATTTAAAATACTGTAGATGATTTACGATGGATCATAATAGCAAACTATAAATTAAACGTTAATAGCATCGTTAAATAGTTTGCTTAAGCTATATTTTTAATGTATACGACAATTTTAAAATGATTATAAATAGGGATTATAAAATTGTTGATGCGATTATAAAGGTTAAAATATATCTTTAATTTATTAGTGTGTGTGTGTTAGGTTTAACATTCAAGACCATTCGTTGATGTTTTGTCGTTGATTTTGACCAAAAATTGTATTTTTATGGGAAATATTTTCTTCTTTTATATGAAAACTTGGATAAAATTTGGGAAATTTTAAAATAATAATAAAATATTATTTTATTTAAGGCATTTTATGGTTGTGTAAATTATAATGATTCTAAAATATTTCGAAGTTTCATGCTACAATATTTTGTTACTAAAATATTATTTTTGTATTTGAAGTATAATTTATTAATATTCATATATGATATGTTTATATATGTAATTATATTATCGAGTTTACATTCATAAAAATATCATTTTCGAAATTTTTCTGATTATTTAGAAATTTAAATTATTTACCTGGTCTCTTCTATCCCACATAATAGGTACTAATTGAAATTTTATTAGATATTTTGAATCGTTGAAAAATTATAAAACATGCTTTCGATGCTTTATTTTTATTTCTCCTGATAAGGAGACAAAAATAATTTGTCGATACATTGAAATTAAAACTTTATCTGGCCAAAGTGTCTATTGTTTTATAAATTATCTTTTTGTTTCTAGGGGTCGCATAACAATCAATATGAAAATACCCTTCCTATTAATTGAAACCATTTATTTTAAACAAACAAAAACAATATATTATAAAATAAATGAAGCTTCCAGGGTTAAGTTTCTTTTGCAACTTTTTATTTTCAAGCTTTCGGACTTGTCAGTCCTTCAACAGGATTATCACTTTAAAAATTTAATAATAAATACAAATTTTTATATACACATTATTATATATATATATTTTAGATACTTTTTATATATTGAGGGAAAATATATTACATTATTTCAGTTTGAAAAACAAAATTTATATAGACGAAATGACACTATTAAACATTGGTTGGACAGATCAACAGTTCTCATGTCTTGATTGTACGGGTATACTTGAACCATTAGTTGAACCATAGTAAAATTTGAATTTTTACATTCAGAAACTGTTGTCATCTCAATGGTGTCCCCAACTTTGGTCCATTCTCTATACCTAGATATTGCACTCATTGAAATGCTGATCATATATGTAAAAGTCTGTTTCACAGTATTCTCTATGAAATCTATTGTGAAAAACGGCCTATAAAGGTCTATAGGCTTAGCATCCCATGGTAGAGCCATAGTGAGGATGGGAGAAGGTGTAAATCGAGTAGAAAGTCGCTCATCTCATGAAAAGAAAACTAAATCTACTGAGCAATTTGTTCTTCAACGTCTTCATCTAAAATCCTATCAGTATCACAAAAAAGAAAGAAAAAATAGGTCATAAACTTATGTGGTCGAAGATTGAAAAAGAGAATTGTCAGAATATTGTGTCATGTTGAAAGAAAGGCCGGTAAAATGACAAGACAAGAGTGATTTATTGTTACAATGACAGCTGGCCAATGGCAAAATGGTCCTGTTAGATTCCCCCTCATCCGACTGAGGGAGATATTCCTTTTCACTCGAGCGATCCAAAACTATTGGCCTTCCTCACTGACCAACTTGCAACCCTGAACTAATTCTATCGGGGTAAACAGTTGGAGAGATCACCAGGCGAAAATTAGAATAAAAAGAAACCAAAACTAAACTAATAATTACATTTTTAGTTTTGGTTTTGTATATTTGTAAATAAAATGGCTTCTTATTCTAGTAAACTTCTCCACAGACATCTTTATATTGTTATCATTTACAGAATAATCGTATAGAAATAATCCGCAATCAAAGATATAAGCTGTCATTCTAGAAAATTTAAGCTGTAAACATTCTTTTGGTGATTCTGCAGATGTATTATAATGTTTTCCCAAAAGTTCGTGTTTTTCTTATTACACGGCGAATACATAATACAATTATGATGCATTAGCGTACCATCTTTTAGGAAATTTTGAAACTATTATAGACGCGTATGATTCTTTTAAAAATTAAACAATTTCTACTGCCCTTACTAATGAGCCAGGCCCTCCCATTAATTTTTACAATGCAGTAAGGGCAGTAGAAATTGTTTAATTTTAAAAGAATCATAGCGTCTATAATACAAGGTATGTCCCATAAGTTCGCGGACTGGGTCCATAAAAAAATAAATAAATTAAAAATGTAAATGAATTTGACTGTTTATTATAGAAAAAATATCTGGCTACACGGTGGTACCAATATCGAGGCGGTACTTGCGCGCGCGCCAAGGTTATTCTAATTTATTTAAAGGTCACACCTAGCGCTGCGGCGATTTTACGATGGAACAAAAATTGAAGCAGAGGACTTGCATAGAATTTTGTGTGAAACTTCAAATATCAGCAACCGAAACTTTTGAAATGCTTAATAAAGCATTCCCCAATGACGCCCCAAAGAGAACAACTGTTTTTGAATGGCATTCTAGATTTAAAGCTGGCAGAATTTCCATTGAAGATGATCCTCGTCAAGGACGCCCTAAATTTCAAAGGACTGATGAAAATGTGCAAAAAATCACCGATTTGATAAAAGAAAATCCTCGAACCACTTTGCTGGAGCTAGAGCAAGACACAGGCATCTCTAAAACAACGATTGGAAGGATCGTAACCGAAGATTTGAAGCTCAAAAAGACTCCTGCAAAATTCATCCCAAGATTCCTCACCAATGAGCAAAAACTGTGTCGGCTTGCAACCTGTGAGGACATGATGGAAATGACAAGAACGGATCCAGAATGGAAAGACAAGATAATCACAGGCGACGAGACATGGGTCTATGGCTATGACCCTGAAACCAAGCGTCAATCTGCCGAGTGGAGAGGTTAGGGTGAGCCTAGACCCAAAAAATCCAGAAACAAGGTGTTGCTGGTCGCTTTTTCGGATAACAAGGGCATTGTTCATCACGAGTATCTTCTTGCAGGCCAAACAGTTATTATTATTTATAAGGGAAGCGATTCGAAAAAAAAAGGCCAGAAAAATAGACTAATGGTGGCTGGATCCTACACCATGACAATGCTCGCCCTCACACAGCGCACTTGATGACTAGCTTTTTGGCGAAAAACGGGACACAAATCCTACTTCAACCACCCTATTTCCCAGACATCGCACCAAATGACTTTTTCCTGTTCCCCAAACTTAAAGCAGTTCTAAAAGGAAGACATTTTGACACCAGGGATGACATAATAGAAAAATCGCCGTTAGCATTGAAGAGCATTCCAAAAGAGGCTTATAAAAACTGTTTCGACAATTGGGAGAAACGATGGCGCTGGTGCGTTGAAGCAAGGGGGGATTACTTTGAAAAGTTTTAATAAAAAAAATTTAAAAAAATCTTACCTTTTTTTTTTTATGGACCCAGTCCGGGAACTTATGGGACATACCTTGTAGTTTCGAAATTACATAATACAATTACTTTATACATAATACAAAGACATTATACATAACGGCGAATAATATTGGTTTTTTTTTTTTTGCAAGTGTTTACGAACCTTTGGGACAACCCTATAATAGGTTAAATACATTTTTCTTCTTTATATAATATCATAACTGCATTCTATCCCTAAGTTAATATTGATTTTGTGATTGATCCAAATTCATACCTTTTTCCACAGTTTTTTTTTAATAATTCGTAATTTTACTTCGGTAGTAAGACGTTTCCATTAATCGATCTTAGACATTACTAGAAATTTAATAAATCCTGAAGTAATATGGAGATAAACAGCTGGAGAGACGACCAGACGAGAAATAAAATAAAAAGAAACCAAAACTCAACTAATAATTATATATAGGTTTGGTTTTGTATATTTGTATATCAAAGGCTTCTTCCTCAAGGTGACTTCTTCAAACATCTTTATTGCTCTATCATTCTCGAACGTTGATTCCGTCTCTTCCAGATCTTGAAACACTTCACGATTTTGCGTGTTATCCTTACGCAGGGGCTATTGCTTATCTTCTCTGTATCGTTCCTATTGTAGTAGTTGTATCGCCGAATAAGCGTGTACTGTGAGATGTTCAGGCTCTTGGATTAAAAACGAAAGCATAATAAAAAAAAGTAAATAAACCCTATATCTTCTAAAAATTGTAGACAGCATTGCAGAATAGCAATATAAATCGATAAGAATGATTTTACGTTGATATATCATTTTTGGAATTATATATACATAAATAAAGTAATTATAACTTGAAAAATGCTATTTTTAAAACCAATAACCATCATTTTCGTCCAAAATAGTAGAATGATTTTTATTGATTTCATAATATCAATGCTGCCCGTTCATTTTGAAACAATTTCTCTTCCTGTTTTCTTCACTTTAATTACACATCAGTTAAAAAAAAAAAACACATTTTAAAAAAAGGTTTAAAAAAAACTTTAAAAATTTTATTCGATCACAAGAGAGAGGGGCTAGAAAGTAAATCAATATATTTATTTATTCAATGAAAAGGTAAAAAATAAGAAGTAAAAAATCCATTTAAATCTCAAAACTTCATTAAATCTACCATCAATTCTACGCTTTTATCAATTTGTTTTCCCGCCTTTTTTTTTAATTCATAACTTTTCTGCTAAAAACAAAGGGCGGGAAAAAAAGAACATTTAATAGTTTTATTAAAATCGAATAAGATAGTTTTAAAAAAATAGAGAAGTTTAGAAATGAGAAAGTTTGTTTGTTTGCTAATAAAAATTTGGAACAATATCTGGGATTATTTAATTCACAGAAAGGGTCTTCGATTATATTATTTCAAGATTAAATTTTCGGCCGGTAGGGGGAGTAACGTAATTAGAGTTCGTCTGCTACATGTTTGGCATGTTGCCATGGTAACGCGTTATTTAAGATATTTGAAAGGAAGTCACTCTAGGCTTAAGTCATATTTACATCATAATGGTTCCCAAATGTTAAAGAAAATTGCCAAAATGGCGACCAAATATATTAAAAAAATCATTGATATAGGGCATTATTTCTTGTCTTCATGTAATATTCATACCAAGTTCATGAGTTATTGATCCTCAAGTTGATTATTTAAATGAGATTTAGAGGTTAAGCTTTCTTTAATCACTATACCCACATTCATCGAATAATTGTTGAAAATTTGAAATTCACTTTAATTTGAAAGCTAATTGTACATGAAATGGAAGACTTTAATCTAAAGCTAAAATTATGAAAAAGGCATCTACTTATCGTGCAACTGAAAGTTGCTGATGGCTTGCGTCATCTATCGGGATAAATATAAACTATTCTCGTTGATTTTTAATTATTCCAGAATTGTCCAAATACCCATTCTTGATTAATCAAGAAAAGCTAACCACTGACTCGTTTCGGGCTTTTGGCTCTCATCAGCGTGGTGCAAGCTGTACCCCAACGATAAAAAAAAAAAACTGGTCATTCAAGCATCCTGAAAAATCATGAAACGGGTAGTTAAAGCCAGAATTGCATGAGACCGCGACACAATGTGAAAAAATAGTACACATGTGATATTGTACTGGGATAAGGAGAATAAATTATGAAAAAGGCATCTCCTTATCGTGCAACTGAAATTTGCTGATTGGTTGCGCCATTTATCGGGATAAATATCAACTATTATCGTTGATTTGTAAAGCTAAAAGCCTGTTAAAAGTCTAAATATTAATTTGCAAAAAGATTTTCGTTATTCGAAATTACCCAAATGTTTTGGCTTCGCCCAGGATCTTCCAGAGTGAATGTTTCCTAACGAATATAGTTCTAACAAAAGTTTTATTTATTATGATGTACTGATAATTATTTTTCTTATATAAATATATTGTGTCTATCTGCTGTAGCTTATTTGTTTAATGTATATTTAATGCTCTTTTTCATTATTGTTTATTTTCTTTTTGATAATTCTGTTACCTACTTAACTATAGTATGAATTATTGTAAATAGTTTAATGCTCAATTATCCATATCGAATATAGCGTGTATTATTTGCAACTGCTCATAAATAAATATTATTCATATTATATAGTGTAGTAGCAATGTAGGTTTTTTGCCTATCCTGAGTACACGTGGTACAGGCCATGATAATCATGGTGAGTAGAAGTAGGCGACTGCTTTTACTGTAAGTGCACCATATGTCTACACATGTGAAAAGCAGTTCGTCTTTGCACTTACAAATGTACCAGAGCCCCGTTTGGTTACTTACACTCGCTGTTGGGGTTGGATTTATGCAAGAATCGGGGGCCATTGGATCATTTTTTTAAACATAAAAAAGTGCCCAATGCGGGAATCGAACCTTGGTCGTAGCGGTTGAAAACCAACGGTTTAGACTATCCTTCCACCGACCCCCAGCAATATAATGATGATAAGAAATCCTTAATATGATATTATGTGTGATATATTTCATGATTTCATATAATTAAAATCAGTTTTATTCATTTAAAGTGTTGAATATAATTGACATACAACTTTCCAGAATGATTAAGTGGAATCTACATCTAAATTTATCAAGTACATTCATGAACAAAACTTAAGGAAGTGGAAAGTTTTTGATATTTTCATTCCTCTGTTTTTTTTTTTTTTTTGGAGGGACAGAGGCAATTTTGTTCACACTTGGTTATCACGTGTGCCTTCAATAAAGGTCACTGTGTATCAAATACCTTTCAGAGTTATTGTCTGTCTCGATATACATGCTAAAAGGTATAACTTCCTTAAGTTTTGTCCATGAGTGTATCTTTCAGAGTTATTGTCTGAATCTCGATATACATGCTAAAAGGTATAACTTCCTTAAGTTTTGGCCATGAGTGTATATTGTAAGATATGAATAGCACACAATTACGTTATTTCAATTCAGCAAAAGACACACTTACCTTTTTCTCTCACTGAACAAAAAATGAATGCTAGATTCATGTTTTACCAGGATTTCAAACAAAGCTAAACAAATTATGAAACATATCAAATAATAATAATAAAATTATTCAAATAAAAAACTATATTTATAAACAAAAAAACTACATAAAGAACTCTTAAAAGAGTATTTTAAATCCTACTCAAAATATTGAACCCATTAAAAATATACAAATATATATTCTACAGGTAAACTCCGTATAATTAGTATAAAAGTTTTGCGGAGGAGCCTCTTTTATTATACTTTTGCAAGCTTTCGAACCTTTCGGTTCTTCCACAGGCGTGGCTAGTATGACTACACTAACAGGGTATAAGCGCGGTTGAGCCATTATATACAACATATAAATTTACATGCGGAGTGATATTTCAAACGTAATAAAATAGAAATAGGAACTATGACTATAAAAATAAAACTATGTAAATGAACCTATAGATTTTTAAAATTTAGATGAAATTATGGCAAAAACTTTTAAATGCGATAAAAGTTAAGTAAAATAATGATATTCACTGTATGTAAGCCGTGTGACACTTTAAAATTTCGTAACATTTAAAACCAGTAAAATTTTAACACATCTCAACACAGAAAAACCAAGCTGGGGTCCACTCCTCCCGACCATACACCCGAGTGTATCACGGTGTAACTATTGAGATATTATATGATATATTTCCGGTAGATCTATTTTCCTATTTATGCTGTTTGTTTGTGTTGATATGATGGATTCCAGTACCAATCTGTGCTGCTTATTGTTTATGTGCTGATATAGGATTTTAGGATGATCTAAGTTGAAGTTATGGCCTGTGTTTGAAATATGTTGGTATATAAGTGATTTCGGGTCTCTATTGTTTATGTTTCGTTTGTGTTCGGTGATTCTGATATACGCGGTTCTGCCAGTCTCCCCCACATAGGAGGCTGGGCAATCCTGGCAAGAAACCGCGTATACTGCTCCGGTGGAGTGGATGGGATTGTTGGGTGCGTCTGCTTTGGTGATAGGATTCCTGAGGAGGGCAGCAAGATTGGGAGGGCTGTTAAAATAAACCTGAATACCATATGGGCGAAGGATTCTGGAAATGGCAACAGAGAACGAGGAATATGGAAGATAGCAGACTGCTCTATAAGTCGTGGAGGTCCTCGGAGCAGTGGGATCAAACGTGTGTCTATCTATGAATTTTCTTGGGTATCCTGCAGTGGTTAGAAGGGTGGTAATTCTGTTTTTTTTCTATGGCTTTGAATATAGGCAATGAGCAATGCGTATGTATTCTTTTGGTTAAAGTCCTGACTGTATTTACTTTATAGGCTACCGGGCTATTGGAGGAGAAATGGGTGTATAGGGGTGGGATATTCTTTTTGTAATAAACTGCTGTGTGCAATCTGTGTGGAGTGCGGATAATAAGGATGTCCAGAAATGGCAATACTAGGTTTGTTTCTGTTTCGTATGTGAATTTGATGTCTGCGTGAAAGGAATGTAGAGTGTTAAGAATAGGTTGGAGCTCATTCGGTTTGATTACACAGAAGATGTCGTCCACATACCTCCTCCAATAATGGATGTCGGAAGAATGCATCTGATTGATCCACTGGTCCAAGGACCCCATCACGACTTCGGCAACTATGGATGAAAGAGGACTGCCCATTGGGGTGCCTCTGATCTGCTTATAATGCTGGTGGTTAAACGTGAAGGTGCTAATGGAAAGACATAAGGACGTTAGCTGGGTTATCAGGGTTATGGTTTGATCTTGAATACCTGCTGACTTGAGAAATGACTGTAATTTGTTTACAATGAGGGCGTGTGGAAGGGAGAGGTATAGCGCTGTAACATCAAATGACACCATAGTGTGATGTGCAGGTAGCTGCATTTGCGTGATCTCCTGAACGAAACTGGGTGGGTGTGTGATGTACAACATCCTTCCACACGCCCTCATTGTAAACAAATTACAGTCATTTCTCAAGTCAGCAGGTATTCAAGATCAAACCATAACCCTGATAACCCAGCTAACGTCCTTATGTCTTTCCATTAGCACCTTCACGTTTAACCACCAGCATTATAAGCAGATCAGAGGCACCCCAATGGGCAGTCCTCTTTCATCCATAGTTGCCGAAGTCGTGATGGGGTCCTTGGACCAGTGGATCAATCAGATGCATTCTTCCGACATCCATTATTGGAGGAGGTATGTGGACGACATCTTCTGTGTAATCAAACCGAATGAGCTACAACCTATTCTTAACACTCTACATTCCTTTCACGCAGACATCAAATTCACATACGAAACAGAAACAAACCTAGTATTGCCATTTCTGGACATCCTTATTATCCGCACTCCACACAGAATGCACACAGCAGTTTATTACAAAAAGAATATCCCACCCCTATACACCCATTTCTCCTCCAATAGCCCGGTAGCCTATAAAGTAAATACAGTCAGGACTTTAACCAAAAGAATACATACGCATTGCTCATTGCCTATATTCAAAGCCATAGAAAAAAAACAGAATTACCACCCTTCTAACCACTGCAGGATACCCAAGAAAATTCATAGATAGACACACGTTTGATCCCACTGCTCCGAGGACCTCCACGACTTATAGAGCAGTCTGCTATCTTCCATATTCCTCGTTCTCTGTTGCCATTTCCAGAATCCTTCGCCCATATGGTATTCAGGTTTATTTTAACAGCCCTCCCAATCTTGCTGCCCTCCTCAGGAATCCTATCACCAAAGCAGACGCACCCAACAATCCCATCCACTCCACCGGAGCAGTATACGCGGTTTCTTGCCAGGATTGCCCAGCCTCCTATGTGGGGGAGACTGGCAGAACCGCGTATATCAGAATCACCGAACACAAACGAAACATAAACAATAGAGACCCGAAATCGCTTATATACCAACATATTTCAAACACAGGCCATAACTTCAACTTAGATCATTCTAAAATCCTATATCAGCACATAAACAATAAGCAGCACAGATTGGTACTGGAATCCATCATATCAACACAAACAAACAGCATAAATAGGAAAATAGATCTACCGGAAATATATCATATAATATCTCAATAGTTACACCGTGATACACTCGGGTGTGTGGTCGGGAGGAGTGGACCCCAGCTTGGTTTTTCTGTGTTGAGATGTGTTAAAATTTTACTGGTTTTAAATGTTACGAAATTTTAAAGTGTCACACGGCTTACATACAGTGAATATCATTATTTTACTTAACTTTTATCGCATTTAAAAGTTTTTGCCATAATTTCATCTAAATTTTAAAAATCTATAGGTTCATTTACATAGTTTTATTTTTATAGTCATAGTTCCTATTTCTATTTTATTACGTTTGAAATATCACTCCGCATGTGAATTTATATGTTGTATATAATGGCTCAACCGCGCTTATACCCTGTTAGTGTAGTCATACTAGCCACGCCTGTGGAAGAACCGAAAGGTTCGAAAGCTTGCAAAAGTATAATAAAAGAGGCTCCTCCGCAAAACTTTAGATTCGTCATACTTTTATACAAATATATATATATATATTTTTTTTTTCGAATCTATTCTGCATACTAAATATAATATATATATTAAATTTACTCAAAAAAATACAATTTTGACATCTTTCTCAACAATTATAACTTAAACAAGAAGCTAAGAGAGGATGATATTCAGGTACCAAAATATGTAGCTCTCCTTTTTAAATACATTAAAGCAATTTACTTTGTTTATCATCCCAGTAAAAATTACTAGTAGTGATAAAGAATTCGCTACAACACCAGTTTTGTTAAATTCAGACTAAAATCCAACCTGTATATTGTTACATCATGTTTAATACACTCATTCATTTATTCAAAATACTCTCTGATATTTTTAAATTATTTTAAACATATTATGTACTATAGTATTAATCATAGAATCGCTGAATTCGTGGTCCATTTGGACGAGGAAAGTGAAGACTAAAACACGGCTGATTCCACACTAGTCTGTTCAGTGATACGCTAACCATGACGTATGCACGAAGGAACGTGTGGCCATTGGACATGACAATTAAAAATAGTTTATTGACATCTAGTCAACAGCAAAAAGAGGATTTACAATTAGATTTAAAATAAAGAGAAATATTTACAACAGACGGAGCTTTCTCCGAAGGGACGTCTGGATCCTATCAGGAGCTTAGAATCTTCTTGAGTTCAGACAGACTCCTGCCAGTTATGGAGATCATGTCCCCAACATGCCCGATGACAGAGTTGAGGAATTTAGCAAGAATAATATTGTTTTCGGGCGAGTGGCCATTGGACATGTGTCGGACCTGGAGCCTGTTGTTGGGTTCTGTACTGCCTGGAGTATAGGAGCGCCACCTATGCTTCCTTTCTACCTGTGGTGAATTTGTATAAGACCGGTGGTCTTAATAAAGCTTTGTGTGTATATATTGTTGTTACTATAGTATCAATCCTTTTTATAGTATCATTCCTTTTATAACATTGTTATTGTACATACAAGTATCTTGATTATTTTATTTGAGAAATGAAGAGCTACGGACGTGAAGACTACGAGAAAGACAACTACGAAGATGACACAACAAATAAATAAACTAAGCAATTTCTGAAGATAACTATTTCATTATTTACTGTTTTATAATTTACCTTTATTATGGAAACCCGATCGGGAAACACATACAATACCAATAAAGTAGGAAATAAAGGTCGATTACCCTGCAAAGCTGTGACCTGACGTAAGACAATACCAATCTTTCAGTCTATGGCCCTCATCAGTACAGAGGCAGCTTCGATTTCATAACATCCTACGAGTGAAGTTATGAAATCGGTCGAATTTATCAAAAGATACTTAGATTTTGAAATGGATATGCCTATTTACATTAAATGATAATGGTATTATAACTTCATCAATAAAAAAAAACCATTAATCTAACCAATAACTAATTAACACAATAGAAACTTTAATAAAAAAACTTGATCCTATTGTGTTCCCAAACATTACTAAAGAGATTTCCTGAAATCAGAAGCGACTTCCCAAATTTGCTGGAGAGAAATAAAGAGTCAATGTTTGTGAACATTGATGTATTGGTTGATGGAAAAAGGATTTTTTTTCACTCTTTTTTAAAAATAACTTCATCCTGAAAGAAAAAATATTTTTAAAACGCTTTTCCACATGTTAATAAAGTCGTAAAGCTTTTAGTTGAAATTAAAATTGAGAACTCAATCGGTTAGGAAAACAATCCCCCTTTAAACACAACCAATCTTCTTTTTCTATATTCTTTTGAAACAAGAAGCAATTTAATTTAAAAATCTGAATATACGTTAAGTGTTAATTTTAAGAAAAGCATATGAATTTTTAAACATGTTCTATATAAATAATATATAATGGATTTTTAAAATTCTCCTTTTTTAATTAATCATAGATAGAGATTCGTATTATTAAAATTTAAAAGCAGACTATTGACCTTTATACGAACATTCATTATAAATTATGATAATAAAAATTAATGATAATTTTTTATTGTCTATACAATCACGGACAAAACTAAAGGAAGTAGAAAGTCTTTGATGTGGCCGGTCGTCTGTTTTTTTTTTTTTTGAAGGAGAGGGAGGAAATTTTTTTTACACTTGATTATCTCGTATGTCTTCAATAAAGGTCACTGTAATATCTTTCAGAGTTATTGTCTGTATCCCGATATACATGCTGAAAGACATACAACTTCCTTAAGTTTTGTCTATGAGTAGATATTGTGGGTTTGTTAGAGTTAGTGTGCCTTAGGTCTTAATATATCAAGTTCAGGTTAATCATTGTAATGTTTTGTATAAAATGATTCAACTGAATATTTAAAAAAACAATTTAAAAGACTTGATTCATCAGTTGTGAATCTACCCAGCAATTTCTTCAAATATTTGTGAATATTCTACAATTAGAAACATCTTTTTTCATGGTTTCATTGAACACCTGTGAATCTTTATGTAAAAAGAAAAATAGTGTTGTATAGTTCAATCCCTGATATATAGAGTGCGGTACGTGTATTCATAAAAAGTGTAAAATCATAAGGCAAAAAATTTCTTTCTAAGTTTTTTAATATTATTTTGCCGAGCTTTCAAACATTACTGTCCTTCCACAGGAGAAAAAGTGGAAAGGCAGTATGTTCGAAGCTCGGTAAAATAATAAAAACTTTAAAAGAAATCTTTCGCCTTATGATTTCGCGATTTTTATGAATTTGCTTCAGGTGTTTATATAACCCAATCTACATGTATTGTTTACATCTATATTGATGAAGAAGACCCTCTGAAATAAAGAAGTTGAAAGCGCACGGATCCCATCTGTGAATCTTTATGTAAAAAGAAATAATGTTGAATAATTCAATCCCTGGCATATAGAGTGCCCTACATGTATTGTTTACATCCATATCTATTGATGAAGAACCTCAAGAGATAAGGAAGTTGAAAGCGCACGGATCCCATCTGTGAATCTTTATGTAAAAAGAAATAATGTTGAATAGTTCAATCCCTGGCATATAGAGTGCGCTACATGTATTGTTTACATCCATATCTATTGAAGAAGAACCTCAAGAGATAAGGAAGTTGAAAGCGCACGGAACCCATCTGTGAATCTTTATGTAAAAAGAAATAGTGTTGAATAGTTCAATCCCTGGCATATAGAGTGCGCTACATGTATTGTTTACATCTATATCTATTGATGAAGAACCTCAAGAGATAAGGAAGTTGAAAGCGCACGGAACCCATCTGTGAATCTTTATGTAAAAAGAAATAGTGTTGAATAGTTCAATCCCTGACAGATAGAGTGCGCTACATGTATTGTTTACATCTATATCTATTGATGAAGAACCTCAAGAGATAAGGAAGTTGAAAGCGCACGGAACCCATCTGTGAATCTTTATGTAAAAAGAAATAGTGTTGAATAGTTCAATCCCTGACAGATAGAGTGCGCTACATGTATTGTTTACATCTATATCTATTGATGAAGAACCTCAAGAGATAAGGAAGTTGAAAGCGCACGGAACCCATCTGTGAATCTTTATGTAGAAAGAAATAATGTTGAATAGTTCCATCCCTGACAGATAGAGTGCGCTACATGTATTGTTTACATCTATATCTATTGATGAAGAAGAACCTCTGAGATAAGGAAGTTGAAAGCGAACGGATCCCATCTGTGAATCTTTATGTAGAAAGAAATAATGTTGAATAGTTCCATCCCTGACAGATAGAGTGCGCTACATGTATTGTTTACATCTATATCTATTGATGAAGAAGAACCTCTGAGATAAGGAAGTTGAAAGCGCACGGATCCCATCTGTGAATCTTTATGTAAAAAGAAATAATGTTGAATAGTTCCATCCCTGACAGATAGAGTGCGCTAGGTGTATTGTTTACATCTATATCTATTGATGAAGAGGGGAACCTCTGAGATAAGGAAGTTGAAAGCGCACGGATCTCATATGTGAATCTTTATGTAAAAAGAAATACTGTTGAATAGGTCAATCCCTGATATATAGGCTGCGCTACATGTATTGTTTACATCTGTATCTATTGATGAAGAAGAACCTCTGAGATAAGGAAGTTGAAAGCGCATGGTAGGACCAGTTTTTATCAGCGACATCTTGTAGAAAGATAAGAGAATGTCACTTACTTAGACCTCCGTGGTCTATCTAGATGAGTGAGTCACTTTAAGTGGCAGACGAAGTGATGAGTCATCTTCTGCTACCCCACGCTGTCAGCTGCTTGCCCTTATCTTCTGCCCAAGAATAGACAGATTTATAGACTTGGTGGGGTTAGGGAGATCTCTATTCATTTTTCATTTCTTCCATGGACATTATTTCACTCACTTGCCTCTTCTACAAGTGAAGCTACAGCCAATCCTAAGTCTTACTCATTATATATATTGTAGAACGACATTTGAAAATTATCCCGCATGTGTTTCTTTTGAACGAAAAATAGAAATTTATTTTAAGGAGAAATATAACGATTATTTCTAACCTTATGGATGAAGTATGAAAGGATGAATTGTGAAGAGTAATGATAAACGGAAAAATAAAGTGTCCAGGGATGGGAATCGAACCCAACAGTGTTCCGCTTACCAGGCAGATGCCATGTCCACTAGGCTACCCTGGACATATTTTTACGTTCGTAAATATTATATAGAGTACTTTATAATACAATATAATGTGGTTTATGATTGTAGAACGACATTTGAAAATTATCCCGCATGTGTTTCTTTCTAGACGGGTATGATTCTTTAAAAAATTAAGCAAATATCTACTGCCCTTATATATATACTGCCTTTCTTATCTTAAATAAAAAAAAAAGAAAATTGAAATTGAGTTTGGACTTTAAAATATTTATCTAAATACGATTTGTAGTCTTAAATATAATAATTATTATATTAACCATCCACCAGATCTTCAATAATAATAAAAATAATAATATATTTCCTCATGCACGATTCAAATCATTGGATTTAAACATATATATGCAATTGTGGCACAATTTGAGATTATATATGCAATAATTATAATTTATTTTCTCCGTGTGCCTCATATACGCTCCACGAGAACATGTCAAACTATATATGTAAATATGACATATTTATTTGAAAGAACATCAAACATTAACCATTAATCGTCAAAAAGAAATAATCTTTTGAATCTTTCTTATCACCATCTTCAAGCAAATTTGAGAATGAAAACCTATATACTAATAATTCTGAGACAGACCTGGCTAGCAAGAAAAGTCTTCTGGTCCAAATTCTAAGAGATATAAAAAATCAATCTTCAGTTTATATTTATTTCTACAGATGGTACAGTATACATAAATATACATTAATAGCATAATAATACATTAATACTATACATTAATAATTCTGGGACAGACCTGGTTAGCAAGAAAAGTCTTTTGATCCAAATTCTAACAGATATAAAAAATCAATCTTCAGTTCATATTTATTTCTACAGATAGTGCAGTATACATAAATATACATTAATAGCATAATAATACATTAATAATTATGGGACAGACCTGGTTAGCGATAAAAGTATTTTGGTCCCAATTCTAAGAGATATAAAAGGTACAAGCCATCATCAAAAATATCAGTTACACGATCAAAAGATGACATTTTTCTTCAAAACGCCATTTTATTTTATTGAATCATCAGATTTATTAACCAAAAGTTGTTTTCTCTAAAAAAACTTTTATTTTTAGAATCTCACTAAGTGTATTGCCATTTGTAAATGGTTTTGTATAATTGGAGTTCCATTTATTGAATATCTTAGAGAAGTAATTCTTCTGTGTTTGTCGTTTCATGGAATTTCATGGGTTAATTTATTTTTCTTGAAATGAAGATCTTAATGCTATGTTTACTTGTGTTTCCCCCCCTCTCTATCTCTAAATATAAAATGATCTCGTAAGCCTTTCATCATCATATTTTATGATGATAGCTCTTTTCAACTTGCTCTATTTTTTACGATGCCATTTGCAAAAAACTTTTAGCCATTTGTTCTCTGGAAGTACTTGGAATTTTGTTGATCATAATGATATTTTATTGATTTGTTTAGTTTTTCTCTCTCTTTTGGAACTTTCATCTTCTTTTTTTTTCAGAGATGGATTTTTATGTAGTAGTGTTTCTTTGTTTATGTGAGCTTATATTAGTAAAGACTTTTCACTAATCTGAATTTATCTTTTTTGTGCATTCTATGTTCAGAAGACCTGGGAATAATTCGGTCTTAGATCCATAACTCTTATGTCAATATATATAATTACTAAAGAAAAAAAAAAGAAAAACCTCCTATTGACGAATTTTAAGAGACGATAAAAATGATTTCGTTAATATTAAAACATGTTCTGAAAATAGAGCAATCCATATTTAAATCATTAGATAATAAAAAGGCCTATATTGGATTGAATAAAAGATTTATTTGCCAATATATATACAAAATTGTAATGTCTTGATGAAGGTTGGCGTTCATCCAACCGAAATATTGGCAAATAAATCTTTTATTCAATCCAATATATGCCTTTTTATTATCTATTTAAAACATGTTGAAAATGAAAAACGATAGCTTTAACTATTCAAAATTCTATGGGTGACGCGATACACATTTAAGAAAATAAATAATATTTATTCTATCAAGAGTACTTGGGGTAATATGAGTAGTTTTTAATTATTTTCTTAATTTTTTAGGGTCACAATATAAATATATTCGCAAAATTCAATGACATAAAAAAATTTCAGGCTTTTAGAAAAATTTGTTAATATAATGTATCTTACTGTACTGATAAAGACCATAGCTCGAAACCGTGGTATACAGATTAGCTTTTGTTTGATTTTTCCAAAACTTGTTTTGAGGCTCATTTTTATCAACATTTTTGCGTTATACACTGTGGTGATAAACAAAATTCATATTTTATATGCCTTATAAAGGTAGAAGTGCTTCATTTAATCCTTATATCTATAAAAATGAAATCCAAAATTGATGTTTTTTATCGCGTTGCGCAAAATCTACAGAATAAATCTTTATGAAATTTCGCATGTAGGTACTTGATGATTTCGTTTAACATATAGGCTATTCAAAAGACTAAAATGGTTAATGTGTTCTTTTTTAATATAAAACCAAAAAGCGTTAGTTCCAGCCTTTTACCGCTTGGGCGCAGCACTGGTCGCGACGATAAATGAATTTGATTGGTTAATAATTAACACGTGATTTGTTTACACGATGAATGTTAGCTTGTTCACACGATGAATGTTTTTAAAAGGTAAGATTATCCAATCACCGTGGAACTTTAGGAAGTTATTTACTATACTACTTGGAAGGTTTCTGGTTAGAATTTGATTTGAAATAAATATTCTTTGCAATTTTATTTGCAAATTTTCTACTTCCAATCGCAAGCAGCGCCTCTCGCGGTCCCTGGTGAAATTATATTTATAAATTGTAACAATGCTTAAAATGTGTTCCAAGTATAATAAATTTAATTTGAGAATTTAGTAATATAATATTCCAATTACGTAAAAAACTTGCCATTTTAATATTAATATATATTTAAAGAAAATATTGTAACGTTTTTGTGTTAAATGTTGAAATGTAATTTTAAAATATATTTTTAAATTGTTAATTTAATTTGTTGTTGTTTTATAATAATGAAGATGCAAATTACATTGTTGTTGTTGTTTATTATTGTTTGTTTAAATAAAAAAATACATTGTATGTGATGATGATAACAAAAATGAATTTTTAAATTAATATATATAATTCATTGAGAAAAAAATAAATAATTTATATATATATATATAAATGAATGTATGTGTGTGTCTGTCCTTTATGCCTGACCAAACCACTCATTGGAACGCCATGAAACTTTGGGAAGTTATTTAGTATAGTACTGGGAAGGTTTCTGAAAAATAATATCTTGAATATCTTGAATATCCTTAGAGTTATTTGCAGATTTGTAGATTTAACTCGCAAGCAGCGCCACCATTGCGACGATGATAACAAGTTTTTATCTATAAGTTTTATTATCACTAAGTTTATTATCTTAAAGATTATTTATCAAAAGTAAGATTTTCTACCTATTAATTGCGCACAAGTCAAAGTTAGTTATCGAGTATTTTTCAAGGGACCGGGAAAAAATGTTCACTAGATAAAACGATAATTTTGTAATGTAGAAAATTAGGAAAGACAAAATTCAGGATGACACGGCAATTTATTTGAAACAAGAATAATGATACAATTCCAAGGCAAGATACTATTCCTTTAACTTCCAATTACCGAGGGAACCAATTAATATTGATATTATTCAACTTATCGAGTATTTTTCTATGGACCGGGAAAAAATGTTCACTTTATCCAGAGATTCAAATTTACGAGTTTCAAATTATCAAAAAATATATATATTATTTTTTTTAATAAGTTTATAGAGAATTGTTTTAACATATGTTCGTTAGACAAACCTTTACTCGGGTAAAACCCGGGCGAAGCCGGGTACATCCGCTAGTACATATATAAAATAAATAAAAAAGCATATCCTGACTTCTCAGATGAACATTTTAGATATGCGATATGAAATTATTTTGTTTATCCCTAGTACACGTGGTACAGGCCATGATAATCATGGTGAGTAAAACCCGGGCGAAGCCGGGTACATCCGCTAGTACATATATAAAATTGAAAAAAAAAAAGCGTATCCTGACTGCTCAGATGAGCATAGATATGAAATTATTTTGCTTATCCCTAGTACACGTGGTACAAGCCATGATAATCATGGTGCGTAGAAGTAGGCGACTGCTTTTACTGGAAGTGCACCACATGTCTATACATATGAAAAGTAGTTAGACTTTGCACTTATGACTTTTTTGTTTTTAATATCAACACCTGACTAAATTTCTATTTTTTCACATATATAAATATATAGCTAAAATAAATAATATTTTGATACAATATATGCCTTTTTAATTAAAATATAAATAATTTTCAATATATATATATTATATAAAAAAATGAGATTTGGTTTTTCTGCTTGTATATTTATGATCATCTTGGTGATTATGCTATGGTGGTGCAGTCGTGGCCAAAATCTAGAAATAAAAATAATATTGAAGATCATAGATTTCTTTATTTGAGCTGAGTAATATATATGAATAACATAATTTGATAAAAGTAATGCCTGGCTTAAGGCGTGAGAATAAATAAAACAAAATATTATTTACATAATTACAAAGTTTTGGGTCGGCCAACGGGGAAGAACAACAATGATTATTTATAGAGAAAGCGTGACCTCTGGCGGTCGATTAAAACAGAGTATTTATATCTATGAAATTATAACTTTAAATAAAATAACATTTTATCATATAACATTTAAAAAAATATATTTCAATATAACATATATATATATTCTATACGTAGATCACAAATTTTTATAACAGAAAATAGAATCGTTTTTTAGTTTTAACCTGAATTTTTAAATTAACCCCAAACATTTATAGAGAAATATATTTAAGTTCATAAATTAAGCTATAATAAGACACTGTAATAGAAAGTAAGAAAAATTCTCGTTTATAAAAATTAAAAATTTGAAAGTGAAGTCACCCTTTTAACTAAGTATGTATAGAACATCAAAATTTAAGGGTATTAAAAAGAGTTTAAAATGTGGGCCACATAATTTAAAAAAGAACATAAAAGTGGGTGGCGTCGATTTTTTTATTTTTTAAAGATTCTGTTTGAATCTTTCTATTTCATTTGGAGATGTTCCAAATCAATTTGAGAAGGGTTGTTTATTTTCTCTCTAAATTATACTCCATGTTATTTTAGTAATGTAAACAACCCCATTTATGACGTGAATATTTAAATTCTATTCATTTTAATATAAAATATATACAAATAGGAATTGGGTACTACATATATATATATAAATGGTAATACATATATATATTGAACCGAAATTACTTTAAATTCTAAATATTGACATGAAAATGTATTTTATATATCTTTATATGTATTTAAATAAAAAAGGAATATTCTGAACACATTAACATGAACCTTTTAGATGGCAGAGCGCCATCTAGTGGAACAGAAATCAACTAAACGTTGAATTAACTTGTTCGATGATATTTGGCCAACCCATTTTCTTGATAAATCAAGAAAAGCCAACCATAAATGCGTTTCGGGCTGTTATATGTATGTGATTTAAAATGTATTTTTATATTTTGAAGGGAAATGTCATTTCGAATATTTAGGTATGCCTCCTTATTCAAGGTCATCTTAGGAAGCCGATCAATGCAATAGTCTGATAGGAAGATGTTGTCGTGATCCAGTTGGTTCATTTATTAAGGATTTTCGTGGGGAAATTAATCCAGTGGGGTTTGCTCTTGCTTTTCGCAAATCCATATGACATTGACCTAATAATATATATATTCGTATATTAAAAATAAAATAGGCATATCCTGACCAGGAGCACATGTGCTTTACAGAAGGCAGAGCGCCATCTGGTGGAACAGAAATCAACTAAACATTGATTTAGCCTGTTCCCTGATATTTGGCCAACCCAATTTCTTGATAAATCAAGAAAAGCCATCCACGAACAGGCTAAATCAATGTTTAGTTGATTTCTGTTTCACCAGATGGCGCTCTGCCTTCTGTAAAGCACATGTGCTCCTGGCCAGGATATGCTTTCTTTATTTTTAACACCAACACCTGACCCACTCATTTTTTATTTTTTTCTATTGTTTTTCATATATATGTTATAGAAAATAATTTTCTGTTGATATCGGAATATTTTATATAGAATTATTGATCATTTGCTTGATACATGAGTATTTTATGATTATTTTTGCAGACGTGTGAACAGAATAATAATAAAAAATAGTTTTGAATCACAATTTACTTTAATTGGGTTAATAAAAGAATTTAAGAAGAAATACCAGATTTGAGGCGTAAAGAAGAAAATAAAAGATTATATATTTACATAGGTACAAAAAGATTTGAGCCGACCAACGGGAAACAACAACAATGGGCTTATATAGGGAAAGCAGCGACATCTGTCGGTCTACTAAACAAAGTAGCATGTTCTAGAATTTATAATTTTAAAATAAAATAAAAGTTTTAACATAACCTATATATTTTTGTTCTGAAAATAGAGCAATCCATACTCAATTCATTAGATAGTAAAAAGGCATATATATGTATTAAAAATAACGAAAGCATATCCTTACCAGGAGAAAATGTGCTTTTTAGATGGCAGAGCACCATCTAGTGGAACAGAAACCAACTCAACATTGATTTAACCTGTTCCCTGGATAGCCTTTCTTGATTTATCAATAAATTGGGTTGGCCAAATATCAAGAAACAAGTTAAATCAATGTTTAGTTGATTTCTGCCATTTATAAAAAGCACATGTACTCCTGGTCAGGATATTCTATCATTATTTTTAATATCAACACCCCTGACCATTATATATATTTTTTTCAATTATATTTTCATATATATATATATTATTATGAAATATTATGTACTATAAAATCATTTGTATTTTGATACACTAGATACCCAACCTGATTTAAACTTTGATGTGAGAATAAAAATGAGATTTACTGCTTGATTTTGATTAACTTGAGGATTAGTATTATTTGTTGCTTGATTTTGGTATACAATATTACAATATTTAGTATACAATATTACATTTTACAATATTGTTCTGCAGTCGTTGTAATAATAAAATAGTTTTGATCGGAGCTTTCTTCATTTGAGCTAAGGAATATATAAAAATAATAATTTGGTAAAAGTACTACCTGGGTTAAGGCGTAAGAATAAAAAAAATGAAATACTTATTTACATAATGTACAAAGGGTTTGAGCCGGCCATCTGGAAACAACAACAATGAGATTTTATAGGGTAAGCGTGACCTCTGGCGGTCGATTTAACAGAGTATTTGAATCTATGAGAGTATTTTGATTCAGATATACACGTATCAAAGGCTAATGTTCTTGATATTAAAATTGTTGCATAATGATTAACGCCCCTATTTTTTAAATGATTCATAATAATATTTTTCATATATTTCAAATTTAAATTTTATATATTTTTATAAAACAGAATATTATTATGAAATATTATGTACTATAGAATCATTTGTATTTTGATACACTGGATACCCAACCTGATTTAAACTTTGATGTGATAAATAAAGAGATATTCTAGGTGCTACCTAAATATATAGTTGTCTTATTATTGACTGGTTTAACCTTGTAGAAGGGTTGAGACCTGTTCTGAAAAGATGCAAGACGCGTCTGAGGAGAGAATCAATACTGAAGAATCTGCCAAACCGCAGCCTAGCGCAACAATATGGTATAAATATTCTCAAATTGTTCCGTCGCATGTGCAACGGGCTAATACACGAGTATATATATATATATATAGAAGCTGAATTGATTTTTGCTAATCGTCTCTATCAAAATTGCTGAATAAATCATTAGAAAACCCCACCTTCCATGTAGGTAGCTGACGATAGTTTTCCGCATAAGTCATTCAAAAATCTTTTTAAAATGTGTAATTTTATTTTATAAATGTGTGTGTGTGTGGAATACCAAATTCTTGTATTTATATTATTTTACCACTAAGAATAGCAATGGAGGGTTAATAAATATATTTGATTGGTTACTATTTTTTGTTGGGAAAAATTATAGATACGTAGAGGAAGAGAAAGAACCTTTATTGCCTAAAGATATAAAACAATAAAAGAAGGACAAATCATATGTACATCAGCAGGTCCCGCAGGCCTGCCCTATCCAATAACCACTAGCCTACATACAATCAAACAAAGCCGAGCTATATAGGCAGATATGTCAATTAACATAGACAATACTAAAACTCTATGCAAATATCTCAATAACAAATATCGTAGAAATATCTGCAATTGCCAATTTCAACATATTTTAAACAGCGTTTTCTGAAAAAAAAATCGGCTTGTTAAAAGAACTCTCAAAACATTGGCTAATATTTACTAGGACAATTCCTGGATGAAGTCAAGTCCATTAGACTAGTAATATATAAATATGATATATTTGAATTTAAAATTAGATTTTTATTCTTATAAAATACCTGTCTCAGACAAACAAACTTATTATTTTATAATTACCAAAAGATATAAAACTATTGTTTTTACTATTTGAAATAAATCAAAGAAATATATTTTTAAATAAACATCAAAACCATATAGAAAGTCATAAATATAATATAAGGAAATGCAAAAGAAAAATAATTTACGATTTAGAATATCCCAACAAAATAAATTGAAGCTAAAGAAAATTCGCATAAAAATGTTAACAACTTTAGAGTATTTCTAAATTTAAGTTGCCTGGAATCTTTCCACATTGATTTTTAAATCTTTTCTTTCTAATGATGTTTGTATCGTGTGCATTTTTTTCTTTCTTCGTGTAGCCAGTTCGTCTGACAGCTGCGAACCTAAATTACTCCTGGTTGGAAAATATTATTTCAGATATATTTTATTCTAATTTAAATTTTAGCTATTTTATTTTACTTAACTCACACAAATGAGATATCTTATAGAAATCTAAGAATAATACTCTCTCTCTCTATATATATATTGACTTATTATCTTTATATGCGTATAATTTAATTTTTGAAAATAGTAATTTAATATATAATATATATCTTTTGAATATATTGTGGCGAAGAAATAATTTACTATTTAATTTAATAGTATTCAATAAAAAATATTCAATAGATTATAAAAATATATATTACTCTGTATTTGTAAAATCATCTTTAGAATATTTCTTTACTTGCTTTTTCAAAATTCTCTGGCTGTAGATAGTTTGGTTAATCTATATATATATATATATAATTGAATGTCTGTCTGTCTATCTGTCTGTCTGTCTGTACTATATAGATTCAAAAACCATACATCCAATCGCCGTGAAATTTTGGGATATTATTAGGTATATCCCCGGGAAGGTTTTTGAAAAATAATATCTTGAATATCCTTAGAGTTATTTGCAGATTTGTAGATTTAACTCGCAAACAGCGCCCTCATTGCGATGATGATAACAAGTTTTTTTTATCTATGAATTTATTATCTTAAAAATTATTTATCAAAAGTAAGATTTTCTACCTATTAATTGCGCACAAATCAAAGTTAGTTTTATCATTTACTACAACATATATATTGGGAGAATAGATAAAATGATGATTTTGTAATGTAGAAAATTGGGAAAGACGCAATTCAGGATGACACGGCAATTTATTTGAGACAAGAAAGGTGATACAATTCCAAGGCAAGATACTATTCTTTTAAGCTCCAATTACCGAGGGAACCAATTAATATTGATTTTATTCAACTTATCGAGTATTTTTCAAGGGACCGGGAAAAAATGTTCACTAGATAAAACGATGATTTTGTAATGTAGAAAATTAGGAAAGACAAAATTCAGGATGACACGGCACACAGGGACCGGGAAAAAATGTTCACTTTATCGAGAGATTCGAATTTACGAGTTTCAAATTATCAAAATATATCTATTATTTTTTTTAATATGTTTATAGAGAATTGTTTCAACAAATGTTCGTTAGACAAACCTTTACACGGGTAAAACCCCGGGCGAAGCCGGATACATCCGCTAGTCTATATATCTATATATATAAAAATTAATGTTTGTATGTTTGTCTGTTGGTCTGTTTGTTTGTATGTCTGGTATACAAATTCGCAATAGTTCACTAATTCAAACCAAAATTTCCATACATAGGTAAAAAAATACGGGGAAGACGATAGGCTATTTTAAAAAATATATAAATCAATTATTAAAACTATATATTTTTAGTCAGAAAATGATGATGACGATATTGCTGTATCATGTTTGATTATCAGATACAAAATTATATCGGGAAAAATTCCAAAAAGCAGAGACCACGGGAGAAACCAGTTCATTATTTTGTACGCAGGAACAAAATTCTAACAGAAAAACATTCATTCGAGCAGAAAACAAAAGCCAGATCATCTTTCTATAAAAATATCGCTTCTCAGACACAAAGTTTGGAGCGGGACGTTTCACAAGAGTGACATCCACGGCGCCAATTTATAATTGTAACGAATAGTATTTGGATAAAAACATTTAATCGGGTAAAACCCGGGCGTTGCCCGGGTCATTCGGCTACTATATATATATAAATGAATGTATGTGTGTCTGTCCTTTATGCCTGACCAACCCACTCATCGGAACGCCATGAAACTTTGGGAAGCTATTTAGTATAGTACTGGGAAGGTTTCTAGCAAATAACATTTTTGAAATAACTTTTCGCCTAAAAATAATCAAGATAAATATTCTAATTTATCTGTTACAACAAACAAAACAACAACAAAGCCTTTATTTAGGGCCTCTCGCCCTATACAGGATTCGCCAGTTCACAAGGGATGGGGAGAACACTGTGTGGCCTTTTTCCGGGATATAGTCTTGTGGAATCCAAATATCGCCATCGCTATATACCTATTCTTTGATATTTCATTAATTAGTGCCGGAAATGAAGGACAAAGTTGCCCCGTTTTATCATTTAGTTTTCGTCTTTCCTCAGACAGAGCAGCGCAGTCAAATAAGTAGTGCAACATCTCCGTTGTTATTCCTGATCTACAGAAAGTGCATTTCAGGTCTTCACGCCTCAATAAAATCAGATGATGTTCTCTGAAAAAAATTGAAAGGGTTCTAAATTGTGCGATTAATCTTATGACAGGAAAAGGGAGTTCACTTAAGAAATATTCTTCGGTGGTAAACGTTGTATATATATCTCTATAGTGGGAATATAACTTTGATTGGGTTATTCTTGTTAAGTCGTTTTGTATTGTTTGCTCTATCGCAGTTCTTAATATTCCTGGGATAGCATTCCTTAGTGAATCAGGATCATTACAATAAGTAAGCCACGAGGATCCGTTATTATTGAGTAAATTGCTTAATTGTTTTATAAACCCGATGGGCGCACCTGTAGCACAGGATAATTGCCTCATTCTATTTAAACATATTCGAGGCAATCTATTTGTATCCATACTCAGCACCCTCAGCCAAAATTTCAAGGTCAATTTCAGAGCTGTTATTATTAATGAGACGCGGCCTGTTTCTGGTCTTATTATGTTCCTGGTGTATATCTAGGCAAATTCAAGAACCTACGAATAAATGTATTTTGTATATGGTCTAATAAATCTTTATACTCTGTTGCCCAAATTGGAGCAGCATACATCAAAACAGCCATCACAATAGAGTCAAACAGTTTCATTGCAGAGTTTAATGAATTAATTTTTGATTTTGCCAATATTGGGGTTGTAGCATTAATTGCCGCAAGTGCTTTTCCTTTGAAAAAGTTTGCAGCTTGAATGGTTTTAGTTGTGCTGACCAGAGGGTATCCCAAGTAATTATATCTTCTTGTTACCATCAGAGGTTTACCATTCCAGTACCATCTATCTTCTCTTGAGGGTTTACCACCATTGCGAAATACCATAACCTTCGATTTGGACTCGTTCAGTGTCATATAGTTCTCACCAAGATATTCTTTCAATATATTAATCTTTTTTTGGAGGTTTATCCTCGACTCGCCTATAATAGCAATATCATCTGCATACATCAGCAGGTGAACATCACCAAATTCCGGAAGGTATACACTCGTCAGATCTGAGTTGTCATACATTTTAATCAGGTCCGTCATGAATAATATAAAAAGTAATGGCGATAGTGGCTCTCCTTGTAAAACGCCCGAATGTATCTTAATATTTTCTGTAATTGATCCCCTCCATCTGACTGCCACAGTCGCCTGTTCGTAGTAATTTCGAATTGCATGTATAAATTGATAGCTCACGCCCAGATTGGTTAATTTCTTCCAGAGTAATGAGCGAGGAACTGTATCAAATGCCTTTCTCAAATCAACAAAAAATACATGTAATTTTCCTCTCTTTTTCCTCAGTGAAAGTTGTATTAGAGTGGTCAATGTGAATATCAGATCCACACACGATCGGCCCCTTCGGAAACCCGCCTGATTTTCTGGAATGACGTTTCTTCTTTCTACCCATTCATTCAGTCTTGATCTTAGTATTGTCGTAAAAAGTTTCGATAAATTACTTATCAGTGCTATACCACGATAATTTGAAGGGTTGTCTTTGTCACCGCTTTTAAAGATTGGATGTATGATCGATTTAGTCCATATTGTAGGATAGTGTCCCATTATCAGAGCTCTATTGTAAAATTGTTCTAATAAACCCATGTATGAGTCTGGGAGTACTTTTATTATTTCATTGGGGATGTCATCAGGTTCACTTGCCTTGTTATTTTTCAAATCTCTGATTGCCCTGCCTATCTCTTCGGAAGTTATCTCTGGATCAAGTATTGGATCGCTCGGCGAGATCCTCACTTCTATATTACAAATCTTCTCTTTTTCCTCAATACTCATTAATTCGCAATAAAATTCGTGCCATTCCTGTACAGTAATTTCTCCTTGAATTTTTGTTGCTCTTTTAAATAGCGCAATGGTCTTCCAAAAGGACTTAGAATCTTTTATATTTCTCAATATTTCTTGTTTTTCCTGAATATATTTCTTTCTTTTATCATCTAATAAACCGAGATATTTCTTTCTATGGAGAGCATAGATTTCAAGGTCTTCCTTTCTGTTGGTTCTACGGTATTCCTTCAGACTTTCATTTGTTAGCTTTTTCATCTCGTAACAGTTTTTGTCAAACCATGGTTTAGATTCTCCGGGGGCACCCTTAGTTAAGTACATTATTCCTGATGTTGACATTGCCTCAGTAATTCTTTGAGTGAAAGTATTTACGGAGCTATCGAGATTTGATATTTTTACTACTTGCAATTCCTTTAATTCCTGTTTAAATGTCTTAATTCTCTCAGCTGTCCATCTGTATCTCGTAACACCATATTCTTCTACCTTAGATTAATTTTCATAGGTGTTTTGGGCTGTTATCTTCAGGATAAGAGGAAGGTGATCTGAGTACATCTGGGTTTCTATCCTGAAGTCTGATATTTTTCCAGTATTCCTTGTGAAACTATGCAGTAATCAATAGTTGATGAGCCTCTCTCCGAAACATATGTAAAGTCTCCCTCTCTGTCTCCTGTTGATCGTCCGTTGATTATTGTCAGCGAATTGTCCTCGAGAAACTCGAGAAGTCCTTCAGCCAGTGGTGAAATTATTAGATCTCTTGCTTTTCTTTCGGAAACTAAAGAGAGTTGAAGATTTGTTGGATTATACAGTCCCCCGAGCCCTCCAGTTCTAATATTTAAATCCCCAATTAGAATCAGTTATATGTTTTTCCATATATTTAGTTAATCTAGCTAAGTTATTCTGGTACAGTTCGTTTGGAGGGAGATATACAAATATCAAGCAGGTGGTAGGTTTGTCGGTTCCTATGTTTTGTGATAAGAAATTCGATATCCAGATGCTATCCTTTTCTGTACTGTGCAACCTGTAATGTCCCCCTTTTTTGACACCCACAATTATTCCTCCTGATCCCCTTCCCCTTTCTGTGGTCTTAGTTGCCGGATGTTCAAAAATTTGGAAATCCTTTAATGTTATATTTGTGAGATTTATACACCATGTTTCAAGTAAAGCGAAGATCTCGTAATTTTTAATGTACTCGAGAAGTGGAAAAACAGAGAGCAACCTAAAAAGTCCATTTATATTCCAGCATATTATTGTGTTTACCGTAACTTTTGGTTTTTTAAAGCTAATAGTCTTAAAACCTTTTTTGTGAATCTTTATTTATATGTATTTTATTTTGTAGTATCTCTGTAAAGTTTCTGAGTTGTCAACATCAATTCGGGGCTGCGTCAACTGCTATGATGTAAAGCCCTTTTCACCAACCACTCTACCGTCAACGACTTCGTATTTTTGTCCGTTTGCAAGAAGCTTATTGTCTCTTAATTTTGAGCGTATTCCTTTTTCGGATAGTTCTTTCTTCTTAGAAATCAGTAAGCGGCGTTGTTCTCGGGTCTTCAGAGTGTAATCTTTGTTTACAAAAATTTTATCATCTCTGAATTTGTAGGAATTCCTAAGTAGTGCAATTCTTGTGGTTTGTTTCGGAATTTCAACCAAAATTGGCGCGTTAGCTTTCTTTGAAAGCCGTTGACAACGCATTATATCCGATTCGACTTGTATTTGCATCTTTTCATTTATCGCCGTAACTAATTTGCATAAAGTGTTATCTGAGTTTTCGGCTTCGGGCCCTTTTATAGCGTAAAATATAAGGTTATTTTCCCTTATTTTCCTGTCCAACATGTCACCATGATCCTCTAGACTTTTTATTCTTAAATCGTTTTTTTTGTGGCTAATTCCAAGCATGTTTTCTGTGAAGTTTCGATAACGGTCAATCTTTGATCCCATTCCTCGAACTTTTGTTCAATGTTTTGTAATCTAGTTTCTAGTCTTGCTCCTAAAGTCCTTAGCTCTGTATGGATTTGTTTAACAATAGATTTGAGATCATCTTCAATAACTTACTTTGTCTCAGTAGTTTGTACAGTCGACAGAGTTGTTTGCTTTTTTGTAGGGGGCCCGGGGTTAAGTTCCACGCCACCAATGATCAGTAGAATGGCAATCACTCTTATCAAGTAGGCAGAAGAATACTTTTGAGTTAGCGTAAGGTAACAGGATGGGTACATTTTGTTATTATAAGATAGTTTTTTAAATTCATCGTACTTCTCAACGAGAAATTTAGGCTCTTTAATGCAAACGATAAACAACAGTGCAAGTACTATGTATGTAAATTTCATCTTTTTTTTTTCTTGGTGTCTGATTTTAGAAAAAAATAAGATTTAACAGTAAGTGCTAAGATTATATTTGGGGTATAGTATTACTAAGTTAATTATATCTTTAAGATTAGGTTCATTAAATATTAAATTAGATTATTAAAAGTATATTTACCGGGAGCGAACGCACGTGCTGCTTGCAGTTTGGCCTCCTGGCGGCGAATCATTTATCTGTTATAATTCAACAATCTGCTCTAAATATTATCATGATGATACGATGATTTTGTAATGTAGAAAATTAGGAAAGACAAAATTCAGAATGACACGGCAATTTATTTGAGACAAGAATAATGATACAATTCCAAGGCAAGATACTATTCCTTTAACTTCCAATTACCGAGGGAACCAATTAATATTGATTTTATTCAACTTATCGAGTATTTTTAAAGGGACCGGGAAAAAATGTTCACTTTATCGAGAGATTCGTTAGACAAACCTTTACTCGGGTAAAACCCGGGCGAAGCCGGGTACGTCCGCTAGTTTGTTAATAATTTTCGACTGGTCGTGGTGACGTCATCAATAAATATTTTCTCATCTCCAGATATACAAAGACTTGATTTCTACGCTACAATATATCTCTTTTGATTATATATATTTTATATACGAATGCTTGATTTCATAAATAAATCTTTTTATTTTTTTAAATTCAAAAAGACATTTTTTATTTCGTTCAGGGCATTTATAATTTCACGTATATAAAGGTTATAAAGTTCTAAATAACACTTTAAAATTTATAAATGTTTAATAATATATAAAGTTTAATAATAAATATCTTAAGATTCTATATATATAATGGGTAAAATAACGGTATTTTTATAGTTTAAAAATAACAAAATTATAAAATTAATTTTAATATTTGATAAGTAAAAAAAATAATAATCCGATTTTATTTGAAATTCACATATTGAGCATTTATTATTTTATTATTTTTTACGTATTTAATAAAGGGTATACAATTCTAAATAAAATTTTAAAATTTATAAATGAAATTTTAGGGTGTCAAAATTTAAAAGTTTAATTATAAATATCTTAAGATTTTTTAAAACAAAAATTTGAAGTTTGGCAACAATTTTTAAAAGTTTAATATATATTTTTTAAAGTCATAAAAATATATAATGGGTAAAATAACGGTATTTTTATAGTTTAAAAATAACAAAATTATAAATTTAATTTTAATATTTGATAAGTAAAAATAATAATAATCCGAATTTATTTGGATTTCACATATTGAGCATTTATTATTTTATTATTTTTTTATGTATAGATTATCTGATTGAAAAAAAAAACACAATGTACGCGGATAATGAAGCGCGATATAAAAAATTGTAAATAGGTATTATGGAATATGTGTGAAATAGATATTAGAATTACTAAGTGTAGTATGGCTTTAATAGCAAATTTCAGTTAAATGTTATTATTCAATTTAAAAAAACTTGTTATTTATTTGCATAGTGATATTTTAAAGGTACAGCTTCCTCCAGTTTTGTCCATGAATGTAAATTACAAAAACAATTGTAAATTTATTTATTTAATGAAAGATATTTACCAAAGATTTTACAAAAGAAGAAGTTGTTTTATTTATATGAAATGACGTTTAAGGGGGTCGATGGAAGGATGGTCTAAACCGTTGGTTTTCGACTGCTACCAGGGTTCGATTTCCGCATTGGGCACTTTTTCTGATTAAAAAAAAAAAATCTCCAATGGTCCCCGATTCTTGCAAAAGTACAACCCCACAAGCGAGTGCAAGTAACTAAACGGGGCTCTGGCACATTTGTAAGTGCAAAAGTCAAACTGCTTTTCACATGTGTAGATATGTAGTGCACGTACAGTAAAAGCAGTCGCTTACTTCTACCCACCATGATTATCATGGCCTGTAACACGTTTGGTGGCGGATTTATGCAAAGCAAGAGTTTCCGCGCTTCTAAAGTGCACATCCAATACGAGTATTCTAGACTCTGTATTCAGCGTGGCACGAGGTGATTTTAAACATTTCCTTTCAATTTTTGTATTAAGCCTATTTCTACTGTATCAATGCCTTGCCGAAAGCTTCATGCTCATTACCAACATATGTCAGAGTTGCAGGCGTATCAGGCCCCTCATCATCGAAGCCTTCAGTGTCCTCGGGCGACCCCCTGACTTGCGAGCCTGGAATTTCGGATCTGGCCTCGAAGATGACGACCTGGCCATTCTGGCGTCGGCCAAATCCATCATCTACCGGTACTTCGTACAGGTTGGGCTGACCGGAGGACACGTTCATCGCCTGGGAAAGAAGTCTCACTCGCCGCGGTACATCCCCCGCATGATCATTTATATTTTAGTTTATTTATTTCCATTTTTAATGTAAATTATTGACAAGAAGTCGAAAAAATTTGTTTTAATTGTCAATTGTCATATGTCAGAGTTTGAAAGAAGTGGTGCCATTGGATTGTAAAATGCTGGTTGGTCAAATTGACCAATCGGACGACATCTGTGTCGAAGTGATGCGGCTATTAGACAATGTTGACAAGAATGGGCCAACAACGGAAGAATACAACGTCAGGATGGCAGCGGTCGACCAAGGGACACAACAGAACGGGAGGACAGAGCGATTGTCAGAACTGCTGTCACAGCACCGGATTCGACGAAAATCTATATAAGACTAAAAGGTCTTGAAAAGCTTCTTGTTGTTGATATAATTATCTAATAAAATTGATAGAAAAACATACGTGTGTGTGTTAAAGGATTTCAATAACATTATTTATAAAGAGAAAAGAGAGTATTATTAGAAATTTATGATAATAAATACTTTACCTTATTCGGCAGCTTAAGGGCGCTTCATCAAAAATAATTTTAAAAAGAATGATCAGGTTGCGCCTGAAGAACTTATATACGATATAAACATTTGAAATTAAAATTTGCATAATTATTCCTATGGTATACACATTATGCCAATGTGTATATTGTCCATCGATAAATAAACATTCAAAGAAATAGAAATATATATATATGTCGTAAACCCGGGTAAGCCAACAAGTGAGTTGGAAGCAGTCGGGGTTGAGTGGCAAGGCGTGCAGAGTGGGAAGTCTGCACGGGACAGTAAGGACAAAGTTTGGGATCAAAAGACGCTCTCCTAGTACGTCTCACGTGGCACCAGGACCAGGGGAAAGTTGAGGATTAACTGAGGAAAGCTCGGCCTCCTGAATGAAGCCGCGGAGGCAGGGAGGAGCCAAAACGGCGGCCACGAGGGCCGCCGTGAGACCTAGCACTGAGCGGGCCCTGTCCGAAAATATCCGCTGTAACCTAACTAACTGTCAAAGTCCGGACCAACGCCCCTTCTTTGTCCCTCTCTGGATCCCCCGGGTGTCCAGTGGCAAGCTGGTGTCACTTTGAGACGACTAGAAAAGACGTCATATCACATTGTTTAAATTACGATATATATTTGTAATATTTAGGTGCTGTTATCAAATTAATTCAATATTATCTCTCAAATCTCAAATAATAATTAATGTTATATTATTATCTAATAGATGCGTGTTTATTATTATTCAAGGTAATTATTAATGTATTTATCATATGAAGGTAATGTTTCTTCTGCTATATATATAGTATATTAATATGAAATTTTCATCTTTCTCTCTTTCATATATTAAATTTTAGAGAACTATATATTTTAGTAATCTATGGATTCTAATCAAGTCTAGGAAGGCAATTACAAATTAATCAGAATTGATTTTGCAATTAAAGATAATCTCTGAATTATTTAAGATCCCTTTCTGGTAAGTTCTCAGCCCTGAAATTTATCGACCTCACTCACTGATATTTACTGAGCGCTCAGTTTCATAGGGGATAACCTGATTATTTAAATAGATAGATAGAATTTTGTGTTTGAGAAAATACTTAAATCTCAATTGATTTTTGAAATATTTATTTGTTTGATTATATTTATTGAATTTTAGAAATTGGAGATCTGTTTGAGGTTGCGATTTTTTATTATATAATATATCTTAACCCTCCCTCCCTATCAATTTCCTAATTGAACATTTTTTTCGATTTGCATAATACTTTTCTCATAAAAGATGATTAAAATTTAACCATTTAAAAATCACATAAAAAGGCTGAATATAACTATTTTATTTAACATTATAAATTTGATTTTAAGATATGCAAATCAGGATTTTTAAAATTCATATTCGAAGTGATTTAGTTCATTTAATAAGAACACTTTCTCTAGATTTACCTAAGATATGAAATTTATCTTTCCACTCATTTTTCACTTTAAAAATAAAAGAGTTGATCGGAAGAATTCTGATGTTTATAGAATGGGCTCTTCTCTTCTGGAATGATGCCATTTCTTGCCCGCTACCTCCTGCAACCACCACATGTCTTGGTCGTGGGATCTTCCCATCTCACTGATGGTCTCCCCGGCCTTCTCACCACATGTCTTGTTCATGGGATCTTCCCATCTCACGGATGGTCTCCCCGGTCTTCTCAACACATGTCTTGGTCGTGGGATCTTCCCATCTCACTGATGGTCTCCCCGGTCTTCTCAACACATGTCTTGTTCATGGGATCTTCCCATCTCACTTATGGTCCCCCGATCTTATCACAACATGTCTTGGTCATGGAATCTTCCCATCTCACTGATGGGCTCCCCGGTCTTCTCAACACATGTCTTGGTCATGGGATCTTCCCATCTCACTGATGGTCTCCCGATCTTATCACAACATGTCTTGGTCATGGAATCTTCCCATCTCACTGATGGGCTCCCCGGTCTTCTCAACACATGTCTTGGTCATGGGATCTTTCCATCTCACTGATGGTCTCCCCGGTCTTCTCAGCACATGTCTTGGTCGTGGGATCTTCCCATCTCACTTATGGTCCCCCGATCTTATCACAACATGTCTTGGTCACTGATGGGCTCCCCGGTCTTCTCAGCACATGTCTTGGTCGTGGGATCTTCCCATCTCACTTATGGTCCCCCGATCTTATCACAACATGTCTTGGTCATGGAATCTTCCCATCTCACTGATGGGCTCCCCGGTCTTCTCAACACATGTCTTGGTCGTGGGATCTTCCCATCTCACTGATGATCTCCCCGAGTTTCTCACCACATGTCTTGGTCATGGGATCTTCCCATCTCACTGATGGTCTCCCCGGTCTTATCACAACATGTCTTGGTCATGGAATCTTCCCATCTCACTGATGGTCTTCCCGGGCTTCTCACCACATGTCTTGGTCATGGGATCTTCCCATCTCACTGATGATCTCCCCGAGTTTCTCACCACATGTCTTGTTCATGGGATCTTCCCATCTCACTTATGGTCCCCCGATCTTATCACAACATGTCTTGGTCATGGAATCTTCCCATCTCACTGATGGTCTTCCCGGGCTTCTCACCACATGTCTTGGTCATGGGATCTTCCCATCTCACTGATGGTCTTCCCGGGCTTCTCACCACATGTCTTGGTCGTGGGATCTTCCCATTTCACTGATGGTCTCCCCGGTCTTCTCAACACATGTCTTGGTCATGGGATCTTCCCATCTCACTGATGGTCTTCCCGGGCTTCTCATCACATGTCTTGGTCATGGGATCTTCCCATCTCACTGATGGTCTTCCCGGGCTTCTCACCACATGTCTTGGTCATGGGATCTTCCCATCTCACTGATGGGCTCCCCGGTCTTCTCAACACATGTCTTGGTCGTGGGATCTTCCCATCTCACTGATGGTCTCCCCGGTCTTCTCAACACATGTCTTGGTCATGGAATCTTCCCATCTCACTGAGGGTCTCCCCGGTCTTCTCACCACATGTCTTGGCCATGGGATCTTCCCATCTCACTGATGGTCTCCCCGAGTTTCTTACCACATGTCTTGGTCATGGAATCTTCCCATCTCACTGATGGTCTACCCGGTCTTCTCACCACATGTCTTGGCCATGGGATCTTCCCATCTCACTGATGATCTCCCCGAGTTTCTCACCACATGTCTTGGTCATGGGATCTTCCCATCTCACTGATGGTCTCCCCGGTCTTCTCACCACATGTCTTGGCCATGGGATCTTCCCATCTCACTGATGGTCTCCCCGAGTTTCTCACCACATGTCTTGAGTACCCGTCAGTGACTCTGCTAGTCGTTCAATATCTACAGCCTCTATCTTTTCTACTATCCTATATTGAAGAAGTTATATTTGTGTTATCAGAATTATATCTCTATCTCCGAATATCGTCAAGTTTACTTATTCTGAATATTCGTCCGACATTGTGACCTTCAAGTTGTTATTAGGTTGTCTGCTCTTCTCTTATTGTGGTGTCAATAATGGTATCAATATCAAATACAGTAGAAGCTCACATAAGAGACCATTCAAAATTCTCGAATCTCTTGGAAGCGGTGGCTTATTGAAGATCTTTTTACGAAAGAGGGAGTTCTGGGAGGTGGTCATTTGGGGAAGTTGTCGCTTAAGGAGATGGTCGCTTAGCAGATATGTCGTTTTATAGTATCAGTATCGTTTATATGCTCTACTCTCTATATAAACTGTCAATAAAATATAACTTTTCAGCAACGTTATTAAATAGGAAATGAAATTGGTTTAGCGTGCGCATCCTTTTTGGCAACCTTATGGATAACACTCTGCAATCTAAAATGCTAATTTAGTTCTGTGAGCTTAACTATTGGCCAATTATTCTATATAAAAAGACTGAGTGCTGTAAGCATATATTTATCTTTCTATAGTCATTTATTTATAAAAGTTCTATTTATATTTTTGTCCTAAGTTTCAAAGGATTTACATTGCATGATTTCTATCCATTTTTTTCACAGAACTTCAACCATTCACATGAATATGCCATTATATCAACATAGAGTAATTCTAACAAAGAAACAATTTGTGTCGCCATAGTTTCATGGTATGACCCTCAACAATAGAGGGATAGGATCTTCATAATACATCCTATAGGAAAAAAACTAATGACGAAATAGTCAGAATCTTCTAAACAAAGTAAAAAAAAAGTTGGAAACATTTTAGGCCAATTTTAGAGCAAATTCCATTGTAATCTTGAAGGAGACCTTTTTTAAAAACACAAATTTCAATTTGATTAATTTTATTTTGTACATCTCATATGTTATTAAGTTATAAGCTAGTGGGGGTCAAAATGGATGGCTTACAACTTACAAATAGAGAATTGTGAAAGCATGATTATACAAAGATTTAGCATGGAGCGATATAATATAAGAAAAAAATATAGCCCCACTCAATTCTACATACAGAATCTACTTATTCTATTATATTTCAGAAGGAAAATTTATTGTATGAAGCAGATCCCTATTTTATCATTAAAAAAAGCTGAATCGACCAAACGATTAATATTTCAAAGAAAAATACATTTTATTAATTTTGACCAAAGACATGGCTCTTGAATAATAGATATTTTGCAGCAATCTTTATCATCATTTTTACAGAAGGGTAGGATCGAATCTACACTAATTTATTATGCAGATTAAGCTGAGGGGGGGATGAAAGTGTGTGGGGGGTATTTTCACCTCTCCTCTTCACACTTTGTCAATATTTTAGGCCTAACTCCTTCTCGGCGTAAACGTGATGGATGAGTTCCTAAGCTATCTTATTAAAGCGAAAAATAGGGACAACAATTTTAATTAGTTTCTGAAATTAATCTGCTTATGAATAAGTTTTATGTGATTTTTTTCTATAGTGTTTTTATTATAATTTTTTGATTAATATCACTCAAAATATATACTTATCTTTATCCATTTATAAAATTATTGTATAATTTATCGATATATTATTGGAAATTTCCATATAGTATCCCTCTATAAAATAATATTTTGTGTCATTTAAAATTTTATGAATATATCAGCACTAAGCAAAAAAGTGATTTCATTTTTACACCTAGCTAGCAAATACCTCTCCACAAAAGACAGTTTTCATTTGCAAAATTATCATTTTTACAATTTAGTAACTCTCTATTAAGAGGACACATCTCCCTAAAGGACACTTTGGCTCTACAATTAGGTTTCTTTCACAGGGAGGTTTTACTGCATTAGGGAATATAACAAATTTTAGCACAAATAAATGTATTTTCGAATACATCTTAGGTAAACTAATATTAAAAACCAGCTTTAAAATTTTTCTATCACAGAATTCTTTATTTTATTGGCGCAAAATACATTTTGACCATTGACCGATCTTTTCTTTCTAAAATAAAATTCTGCCTAATCCTTGAAAATATCTTAATGTTTTATTTTAAAGTATTTACTCAATAATAATTTTCTATATGTTATTTCTGTAGATATTCCTACAAGTATGAATGTGAAAAAAAAAACAATATAAAATATAATAATTATTATCGTTATCACTAATTTGAGGATTCTGGCTTATTAGTTTTAAATAGTCCTATTTTGGTAGTTAAGCCTAAACTATTATTTATAATTATGCTTTTATAACTATAGTTCGACAATAAACCTACTAAAATAACTAAAGATTCTGCGAATATATTTATTTTATGAAACAAATATTGTTAAATTTTAATGCGAAGTTTGTTAAATATTTTGATATGAAAAAGGAAATTTTAATAACAACATTAAAAAGAGATCAAAATATTCTATTTGGTACATAATCTTTATACATTCAGTTTTAATAGTGTTTCCTTTTGTGTTATAATTAATATTGTCAATTAAAAATTCACTTGCAATCTATTGAAAACAATTTGTAATAATTCTTTTTTGCAATGTTTACTTTTACATATGTCATCAAATATTATCTTTATAGACTTTACTACAATGATTAAATATCAATTCGATTTTGTTTGTGAACTTAACGATTTGATTTCCGATAAAAAATAATATTTTAAGTTTAATTAATTTTGTAAATACATTCTAAACTTTCTACAAAATCTGGATCTCTAGTGTTTTCATGTGTTGAATAATGTAAATAACTTATGTAAATAAACATTTCTCCTTGTTGGGCGCAAGTATCCCTTGCAGGATATAGCGCCTTGGAAATAAAATAATTGATAATTATATAACTTTTATCATTGCAGTAAAGTCTGTAGAGTTAATATTTGAAGATATTATAAGAAAATAAACACATTACCAAAAATGATTATTATAATATTGTAACGAATAAATCGAGTCTTAGTATATCTTAAGATGTGAAAGTATTTATTGATGACGTCAGTATGACTAGTCGACAATTATCAATCAACCAACCAACAAAACTATCAACAGCTAGGGTAACATAAAGGTAACCCAAGCTCCAGGAATACAGCTAGAGAATATTGAAAAACCAAGCTATGAAACATTTCTGATGATTTTACAAATACATAGTAATAATAATTAAATTAAATAAATATAGAGAAACTCTCTCTGAAAATATTTATTTATTTAATTCAATTATAATATTATTTACATATATATTTCGAGAAAAAAGAGTAATAATAGGTTGAGTATTTTCATTGATTAATTAAATTAAATAATAAAATATTAATTATTTCTTCGCCACAATATCGTAATTGACAATTTTCTGGCAGTATATATGTAATATATATACAGGGTGATCCAAAAGTCCCGCACAACTTTAAAAATTAATAACGCCGCGAATATTCGCGCTAGAGCAATGCGGTAAACACCATTGTGTTCAGGATGCAATGGGATTTTTTATGGCAAATAATGAAAAATTCGAAATTGATTTTAGTTACAATTTTACTCACCAGATGGCGTTCTACCAGAATCAGAGATTCAGCGGCCAAATTGTTTGATAAATTGAAAAATATAACTGATCGACACGTATTTTTCCTTTTTGAATACAAGGAAAGAACCCTAATAATATCAAATAACAAATTAATAAAACACCACTTCGCCAAAAGTATGAAGAATTGGTTAACGATTTTCAAATACAATCAGAGATATGTAAAATAGGTAAATGCAAATTTAGGATGTAGCAAAAATATTTATATTTTATATGGGTTTTGTGAAATAGATTGAATGTTTGAAAAACACTGCTGATATCAATACAATATTTTTGAAATGTTAATATAGTACCAAAAATTATGATGGCACTATTAATAGGATTTCTTGCTATAATAAATGTGTAGTTTCTTGACTGATTGGCGACCCTTGACTATTTAACTGGATATTTGTCATGATCCAACAAATGAAATATAGAGGGGAGTGACAAAATATATTTGTCGTACTTTATTCCAAATATCCTATGGGTTTGTCAAATGTTATCATTGTTTATTATACTGTACAGAATTTTAAAAAATGTGTCCCCTCAAATAAAAATAATTTTTAAATCGACCTTTTGCGTTGAAAAACGTGGTAGTAAAATCATTTTGTATTATTTTTTTTCACAAAATTTCTGAAGTTATTGGTGTACAGAAAATATTCCTTATGCTATTTCTTCTAATGAGCGAAAACTAAACATAAGGGGAAAAATTGTGTGTACCAGTGTTATTCGAGAAGTTATAACACTCTGGTTTGCACGACATAATATGTGAGCAAATGACAAACAAAATATTACTGTCCGCAAAAAAAAAGAGTCAAGATGTGAGGACAGCATTTATTATTCCCATAACCCAGCACAAAGAGCTGCAAAATATTGGTAGATAATATAATACATGGCGGCTTATATAACACATGAAGTAACTGCCTTCTCTCTTGTATTAGGTCACAATCCTTGCTCAATGTGGCACCCTTCATTCTCAATCACCGCCTGCAGACGCTAAATGACAGAATGGACAGCATTAAATAACATATCTGTTGATATTGATAAAACGTGCCACCTGATAGAAGCCTTCAACATGGCCAATGTGGTAGGCCAGCATCGATAAACACACGATTTAATGTACCCCCATAGACAAAAATCGCAAGGCGTCAAGTCTGGTGATCTTGGAGGCCACTGATATATAAAGTGGCGACTTATCACACGATTTTCACCGAACGCATCCTTCAGCAATTGTTTGGCACCTCGGGAGATATGAGGAGGTCCTCCATCTTTCATGAATGTTATTTCGCTTAGTGCTTTTGCCCTGCAATATGGGAATACCCTTTTCTCTCAAAGTTGAACATAACGTTCACCACACACAGTTACAAAAACGGTTTTAAAAGTTCTTCCATTGATTTTTCAAAGAAAAATGGCCCAATAATAAAAGAAGTGAACCCACACAAAACTGTAACTCTAGGCTGGTAAAGTGGCATTTCTGTAAAAATCCTAGGGTTTTCTGTTGCCCAAATGCGGCTCTTTTGAATGTTAAATTATCCGTTTAGAGATAAATGAGCATCATCTGACCACAGAACATTCGACAGCCAGTTTTCATCAATATCAATTTGCCGGAAAACCCATGCAGCGAATTCTTGACGCATCTCAAAATCGCCAACCTTCAGCTCGTGAAATCTTTGAATTTTGTATGGGTACACACAATAGAGACATTAAGTGAAGCGTCTTCGGATATCACAATCATACTCGGCGAATTTAACGCCAAAAGTTCAATTTGGGGATCACCTGTCCAGGATAACAAAAGTCAGCAGGTTGAGGACATGCTAACCGACCTCGACCTTACACCGTTAAATAACGAAAAGAACACCTATCTATCTAAGTCCACAGGCACAGAATCCGCAATAGACATCACAGCGATAAATTACAACATCGCACCCACAACACAATGGAAAATCCTGAGAGGCGCAATCAGTGACCACAGACCAATTTTAACAACCCTAAACTTCAAAATTGAGAATGTCCATTAGAATAAAATAACATGGAACTTTAGGAAAGCCGACTTGAAAAAAATTCACAGAAAAGCTTGAAGAACTGTGCAACGAAAAATTGAATTACAGAACGCTTGACAAAAACTTGAAAAAATTCTTTTCGAACATTTCAAAAGCTGCAAAATTATCGATACCTAGAGGTAGACGTAAAGACCTGTGAATACTTTACTGGAAGGACCACAATATCGAGGCAATGATTGCAGAGAGAGACAATATCAATGAACTTCTCTAAAAAATAAAACAGACGAAAACAGAAATGAACTCATTGAAATTAGTCACAAAATAGAACAAGAAGTTTGATATGCAAACAAGAAAAATGGCAGAATTCTGCGAAAAAATGGATCCAAGAAAGGACAGCCAACACTGGAATATGATTAGAGTGTTAGAGAACAATCAAAACCAACACCAATCCTCCAATACTCTAACCGATATGAATAGAACAGCCAGAACGAGAACAAACAGATGGCTGACATAATTGCTGAATATCTTTCAAGCACTTCCATACTCAACTATACGAATGAAGACAGGACTCTAAAAATAATATAAACCAGTTAGTTAAACAAGCAAGAAACTACCATCAACAAGATATTTTCTCGAGAGACTTCACACTGAATGAGCTAAACTTATCAATTAAAAAATCCAAGAGGTCACCAAGAGATAATCTAATCTTTGGTCAAATGATTAAACACTTTGAAGACAAAGCTAATAATCAACTCCTACGAATACTGAACATTTTATGGCAAACTGGTAAACTACCAAAGAATTGGAAGATATCAATTATAGTGCCAATACTGAAGCCAAACAAAGATGCCAAGGAATACAAGAACTATCGGCCAATTGCTCTCACCAGCATACTTTATAAAATACCAGAACGAATTATCCACTCTAGGCTCATAGTCTGGCTCACTAACAATAATAAAATAAACCTCTACCAAACTGCCTATAGATCCCAGCACTGTACGACTGATCAACTGTTCTACTTCTGTCAATCAATAATATATTCATTCCAGGAAAAACCGCCAAAGAAGACCACGGCTATATTCCTTGATATGACCTCAGCTTTTGATCGAGTGTGGAGGGAGAAATTACGTGAAAAGCTGCACAACATCGGAGTAAGAGGAAAAACCTTAATCTGGATTGCAGACTTCTTAAGGGAAAGAAGGTTAAAGGTTCGGGTCATTGGAGAATTTTCCAAGGAAGGAAGAACATGGGCTGGGGTAACTCAGGGATCTGTGCTCAGTCCTCTACTCTATCTGCTATATATTAACGACATCCATCCTTACCTCAATGAAGACACAAAGGTTGCCTGTTATGCAGATGATATAGCCATATGGCACACAAGTAGCAGAATAGAAAAATCGTTTAAAATACTGAACACATCAATGAGAGGACTGGAGAAGTGGGCAATGGAACTCCAAATGACCATAAACCCAATAAAACCAAACCTATGCGTCTTATCCACTCACAGGGAAAAGGGCATAAATATAACCACAAAATAAGCATAAACAAACAAATAATTGATAAAATTAGAAATCCATAATACCTAGGTGTGATACTGCAGTCCTGGATCTTTCAAGTTGGTCTCGAGGACCACGCCATCATCATCTCCTAAGCGGCAAAGTACGCGATCTACGTATTCATCGTAGATCGCAAATTGCGTGGTGTCGCTGGAGACCCACTGGCGATTCTCCACAAATTCTGCAGCGCTGGCAGAGGCGCCATATTCATTGTACATAGTGTATATAATGCATATTATATTTTTTTAATAGTGCAGACTGTGCATGTATTGACAAGATGTCAACAAAATTATTTTAATTATTATTGATGAGGAATTGGAATTTTCAGAACACATAATTAGCACCTCAAATAGAGCTATCAGAAAACTAAACATTCTGAGAAGGCTATGTGGAACAAATTGGGGAGCAAAACCCAGAATTTCCAGAACAGCATATATCACCTTAATAAGGCCGATAATGGAATATGCAACACCGGTCTGGGGTCCCTCAAGCACATCACTAAAAGTAAGACTAGACAGTGTTCAAGCAAAAGCGGCCAAAATATTCACTGGTGCTGTTTCATCCACCAACAATGAGAAAATTCAGAGAGAATGTGTTCTAGACCTACTCGCTCGAAAGCAGAAGACAAAATAAAAACAACTTGGATCGGCACTTCGGAAACGAGGAACCAGAGGACGAGATCTCTCTGACCACTTGTGGTTTGGTAGATCCGCCTTTTTCTGAGAATGAGGTGAAACTGACGACTTTCAAGTTCGGGAAAAGGAAATCTCCTGGTCCCCAAGGGATCGATAACACCGACGTGAAAGCCCTGGTAAGGATGCACCCATCGCTTCTTTCCAGGTTATTCAATAGGTGCCTGGTCACTGGTACATTTCCTGAGGCATGGAAGGTTGCCCGAGTAGTGCTTCTCGAAAAGTCTGGTAGAAAGGGTAATTCTCCTAATGATTATCGTCCGCTTTCTTTACTAGTGTGTCTAGGTATGGTCCTGGATAGCCTACTAGCTCAGCGACTGAAGCATTGGCTAGAGAGTAATGAGCTCCTTTCCTCTTTCCAACATGGTTTTAGGGAAGGGAAGTCCACAACCACAGCTCTGAACGAGGTGTTAGAGGGGGTTGAGATGGGCTTAAATAAGGGTGCTTGGGTTCTTTTCGTGGCCCTGGACATTGATGGGGCGTTCAACTCCATGAGCTGGAACAAGCTGATGAGAAATTTGATGGACATGGGTTGTCCTGATAATTTGTGCAGCTTGGTTCGTGACTTCCTGAGGGATAGACGGATTAGCCTCAGTTTTGGTGGGCGGAAGTTGGAAAGAAACTGTGCTAGGGGTTGCCCCCAGGGCTCTTGCTGCGGACCTATTCTGTGGAATATCCTGGTAAACACCGTTTTCCAGGAGGAGCTCCATGAGGGAGACAGGCTGGTTCTCTATGCTGACGACCAGTTCCTCATCATTGAGGCTGCTTCGAGAGCGAAGGCTGAGAAGTGTGTTGAAACTTCTCTCCAAATTCTCTCGATCTGGGCCCATGACTCTGGCCTGAGGTTCAATGTCTCCAAAACTAAAGCCCTCAGCTTTAAGCCTAGGGACATAAGAACTAAAAGGAAAGGGATCAAATGGGAACACAAGCCGGCTATCCGGATGGAAGGACGGAGGGTAGCGTTGGTCAATAGGATGACCATCCTGGGGGTGGTCATTAATGACAAGATGGGTTGGCAATACCAGGCGGAGGAGGAGATGGTGGCGAGAGGCAGGGAGGCGTTGTGCAGGCCTGTCCTGGTTGGCTCTCAACAGGGGGGGGGGAGAAGGAGGGTACTATTTTTAGGAACCTCTGCCTCTCCTGTGTCGAGCCAATCTTGCTATATGCTTCCGGGGCTTGGTGGCGCCGAAACAGGGAATAGAAGGTGGCAACAACTCTAGAGAGAGTGCAGAGGACAACGGAACTCAGAATCACAGGGGGATATCGCACTACCAGTACGGAGGCCTTGTTGGTCCTCGCTGGGCTTATTCACCTGGGATTGAAACTAAAGAATAAGACCATCAGACAGAAGATCTGGGAGAACAGGGAAGATGCCCTGGGACTTGAAGCGGGTGCCCTGAAATGGAAAAAGGACCCAAGGAAGACTCCGCAGTGGTTGCCAAAGTGGAATTGGAATTCTGGAGGGCCAACAGGGATTGGCACGGAGGTTTTCACTGATTGTAGTAAGTCTGGAACCAATACTGAAGCTGGGGTAGTGATATTCACTAATGGAGAGCTGATCTTCCAAGAAAGTTTAACACTCAGAGTGGACGAATTGGTCTTTTCAGCCGAGCTGGTTGCGATCAGGGTAGCCCTCAGAGTGTGTGCCGAGAAGAACTTCAGCCCGGACCGCCTCTATTCAGATTGTATGTCGGCCCTCGTCGCCATCAATCTGGAGAAAGAGCAACTCGCGCATCAAATAATCCAGGAGCTGGAGATGATGACGCGGGCTCCGGAGCTCCCTTGGTTTAGGAGACACAGCCTCATCGAAGGTAATGAGTTCGCAGACAGGATCGCTAAGGCAGGATGCTTTAGAGGTAGATCACTGAGGACCCCAGTGACCAAGAAAGAAGTTTATAGGAGGATCAGGGGGCACGTCCAGGACTTATGGTTGGACAGATGGAGGAACAGTGTGAAGGGGAGAGAGGTATTCAATGGGGTAACAACACCCAAGTACCTCTGTAAGGTAATGTCCCACAAACTCATTAGGGTAGTTCGGGACATGGGCTCTTCCCCAAGTCTCCACAGATTTAAAATTAAGAGAAACCCTGATTGCGTCTATGGAGAAAGGGATGTAAATGCACGCCACTACGTCTTGGATTGTCCAAGGGTAGTGGGTGTACAGGAAGAGAGAAGGAGGGCGAGGGGCGGGATCGAGAGTAAGCTGCTGAGAAATCACAGCAAGCTTCTTGAGAAAGCCCACGACGTGGCAGCTGAGCTTTTCCTCAGCTGTGAGTGAACAGAGTCGACTGGGGGCTGCCTCCCCGCGGTCCCTGCTGGACACAGTAGATAGTTTCCTATTTTGCTATGATTAAAGGCCACCGGTATAGAAATCCTTCCAGACACGTTGTCTGGGAGGTGGTGTTTCCAGGTACAATGCCCAAGCACTAGCTTGGATACCGTTACTTGGCTTATGAGTTGAACAGGATAGCAGCGAAGGGTATGCTTCGCATGCCGGCTTGTGGACCGAAAGGTCTGGGTGGCCATCTGCTTCTAGGGTATACCAACTGTGCTTAGGTGGGATCCTCCAGTGCTTGTTTATTTTTGCTACTGTTTCTATTTATTTAAAGTAAGTTTATTTTTCTGTAGCAAGGGTTCTTTGTGCCTTTTTTGGCTAGCGCATCAGCAGCTTCATTGCCTTCAATGCTAACATGTAAGAGCATCCATTGAAGGTGAATTTTTGAGGTATTGAGAGTTTTTGGAGAAAAACAATTATGTTCCTGCTTACTTTGTCTCTAAGTTCCCTTGTGTGACTAAAGTGTTGTATGGCACTTCTACTATCAGTAAGAATCCATATATCGTGATGTTTAATTTTTCTGATGGATTTTAAGACTTCATAGATGGCTATAAGTTCTGATCTGAAGACTGAGCAAAATTCTGGGTTTCTTCTGTTTATTTTCTCATTGCCATTTGTGGTTTTAATGAGAGAGCCACTGCCAGTGTGTCTCAACTCGTCTCTGCTACCATCGGTATAGATAGTTATTGCATTTTTAGGAATTTTATATATTAATTATTTCTAATGATAATTGTTTTAAGTATTCTGGATTTTGGTATTGTCTGTTGGTGGGTTCATTTAAAGTGGCATTAAAAATAACATTTTGTTAGTGGCTCACATGAAGATATTTTTTCTGCTAAATATTTTTTTCCACTTTATATTTTAAAAATTCATTTCTTTTGGCCAGGTGGAGAGGGCCTTCTTTTTTGAGTCTTATGTTGGATTCCCAATTAAGTATGTAATTGGAAGTTCTGTGTTTGTTTCCATAACTCTTGATTTTGTTTATATATTTTGGCAGATTGTAGCTTCTTCTATCCTTCAAGGACATAATGTCTGCCTCGTAAAGTACAATATTATTAGGGCAGGTATTTCGAAGACCTGTATTAATTCTAGCTGCATTTAGTTGTATCCTTTCCAGTGTTTTTAGATTTGTTTCAGATGCTGTACCATAGATTTGATATCCATATTCCAAGATAGGTCTCATTAGAGATGTGTAAGTTAATTTTAGTGTTGTTGCTTCAGCTCCCCACTCTTCCTGGAACATATTTCAAGATTTTTAGTCGGTCTCTTCCTTTTCTAACAACTCCTTCAATATGCTTACTGGAGTTAATTTCTGGATCCAGTGTGTAGCCGAGATATTTAGGATGTTTATTATATTGCAATTGTTGTTCTTTCAGAATAATATTTGGTCTTATTTTGTATAGTTTCTTATCGGTAGTAAAAAGACAGGTTTCAGATTTTTGGGGGTTAAATTCTAATTTATGTTTAATAGCAATTTTTTCTAGGTGGAGAAGAGTCTTGTTCAAATCTCTTTCAGCTTTTTTCCAGTTAGTGTTGCTGCTCCATAGAATAATGTCATCAGCGAAAAGTCCAATATTGGTTTTATGTGAAAATTTTTCTTCTATGCCTGCAATAAATAGGGTGAAGAGAGTTGGGCTAAGGATTGATTCTTGTGGTAATCCTTGGTACAATTTGAAGGTTTTAGATAGAGTGACATTATATTTTACCCTGAATTATATATTTTTAAGGGAATCATTTATCCAAGTGATAGCTTTTCCATCAATTTTGAAATGTTTGTATAATTTTGTAATTAACTTGTTTTTCCATACCTTATCAAAAGCTTGTGTAAGATCTAAAAAGCAGCTATGGTGTGGTTAGTTGGTTTTTTGCTTTGTGCATCTTTTACCTTTTGTGTGAAAAATAAGAGTTTGTCCCATGTCCTTTCCTAAATCCATATTGTTCTTCTGGTAAGAGATTTCTTGTGTCGGGGTGGTAGGTGAGTCGCCTGAGTATATTTTTTTCCATTAATTTGCAGCAAATTTTGTTAGGGAGATAGGTCGGTAGTTTTTTGGGTCATCAGCAGATTTGTCAAGTTTTTTAATGGGAATTATTGTTGCATTTTTACAGTCTTGAGGCAATTTTCCAGTTTTCCAGGAGTTATTGAAAATATTAAGTAGTCTTTCTTTGCCAATTTTGCCCAAGTTTGATATCATTCGGCCATGGATTCCATCTGGCCCAGGAGTCTTGTTTAGGTCAGTGTTTTCTATAGCTCTTTCATATTGATTTTTTTCATGGAAAATATTATGAGTGCTGGTGACATTTTTACAGTCATGAATAATCTTTCGGGCCTTTTTTCAACCTTGATTTTACTACTTATTTGATATGAATTACCTAAAAGATTGGCAGCAATTTTGTCATTAGTTGCTGGTGTACCCTCTGTATTCTTAATCATATTTGTGTTTTCAGTTTGTGGCTGGACTCTGTCAATTTGTTTTGCCAAATTCCAAAGTTTTGTATTTGAGTTTCTTGGGTTCAGGTTTTCACAAGTTTGTTTCCATTTTTCCCTTTTCATATTTAAGTATAATCTTTTTATTTTTGCAATCACAATGTTCAGTTCAGTTCTACAATTTGTTTGGTTTTGGGTGCACTTTTTTGTAGTTCATTTCTTTTAGTTATAAGTGTTTGAATATTTTTTCCTGGTGTCTATAATTTGGAATCCATTTCTTAATATTACCTCTTGGTATTGAAACTTTGGCTGCTTTAATAATGGTGTTTTCGAAAGATATCATATTAGCCTTTTTGAAGTTCCAGAATTTTTCTTAATTGAGCTAGTTTTGGTCTTGGTGCTAATTTCTATCAAATTAGGCAAATGATCACTTCCAAAACTTTTTAATATTTGCTATTTGCATTTTTGGAAAATTTCGGAGGGTAAAAACTTATATCAAGGGCTTGTGCAGTATTATAGCTTGTAGGAATGATGGGTAGGATTCCCATCATTTAAGCACATGAAGGCATTGTCGTCAAATATGTTTGATAGTATTTTGCCTCTTGGGTTTGGCGTAGAACATCCCCATAGTTGATGTTTGGCATTAAGGTCACCTACAATAATAGTGTTGTCTGTAAGAAATTAAGCCATTGTTCCATCGTCAATAAATGTATTGTTTGGAGGGTGATACATATTGTATATGTTGATGGCTTTGTTTTGATTGAGGTAGACTTTGATACCTTGGGCTTCGAGGTCTGATGTGTTTGTAATATTAACGGCTATGTCCTCATAGTACAAATTCTTGATTAAAAATGCTAGGCCACGCCCTTTAACAGCATATACAGATGGATCTTCAGACCTTACCCTGAGTAATGGAGGGGCCGGAATTAACATAATACTGCAAGATGGAACAAACATCAAAATCAAAGAAGGAGCAGGACAGATTTCTTCAAACTTCACTTGTGAACTGACAGCTATCAGGAAAGCCCTTGATGTATGCCTTAACCAACCATCCCTGCATCAAGCAGAAGGAATTTTAATATACAGCGATTCCATATCCGCTCTAGAAGCAATTCAGAAGGGCAATACTAAAATCACACAGAAAATACACTCGTTACTCACCCAACTGGAACCATTGGAGAATAACTGCATTCTACATTGAATCCCTGCCCATGCTGGGATCGGGGGTAATGAAATGGCTTTTGAATTGGCAAAGGAAGCCAGAAAGTTGAGCCAAAGGAAAAAACAAATGCCATTATTTGACGCTGATTCTTTGTCAAAATACAAGATAATTAAACAAAAAAATAAGAAAAGATCAAAATGCGAAATAAACTCTGAGAGAAAAATGACAAAAACTATAACAAGACTTAGAACAAAACACTTTAAAGGAATGACAATACATCCAGATGGCACAAGAGCCTATAGGGCATGCAACAATTGTCCTTGTGTGGAACTTACACCTACCCACATATTCTCATAGCCAGCAATGGCCGCAGCCTTGCAGAAATTTGACATAGACCCTGAGCAGCAGCTTTACGCACCCAAGATAGTGGACATTGCTGCTGCTGTGATGGAGATGCATGGATACATCTGAGGCTCTTTATTGGACACGACAACAACAACGGCATTCCAGAGTAAAATAAATTATCAGAGATAGATACATATTTTTCAAATGAATTAAAATACATATAATCGATACTGAGTGAGAGTTGAATTAATAATATTAGAAATTTATTATCTTTGGAAACAAACCGTATCTAAAATATCAATTTTCTTTTTGCTACATGTTTTAATTTGCATTTACCTATTTTACATATCTCTGATTGTATTTGAAAATCGTTAACCAATTCTTCATAATTTTGTCGAAGTGGTGTTTTATTAATTTGTTATTTGATATTATTAGGGTTCTTTCCTGGTATTCAAAAAGGAAAAATACGTGTCGATCGATTATATTTTTCAATTTATCAAACAATTTGGCCGCTGAATCTCTGATTCTGGTAGAGCGCCATCTGGCGAATAAAATTGAAACTAAAATCAATTTCGAATTTTTCATTATTTGCCATAAAAAATCCCATTGCATCCTGAACACAATGGTGTTTACCGCATTGCTCTAGCGCAAATATTCGCGGAGTTATTAATTTTTAAAATAGTGCGGGACTTTTGGATCACCCTGTATATTCATTGATACATATATGTATATTGTTGCACCATGTTGCAGCTTTGCAGGGTCGTCGACCTTGGTTTCCTCCTTCTTGGTGTTATACACGTTTCCCGAGCGGGTTTCCATACTTAAGGCAAATAAAGAAAGGTTAACAAAAGTAAATTACCTTTTTAAGTTATTGTGTTTATTTATTCGTTGTCTTCCTCGTAGGTCGTGATCCACAGTCTTCTTCTAGGTCCTCTCGCTCCAATAACTAATCAAGATATATCTATATATATATAAATCAATGTTTGTATGTTTGTTTGTTTGTATGTCCGGTATACAAATTCACAGTAGTTCACTAATTCAAACCAAAATTTCCATACATAGGTAAAGAAAAATACGGGGAAGACGATAGGCTATTTTAAAAAATATATAAATCAATTATTAAAACTATATATTCAAATTATTCTACTTAGCTCACGAACAGCGCCCTCTATCAAAGATTTGATTAAATTATGCTGATGCAAACAAATATATAATGCTAATAACAAAGAATTAAAAAAAAAATCTTATCTAAATATATATCACTCGGGTAGAAATGCACACGGGTCAATCCCGGGGCGAAGCCCGGGTCACCCGCCTAGTGTACAATAAAAATATTACAAAAGGAATGATGATAATGTAAATAATCTGTTTTAAATAAATATTAAATATCATAGAATATTTTGAATAAATGTAGGGCGCATTGAAATTGATGAAACAATATTCATAGTAAAGCATTAGCCCGTGACATATGCGACTGAACATTTCAAGAAGAATTAAGCTTATAGAAAATATTTTTGTAATTAAATCGAGCTATACTTACGTTGCTAAAATTTACAAAAGAAATTGATCAAACATCAGATCCCTTTAATACAATGACAATAAAAGATTCATATTAATGTCATTCCTAAATATAACCCTGAAATAAATTAGTTTCCAAAATGTGTGTGTGTGCAAATAGAAAAACAAAAATATATATCAATTTGTAGAATATTAAACTTCATATAATAAAATCCAACATTTAATATAAAACCCAATGTTTGATATAAAATGTTGTTGTTCTTCACGCTGATTGGCTGATGTACTCAGCGGTCTTTAGCTGATCAATGTCACGTGATAGTATGCAACCAATCAGCGAGCAAATTAAATTGACATATTTATATATTTTCGGCTAAATGAACTCAGTAGAATTTAGTTTAAATATATACGGATAAAATAATTACATGAGGAGCTTCTTTTTAGTTTTATTGCGAGCTTTCGAACCTTTCGGTTCTTCTACAGGCATGGATAGTATGAATATATAGTTAGTATATTCATACTATCTATGCCTGTAGAAGTACCGAAAGGTTCGAAAGCTCGCAATAAAACTAAAAAGAAGCTCCTCATGTAATTATTTTATCCGTATATATTCATATATAAACATCAAGGCGTATAATATATGTCCGCAGGACTTAGCTATTACTCTTGTCTCAGTTAATTGGATTCTTTCCCTCACATGTTTATATGTATATAAATCTTACACCACATATAAAATTAATTTAATAGGTATCCCAAGATAATACTGTCGTGTATATGGTCAAGCGCGCGACAATACACTTTAAATAAATTTTTCAAAATCTTTTATTGTATCGTTCATATTTGTTTTGTGTGTGTTCTTTTCTGAGAAAGAATTATATATACTTTTTATATTCTAAAAAAGAAAAATAACCTTTTCCTTTTTTTTTTTGCTTATTCCTAGTATAGGCCATGATAGTCATGGCGACTGTTTTTACTGTGAGTGCACCACATGACTACACATGTGAAAAGCAGTTCGACTTTGCACTTACAAATATGCCAGAGCCCCGTTTGGTTACTTGCACTCGCTGGTGGGTTTGGACTTTTGCAAGAAACGGGGGCCATTGGAGCATTTTTTTTAAATCAGAAAAACGTGCCCAATGCGGGAATCGAACCCGGGTCGTAGCGGTCGTGAACCAACGGTTTAGACCATCCTTCCACCGACCCCCATAACCTTTTCTTACAAAATGAAAACAAACGCTGACTCATTGTTTTTGTGTCTATTTTGTCTGTAGAGGTGACTTTTCATATCTTAATCTTTCCTGCAAAATATTTATCTAAAATTTGATCATAGAATGGCTTACCTACTTTGACCAATTCTGAAGAACTTATGAATTCTTTATAGACGACATGAAATTAAAATCTTGTCCGAATTGACGATTTTGGATTGCAAAAGCTGGTGTTGTGGCTTTCTCATTGACCCGAGTCTGGAAGATCGCAAAGACGGTTAATATATGGCACATGGTATTTTCATCTAATTTGATGGGAGAGGTAGCCATTTCATTTTTTTAGATCAATATTCTCTAGGAAATATTTACATATTTAACTAGAATTTATTTCCTTTGCTTATAGTTATCTCTTTAGGTTATATATTTTAGATTTATTCAATTATTTATAAAATGTTCATATATTGATATTCTAGGTAAACATTTTAAAATGATGTATTTTCTATAAATAGCAACTAGATCTCTATTTCCTTTAAATATAAATCTAAATTAAACTGACGATATATCAAATTTTATATAATAAAACCTGCGATTCAACTCTATATCTATATTCTAAATTTAAAGAATTTTATATGTGTTGTTTATATTACTGTTCTATATAAAAACTAATCAATCAATCAATAAGAATTTCTAAATGCAAGAAGGGGAAGATTTAGTTTAATTTATAGTTTATTCAGTGTGCGTATCAGAGTGACTCCAGTCGCTGGGTACGTTAAGTTTTATCCATGCCTGCGTCTTCTTTATCTTATGGACTGGGGCTGAGTCCTGTTGGAAGACAAAATCCCTTCCTGAAGCCACGATGTTTTATCACAGAGATCTCGAGGACACTGATGTAGGTGTTCTAGATCACATAGTTTAGGTTGCAGAGACGGTTAATAAATGGAGCTGAGTTTTTGCTGAAAGATATTCTTTTAGAAATATAGGTTCTGATTTAGTGGTTAAACCGATATCTTTCTTTGTCTAATGTATTATTTTGTTTCTGTAACTTATTTTGAATAGCTACTTGGTATATGTTGAATATCCTTTTATGTTTGAATATTTGATTAGTCCATGCTTCACCAGACCAGGTCATGAATATTTTCGCAAAGGGTTTCTATGCCACCCAGGAGGTACCTGCTCGACGCGTTAGCCTTTATTTACTGTATAGTGGCGCTTCGCCTCCCGTAGAAGCCCTATTCCACTCTTCTGGCACAACCAGAGCATCCATCTCGCTCGATGACTCGGCCGAGCTGATGGTCCAGGCCCTGCCAGGAACTGGTCTGCCGATGCTATGGACTCCTCAGTCTCAAAGAGTCAGAGGAGGGGAAAGCAAAGCCTCAATATCTGAGGAAACAAAAGGACAGAGTCTCAAAGCAGACCCGCCTTCTACCCCACTTCCCAACTGACTGGCTCATTGTTGAACCGTTTAAAACGAGAATATTTAGTAGAGTTATATAATATATATATATATTTTTAAATTTATTTTAGAAAAGTGATAATAATGTATAGACAATATTTTTCATATATATAACATATATATGAATAAAATATTTTGAAAATAATTATCGGTAAAAATTGATAATGACCATGATTAAAACTTGATAGATCAAAATGAACAGATGAAATATATGTGATCTTTTTAAAGTTTCAGTATTTATATGATAAATATTTGGAAGAATACTAAAAATATTCCTTGAAACAATACTCGAATACCAAAATTCATCAAATTCAGAGAATGTTTACTTTGATTATATCAAATATTGCTGACTCCCTATCATTTATTTTCAATTAATAAAATAACCGAATAAGGAAATGGACACTTTAATTTGATGCTTAATGGTTTTCATTTGAAAATAGATATCCTATTTTTCTCAATATAAAATATATACAAAATATATCAGAAAATCGATAATAATATATAGGCAAATAATAAATCCAAAATATAAATAAAAAATTCTGAAAATAATTATCGGTAAAAATTTAAAATGAACTTAAAGATCATGATTAAAACTCAATAACATCAAAATGAACTGATTAAATAAATGTGAAATATTTTTTAAAGTTTCTGTATTTATATTTCTTTATTTATTTATTTCGACTTAGAGCGCTATGTCCCCCTAGGGACACTTGTACTTTAAAGATGAACAAAAATTTTGAAAGAAAAGATAGAAAGATATTTAAATATGTACAGAATTAGTATGCAAGTTAGTTAGATGGAAAGATAAAAAAATATACATATCAACACAATTGATATATGTACAAAGGGTTTGTATGCAAATTTAGTTAAATGAAATCAAATTGTAAAGTATTGTTTGTATTCGAGAAAAGCAATTTACAGATTAAAAAGAGTTTTAAGGAATATTTTATAATGAAAATATGCTAGATATTAGAGAATTATTCAATTAAAACAAAACTAAATGAATTAATTTTTAAATAAAGGCGTTCCAATGGAATTTAGTAGTTTTTTATTTTTTATATAAGATTCTCATTTATATGAAAAAGGTTTTAAAGAATACTCAAAAATATTTGAATAATATTTGAGAAATATTTGAACTAATATTTGAATATCAAATTTGATCAAATTCAGGATGTTTACTCTGATTATAAAATATTGCTGACTCTCACTATAAATTTGCGCCTTGTGTTTTTGTTTCTATTTTGATATGAAACGTAATTTTTGTTTACATTATAGTTCGGTTCATCACACCAGTATATAACGTTATGTTAGTGATGTAGAAACCATAGTACACCTATCCCCCTATTTACACGGTACTTGTTTTACACGTTTTCGCTTTTACACGGTTTTCCATATAAGTTTTTTTTGTTTTTATCGCACTATACTAAAATGCGATATTCTACTCTATACTACCTATGTTGAAAAGAATATTGGGAGGCTCTGATTCATGAGGGGGCGAACACCTATTCAGATTTGACAGTTTAATATACACCTATCCCTCGATTTACACTTTTTTCTCAGGAACGTATCTACCGTGTAAATCGGGGGATAGGTGTATACTGGTAGAATATTATCAGAATATTATAAAACTGGTGTTGAGGAACATTCCTAATCATCACTATAACTTTCTACATTGAGATAACGAGCCAAAATGCATTCTTTTAATTCCATTTTAACAAGAAAAGTATCTCTTTAAGTGCATCAATATCATTCTTATACACAAATCTCTCTATATTCTATATACAGTTACGAGCGTCATTCTTCATCAGTCATCTCTGTTACCGTTTGCTTTTTTTTTGAAATGGCGCCCTCCTATTGGTCGGCTACGATCACGCCACCTTTGCCCCCCCCCCCCCCCATCATGCCCCCCCCCCCGACTCGCTTTTTCGTTTTTATAACCATTGTGTTGGAGCGGGTCGTTCCTTAAATAAATGCATATATTAGTTAATAACCGAATGGAATCCTCTCTTTCTTTTTCCCAGTAAGAGACGCCTACGGAAGCCAACAGTACATAGACAGATAAAGCACACAGGCTATAGTTATTAACTAACATATGCATTTATATAAGGCGCCAATTTATAATTGTAACAAATAGTATTTGAATCAAAACATTCAATCGGGTAAAACACGGGCGTTGCCCGGGTCATTCGGCTAGTATAATAATAAATAAAAGCAAAGAAAGAATGAGAAATCCCTCGAAATGTTTTACTATATGGTCTATTTTTCATGTAGATACTGGTATTCCTTTTACTATTCCTATATTGAGAAAGTGCTTGGTATATCTTTTTTGAACAATTTCATTACCATAGAATATAGAACCATCAAATGGTATCGGTAAAAAAGGAATACATGATGCGAATTAAAAATACAAGAAAATCTCTCATAAACGACTTATCTCTCTGGTAAACCAAAACCTCCAATGAACGATCGAACTGGTAAACCAATACCTCCCATGAACGAATTATCTAGTAAACCAATACCTCCCATGAGTGTCTGATCTGGTAAATTAATTACCTCCCATGAACGACCGATTTGGTGAATCAACAACTCCCATGAGCTACCTATCTGGTAAATCAACATCTTCCATGAGTGTCTGATCTGGTAAATTAATTACCTCCCATGAACGACCGATTTGGTGAATCAACAACTCCCATGAGCTACCTATCTGGTAAATCAACATCTTCCATGAGTGTCTGATCTGGTAAATTAATTACCTCCCATGAACGACCGATTTGATAAATCAACAACTCCCATGAGCTACCTATCTGGTAAACCAACAACTCCCATGAACTACCTATCTGGTAAATCAACAACTCCCATGAACTACCTATCTGGTAAATCAACAACTCCCATGAGTGTCCGATCTAGCAAGAAACCACCTTCCATTAACAACTGCTCTGGTATACCAACTACCTCCCATGATCGACAACTCCAAGAGTATCCATAATTTTTAATGGACTTTCATGGGAGGTTCTATAGTAAAGACATGTGTAGAATTAATTAACAAAGTAAATATATCGGTGCTTTAAATAACTATTTCCAACCCAAATGATCAAATCACTGTTAATTAAAAACATAAATGATTAAAAAACTAAATGCCAGTGACTTTGAAAATTGTTATAATTTTTGAAATTTCACAAACTTGATAATTTATAGGTGTCTTGTTTTATTTACATTGATGGCAAATGTCATTCTTGTTTGAAGTAAAATTGGCTTCAAAATATTTAAAAATAAATCTTTAAACGAAAATTCTTCTTTTATTAAATTAATAATTAGATCGAAAAAGTGTTCTAAATAAAGATGAGTAAAAGAAAATATGAGAAAATGGATCTCTTTATTATGTAATTGAAAGCTTACGCCATTTATCGGAATAAATATGAATTCCAAGTGTTGATATTTATTTATTACAGAATACACTCATGGATATAACTTCCTCAAGTTTTGTCCATATGTTTATTTTGCAATATCGTTGTAAAATCTAAGAATATATTCATGGGAAAAAAATTTCGAGAGATGTACCAAGCTTCATTGCTCCTAATAGATACACTACTTTATTCTTCACAGGCAAAGGACCCTTTTTAAGTTTTCTCTTTGACTTGAGAGTTATAAATGATCCAACATGTGAATGCTGTCTAGATGTTGAAACACCATCTTTTGTTGGCTTGCCCTCTGACTAACCAAATTGTACTTGCTTACTTTGACATAATGCCAAATCATCTTTCTGTATAGTTTGGCTCAATGAAACCTTTGGCAAGTTTAAAGCAATTTGTACACAGATTTATAAATCACTACTAATTCAACGTGTGAATAATTAAAGATATATATATGTAAATAATTCTAATATAGCACAATAGTCTGATAGAATTCGTGCTTCTGTAATAATAAAATTTGAAAAAAAAGGGAAAAATTAAATATTTTTAATAAAATATTAACATATTTTTATTTTTTATTTATTTGAAATATCAGACGTGAAATCCCAGCTTGGGATACTTGAGCTTAAATACATTTTGGCAGCTTATATACAATTCATTTTATAAACAATTCAATAAACAAGACTAAAAACAAAACTAAAACTGAAAGGTTGGTTTTCTCAAACAGAAAATAAAGTGTGAAATGAATTTACAAAATTTATTGAATTTTACATAGGTGTCTTTGTTATATACAAATTTGCACATTGCTTCGATGGGATAAAAATGATTACTTCTGTAGCTGTGAAAGAATGGTCATTCTAATAATAAATGTATTGACTCCTGGTTTTCTCTTTTCCACAGAAAATCTCAACATAAGCTTTTTATTTCAATATAATTTTAATTATACAATATATAAGTGTATTGTTCTAGTAAGAAAAAAAAGATAGATTCCGTGCAAATTACCTTTTTCTCACTTATCAAAGATTGTTGTTATTAATATACATTTTATAAATTCAATTGCTATATATCGATAAAATTTATAACAAATAAATTTACAGGCAATGTGTTTATTTTCAATAATATCATCAAATATTATCTCTACAGACCTTACTGCAATGATATAAGTTATTGAATGAGAGGGCTTGGCTCATCAGTAGTGAACCCTCTCAGCGGTTATCACTATTATATAGATTAATTTGGCGGAAACGCTGAGAGGGTTCACTATTGATGAGCCAATCCCTCTTATTCAATAACTTATATCATTGAAGTAAGGTCTGTAGAGATAATATTTGATCATATTATTGAAAAGAAACATATTACCAGTAAGTTTATTTGTTATAAAAAATAATCTACATGTTTTCTTATATTTGATAAGCCAATAGTAAGGCGACTTTCTAGGATTCTCACATATTTCTCAATAATAATATATTTAAAAATTGTTAATATCTATAAATAGTTTTATAAAACCTTCAAAAATATACCTAAAATAATTATTTTTGTTATAAATAACTGTTTTTATATAGAAAAACTATTTTTTTCGAAGTATTAATCAATTAAAAAAATATATAAAAATATTTTAAATCTAAATAAAAAAATACACTTCATAGTTTTATATTTTAAAATATGATAGTTTAATCTTTTTATTATATATTTTCGAATTACCTCAACGCCCTGATGTTCTTTAATATATACTCTAAATGAATAAAAATTTAAATGTATAAAATATATGATCAGTAAAGAATTAAATATATATAGAGAGAGAAATAAAGGGTAAAAATAAGATTTAATAATAAACAGTGAAAAAAAGAATAGAAATGAAAGATCAGATATTAAAGAGGGAAAATATGAAATAAATACAGTAGGCTCATTCTCAGCAGAAGATATTCTCTCTCATCCATCATTTTATTGGGCAGAAGACTATCGAGTGTATAGGTCAAGTTAGGCTTAACAGAGCTTTACTTTCAGACGACTTTCTCTCTCGAATTATCATTATTCACACAAAATGATGATGACCGATGCATCATCAAAATGTGTGCGACGAGGAATAATCGAATTCCAATTTAAATAATTTACACTCCCAAACGATTATATAAAGAAATTCTTTTGATAAGAAATAATATCGAATATATATAGATTTATATATATTTATATATAAAGAAAGTGTTTTTATATCGTGTTATATATATTTATATAAAAGAAGAAAATGAAAATATTATAATAATATATAAATATCTTTAAAAAAAATTTAATTGCGTAACACAGTCGTCTGGCATTTCTTCTCTTTTGACCGTTTAGACTATCAAATGGCTCAGACCGTTGCTAAGCAACGTCGACGTCCTGGCGCCAACTGCTTTCTTCTTTTGGTATTTTTTTCCTCTTTTGGAAGTTTGGGGTTCGCAACAATGTGCCAACTTTGTATGTTTTAATTATAATAATTTAGAGGGATATTTTATTTTTAAAATATCGTTATCTTTTTCTAATAAAATATTTCGGAATATAAAACTTTTCCAGAAATTTTATATAGATAATAAATAGATGTGTCTATAATAAATTTAAAATTTCTATAATAATTTATACGGTTTATGTTCGATATCAGACTAAAACAGAAAAACTAAAAATTGTCTCTGTCTTAAATCAGGTTTAGTGTTTTAAATATATCATTATTGAGATATTATTTTACATTTTGAGAACATTTGTTCATACCTACAGGGCTATTCTGAGAGTATTTTTTGAGCCTGGGTAGAAATTTTTTTTTTTATGGTGTCTCCATTTCACCCATGTTTCCTTTTCACATTCTAACCCTTCACTTCCAAACCGTTCAAGCAGTATTTTAATTATTTGAATATTTTTATAACCGTTGTTATTTATGTTGATATTTAGGTGGCCGAGGATGTCAATAAACATAAACTTTGTTAAACTTTATTAGCTTATTCCAGTTTAGAGAATTAACAATTAAAATTAAATTATACATATGGAATATCAGTATAATAGACTTTTATATGAGGTATATATAAAAAAAAAAAATAATAAGTGGGTCAGGTGTTGCTATTAAAAATAAAAAAGGCATATCCTGACCAGGAGCACATGTGCTTTTTAGAAGGCAGAGCGCCATCTAGTAGAACAGAAATTAACAAAACATTGATTTAACCTGTTCCCTGATATTTGGCCAACCCAATTTCTTGATAAATCAAGACGCTGACGAGCGCCAACAGCGCGAAATGCGTTCGTGGATGGCTTTTCTGGTTTATCAAGAAATTGGGTTGGCCAAATATCAGGGAACAGGTTGAATCAATGTTTAGTTGATTTCTGTTCCACCAGATGGCGATCTGCCTTCTAAAAAGCACATGTGTTCCCGGTCAGGATATGCTTCCATTATATATATTAGACATTATTACAATGAGGAAAGTTAGAAACAGAAGAACAACAAAGAGTGTTTTCAAACTCTATTGATAAATGAATATTACATTGAGAGTAATCATTAATTTATAATAGATATCATCAATATTTAAAAAAATGCCATACAGAATGTTTGTGATGATATTAATAATTATATATTAATTAAAATTCACTAATCACTACTAATTAGTGATATAATCATTAATAATATCTGTTAAAACAATTTTGTCTGGTAAACATTCGAAAAGAAGTCGGACGAAGCTAAGTCATTCGGTTAGTTTATTTTGTTGCGTATCACTAGTTCACGTGGTACAGGCCATGATAATCATGGCGACTGCTTTTACTGTAAGCGCACCACATATCTACACATGTGGAAAGCAGTTCGACTTTGCACTCACAAATGTGCAAGAGCCCCATTTGGTTACTTACACTCGCTGTTGGGGTTGGCCTTTTTCAAGAATCAGAGGCCATTGGAGCATTTCTTTTAATCAGAAAAAAAGTGCCAAATGCGGAAATCGAACACGGATCGTAGCGGTCGAAAACCGAAGGCTTAGACCATCCTTACACCGACCTCCCATTCGGTCAGTTTATAAGAATTATGATTTATTTGTAACTCAAACTATGCAAAATTGTTTATCTGTTCATTTTTAGATTTTGTCTGAATTATATGTTAATGTATATATATATTCGGTTACCTATATGCAAAATTTCCAAATGGTTTATTCAGCAGTTTTGGAGGAGAAGAGTAATAAACATCAATTTATCATGGGATGAATAGATTCAGTAGTTTGAGAATTTATTTCGCAATAAAAGTTTCAAATTTTACATGGATAATAAAGATAGAATTTCAGACAGATTGGTTAAATATTGAAGAAATATATAAGACACAAATAAAAAAAATATATACATACATTGACTTTTATAGAGAGATATATTTTAAACTGCATCTTCACATCTATAAAAACCTACTTGTTAAATTTATAGTTTTATTAAAGGTTTTAATGGAAAAGAGAGTTGAAGTGGCCTTTAATACTTTCCTTATATATAAATTTGTTTAATATAATCTAATGACGCTATATGGCGCTGAGAGTTTGTTTTTACAAAATAATAAGTTGTAATGCCTTGACAAAGGTTGGCGTACTGCGAACTGAAATATTGGGAGATAAATATTTTTATTCAATCCAATATATGACTTTTAGTAGTCTGGTTACTATGTTGTTCATTCGGGGAGTTGGTCACTCATAGAAGTAACTCAGGGAGGTGGTCATTCAGGGAATTGGTCAATTAGGGTCATTAAGGGAGGCGGTCACTCAGAGAGGTGATCACTCAGAGAGATGGTAACTCGGGGAGGTGATCACTAGGAGAGGTTTTCACTCAAAGAGATGGTCACTCAGCAGGGAGGTGGTAACTCTTAGAGGTGGTCACTCGGGGAGGTGGTCACTCGGGGAATTGGTTATTTAGGGAATTGGTCATTCAGGGTGGTGATCATTAGGAGAAGGATTCACTCAGAGAGATGGTCACTCAGAAGGGAGGTGTTCATTCGGGGAGGTGGTCACTCGGGGAATTGGTTATTTAGAGAATTGGTCATTCAGGGAGGTGATCATTAGAAGAGGTGTTCACTCAGAAAGATGGTCACTCAGAAGGGAGGTGATCACTCGGGGAGGTGGTAACTCATAGAGATGGTCACTCGGGGAGGTGGACACTCAGGGAATTGGTTATTTAGGGAATTGGTCATTCCGGGAGGTAATCACTAGGAGAGGTGTTCACTCAGCAGGGAGGTGTTCACTCGGGGAATTGGTTATTTAGGGAATTGGTCATTCAGGGAGGTGATCACTAGGAGAGGTGTTCACTCAGCAGGGAGGTGTTCACTCGGGGAGGTGGTCACTCGGGGAATTGGTTATTTATGGAATTGGTCATTCAGGGAGGTGATCACTAGGAGAGGTGTTCACTCAGAGGGATGGTCACTCGGCAGAGAGGTGGTCATTCGGGGAGGTGGTCACTCGGGGAGGTGGTCACTCAGATAAGAAATAAATCAGAAAAAAAGCCTCAAATGCGGGAATCGAACCATGGTCGTAGAGGTCGAAAACCAATGGTTTAGACCATCCTCCACCGACCCTCATACTATATTCTACATAGTATATTCTAATAAAAGGTGGCATTTATCATTATAATATATCACGTTGATTATTTTTATTTTCTTTGTTTGATTGTATTTGTATTATCATTTCTGCTAAACTTCTTTTTATTTTACTATAGGTGTAAATAGATCAATTAATATACAAAGCAATAAAACATACCCTGTATCAATTATTAAGATGAAAATATAAGGCTACAAGGGATACATTTCTTTCAAAATATTTTCATTCACAAATATCTAGCTTTCGGGTTCTATAGGTTTGGATTTGTGAATTAAATTGTTTCAAAGGAAACTGTAGGGGACATGTAAAAATTATTGTTTTGTATTTCTATTTTATGTAAATTTTATTTGCTTTTGAAAATTCATATTTTTTTTGTTGCAAAATGCAAATTTTTATTATCTAATTTATATATTTTTTCTATTTAATTGGATTCGTTTTTTTTGTTGTTGCCTGAATATATTAACAATAACAAGGTATAACCTTAGTGATACCAATAAAACAAAACTTGATTTTGCAAAAAATGTTTATGTGGATTATTGTTAATTAACCACCACAAAACTTATAATTGGAAGCCTGATAATATTTCACCTTAATAACATATTGTAACGTTTCCTATATAGAAATAAGTCACAATTCCTTTGTTTTTTAAATATTTAAATCAATTACAACAAGGATAAACATAAATATAATAAAATAAAATAAAGCTTCCAGGTCTAAGTTTCTTGTACAACCTTTTATTTTAAAGCTTTCAAACTTGTCAAGTCCTTCAACAGAATTATCACTTTAACAAATTAATAAATAATACTATTTTTATATACACATTATTTACATATTTTAAATACTTATGATATATTTAGAGAAAAATATACAGTAGACTCTCCTATAACGCGAGTTTTTACAACGCGATTTCGTACAACGCGATAAAATTTTGCGACAAATTTATTTATACAACGCAAATTTTCGTAAAACGCGTTATAAAATAAATAAAAAATACCCTAACAACATTCGCGTTATACAAGTTTTATTTCGTACAACGCGAATTCCTATAACGTGATTTCATACAACACGGAACACATTAATCGCGTTATAGGAGAGTTTACTGTATTACATTATTTCTATGTGAAAAACAACTTTTATAACCATAATATATAAACAAAAAAATAACTTATGCAAAATTAGAGAAAGAAAGCACAGTGTTGCTGACTGCCTAACTATAAAGAAAAATCAAAGAATAATTGAATACTTTACATAAATACAAAGAATATTACATATATAATTTATAAATTATATCGATAGTTGACATACATAATCATTTCTAGACGTTTATAATTCAAATGATAAGAAGTGAAAGATCAGTGTATTAACTAGACAAGATTTCATCTAAAGAATTACAGACGAATATTTTAAAGATCAAACAATAATTTACATAAATACAAAGAATATTACATATATAATTTATAAATAATATCGATAGTTGACATACATAATCATGTATAGACATTTATAATTCAAATGATAAGAAGTGATAGATCAATATAGAAACTAGACAAGTTTTCATCTAAAGAATTACAGACGAATATTTTAAAGATCAAACAATAATTTACATGAATACAAAGAATATTACATATATAATTTATAAATAATATCGATAGTTGACATACATAATCATTTATAGACGTTTATAATTCAAATGATAAGAAGAGAGAGATCAGTATAGAAACTAGATAAGTTTCCATCTAAAGAATTACAGACGAATATTTTAAAGATCAAACAATGGTAAAGAAGCTCATATTGAATTTTGAAGCCACTAATTACAAGCCGAACAATAGTGAGTTCGTGACAATTTAAATTAGCTTAGAGCCCCAATTCGATTAATTATTGGTCATATTAAACAAATTAACTTCTAATGATTACGTTGTGACGCCCTAATTTGCATTATTTGGACCATGGGGTAACTCTGTGGTATCGACAGTTTATTCAATATTTTGTCCTCTATATCGTCTGATTTACAACACTTCTATATATCTTTTGGTATAGAATAAAATTCGAAATATTTTAAGTTTTTTCCCTCCGAATATTTTGATGCACCAAGAGTTAAATATAGTTCTGAAAAAGGCATATATATTGTTTTTAATACATATTTATTAAAAATAAAAATTGCTTAACTGCTGACCGCTCACATGAGAATTTATAGATGGCAGAGCGCCATCTAGTGGAACAAAAATAAACTAAACGTTGATTAGTTTGTGTCCATGATATTTGCAATTATCGGGGGTCATTGGAGAAATAAATTTTCATAAAAAAGTACGCAATGCGGGATTCTATCCCGCGTCATGGCTGTCGAATTAGAAAGTCTATATACGACTCTTCCTTCAACCCATCTTTATAGTTATCTTGATTCTATATATAAAATAGATTAAAATTTATAAATAAAATTACTTTACTGAGGTAGAGATGCGTAGGCCACATTTCAAGTTTGTATTCTTCTATATGGCTTAAAACAAATCCATAACCTTAACTCGAAACCAGTATCTCTAGAGATAGACGTTATGAAATTTCAAAAGCTGGTGTTGTGGCTTTGTCACCAATCTGAGGTCGTTTATTTAAAAAATAAAGACATCTTTCCTCTAAAAGTTTATTTTATTTCCCGAAATTTCTATTAAATAAATACATTCTAAAATACATCAACCTTTATCTAAAAGTTAAAAACCTAAAACCTCGATTTGTTTCAATAATAGTGAATTTATTAATAAAATATTGTCAATTTCATATACAATTTGAAATTATTATATATAGATGAGGGGGGTCGGTGGAAGGCTGGTTAAACCGTTTGGTTTTCAACCACTATGACCCGGGTTCGATTCCCGCATTGGACACTTTTTTCTGTTTAAAAATAAAAATGCTCCAATGGCCCCCGATTCTTGCAAAAGTCCAACCCCTCAAGCGAGTGCAAGTAACCAAACGGGGCTCTGGCACATTTGAAAGTGCAAAGTCGAACTGCTTTTCACATGTGTAAACATGTGGTGCGCTTACAGTAAAAGCAGTAGCTAACTACCCACCATGATTATCATGGCCTGTACCACGTGTACTAGGGATAAGCAAAAAATAAATATATATAGATGAACATTATTATTTTTACAACCAACATATATTCCACTATATATTATCTATTAATATAAATATCATATTTAAATGAATAAAAATATATATTCGCAGAATATTCATAGAAGAAGTAAAAGACTATATTCTATTTTGAGAATGATAGGTTATTGAAACTGATCGCTCTGACGAAATCTCTTAGTCTCATTTTTCCCAGAAAGAAAATATGTAGGAGGTAGAGTTCCAATAAATTTCCACTTTATTTCCAAATTTAATAAATTTACAGAAGACATAAAATGATGACCAAACTGACAAGAAGGGTATTTCCCCCTTCAATAATTTCATCTTTATGAGCGTACGAAATTAAAGGAATAAATTTTAAAAGAAATCAAGAATAGACCTTGGGTTTTTTAAATAAGGTCACACAACCCTTCAACTTACCCCCATCTCCATTCTTTCATATATTGAATATTTAAGGGATTTTCTTTGGTATGAAAAATTCAGAAAGTTTTTTGATGCTTAGGGTTAAGAAGTATTGAATGAAATTTGGAGGGATAAAGTATTAGGGTTGCGAATTTTATTATTATTATTTAAAGCCCTTTATTAAAATATATTCCAATATTCTGTCTTTTTTATAACTGTAATAAAATTATATCTAATAAGATTGTATATTCAGTTTTTTAATATTACCACTTATACTAGCAAAGAGCGTTCCTTAGATAAAAATAAGCAAGTGTTTTCAAACAAACAACTATCTTTATAACCTTAAAAAAGATAAAAATATCATATATCTTTAGATAATAAAAAGGTATATATATTGGATTGAATTTATCAATTCAATTGCATCTATCGATAAATTTGTAATGATTAAATTTACTGAAAATATGTTTCTTTTCAATAATTTGATCAAATATTATCTCTAGACTTTACTACAATGATAAAAGTTATTAAATGAGCGGGCTTGGCTCATCAGTGGTGAACCCTGATGAGCCAAGGCCTCTCATTAAATTACCTTTAATCATTGCAGTAAGGTCAGTAGAGATTATATTTGATAATATTATTGAAAAGAAACTTATATATATATATGTTTATTTAATTATTACAAATTTTATATTGGATTGAGTAAAAATATTTATTTGCCAATATTTCGGTTGGGGATGAACGCCAACCTTTGTCAAGACATTACATATATAGACATATACATGCATATTGTTACGACGCTTTTCAGCCTTCAATGTTGGCCTACAAGGTTTCTAGGATAACAATATGGATTCGTATTGGATACAGCTTAGTTCGATATACTTTATTACAAGAGCTTTAATGGGGAATTTATAATTATATACTTTAGTAGATGAAGACATTAAGACGCGAATGTTTCTTTTCACAAATAAATTAAACTTCTATTGTTCTTAATGCGATGAAAAAATATTGTGGTGAACTCTCCCAGCGGTTTTGCTCATTTAATCTACCAGATCGCCTCCTTAGACCGCTCCAGACCGCTGGGAGGGTTCATCACTGATGAGCCAAGTCCTCCCAATATTTATTAATTGTAGTAAGGACAGTAGAAGTTTGATTTATTCGAGAAAAGAAACATTCGCGTATTAATGTCTTCATTCGTTATATATAGATGGCGCGATGTTGCCGTGTATTAATTATATACTTTGTTCATCATTGTTCGTCACAAGAGGGATCCTCCTCGTCACTGCCTGTATTTGTCCCCGTCAGTGAGGTACCTGCTTGATACGTTAGCCTTTGTTTATAGTGGCGCTTCACCTCCCGTAGAAGCCCTATTCCACTCTTCTGGCACAACCAGAGCATCCAACTCACTCGAGATGACTCGACCGAGCTGATGGTCCAAGCCCTGCCAGGAACTGGTCTGCCGATGATATGGACTCCGTCTCAAAGAGTCAGGGGAGGGAAGACAAAGCCTCAATATCTGAGGACACAAATAAATTCGGACAGAGCCCCAAAAAATGCAAACCGCCTTCTCTCTCATTTCCCGACCCGACTGGCTCATTGTTGAAGCGTTGGAAACGAGATTTTTATTGAAGGATCTTATATTAAAAAAAGTTAAAATATAATAACCTACAAATATGTTATATATAAAATATATAAATAAGATATTTCTGAAAAATTTCGCGTAAATAGCTGATATAATCAATCTGATTATTATGATTAAAACTAAACAATATCAAAATGAATAGTTGAAACAAATTTGATTTTTTCAAGATTCAGAATATATATCAAAATATTAAAAATAAAAATGGCATATCCTAACCAGAAGCACATGTGTTTTACAGAAGGCAGAGCGCCATCTGGTGGAACAGAAATCAACTCAACATGTTTAGTTGATTTCTGTGCCACCAGATGGCGCTCTGCCTTCTGTAAAGCACATGTGCTTCTGGTCAGGATATGCCATTTTCATTTTATTATCAACACCTGACTTTTTATCTTTTATTTTTTCATATGAAAATATATATATGTCGTAGCTGTCGTGGTCGAATGGAAGGGCGCGACCGTTGTGCATGTATGCTTCGAAAAATAACTTGTTCCACACGCGTGGCGGTGGCCGTAGCGTTCGCCCGCTCGAAATATATATATTCCTAAAAACATGATTTGAATATCAAATTCCAAATGTTTGCTTATAAAAAGGTTCCCTCAAATTAATATTAAATATCTTTATATACAATATTCGGCAAGCTTATCGATCTTATTAGTAAGAAATAGGTATTTTGGAAAGCTCTAAGCCTTTTTATTATAAAATAAATAACACTACTTGAAATTTTATTTTATAGACTTTTAATAGACCTGTACACGTTTTTTCGGGCAGTACAAATCTTACAATAGAAATTATAAAGAGAATATTAGTATGGCTCTTAAGCAAGGATGACAAGCAAACATTTTCAAACATATCTTTAGAGAGAGAGAGAGAAAGAGAGAGAGAGACAATAAGAATATTTTTTCTATGTTATCAATAAAAATGCACGGTACATAATCTGCACTATTTAAAGAATGATGATAATAATGATAATGTTGATATCAAAAACAACAAAAACAATATATACTATGTACAGAGAGCGAGTAGGAAATATTGAGCCATCTACATATTAAATATGAATTGATATTAACTTTCAATATAAACATATGGTAATAAGACCAAATCCAAATAAATAAATAGTGTGTGACGTTTCGGTAACAGCGTTGTTACCATCTTCAGACATATAAAATGAAAGGATTTAAAAGCACGAATGTTTCTTTTATACATAATACAAACTTCTAGACCTCAAACTTCTTCAAACTAATTCAAACTTCATAATACAAACTTCAGACAATTGTGCCTTATCACTTCAATATAAGTGAATTAATTTTGGAAATTTAAATGTATAAATCTCTGTGATATATTTATAACTACCTTTACATTAATAGAAGTATTCTAAATAAAACACAATGTCGAAATATTACTAATTTTACTGAAAATAATATTTCTATATAAATATATATAGAGAAGAATCGAGATAAAGCCTTTTCTCTGGCTTCCCAACATAGCAATTTGAGTTGCGGCGAAACCATTCTCTCGGTTTATCAGGGAACCTGAGGGAAAGAAAAATAAACTTGATTGCTAGAGGAGAATAAAAAAATTCCAAGTTTACATTTAAAATTTCACCTTAGGCTATTTTTGCACTAGATTGAAATTGGACAGGTTAGCATATTTTTCTACAGATTGTGTTGATTTCACAGCTCAAATTATATTGCGTTTTTTTTTTGTGAAAATAACTTTTTCATATTTATTATGATTTCATTTTTTATTATATTTAATATATAGATATTATATAATCTAAAAATATTATATAATCTAAAAATATTATATAATCTAAAAACCTCAAATATTTCTATATTTTAAAAATATATATTTTATTTTATTCATTGATATTTTTATTTTTGTTATCATCGTTTTTAGAAAGACTTTTAGTTTAGTTGTTTAGTTTTGTTGTATAATTTTGTTGTAAATATGCGTAGTTAACCAATCAATCCTTTTAAATCACTAATATAGGATTAAATTATAAATTCTATATAATGTGAAAACTAACAAATGTGTAATCTTTCCTCAAGTAATTGAAAATAAAAGCTACTTGACGGTAAATATTTATCTTTTTTATCACGACTGCACCTCAACCCTTTATCTTATCGATCCTTTGTCTTATCAACCCTTAATCTAACAACAACACAAAATATTCATAACAATAAGCCGACAGGATTACCTGAATTTTCAACCTAATTGCTCTATTAATTATTCAAATTTCATAAAACTATTTTTACAAAATGTCTCGCAAACAAAGGAATGTAGAATACGCCATGACGCCATATCCAAATACTATAGAAATACCGAAATTTAATGGTCAAAATTTAAACATAATATCTTGGCTCAAATTCTTTAACAAAAAATGTTTACAGAAGCATCTTGATGAAGATTTTAAACAAAATAATATATCAAATTATCTCGAGGGTGAAGCTTTCAATTATTATATAGAAGAGTTACAAGATATAAATAATTGGGGGGAAATAGAACAAAAATTAACATCATACTTCACAATAAATGATTCAAATTTATTTAGTAGGTTTCTAAATTTAAAATATAATGATAATAATGATCTTGAACAATATTTTAAAGAAAAATCTGCCTTAGCCAATAAACTTAATCTTGAAAAAACACTTTTACTAGAAGCACTTACAGATGGAATGCCAGATCACCTAAAAAAATATCTAATAGCTGCAAGAGTACAAGAACCTTCAGAATGGTATAAAATCACAACCCAATTAAAATTATCAACAAATAAAGAAGAAGAACCCCAACAACCCTCTACCAGTACAAGCACTCCAGTAAAAAATTTTAACTCCAACTCCGCCAAAGCTCATCAGTACCAGCCTTTTCCCAGGACAGCAGCAGCAACTCACCACCAGCAAGAACCCCACAAACCCATAAACCAGCCTCCATACCCCTGCAAGATATGTGCATCTCACCAGCTACCCAACCAGATCCATTTCCATAGAGACTGCCCACTTAAGAACAATAATCATCCGAAGCGCATCAATCCAGGTAGAACATTATTACTTTTTTCTGTATTTATAAACCAAATATCCTTACCTTGTGTACTTGACACTGCATCATCTATTTCCATTATACCTTTAAAATACTTAAACCATATTTATTATAAAATATTAGATAATTCCCCAAAAGAAAGAATAGGTCAGGTAGAAGGATTTACTTACCCATTATACAAAATATTAGTTAGGCTTAGCTTAGGTAAAATTACAAAGTATCAAGAAATGTTTGTTTGTGATAGTCCAATAGAATATCTTATTTTAGGTTTACCAACATTTTATATATTTAAGTTACAAATAGATTTCTCAAAAAACCTTCTTTTCCAAAATTATAAATTCTTGTATTCTTTTAATCCAAAAACTGATAATCAGAAGTCATATGCCACTACCCTATGTATTCCAGACCCATACTATGTTAAAAATTCATCTCTTTTAAAGATTAACCCATTGTGTAATTTCAATTCTTTTGATATGCCAACTACAAATGTTAAACTTATAGATCCTAATTCAAATCCCATTATTAATTATAACTCATATCACAGTATGCGACAACCGGGCTCTATAACAAATTATAATTCATATTTAGACTTTAGTAAAGTAAATATTAATCCAAATTTCTCTGATCAAACAATTTCAGATATATTGCATAAATATAAAAATGTTTTCTCTAAGCACAATTTTGATATAGGACACATAAAGACAAACCCAATTTGCATATCTCTTTTAGATAATATTCCCATAGCACAAAAGCCATATAGGACATCTTTTTACAATAATGCTGAAATACAAAAACAAATAACTGAATTATTAAAATATGATATTATTAGGCCCTCATCTAGCCCCTATAGTTCTCCTGCATTATTAGTGAATAAAAAATCTGATACCCCAAATCACCCCACAAGACTCTGTATAGATTATAGGAAACTTAATCAAAAAACAGTTCCAGAACATACACCAATTCCACTTATAGAACAAATTATAGATAGGTTATCACAGTCAAATATATATACTATTCTAGATGTTAAAAATGCATACTGGCATATACCTATAGATGAAAAAGATAGACATAAAACCTCCTTTGTAACACAATTAGGATGTTATGAATGGAACAGACTTCCATATGGTCTAAAAAATGCACCTTCACAATTTGAAAGGATTATGAAGTCAGTTTTCACTAAGCATAATATACACTATGCCTTAAATTATTTTGATGATATTATTATACACTCTAAAACTTATGAAGAACACATTAAGCATTTAGATGACATATTAGGTATATTCGAACAAGAGGATATAAAGCTGAATCTCAATAAATGCAAATTTTTACAAAAAGAAATACAATTCTTAGGATACACTATTAACTCAGGAAAATATACACCAAATAACACAAATATTGAAGCAATTTTAAAATTGAATAGACCATATAATATTAAAACCTTACAGAGATTTTTAGGCACCATAAATATTTATAATAAATTTATTCCCCATTATGCGCAAATTAGGGCACCTTTGAATGAACTTTTGTTAAAAAATGCTCCTTGGCTATGGAGTGCGAAACATGAACAAGCCTTCCAAACACTTAAAAATTCACTCATATCACAGCCTGTACTATATATTTATGACCCATCAAAACCATGTCATTTATTCACAGACGCGTCAAGTCTAGGAGTAGCAGGAGTTCTTAAACAACCAGATGAACAAGGCATTTTACACCCCATAGGTTACTTTTCAAGAAAACTTCACCCATATGAACAGAATTATACTGCCTCAGAAATTGAAACATTAGCTATCATTAATTCAGTACAAAGATTTCATACATATCTACACAACATACATTTTACCTTGCACACAGATCACTTACCTTTAAAATGGATCAAAAAAGTAAAAAACCCACAAGGTAGATTATTTAGATGGTCCTTAATCTTATCTCAATATAGTTTTGACATAAAACATATTAAAGGATTAAATAATATAGAAGCAGACATGCTATCAAGAGCACCTGTCTCATTTTACCTAACATATAATGAGTTAAAAGAACACCAATCAACTGAACAAATTAGTAGTGCTAAAATTAAAATTCAAAATGGCCTCTACATTATAAATAGAAAGGGTTTTAAAAGAGCTTATGTACCACAAACACTAAGACACAAATTATTAAGCAAAGTACATACAAAGCATGGACATATTGGAACAACTCAAATGACTAAAATAATTTCTCCACACTATTATTGGCCACATATGTCTAGGGATATTGCTAATTACACCAAACATTGTGAAACTTGCCAGTTTAACAAGTCTAGGGATAACAGAATTGTTTATGGACCACTACAACAGATGCCAATAGCTACACACCCAAATCACATTTTTTCTTTAGATACATTGGGCGGGTTACATAATTATGGGACAACTAGACACCGTATCCATATGATAGTAGATCACCATAGTAGATTCCTTTGGGCTTTTCCAACAAAATCTGTATCAACTGATTCTTATATAACTTGTTTGAGAAATTTATTCCAAATTAATAAACCTGAAATATTAATAACTGACAGAAATGCAGCTTTTCTTAGCAGAAAATTTAAACACTTTTTAGAAAGAAATAATGTTAAGCATCTACTCACCAGTTCCCATCATCCAGAAACAAATGCAAAAGTAGAAAGACTAAATTCCACTATCATTAATAGGTTAAGATGTGAATATAATGCTAATTTAAAGATTCCTTGGACAAAATATATTCCTAAAATTACTGAAAGCTATAATGAAACAGTACATACCATAACAGGCTTTACACCTAAATTCTTATACTATGGAATACAACCACAGTATATAGAACATGACACAGTAACACATACACCAATTGAAAAAGCAAGAAAATTAGCCATTGAAAGAACCATAAAATCCCATGAACACAGCAAACAACTTTATGACATTAAACACCCAGAACCCATTTTTAAAGAAGGAGATCAGGTATTAGTAAAAACCTTTATTTATCCAAACACTGGTAAATTAACACAAAGATATATAGGCCCATTTACAATTTTAAAACAACTTTCTCCAGTCACATATGAAATAGATAAGCCTAATATACCCCAAAGAAAACAAACAGAAATTATACACTCAAATAAGCTTAAATTATTTTATCCAGAAACAGATTTTTTACTTCACTATAGCATTAACATAGAAAATGACTTTATAGTAAACCAAAATTCTAACACAAAGTTAATAGATATTGATGATAAACCATGTTTTTTACAGGAAGGCCATATTTTGGACATGCACAATGAAGAACAAATATCACAACCAATTCTTAAGCCTTCACAAATAACTTAATGTCACTCCATATATCTTAGCGTTTCATTACTCAACCATGTAAAAAAAAAAAATAAAAATAACATTTTCTACGCTTTTGATATTTTGAAGTGTACCTAGCATAATGTAACAATTACTCAAATTTAAATACCTTTTTGGCTTCATATACATTTTTGATATATTTCGCTCATTAATATTTCTTATATATACTTTTATTATAATTTCATAATTATATAAATTATTTGTAAACAAACTTTCTTTTGTTTATTATGAAAAAATGTGCGTATTGATTTTTATTGTTTCTTTTTAATTATTTCTAAAGATTTATTGATTTCGTTTAATTAATTATTTTAATTACCAATTCTATTTTAAAATTTCAATTTTTTAAAATCTTTTTCACAGGGGGGAAATATTATATAATCTAAAAATATTATATAATCTAAAAATATTATATAATCTAAAAACCTCAAATATTTCTATATTTTAAAAATATATATTTTATTTTATTCATTGATATTTTTATTTTTGTTATCATCGTTTTTAGAAAGACTTTTAGTTTAGTTGTTTAGTTTCGTTGTATAATTTTGTTGTAAATATGCGTAGTTAACCAATCAATCCTTTTAAATCACTAATATAGGATTAAATTATAAATTCTATATAATGTGAAAACTAACAAATGTGTAATCTTTCCTCAAGTAATTGAAAATAAAAGCTACTTGACGGTAAATATTTATCTTTTTTATCACGACTGCACCTCAACCCTTTATCTTATCGATCCTTTGTCTTATCAACCCTTAATCTAACAACAACACAAAATATTCATAACATAGATGTATATAAATATTGATAAATTCAGAGTGTAAATTAGAAATGGTCAATTTAAAATAGAAAATGTGATTGGTTGTATATTTATTTTGTGCTTATATATATTGTAGAGAAATTAGTTATTCAATTTTATACTATACATTTATAGATATTAATTGATTAATAATTTATTGTAATAATATATTAAGAAAAATAAATATGTTTAAATTACATTTTATTATCATTTTTTGGCTAAAATTTTGCTCATTTCAAAATGTAATTTTTCATACATGTGTGTGTTTTAAGAATTGTTTATAGTCTCCTTTTCCCTTCTTTAACACATGTGATGTCTCCTGATCCGTGTCTAGCAGGTATAACCATTCCCCCCTTAAAGGAAAATATCATTTTTATACCTTTTAAGATGAAACGTTGCTCGAGCTTGAGGGTAAACGCCAAGGTGGACTCCGAGTGGTCACACGTTTTCTCTGTTCGTCGTTAATTTTCACAATCCTCCCCAAATGTTAGTTGATTGATCTCTATTGGTTTCGAAACAGTGACGCAAAGAGAAAACCCGTCGTTATTTTATTTATTCGTTGGTTTATTTGAAAACAATAAAATATTAAGATAAAAAGCATCTCATGATCGTCCAATTGAAATTTTCTAATACCTTACGCGATCAGGATATGCCTATATATTAATTTATTAACTTGATACCAATACAAACTCGCTTTTTTAGCATTATCATATATTCAATCATGCTACAAATATCTTTAAAGAAATTGATAATTTATATTATGTTGATTGTACATATTGACAGACATTTCTTTCTTTTGTACACAGTTCTTTTTTCTCGTTTTTTCTCTCTTTATCCTTCTTAATATGATATGACTGTTCTCTTTACGGTCTTGAATTATTGAAATAATATATATGTATAGACAAATGTAAAGGCATACATGCATGACAGTGCAAGTGTCCCTAAGGGGACATAGCGCTTTAAATTGAAATAAAAAATAAATCATGTTATTCTTTATACTAATAACAATCAGTTTGCAATTTGTGTGGTTGAAAATAGATAGATATATGATTTAAACATGTACATTTTGATGCGCAAAATAAAATATTTGAATCAACCAAATAATGATAATAGTATCTAAAAATAAATTATAAGGATGGTTAAAAGAAAGTAAATTAATATAAAATCATGGGGACAAAATTAATTTCACACTTGGCTATCTCCTTTGTCTCCAGTAAAGGTCACTGTGTATTTACTATCTTTCAAAGTCATTGTCTGAATCCTGATATACATCCTAAAAAATACAACTTCCTTAAGTTTTGCCTATAAGTGTATAAGCAAGATTAAAATCCCGGCTTCGACAGGGTTGAGCCCGAGTGAGTGCTTGCCCACCTATAAAACTGTTTTCTTCTTCTTTTTTTCTTATCGCCACTCAATCATATCAAGGTATCAAGCTTGTAAAGCTTGTATAGCTTGAGACTTTTGATGATATCTGATAAAAATGAGTAGAGCTCATTAATGGATGAGCTGTTTTAAAGAATAAAAAAAGAGTAATATATCTCTCTCTTAAAATATAAATGCCACCTATTTAGGCGATTCAGGACAAAAAACAAAGCGCCATCTATTGACCGCCTTTGCAAATTAGTAAACTCTAATCGAAAACAAAGTTGCAACATTTTCTTTTTGTAATTTCGGAACAACCACCAGAAGATCATGGTTTCCGGCTAATTTCTATGGTCAGTTCATCTTTAGCTTCAATATTATGGGATTTAAACATAATTCGTGAAATATTAAGAATTTGCCAAAGAGAATATGTTTAGGCGGAAAAGTGGATAATCCAATTCTAGAATTAAAACTTCTGTCTTTAAAATATACTTTTCTTTTTCAGAATAATAACTCCTCCCGTCAATTTATTCATAGGTTTTATAGATATACAGCATGGTGTTGTCATTTTTAAAATATTATAAACTAAAACATACTGGTTCAAAATAACTTTATTAGGTATATACAGCTCAAAAAGAGCTACCTAGTCCTTGAATCTTTGGTCTCGCACTGCACGCCCAGTTTTAACCGAAAATACGACCTCCCACCCCAATACTCCGTGTTTTACCTCGCCAATCCCCCCAGCTGAACTATTTACCTACTGTATTGGACTATCTTTCATATCCATAGTTTTAAAATATTTCCAAGTTGTAACCTGAAAAAGGGCATTCTTGCCTGAAAGCTTGTGTTTTTACCATTAAAAGAAAATCACCACGTTTTTATCGCCTTCATTTCAAATATTATTGCGTGGCTACGTCATGTCTGATCCTAGCTTATGATATTTACAACAATGAATAATATATGTAGAGGTCATTCACATATTAAAACAAAATATCCAATACAGGATTCGATCCCGGTTCATAGCTGTCGGGAATCGGGGGTTTAATCACTCGTCCATTGACCTTCTTAAAACATACTAAATACCATTCTCGATTTAAGACATAGCTATTTAAATAACATAATTTATTCACGAAGAAGTTTGTTCAGTTTCGAGTTTTATATGGAATTCTATTATAAGAGGCTTATATTATCACGGCTTATAAATTTATTATTGAGCAAGAAGTTTAATGAGAAGAGATTCTTTGATGTAATAATCTTGGAGATACGAGCTTTCGAGAATTATATTGTTCAACAGGTAAAAAGATATAAGAGATTTATAAATCGATATGTAACTCATTTGACTATAATCGGTGTAGGAGTGGTATAAACTGTCTATTTCTAACAGCCACGAGCCGGATTCGATTCCCGCATTAGACACTTTTTTTCTGAAAAATAAAATGACTCCAATGGCTCCCAGTAAGTGCAAATAACCATAAGGGTCTCTGGTACACTTGTGATTGCAAAATTCGATGTTGTGCACTTACAATGAAAACAGTCGCCGATTTCTACATACCATGGTTATTATGGTCTCCTCTAGGAGTATTAGGGAAGATAAGAAAATAACCCTCTTGATTTATTTATAACTAAACAAGAATATATTCTAAAGAAGAATGCAGAATCCAATCAAAGAGTGACAGCCCCACGGTAAGTGAACCTGAGAATGCTGCATCAGAGACTAGAACCAGATCAGGTCGACTGGTGAAAAAACCAAGTAGATTTAAAGACTAGTGAAAAAAAGGGAAGATGTTAGGTTATTCAGTGATTGAATATATCATCATCACAAGTTAATGTTTTGGTTCATGTAGGATATGTAAAATAACATATTACAACAGTGGCCAGTCAATAAAGTTACGTCTTCGTGATAGGTTAGTGATTCGTTGTTTTGTACAAGACACTAACAAATCAAACAAATAGTTTATTAAATGTGACAAACTTATCTGGAAAGGTTTACCACTGACTGATGAGTCAGGGGTACTGCCATTATTTTTATCATTGCAGTAAGGACAGTAGAAAATTGATTTTTACTTAAAGAACCAAATACCTGTCGTGAATAGTTAAAATTTTCAATAACAGATGGCGCGTTAATCTATACATTTAAATATTATCTGTATAAGCTTTCGTACATCCCTCTTCTACATAACAGTTTTTATACTGTGATGTAGATATATGCTCGAAAATTTGAACAAAGATATTTTGTCGCATTGAAAACAGTTTTCTTTTTGATTCTCGTTCAATCACAACTATAGTATGAAGACAGAAACAAGAATACGAGATATATCATACCTAAGGAATTTTTTTTTTTTAAACTCAATTTAAAATTTTTACCAAAATCAATTTTATCGAATTTGAAACTTAAATAAATTGAAAAAATAGTACAAATGTAATATTGTACTGTGATAAGGTGCATAAATTAAGAAAAAGGCATCTCCTTATCGTGCAACTGAAAGTTGCTAATGGCTTGCGCCATCTATCAGAATAAATATCAACTATTCCCGTTAATTTTTAATTAATTTGGTTAGCTTTTCTTGATTAATCAAGAATGGGTATTTAGCCAATTCTGGAATAATAAAAAACAACGAGAATAGTTGATATTTATTCCGATAGATGGCGCAAGCCATCAGCAACTTTCAGTAGCACGATAAGGATATGCTTTTTTCTTAATTTAAATAAATTGTTTGAAATTTTCCTCAATTTGTAAACGGATAAAATTGCAGCATTAAAAACACGAATGTTTATTTTAAAAAAAATTCTACTGTTCTTACTGCGATGAAAAAATATAGGTAGGGCTTGGCTCATCAGTGGTAAACCATCCCAGCGGTTTCGCCAATTTAATCTACCATACCGCTTCATTGAGCTCTAATACTGTATTGAACGATTCTGCTTTTATATGCTGCAATGAAGGGTAGAATCTTAGAAATGGTTTTTAAGAAAACTATAGACATCAGCTTTTAGGACAGTAGATATACATTTAAATATGCATATGAATTGATTTGAATCTCCTGTACATTAATTTAAAAAAGGTTTCTGGAGATGAAATTCTTTTTATTCCAAATACCATCTCAAGCTTTCGGGCATCCCTGCCCTTCTTCAATATGCCAAAATATCCTAATATATATATTTATATATGTTTGATTTAATAAAAGATTTATTTTTCCAATATTTCGGCTGACTGAACGCCAACCTTTATCGAGGCATTACATTTTTGTATAAACAAACTCAGGGCCACATAGTGTTATGATAACACTATGACTACACAGATAACACTATGCGGCGCTGAGTTTGTGTATACAAAAATGTAATGCCTCTATAAAGGTTGGCGTTCAGCCAGCCGAAATATTGGCAAATATTTTTTTTTTTTAAATCCAATATATACCTTTTTATTATCTAATGAATTGAATATGGATTGCTCTATTTTCAATATATATATATATTATATTTAAATTTAAAAAAGATAAGATTAGATTTCTGTTGTTTTGGATCATCTGGTTGATTATTGTAATGGTGGTGCAGTCGTGGTTGAATAATCTTGGAATAATAATAAAACTATTGGTTTTGATCAGTAATTGTTTTTATTGTGCTATATATATAGGATAAACATAACTTGGTAAAATTACTGCCTGGCTTAAGGCGAGTGAACAAAGAAAACAAAATATTATTTACATAATTACAAAGTTTTGGGTCGGCCAACCGGGGAAGAACAACAATGATATTTTATATAGGAAGCATGACCTCTGGCGGTCGATTTTAGAAGAGTATTTTATCTATGAAATATAATTTTAAAATAAAATAATACTTTAATATAACATAATTTTAAATGAAATATTTTAATATAACATTTTAAATAATACCTTTATATAACATATATATGTATATAGATTTATAATAGTTTAGCATCAGGCGGCGTTTTATTCATTGTTTATGTTCTCCTGTGGAAGAGCAGAGATGTCCGAAAGCTTTAGATGGTTTTTGAAATAAAAAGAAACTCTCCCCGGAAACCTTTTTTAATTGTTTAATTAATGTATATGTATGGATAAAACCGTGTTTATTTTAATAATACGCATAAAAAAAAATACTAATGAACAAATAAACGGGACCATTAATTCAATGATAATTAAGATGATTTTGTTTTTGACCGATAATATATTGTTACACTATCATTGTCTTATATCGCTAATTATCATTAATAAAAACGATATTCATCCAAATATACATACAAACATAATATAGGAATTTTTATCTAATAATGCTTATAATCGTATTTTTTCTCCACAAAATTCTCTTTCTCTCATCAATAAGGTTTTAATCAAACCACCTGACAAAATCAATGATACCTTTTTTCTACAAAACCTTCTCAATTCTAACAAAAATTTGGATCCATTACCCTTTCTCCAACGTAGGTTTCCACCGGGTTTCTTCTCAGCCTTTTTTCCCTTTTCATAATAAATGCGATCGTAAAGGGATTGTTTTTATTATCCTACGAATGTGTTTTATGGACAAAAAGGTAAAATTTATTCCCTCTCACAACCCTACGATTGTTTTACTTCTTTTGTTTTAACCCCCCCCCCCATGTACTTTATTGGCTTGAAAAATGACCTTTTTCTGTTTTTATCTTTATTGGGGGAAATCCATTGTAGGGATGGATAGAGGCCTTTATTTCTGGTGTTGTTTAAAATGGGGTTTGATTAAGTGGCATTCCGGGTCAATCTTTACGTTGAAATACTGAAAAAGCTTTTTTTGGCCTTCCTCTCTAAAAGAGAATACCACTTGGGAACAACCCTGTTATGTTTATTTATATGCTATATTTAAATGTATGAAACACATTGTATATGTTTTTATGCGGTGTCACTTGTACTTATTGTTTGCATGTTGTGTGCCTCTTCTATGCTTCTAGTATCTGCTTTATATACTTTTTGTGTACCTCTTGTAGAAATCTAGTCTATACTTAGTGCATATGTTTCTAGTTCGACTCAAGCACTCTCTCTCTCTATGTAACCCGTCCTCCTGGAGCCACCACGTACTATAGTCGCCAACTATCCGGGTTGACATGTCTAACGGTGGACATTCAGTTTATCAGATGTCACCAAGCTGATTTGTGATTGGGAATGTTCTGCAGGTCTTCAGGAGTAAATACATGAGTGAATGAAGAGAAAAAGTAATTTAGAAGGGAGGGGGAGCAATCAGCCGTTGTCTGTGGAGTTGATCGCTTCTTCTCTCATTTTATCAATCGCCTTGAAAAATTTAAAATATTTATAAACAAATGTTTTATCCAGCAGGAGAGTAGTAAAAATTTTATATACATGTTGTTCAATATAGTGAGTTAGCTCCGAAATTTCGTGAATTTCCAGTCACTTTTCCCGTAGAAATGGACAATGGAATAGATAATGGACCAAATTGTCTTGGATGACAGCATTGCAGAAGTAGAAATTTAATATTCAGGAGTAAACATACTTATTCCTAGGAGGATGGTTGTTTGGAACCTATGAAGGTGGTAGGTGGGACATCTGTGGTGGTCGACAGTTTGATCTTCCTGGGTTGTTTTAAATGCGTCAGGGAATTTGTATATGATAGTTGCAACCAACTGAGATAAAACAATACTGAACGTTGATTGGTTAATATTTCCAACGCGATTTGACTCATTGGGACATATAATAGTAGAATATCAATCATAGCTAGCGGATAAAATTGACACCATATGTAAATACGTAAATATCGGCTGGAAGTTTTCGACCTATGGAAGCGCTCCAAGAACCTGAGGTCTTACCCATATGTTACTACATATCAATACTGAAAACATATAGTATATATATACATTTAGTGAACACATAAATATAAACAACATTTATTGTTTTATATATAGCTGTTTTTTCTATAATATAATTATCCTTGGAAGCTGTTTTGTTTTTTATTTATAATAATGATATATATATATATAAGCGAATATATTCAAGGATATACATATATATGAGAAAATAAGAAAAATAAATCAGTTGTTGATATTTAAAAAAGGCATTTTCTGAACGCTCTGCCATCTAAAATGCTTATGAGAGCGATCAGAAAATTTCAAAATTTGTTTTTGATATGTATATAAATATTTACCTTCTGAATAATTCCGGTTTTCACTCAACCTCTTCTTGACTGAATGTTTGCAGAATGATTTGACAATTACCACAATTATATACTATAAATTCATATTAATTATATTCTTATTATATCTAATAAAGTTATAGAATGATATAAGAATTCATTTATATATTGATCTGTATTATCAACATAATTATTTTCGGCTTCCGAAATATGCAATTTAGTTTATTATTGATTTACATAAGCTTTGAAGAGCTTATATGTTATACTATATATTTAGCTGCCTATATGTGGAATCTTTGATGATTAGAAATTATTAATGAAAATTAACAATAAAGATTGATTAAGCATATAAATTATCCATATATATATATATATATAGGAATTTGCATAACCTTATTTTTGAAAGTTATTATTTGGCATGAAAGCTGTTTTAAGTAAAATTTCCAGTTTATAAACGCCTAACTAACAATGAAATACAGAAAAGAATTTGAAAAAGATAAGAACATCATATTTTTATTATGTTTTTATCTCTTAAACTTATAAAAGATAGATTAAAAGGTACTTTTATTTTCATGGAAAATTTCAATGATACAAATTATAGATATGCAGACAGGCTAAAATAGAACAAGAGACTAACTATGCAAAAGGTACAACAAGGACTATTTAAAATGAGGCAAAAAGAGAAAGATAAAAACATATAAAACAATGGTCAAAATAAAAAGAAATCAATTTCATAGATATACGTTAGAATTGTCAATACAAACAAATATTAGGATAGTTTGAAAATTTAAAAATATATTACACTTTATATTTGTTACATTTAAAGATTAATACATATATACTTTATGTAAAATTTAAAAAAATCTAGAGAGAGAAAGATATATATTTTTTCACCAAAAACTAAAAAACATATATAAAGTTTCAATACTATTGATAAAATTTTGATGGAATTTTGATACTTTTCAATTTGATATAATACATTGCTTTTTTCTGTGAGATTCAATTTTAAATTCCGATATATTTTTATCAAACAGTTCGGTCATCCTGATGTTTGGAATTAGGGTTGGCTGGTGGTGCGTATCGTCTGTAATCGTTAGCCCCAATGTATCAGACGATATTTTTGATAGAAAATATATTTTGATATTTATATATATAAATATTTTGTAAAATATCCTTTTTCAAATATTATATATATATATATATATATATATATTATTTAAAAATGCCTATTTTGGATCAAAAAGTTTTATTTCCGATATTTCGTGTGGCAACTCGCCAAACTTCTTCGGGCGAGTTGCCACACGAAATATCGGAAATAAAACTTTTTGATCCAAAATAGGCATTTTTAAATAATATAATATATGGATTGCTCTATTTTCAAACATATATATATATACAGGGTGTACCAGGTAAATTGGGAATTTCAACAATGGTATTTTAACTGAAATTTTTTGCAAGTAAAAATTAAAATATCCGAATGAAATTTGACACAGTAGTAGATAAAAGGATATAGTTTTTATTTATTCAATGTAGTTTCCATTATTAGCTACAACAGTCTCGAGGCGAGTGCGGAATGAAGCACAGGCCTTGGCGACGATGACCTTGTCCATTTGGGTCATCACCGTGTGAACTGCTTTCTTGACAGACTGGATGGTGGTATGAGGAGCTTTGTTGACATCTCTCTCAACAACGCCCCATACATAGTAGTCGAGGGGATTGCAATCTGGAGAATTAGGGGGCCAAATATCAGGACCCCAGTGACTAGGGACGTTAAGTGTCAGCCACGATTGTGTCTTTTTTGCCTTATGGGCTGGAGCTGAGTCCTGTAGGAAGACATACTTCCTTCCTGCGGCCACCATGTCCATCCAAGGCTTCACAACGGTCTCCAGAACATTGATGTAGGTGTCAGCGTTCATCCTAAGGCCCTTCTCAAAGAAATGGGGAGGCATGACATCACCTTCACTGCTGATAACGCCAAGGACCATTACGGAGGCAGGAAATTTCGTGTGCATCACGACAGGTATCTCTGAGGGGTCTTTACAGATCCAGCGATCATTCCTGGGATTTACCTTTTGGTCCACGTCAAAGTTCCTTTCGTCAGAGAAGAACCTTAGCATGCCAAAAGAGTCGTGTTTCAGGTTGTTGAGGAGGGCAGCAGCCTTTCCATTTCTGTTATTCTTCATATTCTCAGTCAGCAACTGACCTTTCCGAAGGGCATAAGACTTGAGACCAAGGTCCTCATGGATAGTTCTGACAATTGTCATAGAGCCAACGTCCATTTCCTTGGCTATGGCCCTCATGCTCTTCCCAGGGTTTCCATCAATCTTCTCCTTGACATTTTTGACAAATTCTTCGCCTCTTACCCTGTCCGATCGACGCGAGTGCTTTTTCCTTGTAGCTATCCCCTCTTTGTTACTGTCGGCCTCATCAAACTGCTTCTTGACACGATAAATAGTGGTTTTGGGCAACTTAAGAAAATCCACTATCTCTTTGGGGCTCCTTCCGGCGCGCAGAGCAACGATGATAGAAGCTCGATTTTCAAATTCTCGGTTACGCTTCATCACTACACTGCGCACACATGCACTGTTGCATTTTACATGAATATGGCTACGTAATGAAAAAAAAAACGAGTTTTTAATCTCAAGTAGTTTTTGTTTTATGGACTGTCAAAGTTAGTCCCAATTTACCTGGTACACCCTGTACACTGTTTAAATTATAAATGAGTGTTTTATATATTTATATATATTGGAACGCTTTTGTGTTAAATGTTAAAATATGTTTTTACATTGTTAATTTAAGTTTGTTGTTGTTTTATAATAATGAAGATGCAACTTCCATTGTTGTTTTTGTTTATTAATGATTGTTGTTAAAAGAAATAATTATAAAATTTACAAACCTAACAATATATTTATAGCAATATATTTACGTTTAAACTTTTAAATAATAAACAAAATTATATATTCCAATTTGGATTTTAAAAATAGATATACATTTTGATATAAAAAATATATAGAGTAGAACCTTCCTTTAGCGGACACCTCATAGCGGATACCTCTCTACAAAGGACAGTTAAAATTTCCAAATTATCATTTTTACAATTTAGCACGAAGAGAAAGGTAGATATTTGAATTCATGTACACAACAAATTGTTCCTGCACAGAAACTGAACTGCTCTTCACCTTATCTACGACTCTCTGAACTTTACAGAAATGAGACATCGATTATTCTCTGATCTAAAGGATTTAACTATCTTACATCAACTACTTTTATTAGGCAATCCCATAATATTATGTTCAAATCATTAAGCTTGAGGGATAAGTCTCTTTCAAATACGTTTTAATTTTCCTGTCGAAGGGCGGTTGTGCCCGAAAGCTTGAAATAAACGTATTTGAAAGAGATTTATCCCTCAAGCTTAATGATTTGAACATCAACTACTTTGTTTATATAAATTTTATGAACATTATCGATTAATATATATATATATATACATGTAAAGTTGTAAATATTTAATTCTAAGTTTTAATTTTTTTTGTTTCCTCTGTTATAGACCCAAATACTTCAATATCGCGTCTTGTTGATTGATATATAAAAGAAAAAGGGGAATTCATGTACAATTTCGTTAGAAGATCCTACAATTTTATTAAAAGATTAGCAATAAAAAAGATGCTAGACAGGAAGACTTCCAGCCACCAACTTATGGATGATTGAAGAAATCTTGATAGAAGGATTAAATGCATCGAATAATGTTTGGATAGTGGACTACCTAGAGCGAAGTCTGTACGCCTGAAAAATTATTATAATAACAAAGTGTGTTTCTGTGTGCCAACAGGTTAAATATCAAATATATAAAAGTACAGGGTGCCTCATTGTCAAATTAAACGTCAAAACTAAAAGCCATCTGTTGACCTTCGCCGCAAACTAGCGGCCTTGGGTCGGTGACAAAGCCACAACACCAGCTTTCACAAACTGAGAAGCGTACACCTAGATACATATGATACATATATAATAGAAGGTGTCTAGTTTTGACATTTAATTTAACGGGAGAGGCGCCCTGTTCTTTTATTATAGATAAATTTCTTACCGGTAAAATTTTCATCTATATCAAATATAGTGAATTTTTTTTTAACTAATCGCTTTAGACTTGTTGAAGGGATGTATGGAAGGAAGTAAATAGGAAAGCAGATAATGGAATTCATTGACAATTTAGGAAGAAAAACCAACGACATCACAAAAAAACTAGCCATAGAGAGGAAGAATCTCTGAGAAGATTAATATGTTAATCAAATATTTATAAAAATAAAGTATATATATGTTATATTAAAATATTATTTCATTTAAAATTATATATCATAGATTCATATACTCTGCTAAATCGACCGCCATAGGTCACGCTTCCCCTAAGAAAAACTCATTGTTGTTGTTTTTCGATGGCCGGCTCAAACCTTTTGTACATTATGTAAATAAGTTTTCCATTTATTTTATACTTACGCCTTAAGCCAGGCAGTACTTTTATCAAACTATGTTTATATATTTTTTAATCAATTAAATTAAAGCAATAATGATCTGAACTATTTATTTTATTAATCCCACGACTGCAAAACAATATCATAATGATACTCATGTATTCTCAAAATAATCAGCATCAAGTAATAATTCTATAACTCTATTATTAAAAAAAAAAAAAATTCATTTTATTTATATAACATATATATGTGTGTGAAATCACATATATATGAAAAATAATAGAAAAAAAGCACATGTGCTTCTGGCCAGGATATGCCTTCTTCATTTTTAATATATATATTATAAAATGTTGTCGAAAATTATTTTCACTGTAACTATTTCGATTTAAAAATTGAAAATAAGTGTTAAATGCAAATTTTATGTTATATTGAAGGTACAATTTAGATTAACAATTTAATAACATTAAATTATCAACATTTCCAAGCAAATCTTTTGAAAGGAATAGCTAATAGTCTTAAATAATTTATAAAAACGTTAAACTTGTATATATATTTACAAATATAAAAGGATTCATTAATTATTCTAAAATAAATAATTATATTCCTCTGCTAATTTAATTCAAGCGATTTATTCTAAAAGATGTATTTTGACCAAAATAGCAAGACGTTTATAATCGGGAAATGGCTTTAAAAGGCTAGATCTATAAAAAAAAAATCAGTTTTGGCGTCTTAGATGTGGGGTTGGTATATTTAAAGGGAGATTTCAAGTGTCATGGCCGTGTCACGAAGTGTCATCAAATGTCGCCACGTCTATGTCAATTACTTCAGATCACGTCCAGTTCTGCTGTCGTCTGCCTTGTTAGCCGATCTCACATTGTTCCTCTTTGGTTTTCTTTCTTCTAAATACTGCATTGTCTCTTTATACTGCATTGTCTCTTTATACTGCATTGTCTCTTTATACTGCATTGTTCCTCTATACTACCTTGTTTATCTATGCTGTATTGTTCCTCTATATTGCATTCTTTATTTTCTTTTATACTGCATTGTATATCTACTGAATCGTTCATCTAACTGTATTGTACATTTAATTTCTTACTGCATTCTTCCTCTATACTGTATTTTACCTCTATATCAATTGATATACATTTATCTATGCTGTATTGTTCCTCTATACTACCTTGTTTATTTTATTTTTTACTACATTATTTCTATACTGCATTGTTCATTTAACTGTATTGAATATTAAATTTGATATTGCATTGTTCGTCTATACTGCATTGTCTCTTTATACTGCATTGTTTATTTATGCTGTATTGTTCCTCTATACTACCTTGTTTATTTTCTTTTTTACTACATTGTTTCTATACTGCATTGTTCATTTAACTGTATTGAATATTAAATTTGATATTGCATTGTTCGTCTATACTGCATTGTCTCTTTATACTGCATTGTTTATCTATGCTGTATTGTTCCTCTATACTACCTTGTTTATTTTCTTTTTACTACATTGTTTCTATACTGAATTGTTCATTTAACTGTATTGTATATTAAATTTGATATTGAATTGTTCGTCTATACTGCATTGTCTCTTTATACTGCATTGTTTATCTATGCTGTATTGTTCCTCTATACTACCTTGTTTATTTATTTATACTACATTGTTTTTATACTGCATTGTTCATTTAACTGTATATTATATTTGATATTGAATTCTTCCTCTATACTGCATTGTTTCTATATACTGCATTGTTTATCTATGCTGTATTGTTCCTCTATACTACCTTGTTTATTTTCTTTTTTACTACATTGTTTCTATACTGTATTGTTCATTTAACTGTATTTAATATTAAATTTTATATTGAATTCTTCCTCTATACTGCATTGTTTCTATATTAAATAAATTAAAATCCTCTGGAGTAACTTGATAAAGAAAGAAAAATCATAGATAAGGAGGATAAGTTTCTTTTATGAACAAATGATCAAGCTTTCGGGCACAAAGTCGCCCTTCTACAAATTAGCCATAAAATTAACACAGTCAAAGCATTAACTAAGCGCATATTCACTCATTGTACCACAGATATATCAAAACAGCAGGAAACAAATATCATATTATCACATTTATTGACATTGGGCTATCCAAAAAACTTTATTTTGAGATACTTTCATAACCCTTTACAAACAGCTGTTAATCATAGTTATAAATCTATCTGTACCATTCCTTTTTCCCCTCAGAGCCTTAACATATCTAAATATCTAAAAAACTTTGGTATCCGCACCTTCTTTTCCAATACTCCTAATTTAGGCACTATACTTAGAAACCCTATCACCAATAACAGTTTCCCCTTAAAACCCATACACTTAAAGAATGCAGTCTACTCATTAAAATGTAATAATTGCTCTAGCTTATACATAGGAGAAACTGGTAGACATATAAAAGATAGAATTGATGAACATATCCGAAATATCAGAAATAACGACCCTAGATCCCTCATAGCCCAACATATTTCAAATACAGGACATACTTTTAATACAATAGAACCCCGTTCACATTTTTCTAACATTCAACATAAATATAAGAGATTGGTTGTAGAGGCGCTACTATCTCTGAAATATAATAGCATCAATAGGCACATTGATATTCCGGATCTTTATAACGAAATATTTTCATAAGCTGTTAATACAACAACTTATTGATTTTTAACTAGCAGATTATACCAAATATTAGCATATTCACATTTCTCTTATTATTTATTTTGTATATCACACATAAAATATAAATTTTTTCTCTTAAAAATAATTTGTTAAGGCCTTACACTCGAGACACGAGACTCTCACTTGATTTACCTGATTCGTACATCAGACATAAAACTTAAATGTTATCTCTCTATTTTCTAATATTTATTTATTATTTATGCTAAATATTTGTATATATATAGACGAATCTTGATTTTGTATAATTTTATTCCTGTAGAAGGGCGACTTTGTGCCCGAAAGCTTGATCATTTGTTCATAAAAGAAACTTATCCTCCTTATCTATGATTTTTCTTTCTTTATTGTTTCTATATACTGCATTGTTTATCTATGCTGTATTGTTCCTCTATACTTCCTTGTTTATTTTCTTTTTTACTACATTGTTTCTATACTGTATTGTTCATTTAACTGTATTGAATATTAAATTTGATATTGAATTCTTCCTCTATACTACATTGTTTCTTTATACTGCATTAATTATCTTCTTTTATACTAAATTAATCATATATATACTATATTTAATGAAATTGATAAAGATTCCAAGTTGAAGTTTCTTGTACAAATTTTATTTCTCAAGCTTTTGGACCTTTCAGAAATTCGACGTAGAATCCCACAAACCAACTCTATATATTGTTACATCAATTTTAATGCGCCTTACTTTAATTCAAAATATTCTAGGATATTTAATATTTATTTAAAACAGAATATTTAGATTATCACCATTCATTTTTATAATTTCATTCCTTTTGTAATATTTATTGTACATATATCTTGATTGGTTATTGGAAAGAGAGGACGGAGAGGAAGACTGCGGATCGCGACCTACGAGGAAGACAACGAATAAATAAACACAATAACTTTGAAAGGTAATTTATTTTTAGTTACTTTTACTTTTATGTATTTTCTTTGAATATGGAAACCCGCTCGGGAAACGTGTATAACACCAAGAAGGAAGAAACCAAGGTCGACGGCCCTGCAAAGCTGCAACTTGGTGCAACAATATACTGAGTGGTGTTTATTCAATTTTATACTGCAATGTTTCTTCTATACTGCATTGTTTATTTTCTCTAATAATGCATTGTTATTATTTACTGCATTGATCATTTTCCTCAATACTGCATTTTCACATTTTCTTTTATACTAAATTAATCATATATATTGTCGCGATGAAAAATAATTAACTAGGCCTTCGAATTACTTTAAATATTTATTTAATGAGTTATATGAGAGATTTTAAATATAAAATAAGAGTTACTATTTACATGAGCCAAATCGACCCAGCCGTTAGAGCAAGAGGGGAGAACTGAGATATATCCTCCTTCCACGTGACGCCACTGTTTACCCCGACCGGTCGGTCCAGATAAGGGGGAATACCAGGAAACTCTGTCCTCCTGACATCACTCCCTCCACAAGAGAAACAGCGTCCCGCTGTTTACTAGTCGGTCACATGACCTTGGGCAATCTGTTATTGGACTTCAGGGTCGTGGTAGGGCTTCATTCTCACTACATGGACGATATCTTGGGTTTTTCGTCTTCTCCTAGTATTCGTCACGCCTTCTACTTGATAATTTACACTCGATATTTTTCTGATCACTCGATAGGGTCCGAAATATCTCTTCAATAACTTCTCCGATAAGCCAACGGTACGGACTGGGGTGAACACCCACACCAAATCACCTTCCTTGTACGTCACCTCCTGATGCTTCTTGTCGTAGCGTTCTTTGTCTTTGCTCTGAGCCTGCAGGATGTTGAGACGGGCTAACATTCGTGCGTCCTCAGCGTTGGTCACAAGATGGCCCACATAATCTTCTGCAGTTCCTGCCGGCTGGTACGGGGCAGTATAGAATCCAGCGGTGTTTCAACTTCTCGGCCGTGGACGAGGAAGAACGGGCTGTATCCTGTTGTCTCTTGTCGAGCGGTATTGTAGGCGAAGGTCACATATGGTAGGATGTTGTCCCAATTTTTCTGATCAACGTCAACATACATCGAGATCATGTCAGTCAGGGTCTTGTTAAGTCTTTCTGTCAAACCATTCGTTTGAGGGTGGTATGCCGTGGTGAATCTGTGAATTGTTCCGTTTAGATTATTTATTTCTCGTATGGTCTGAGACATGAAATTTCTTCCTCTGTCCGTGATGATTTCCCGAGGAGCGCCGTGCTTGAGTATGACGTCTTCAATAAGGAAGGTTGCTAATTCAGTAGCCTCCGCTGTTGCCGCGGCCTTTGTTATCGCAAATCTGGTGAGATAATCAGTCGCGACTATTATCCATCTATTTCCCGTGTGAGATATGGGAAATCTTCCCAGATAATCAATTCCTATCTTTTGAAAAGGCGAGGTCGTTGGAGGTATTGGGACTAGTAGTCCAGGAGGTTTCTGAGGCACGCCCTTCCTTCGCTGGCATTCTTTACAATGAGCAATGTATTGGGAAACTGTCCTATAAAGTCCAGGCCAATAGAATCTCTTTCTAACGCGGTCATAGGTTTTGGCAAATCCCAAATGACCGGCCATTGGAGTGTCGTGGACATCTTTAAGAATTTCGTGCCTCATTTGTTTTGGGACTACTAGCAGCCATGGTTTGCCCTCAGGGTCGTAATTTTTCTTATAGAGAACGCCTCCAATCATCTGATACCCTTTTAAATTTTCATTTGCAAGTTTTTCACGGATCCCAACCAAATGAGGGTCTTTACTTTGTTCTTCTGCAATGTCTTGGATGGAAGTAATGTGCCCTTCTATCTCTGCGGTGTCAGCCATGGGGCTTCTTGACAAACAGTCAGCGTCTTTATGCTTGCGTCCGCTTTTGTAAACGATGTTTATGTCGTATTCTTGTAGTTTGAGGGCCCAACGAGCTAAGCGGCCGGATGGATCTTTCAAGCCTACCAGCCAACATAGCGAGTGATGGTCGGTAACCACAGTAAAGGGTCTGCCATATAGGTACGGGCGGAATTTACCAAGGGCCCAAACAACTGCGAGGCATTCTTTTTCTGTAGTGGAATAATTCTTTTCCGCTTTGGTTAGTGTTCGTGAGGCATAGGCTATAGGTCTCTCCGCGTCATTCTGGATTTGAACAAGAACTGCCCCTAAACCATAGCCGCTTGCATCAGTATGGACATGAGTTTCCGCACCTTCTATGAAATGTCCTAACACAGGCGAAGATCCCAATTCCTGTTTGAGAATCCGGAAAGATTCATCTTGTTCTTCGCCCCAAATGAATTTTTCATCTTTCTTTAAAAGGCTATTCAAGGGTCGAGACTTGTTAGCATAACTTTTGATGAAGCGTCTATAGTATGAACTTAACCCAAGAAAACTTCTGGTCTCACTGATATTACGGGGTTTTGGAAAGTGGACAATGGCTTTCACTTTTTCTGGGTCTGGCTGCGTTCCAAATTCATTAACGACGTGCCCGAGGATAGTTATTTGTCTCGAGGCGAAATGACACTTTTTATAATTCAGGCACAGTCCGGCCTGCTGAATGCATCTCAAAACTTTGTATAAACGTGTTAAATGTTCTTTAAAGGTCGATCCATAGACTACAATGTCGTCTAAGTAGCATAAACACATGTCCCATTTCAATCCCCGTAGGACGTTGTCTATCATTCGCTCGAAAGTTGCTGGTGCATTACATAGACCAAATGGCATTACATTAAATTCATAAAGCCCATCTGGAGTGATAAATGCCGTTTTCTCCCGGTCCTTATCGTCTACTTCGATTTGCCAGTAACCCGATCTCCTGTCCATAGTGGAGAAGTACCTGGATCCAGAGAGGGTGTCCAGCGCGTCATCGATACGAGGGAGAGGGTAAACATCTTTCTTTGTAATTTTATTTAGACGACGATAGTCGACACAGAATCTCAACGAGCCGTCCTTCTTCCTCACTAATATAACGGGAGAGGCCCATGGACTTGATGATGGCCGGATGATTTTAGTCTCCATCATTTTCTCTACTTCACTCTGAATGACACGTCTTTCGGCGGGAGACACTCTATAAGGACGCTGTCTGACAGGCGGATAATCACTCGTATCGATTTTATGTTTTATTTCGCCAGAGACAGGGAAGCTCTTTTTCTCAAAGTCGAATATATCAGAAAACTCATTTAGGCACGTGAGTAATCTGTTTTTCTTTGTTTCCTCCAAATCAGTAGAAATCATTGAAATTAAACATTCTCTCACATCTGGGGAAGTTACTTCGTCTTTTCCAGCTATTTCAGAACAAGCGTCAAGATTAGATATGCTCCCTACTTCTAGATCTTGCATTGTTCCTATCTTCATGTCCGAAGGTATCACTTGAGACTGGTGAGTACTGTTAGTCACCCACAACACCGCTCTGCCATGTAAGAACCTAACGAGGGAAGAGGGTATAAAAAGTCCTTTTTCCAACTGCAGGCGTTTGGAACCTGTAACGACTACATCTCTGCTGCCAAATACATCCTGGCTGGTGACAACAATCTTGCCAAAAGATCTCGGCGGTATGACACAGTCCATAGCAGCACAAAGTTTCAGGTCTTTCCATTCGTAGGATTTTTCAGCTTCGCTTAAATACAATTTGTTTTCCCCACATTCTATAATGGCATCTGTGGCTTTGAAGAAATCCCAGCCCAGTATAACATCGTGGCTACATTCAGCGGCTACTACAAAATCAAAAATAATATCGAGTCCTTTGATTTGAACTTCTAAAGAGCACTTACCAAGGGTCACGATAGGCTTCTTGTCCGCGGCTCTTAGAAGTGGTCCATTTTCTTTAAAAACTGGGGCCTTTATAGAACGTCTGAAAGCTTCAGAAATTACTGAGTAATCAGCGCCGGAGTCCACAAGAGCTTGTACATTTCGTCCTTGTATGTTGACAGATATCCAGTTCTTTTCCATTGTAGCGGCTATACGGCAGGGAGGATTTTCGTCTGTGGCGGCCACACCTCCAGAGGGCGCGCCATCTAGTTTTCCTCACTGCGGCGACTGGGTGAGCGGCTGGGACGGCGAGCAGGGGATTGTGAGGTTCTTCTGGGAGCTTGGAATCTTCCGCGGTGGGGATATGGCGACGGGTTTCTAAATCTTCCTTGGGATAGTTCGCTTCCTGATTCGCCCATGGTGTAATTTTCCGTTCTTGGTCTTCCGAAATCGACTGTTTCTCTTCCAAGTCTGGCATCCGCAAAAGCTTGACGTCTGTCTCTGCAATAACGTGCAACGTGGCCAGGGCGCCCACAGTGGAAGCAGATCGGTCTGTCATCTTCAGTACGCCACTGAGTCCTTTGATTATTTGGTGGCCCTTCGGTTCTTCGTCGGTAACCTTGATCGTTCTGGGGGAGGTATTGTCGCCGAGGGCGGAAGCTCTCGGGCTGACGAGGGGCAGAGATAGGAGCCAACGTTTGCTGGATTTCTCTACGGATGACATCCCGTAGGTCGGGAGATGGAGTGTCGATATCCTGGGCGGCAAATGTAGAAGGAGGAGCCATAAACTTCTGCACCTCCTCTCTTACTATTCTTCTAATCAGGGCTTCTAGGTTCTCAGGTTCAGCGGTCGAGATGGTGGTAACATTGGGCAGTCGGTTGAACCTGGGCGGTGCAACACGCATCCTCTTGAATGCCTCGAATCGGCGGCAGAACGCAACAAATTGGTCCACCGTGCTGATGTCCTTCCCAACAAGTGCCTGATACACTTCCTCCGCTACGCCTTTAATCAGGTGGCTCACCTTTTCTCCTTCCGACATTCTGGGGTTGCTCTGTTTACAAAGAAGGAGGACTTCTTGTATGTAGCTCTCGACGTTTTCCCCACTCGTCTGCGCTCTAGTTCGAAGAATGTTCTCGGCTTTTCTAGCCGTGTCTTCCTTGTTCCCAAATATTTCACAAAACTTTATCTTAAATTCCTCCCACGAATTCAAGATTTCCTCGAAGTTTTCGAACCAGCACTTCGCTGTGCCAGTGAGGTAGAAGATGACGTTGGCCAGACACATGGAGTCATCCCACTTGTTGTAACGTGCCACACGCTGGAAGTCGCTCAGCCAACGCTGCGAATCTTCCCCACGTTCCCCCGAGAAGACAGTGGGATCTCTCCACCGATGGCAGAATGGTCGGTTTTCTTCTCTTTCCATTTTCTTCCGAGCGGGAAATGCAAACACAGTAGATAGCTCTGGTTGCAATCCTTGAAGGCGACGACTTCGTCTGGTGACTGTCTCGTTACCCGGCGTCTCCACCACAATTGTCGCGATGAAAAATAATTAACTAGGCCTTCGAATTACTTTAAATATTTATTTAATGAGTTATATGAGAGATTTTAAATATAAAATAAGAGTTACTATTTACATGAGCCAAATCGACCCAGCCGTTAGAGCAAGAGGGGAGAACTGAGATATATCCTCCTTCCACGTGACGCCACTGTTTACCCCGACCGGTCGGTCCAGATAAGGGGGAATACCAGGAAACTCTGTCCTCCTGACAATATATATATATACTAGATTTAATAAAATAAATTCCAGGCCTAAGTTTCTTGTACAATTTTAATTTCTCAACTTATCAGCCCTTCGACGTAGAATTCCACAAAATAACTCTCCATATACTGACTGATTGTTTATTTTCTTTAATACTGCAATGTTTATTTTCTTTTATATTGTATTGTTTCTATATACGGAATTCTTTATTTTCTTTTATTTGGACAAATGGATTTGAAAAGATATTGATTGTAGAACGACATTTGAAAATAATCCCGCATGTGTTTCTTTTGAACGAAAAATCGAAATTTATTTTAAAGAGAAATAACGATTATTTCTAACCTTAAGGATGAAGTATGATAGAATGAATTGTGAAGAGTAATGATAAACGGAAAAATAAAAGTGTCCAGAGATGGGAATCGAACCCACAGTGTTCCGCTTACCGGGCAAATGCCATGTCCACTAGCCTACCCTAAACATATGCGGGATAATTTTCAAATGTCGTTCTACAATCATAAGCCGCATTATATTGTAAAACGAGAATTAAAATTATACCGCGAATGTTTCTTTTTTTAAAAATCGAAATTTATTTTCAAAGAGAAATAGCGACATTTCTAACTTTGATGTTGAGGTATGGAAAGGTGAAACATGAAGAGTAATGGAGAACGGAAAAATAAAAAGTGTCCAGGGGCGGGAATCGAACCCACACCCTTCTGCTTACCGGGCAGGTGCCTTGTCCACTCGGCTACCCTGGACGTATTTTTCCGTTCATAACTTAAACTTAAAGTAACATTTAAAATACAATATAACGCGGCTGATGATTGTAAAACGAGAATTAAAATTATACCGCGAATGTTTCTTTTTTTAAAAATCGAAATTTATTTTCAAAGAGAAATAGCGACATTTCTAACTTTGAGGATGAGGTATGGAAAGGTGAAACATGAAGAGTAATGGAGAACGGAAAAATAAAAAGTGTCCAGGGGCGGGAATCGAACCCACACCCTTCTGCTTACCGGGCAGGTGCCTTGTCCATTATATTGTATTATAAAATATATTGATGTTGGAAATAAAATTGAATGAAGAAGAAAGAAATGAAGTATGTAATGAAATTTCAAAAGGGGTCAAGAAATCTACTGGAAGGTCACTAAATGAGCTGCGAGTGATGCTCACTAACAGATCAAATTGAAGAATACTTGTCCATATAATCACCAAAAGTCGAACTAGACTTGATTGACACTATTAACATCAACAATTCTATATACCATCATTTTATTCTATATAGCATTATTTATTATTCAAGTTTCAAATGCTAATTGCAAAATTATAGGCGAAATAAATCTATAAAATGATTTTTAACAAGTTTCTTTAGTAATAAAATTTAGAAAAAAATCTAAATTATAACTCATCATTAGGCCAAATAGGAGCAAAATCATACATTGTTCTTGTTAGCATTTATAAGGTTTTCTCAAAAGTTCGTAAAAACCGCAACAATACATCTTATATAATAAGTGTTTAGGAACTTTTGGGACAACCTTGTTTATATCTTGAGTCAAAATACGAATCATCAATTAAGATTATATAAAGACGTACCTGGATCTGTAAAGAAAAAAAAAACAATTTTTTCAAAATATTTCGAGAGATTGCTCCCTCTTTATCAATTTATTGCACAGTAAAGAGGGAGCAATCTCTCGAAATATTTTGAAAAAATTGTTTTTTTTTTCTGTACAGATCCAGGTACGTCTTTTATATAATCTCTTGTTTATATTATCAAATCTAGAAAGTATTCATTTAGAAATCGACCTCCCAACTCAAAGTGACAATATCCTAGACCATATTATTACCAGCATTTCTCTATTTGACGGGGTCGGTGGAAGGATGGTCTAAACCGTTGGTTTTCGACCGCTACGACCCAGGTTCGATTCCCGCATTAGGAACTTTTTTCTGATTAAAAAAATGCTCCAATGATCCCAGATTATTGCAAAAATCCAACCCCACTAGCGAGTGTAAGTAACCAAACAGGGCTCTGGCACATTTGTAAGTGCAAAGTCGAACTGCTTTTCATATGTGTAGACATGTGGTGCACTTACAGTAAAAGCAGTCGCCTTCTACCCACCATTGCTCTCTATTTTCAAATATATATATATTCATATTAAAAATGAGAGGATTTAAAATCACGAATGTTTATTTCATACATAATACAAATTTATACTGCCCTTACTGCGATGAAAAAATATAATGGGAGGGCTAGGCTCATTAGTGGTGAACCCTCCCAGCGGTTTCGCCAATTTAATCCACCAGCCAAGCCCTCCCAATATATTTTTAAATCGCAGTAAGGGCAGTAGAAGTTTGTATTATGTATAAAATAAACATTCATGCTTTTACATACTTTCTTTTTATATGTATAGATGGCGCGTTATTGCTTTGTGTTTATATATATTTATATAAAATATATAATATCAATAAAGAGAGAGTAATTTTGAAGGTATCTCTATATAACATATATATATTTATCTCTCAACTAAATAAAATATCGATTATACAAAAAGAGCAAACGAAATAAGAGAAAATAAAAACACAAGAAGAGTATGCACTAATCAAATTAAATTACTTTCTGCCTTAACCCTAACAACCATTACTATTTTAATTGAACCTTAAATGGCTTGTGTTTTTATGGTCCATACAGAAAGAAATTTCACGCCAATCAACTGATTTTCTGAATTACAAACCGATTGCCAATTGTAATTATCTATTATCAATTAATTTTAAAGCTTAAATTTTGATGAAAATACGTTTTGTACTGCCAAAATTTAAAATTTCGTCTTAATTTTAGAAATTTCTTGATTTTTTTTAGGTTTGCATGAAATTGATTATTAGAAAATGTGTGTGCCTATATGTAAGTTTTATGGTGTTTATATTTATTTGATGATGCATTAGCGCGCCATCTGTTATGAAAATTCTAAACTATTATAGACGCCTATGATTCTTTTAAAAAATAAACAATTTCTACTGCCCTTACTGCAATGGAAAAATTAATGGGAGGGTCTGGCTCATCAGTGGTGAACCCTCTGGCGAAACAGCTGGGAGGGTTCACTACTGATGAGCCAAACCCTCTCCTCATTTTTTTTTTCATTGCAGTAAGGGCAGTAGAAATTGTTTATTTTTAAAAAGAATAATGCGTGTCTATAATAGTGTTACGACGCTTCTCAGCCGTCAATGTTTGCGTTAAAGGTTTCTAAGAGAACAATGTGGATTCTTTAGGATACAGCTTAGTGCGGTATATTTATTATACGAGCTTAAAGAGTAGATAAGTAACTATACAGTAGAAGATTGACTTGCCTTCAATGCCCGCCACTAGAGGGATCCTTCTCCGCTACCGTCTTCCCGGTCAGTCCATACGGCCACACGTTCGGAGCCCACCTGCTGCGTCTGTTGTCCCGCCGTTCTCCCTGCTGCAGGTCCCGTTGTCACCAGACAGAATTCTTCCCCCAGACTGCCATCTCTGCCAGACAGTCTTCTCGGCACACACCAATCCCCGGCAGGCCGGCCAGCTGACTCGGCTGATCCCTTCCCCACGGCGACGCCAGCTGGACTGCCGACCGTCTGCCACCCCCTCCCCTGGAATTTGTCAATCCACACTTCCCTGAAGGAGCCCCGGCATACCTTCTCTCTTGGCTTCCCCACGTCTTCTCTTCTATTTCTCTGCTGCATCGCTTCACTGCCCCCTTCTCAATCCTTTTCGTCCCGAAAAGGCTGATTTCACCAGAGGCGCTGATCGGCGGCCCTTTGATCTCCCTGACGTCTCTGACCACATGAGGGTCGTCAGCCTCCCGGAAGCGTAACGGCAGGGTTAACACCAACCCTTGTTTGCAGAACCACATCTCAACTCGGGCTTTCTTTCCACTCTCAACCAGTGCCGACGCCATTGATTGGTCTCGCTGTCTAGCACAGGGCGGTGGTTCTCCACAAGATGGCGGCCATATTTCACTGCCTACGATGCTCCCATCTGATATTTTGAATTCTCCTTGAGAACACTCTGTAGCCACAATGTACAAAGGGTTGTGATCGTTTGTGTTGCGCTTTCGCCGCTTCCTTCCACGACGGAGCTTAAGATCGCCGATCGTTACAGTGGATTCGTCCACCTGATCCACGCTGTCCATATCGTGGCCTCTCTTTTCTTCTCTAGGTTTCCCATTCTCTTGCTCTAGAGGCTCTCTTTTTCCTAACCCTTCAAACCTGGGCTCCTTAGTGCCGACCACGCACAGGGCTGTGAATTTCTTAAACCTTCTGGAGGTGTCGGATCCCGTGGCAGTCTCAAGGTCGGTAGAACTTTTCCTAGGCGGTGGCTGCTTGATCTGCACCTTGTCGGGCGAAGGAACGAAGATGAATGGTACACATTCTTGGCACATCTCTTCAGCTTGCATTGCAGACGACGGCGCTGACACATTGCGCGCGACTTCCGCGTCACAGACATTGTCGTCGGACTTCCACAGAGCGTCCAATGCTATATCCCGTTCAGTCGGGTTGCCGGCTCCAACTTCAGGGTGCTTCGACCATTTAGCCTTGTCGCACTTCCACGGAGCATCCAGCTCCGTCCCGTCCAGTTGGATCGCCGCTGTAGTCCCTGACAGCCTGACACTGTCGCTGAAGTCAGCCACGCTGTCGCAGTGCAGCTCGCCAAGATCGTTGCTGTTCTCATGGAGTATTTCAGAAAGAATCCCAGGGGTTGAATTTTCGCTCTGTATATCACCTTGAGGGCATTCTCCTTCCGTCCGCTTGATTTTATACAAAACACTCGTGCCACAGCCGTTGTCGGAGGCTATCAGCTCACCCTCCTCCGCTACACAACCAGTCTGGATCATTTCCTGCTGTCGACACTCTTCGGACTTCTGGATCACGAGAGAATCTTCTAGCGTAGATTCTGACAGTTCACTTACAACGTCTCCTGTCGTGATGATCTTTATTGTGATGGTCTTGTCGGGATCTTCATCACCTGGGATCGTCTTTTGTCCCCTCAGACATTGAATACGTGGGCTATTGGTTGCTGTGATTGTTTTTGAAAAGCCTTCAGGATTTTCTGGCGGTAGTACATTGGAATGAACTTCGCAAGACATGGGTGTGGCAGAACGTTTGACATTCCGCTTATGCTCGAGTCGGCTCAATCGAGATTCCAATGGAGTAATCCCTTTAGTAGTCGATCTAACGGTTTCTCCGAGCACATCTAATTTCTGGCTTATCAGACTGAGCAATTTTGTGAATTTTTCGATTTCGGGGTCGGTTAGTTTTTCCATTTTTCTTTTTAAATTGGCGCAAAATAAAATCTTCAATTAAAATTAACTAAGCTGTACCCCACATCTGACACCAAATGTTACGACGCTTCTCAGCCGTCAATGTTTGCGTTCAAGGTTTCTAAGAGAACAATGTGGATTCTTTAGGATACAGCTTAGTGCGGTATATTTATTATACGAGCTTAAAGAGTAGATAAGTAACTATACAGTAGAAGATTGACTTGCCTTCAATGCCCGCCACTAGAGGGATCCTTCTCCGCTACCGTCTTCCCGGTCAGTCCATACGGCCACACGTTCGGAGCCCACCTGCTGCGTCTGTTGTCCCGCCGTTCTCCCTGCTGCAGGTCCCGTTGTCACCAGACAGACTTCTTCCCCCAGACTGCCATCTCTGCCAGACAGTCTTCTCGGCACACACCAATCCCCGGCAGGCCGGCCAGCTGACTCGGCTGATCCCTTCCCCACGGCGACGCCAGCTGGACTGCCGACCGTCTGCCACCCCCTCCCCTGGAATTTGTCAATCCACACTTCCCTGAAGGAGCCCCGGCATACCTTCTCTCTTGGCTTCCCCACGTCTTCTCTTCTATTTCTCTGCTGCATCGCTTCAATAGTTTCGAATATATTTGATGTTTAAGAAAATAATTATTGTTTTGACATCGGCTGGAGGAGGTGTTTCACCTAAAGGCAACGACCCGTTATACCTCACTCCACCGTATTTAGAGGACTGTATAGTTGTTTTTCTGTGAGGGAAGATCCGACCTGCTGGCGACCTAGGGATGAGGGAGGCCCTGTGCTTAGGAGGATGCGGTACTTGGCCCACGGGAGTACGTTTACCAACCAACAACTCAGAAGGATGAGGCCGACACGACTAACTGGTGACTCACAACTACTTTATTTTGCATCACAATATATACAATTAAAAATAAACACGTGACCAGACGTCCGTGGTCAAATCAAATTAAACAAAAATAATAATACATACATAGATTAAAACTCAACATTCTCCCCGAGTTGATGAGAACCATCAAAGCAATTCGTGTGGAACAGGCAGCAATGCCAGCTTAACCAGTGGTCTTTTGAGTAAGCCAGCCTTGGTGCGGATAGACACAACTCGGACCAATCCGTCCTTGCCCGGGTGGATCTCCACCACTCGCCCCATTATCCACTTGGCGGGAGGCACATGTTCTTCCCGGACAAGAACCAAGGAACCAGTAGCCACATTAGGCCTTGGCGTTCTCCATTTGTGTCGTTGTTGCATATTATGAATATAATCCGTAGACCACTGCCTCCACAGATGTTGGACCATCCTCTGGACCATTTTCCATCGAGGTAATAGCTGAACGCTCAATAAGTCCTCCTCAGGGACGCAATAAGACGAAGATGTCAGCAGAAAATGTGCTGGTGTCAATACCGCAAGATCACCGGGGTCGCCACTAATTGGTCCCAAAGGTCTTGAATTCAGACAGGCCTCTATTTGGACAATTAGGGTCAGGAACTCCTCATAGGTCAGCAAGGTTTCTCCAATGACGCGGCGAAAGTGACACCCGAAGCACTCCATGCCGGCTTCCCACAGGCCACCAAAGTGAGGAGCACCTGGAGGACTAAACCTCCACTCCGCCCCATCATTGGCCAATATCTCCGCGATCTCCGACATCTGATCCTGAGCCATATAGAATCCTATACGCAGTTGTTTGGCTGCTTTTTCTAACGCTTCGGGTTTTAAGACTTCTTTCTTCAAGATTTCTGGCCATTCCATATATGCCGATGAACTGTACTTTTCATCGTCGTTTTCAGATTCTTTGAAGTCTTCCAAGCACAGAGAATCGATGGGCCTCCAACGGGATAAGTTAGCCTTTTCACAGCTCTGCAGATAATCCTTTGTTGATGGATCCACAATTTCAACAGGTACATCTTTATCTTTGCTTGCCGATTCATTAGCTTCAGTAGAAACATTAATTATGCCACTGGTAGCTTCTTTAGGTCGATTAAGATCTGCTTCAACCACATTGAGGTGAGCCGGGTCATCATGGCAGAGTTCTTTCTTATCCAGAGCTTCTGCACTGACCATTGGTTCTTTCGAATCTTTGCCTTCCGATTTATCAAAAACCGAAATTTCGAAAATTTCGATCCTTGGAGCTCCGATAGCTTCGTTAGGCTCTTCGTCTTTAATGACAAAAGTGGTTTCTAAAATTGAAGAATCTTCTTCGTCATTCTCATCGATAGCCCCAGGAATGTCTCATGTCATTCTCAGTTAAGAGATCCTTGATAGATTCCTGGCGTGGGGGCTCTACTTTTGGTTGTAAGAGGTTGTAAAGTTCTTCGCCAATAGAATCCTCAAAAAGTGGACATATTTTGGTGTCTAAGTCGTCACAACAGACAGATTCTGTGCACCGAACTCCTGAAGTCTGATTATCTAAAAGTGATTCTGAACACCCAACAGTTGTGTTGCCGTTCAGATTGCCGTTCATCTGTAAAAGTTGGCAGGATAGGGAGATTTCGAGAGGTTGTTCGACTTTTTCTTTCTTCGCAACCTCTTTAGAAATCTTGGCGTCATCGTAGATGTCTTGCATCTCCCGTTCTCTCCCATTCTGTAGATAGTCGCAGCAAGATGCAGTGGGGACGTGTTGAGCCACATAGCGCGAAATGGACATGCTCCTGTCATCAGGCTCTTCGTCGCCTCTGCAGATCTCCACGGCCATCTTTTCCTCATAATTTGGAATTTCAATATTGGATTCCTGGACGATATCTAAAACTCTCTGCTCCAAGTCAAGGTTTTCACAGATGTCCAACTCCGATTCCCTATTCTCACACTTCGGCCAGGACCTCAGAAGTTCTTCCACGATGTCTAGGTTGACGACATTGGTTTGCAAGTCTCCTAACACGTTAGTGCCTTTTAACAAACAAGCCATTTTCCGGAGTTTTTCAACTTTCAGTTTTGTGGAGTCACTCATCCTTATATAGGGAGGAATTTTTGAAGGCACCTGGCACAAATCCTCGCGGATCTTTCGTCTCAGCCAATGTTCATCGAGGTTGCCACATCTGTCGACTTTAACATGGACTGGTGGAAACTCCTTGTAGCTATCCAGCAATTCTTCGGCAAGTTCGTCGACTGAAAGAATCCTCCTGTCATTCTCCTTCTCTTCCAAATGATCGTACTCTTTCGGCTTAATATCTGGACACCTTTTCCATCCTTTTCTATCTTTAGGCATCTTGGGCCATAGCTCTGGAGAGGGTTCCTCTTTATCCACTTCCACTTTGGAACCGTCTGGACAGGGTTTTTCTTTATCTACTTTCACTTTGGAACTGTCTGGACAGAGTTCTGCTTTTACTTTGGCACTGTCTTGACAGGTTAGCATCTCAATCTCCATCTTTGCACAGTGTGGACACATTGATCCTTTCACCTTCGAGCAGTCAAGACAAGTTGACTCTTCAGGCCTTTTCAGAACGGAACTATCTGGACAGGTTTTTCTTTCGGTCACCTTCACCATGGCACTAGCTGGGCAGAGTTTATCCACTTTATTCTCGACACGCTCAGAACCGTATCCGTCTTTAGACTCGGTCAACTTAACCCGGCCAGTGGTGTACTCTTCTTTCGACATGGAATATTCAGAGATTTTCTCACCCGTCCTAGACGCTGGAGTTCTGATACGTTTTTCATGGCGTTCCATTTTTGCCATACCTCTGGTCTTGTATAATTCTTCACATAATTCATCTGTGTCCAACTTGGCATGCCTAAGGGGGACCTCTTCCACCTCCCCGAGTTGCCGCAATACGTTGTCCAGGTTTTCTTCATAATTAACCCGAAGGTTGTACACCCTGTGTGGGCCGACTTCTCCTTCACCTGATAATTTTCCCGAGATAATCCAGCCCAATCGGGTCCTCTGCGCGCATAACCGGGTCTTCTCATCATACTAAACTTCGGGAAGTAATAAACTTCCATATACGTCTGCTCCCATAATCTCGGTGGCAGACCTTTGAAACTCTTCGACCTCTTGCTTTGTTTCCAGAGAGGCAACACAATCATCCGCACAGAAGGACTGAGCCAACATCCTTGCCATCTTTTCTAGAGAACCCTTTATCGTTTGAAGATGGCAATTACTGCACTCTGCAAAATATGTACAACTTAGGCCGAAAACAAGTCCCTTTATACCTAAAGCCATCGGTCTCCATCCTCTTCTTCCAAAGAAATCTGAGGTAGTCCCGATCATTCTCCTTAATGGCGATCATCCGGAAATATCTTCCCATGTCGGCCAAAACTCCAAATTTATTTTCCCGAAATTTGATCCTTATTTCAGGGATTCTCCTCAGCAGACTGGGTCTCCTCTTCAAATACCGTTTCAAAGCGAGTCCGCCGTGTCCTCGACAGGAAGCGTCGTCATATACTGGCCGTATAGGCGTCGTTTTGCACTCACACCTAAATACAGGGCGATCAGGAAAACAGTATCCTTTTCCTTCAGGTGAAATTTCATCAACTCCTTTGATGAACCCATCACTCAACCAATCCTTTGGATTAGTAAATTTTTCTTCCACCTTTGAATCAGTACCTTGTTCTGCATCTAGCTTCACTTCCTCAGTGTTCTTTGAATCCATTCCTTGTTCCACATCCAGCCTTTTCTCTTCATCTGCTTCAACGGAGTTTTTCTTAACTTCAGCCCTTTGACCTTCGTCAACTTCTACAACAGACCTTTTCTCGACTTGAGCCATTTCACTTTCTTCCGTTTCTGTTTCAGTGCTGGGACTTGTTTCCATTTCAGGTTCTGTGCCGAGACCTGTTTCCATTTCAGGTTCTGTGCTGAGACCTGTTTCCATTTCAGGTTCTGTACCGAGACCTGTTTCCATTTCAGGTTCTGTGCTGAGACCTGTCTCCATTTCAGGTTCTGTACTGAGACCTGTTTCCATTTCAGGTTCTGTGCTGAGACCTGTCTCCATTTCAGGTTCTGTGCCGAGACCTGTTTCCATTTCAGGTTCTGTACTGAGACCTGTCTCCATTTCAGGTTCTGTGCCGAGACCTGTTTCCATTTCAGGTTCTGTGCTGAGACCTGTCTCCATTTCAGGTTCTGTGCCGAGACCTGTTTCCATTTCAGGTTCTGTACTGAGACCTGTTTCCCTTTCAGGTTCTGTGCTGAGACCTGTCTCCATTTCAGGTTCTGTGCCGAGACCTGTTTCCATATCAGGTTCCGTGCCGAGACCTGTTTCCATTTCAGGTTCTGTGCTGAGACCTGTTTTCCTGACCTGGAGATATTTAGCCACCCTAAGTTCGGTGCGTACAAAACTCTCCTCATACTGGACCACCATGTCCTGTTCCTTTTCCAGATCTGGTAGAGATATTGCCTCATCCTCCAACAGCAGATTCATAACATGCGCATTTGCATCCCTAAGTTGGTTCTCAATTGTCTCCAACAATCTAAATTTTATCCCGATGGTCTTACGAGATGGAGATTCCCTTTCCAGTTCCGCCTCGATTTCCCTTATATTCTTTGTTGCAGATGATCGCAATAGCTCTCGGAGTTTCTGACTCTTTTCCATTTTGAATTCTAAAATTATTTCACTTGATTAAATAAATTTGCAAATTTCCTTTTTAACTTTCAACCAAATTTTAATTTCTTCGGAAGCATGCAAATTTGTTGTCTTTAGAATTCTTTTTTTCTTCCCTAATTTTCTCAACTTCCTTTGAATCCTGCTCGATTAGGACCAAATGTTTTGACATCGGCTGGAGGAGGTGTTTCACCTAAAGGCAACAACCCGTTATACCTCACTCCACCGTATTTAGAGGACTGTATAGTTGATTTTCTGTTTGAGGGAAGATCCGACCTGCTGGCGACCTAGGGATGAGGGAGGCCTTGTGCTTAGGAGGATGCGGTACTTGGCCCACGGGAGTACGTTTACCAACCAACAACTCAGAAGGATGAGGCCGACACGACTAACTGGTGACTCACAACTACTTTATTTTGCATCACAATATATACAATTAAAAATAAACACGTGACCAGACGTCCGTGGTCAAATCAAATTAAACAAAAATAATAATACATAGATTAAAACTCAACAATTATATAACTATTATAATTATTTATTAAGAGAAAAAATAATAAAACTAGAACTATATAAAAATTATAAGAAATATGTATGTTTTGCTTTCAGAAATCTACAATATTTAACCAATATTGTTTCAAAATCAAAACAACAGTTCCATCCAAATTTTAAAGTCACTCAATTTGTCACATCACATGGAAATTTCCAGTAATACTTACATAAAAGAGGTCTATCAGAAACCCCAAATTGTTCCTGCGGAGAAACTGAACAAACTGCTCTTCACCTTATCTATGACTGTCCGAACTTTACAGAAGTGAGACATCGATTGTTCCCTGATCTAAATGATTTAACTCTCTTACATCAGTCACTTTGTCTATATAAATCTTTTTAACTCTGTCAAATAATACATGTAAATTTGTAAATATTTAATTCTAAGTTCTAATTTGTTTGTTGTTTTGGTTGTTTACTCTGTAATAGGCGTAAATATTTCAATATCGCGCCTGGTTGATTAAAAAAATGTAGAAAAATCAAAAACAAGAAAAAGGGATTATTATTGGAAGCGCATTTATATATCATTAAAACTAGAAAGCATTGATTTAAAAATCTACCTTCCCATTCACAACAAAATGACAAGATCCTAGACCCTATAATTACCAATTAAAAGTCTGAACAGTTGATTTTCAACCGCTACGATCCGGGTTCGATTCCCGCATTGGACACTTTTTTTTTAAATTAAAAAATGCTCCAATGGCTCCCGATTCTTGAAAAGGTCTAACCCCACCAGCGAGTGCAAGTAACCAAACGGAGCTCTGGCACATTTGTAAGTGCAAAATCGAACTGCTTTTCACATGTGTAGACATGTGGTACACTTACATAAAAGCAGTCGCCTAATTCTACCCACCATGATTATTATGGCCTGTACCACGTGTAATAGGGATAAGCAAAAAAAATTCTCTTCATACTGAATTATGCCATATAAAGTGTTATACTATTAGAATTTCTCTCATGGTTAATAATTTAAAAATTAATAGAATATATACTTTAATCAAATGGCAATAATGCGCCATATACACTCATGGACAAAACTTAAGGAGGTTGTACCTTTAAGCATGTATATCGGGATACAGACAATCAGACAATAATTCTGAAAGATATTTGATACAACTTTATTGAAGATACACGAGATAACCAAGTGTGGACAACACTATCTTTGTCTCCCTAGATAAGAAAAAAGCAGACGGTGAGGCGCTATCAGAGAATTTCCTATTCCTTAAGGTTTGCCTATGAGTGTACGTATAAGAAATAAAACTGCCAAGTACCCACACATATACACGAATGTTAATTGCATACTTAAAAAACATCTATCCTTACTATAATAAAAATAATGATGCCCTTCCCCACTATTTTTTATCGCAGTAAACACAGTAGAATATTTTTCTAAGTGTAAACATTTGGGCTTGATAGAATATACTTGATTTGCAAAATCTCAAAATGTTCTTCAAGTATTTGTATATATATTTACAAATTCAAAATAGCCTTTCGATTCTAAACTTGTAAAATAACTTTATTAGATGTTATTTCTTACTTTGAATTATCTATTGATATGAAAAAAAAAACTCTTTTTATAATGTCTTATAAATTTCCATCTTGTGTTAGGGTTATATATCCCTCTAGCCAATAGAAGAGCGTCCTGTTTTTGAAAGCTTGCATCTTTTTCACCAATAAAAGGATTCGATTCATTTAGAAACCTACAGTATTTATTTTAACAGTAATTGTTTTTCTTTGCTTATTACTCACAGTAATTATATATATATACTAGCCGAATGACCCGGGCAACGCCCGGGTTTTACCCGATTAAATGCTTTTATTCAAATACTATCCGTTACAATTATAAATTGGCGCCGTGGATGTCATTCTTGTATAATATATAAATAAGTTTTAAAAATTGTAAAAAAAAAAAAAAAAAAATGCATCGGCCGGGAATCGAACTCGGGCCGCCCGCGTGGCAGGCGAGCATTCTACCACTGAACCACCGATGGTTATGAAAAATGGCCTTATTTGGGTATTTATTCCATTCACAAAGCAAACGGTGACAGAATTGATTAAGAATTGTTGCTTGATTATGACGCTGATAACTGTATATATTAATATGTAATAGACGCTAAAGATAAGCGCCTTCTATTGACCGTCTCCGCAAATTATCTGATTCAGATTAGTGACAAAACCACAACATCAGCTTTGTCAAACTGAGAAGCGTCTACCTAGAGACCATGGTTTCGAGTTAAAGGCCCTCTTCAGTCTAGGGCAAACTTTATTTCATTAGATCCACACGGAAACAAATCAAATTTTCACAAATTTCCGAAGAGGTGTTTAGATGGTAGAGTGCCTAGGCCAATTTCGGAGACATTCAATAGATGTCGCTTAATTTTAACGTCTATTTTTCCGGGAGAGGCGACATTTATATTTATAAATCAATTTACTACCAGCAATATTTTCATCTCTATATATATGTGTGTTTGAAATCTTGTTCCCCGAAGAAGTTTGGCGAGTTGACATACAAAATATTGGAACATAAAACTTTATGATTCAAAATAAGCCCTTTTAAATAATATATATATGTGTGTAACCTCTCTTAATTCCATCATTGATTTTAATTTTATTTGAAATTTACTTTATAGGAATAACATGAATGCCATCTGAAAACAGTAAAAAAAGAAATTCCTTATTTACATATAAAGAGATAAATGATGCCAGAGAATGCTCTGACAAATTCCACGAGAGCGACTAATGAAGTGACAAAATCAAAAAAGTTTTAAACAAGAGGTTAAAAAGATCACATGCCCTTCCAACCATGTGCTACCGCTGCAGAATTTCTTTTGAGAAATTTCATTCTTCCTGCACATCCTGGAAACCTCAATTGTATTCTGGATTGTCTATTCCTTCCATTTTATTTCAAATTTATAATAAATAGTTAATCGAAATATTGGGGAAAAATTTGTTCATATAGTGATGCATTAGCGCGCCATCTGTAATGAAAAATCGAAACTATTATAGATGTGTATGATTCTTTTAAAAATAAAACAATTTCTACTACCCTTATACTTTTTCATTGCAAGAAGGGCAGTAAAATTGTTTTATTTTTTAAAGAATAATACACATGTATAATAGTTTCGATTTTTCATATTGTAGCGTATAAATCAATTCTTTGTATATCTGAAGGTGTAAAAGTATTTATTGATGACGTCACGGCGACTAGCCGACAATTATTAACAAATTAAGAAAACCATCGTTTCAGTTTTAATTGTGTTTTTAGTCGGTTATTGAGTTGTATATAATGAATTGTATATAGGTTGCTAAAATAATCCATTCTAGATTTTCTCTTCTGTTTTGGAGTACTATCGTTTAAGTTTCAATTATGTTTTTAGTCCGGTTTTTAAATTATATAAAATGAGTTGTATATAATCTACTAAAATGTATTTAGGAGCAAGTATCCCGAGCTGGGATATCGCGTCCGATATGTCAAATAAATAAATAAAATAAACTACAGTTAGAGAATATTGAGCAAGCACAAGCTAGGTAACTAAATGATGATTTTACAAATATTAATTAATAAAAATCTGTTTCACATATTTCTTGAATAATATTAAATTAAATTAAATAATAAAATATTTCTTCGCCACAATATAATCCAAAATAAACTCTATCTTTAAAGTACACATATACATATATTACCGATTGTTGTATATTCAGAAAATATAATTATAATATTAGTAAGTTAATTATAGGGCAATAACGCATCATATATATACAGAATAGTTCAATACAGTATTTTAGCTCTAAAAAGCGGTCTGGTAGATTAATTTGGTGAAACCACTAGGAAGGTTCACCACTGATGAGCCAAGCCATCCCAATATATTTTTAATCGCAGTAAGGATAGTAGAAATCTATTTTATATGTAAAATACTTACATGCTTAAATGTTTTCTTTTCTAAAATCAGTGAGATTAATATTTTATTTAATATAAATATTTGTTAATCCCAAATATTTCAAGGGAAAACTCATCTCTCTTTATCGAGGTTGTTTGTGATTTAAACTAACTCATAGATGAGCTACTCTCTGGATGAATAAGACCAATGAACATTCTGGACAAGTGTATGACGCCCTTAAAGCCGATAAATAAGTACTGTTAACTCTTTTGATGTCAAAATATTAAAAATATTTATTTTTATTATAAAGGTTTCCACTTCAAAAATAAATAAAATTTCTATTACTTTTTCTTCTTTTTTATTCACATATTTTAAAATATCATAAATATATATATATATATGTTGTAATATTCCAATGTATACCTATATCCCCATGTGTTATATAGTGTAATTACCAAGATAACAGATTTAATGACACTCATCGAAAATTTATCGAGGAGCTTCTGGATACCTACAATCAACAACCTATTATACTATGTGGTGACTTCAATTCTAGACACCCAGTCTGGTTTGATCCGACGACAAACTCCGATGGTTTCAAATTCCACTCCATCATAGACGAACATAGCCTATTTATTCATAATCTTAAGATACCCACCTGCCGAAATTCAAGCATTATAGATCTTACGATTTCAACCAAAAAATCAATAAGTTTTGTACAAAACTGGAAGACGACTATATTGACGCACATTTCAGATCACGTTGCAATAACCTTTGACATTTATCATAATTTTAACAGGCAAAGGACAGTTCAAAACTCAACATGGAAATTTATAGAAAAAGATGCTGATTGGAAAACATTTACCGAAAATATTTCAATACAAGATGTAGATAATATTATCACCAAGATAAACCACGCGTCAAACATCAAAGATATTGACAACATTGTAAAGACTCTCACACAAATAATTAAAGAGGCAGCTTATCTGTCACTAAATGTCAAGACAAGAAGCGGAAATCATAAAACAAATACATACCGGTGGGATGGGAAGCTGGAGAATATGAAAAACGATTTCTACTATATTAGAAATTTGTATTATCGGCATGGAGTGGTCTATGAAAAGACCTATAAATCAATGAGAAATAAATATTTAAATAAAATTAAAAAGGCAAAAAGAGCGAGTTGGAGAAATTTATAGAAGAAAGTCATTCAACTAACGCATTTGGTAATGCTTATAGGATTTACAAGTCATTGAGATCGAAAAATAGAAATTTAGGATTACCTCTAATAGATAATTTACCAGATCATTTAAAGATCGACAAAATAAAAAAGTTTAATGAACGATCTATTTCAGGATGATATTGGAGGTTTAGATAAAGATGATCATATTTTGATTAGAAATTATACGCCCAAATATAAAAATAAAAATAGTGTTTATATTGAATCCAAGGAAATAGAGGAAACAATTTTAAAAACTAATATTAAAAAATCACCGGGCCCAGATTACATTAGTAACAATATGATCAGACAAGCTAAAATAAAAATAATCCCAATTCTGCATCAATTATTCAATAAATGTATAGAAATGGGATACTATCCGGATGAATGGAAAAAATCATTCTTAAAAATAATTCCAAAACCAGGCAAAACGAATTATGAAGCAAATAAAAGTTATATACCTATATCATTGACATCTAATCTCTCTAAAACATTTGAGAATATAATAAAAAATAAATTAAGTAACTATTATTTAGAAAATAATCTAATGAGCTCAAGGCAGCATGGCTTTATGAAATCTAGATCAACTATTACCGGAATGGAAAAAATTATAGAAACTATATTGAAACATAAACAAAAAGAATTGACTTCCTTGATAGCTATAGATATAGCTGGTGCATTCGACATTTCATGGTGGCCTGCGATTATAAAACGAATGGATAATGATAATGTTTCCTCAGATTTAATACGGATCAAAAAATCTTATTTGAATAATGAAAGGGAGGTGAAATTCACATACAAATCAGAAACCTTTTATAAGAAACTAACTAAAGGATGTCCACAGGGTGGACCTTTATCACCACTTCTATGGAATATTTTGCTAAATGATTTGTTGATAAATTTTGAATCAATGAATGCAGATATTATATGTTATGCAGACGACGTTACAATAATTTGCTGGAATAAGACTATTGAAGGACTAAAAACCGCAAGTTAATACATCTTAAATTATGTGATCCAATGGTGTAGTAGAAATAAATTAACGATCAGTACAGAGAAAACTAATTTGCTATACCTGCATAACAGAGAAAAATACCTATTAAGGTTAGTAACAATATAATTAGGCCGGTCAAGCAAGTAAAAATTCTGGGAATGAAATTTTCAAATCACAAATGGAAAATAAAGTTAACTTTACTCCGCATGTAAATGATATTCTGTTTAAGGCAGGGCGTATGAAAAAATTATTATGTTCACTAAGCGGCAATATGTGGGGTTTAGATACTTAAAAGAGGTTAACTTTATATAAAACAATATTAAGGCCTGTACTTACATACGGATCAGAAATTTGGTTTAAATATTTAAACAATCGTTGTAAACAAAAACTGAATTCCATGCAGTACCAGATCATTTTATGGGCGGTTAGAGCATATAAAACCACTTCATCGAACTGTGTGCATAGTTTGGCAAAAATTCCACTCCTAACAGACTATATAGAATCTAGAATAATCAAATATGATCTAGCTCATCTGTCCACTGAAGATCTAATTACTTACGAACCCCATGCTCCAAATATAGTCAAATCATTCTTACACGCAAAAATGAAATAAATTTTTGATAATACTAATGAAATTTTCAGAAGCTTTTTCGTGTCTGGAATCCCAAGATTTTTCCGTCCAAATTTTTATAATATCCAATTCATTACAGATCATGGTAATTTTGGGAAATTTTTGTCAACTATCGGCGCGGTGAAGGAACCAGGATGCTTCTGCGGAGGTGAAATTCAGGACTCGAAACATCTACTTATGAATTGCCCAATTTTCCGGGTTTATAGGGAAAACAAATTTGGTCGTATTGGACAGCTTGATGAATTTGTAGACGATAAAGAGAGGTGTAAAAGTTTTGATCAATTTTGCAAATTTATTTACAACTTTCTTTTGAAATGGAAAAGGGAGAGGGAAACTTAGAAGGAAAAGAATTGCGACGCTTGCTTTGTGTGTTTTGCTTTGTTGTTTGTTTTTCTCTTCGGACAATTTTCTTTGGTTAATTATGTAAAATAATGAATTGAACAGGATTGTATATAGCCGATTTGTTGTGATGTAGAGAGAGGTATCGACGCAAATATCTCTGAGTTTGGGATATCGCGTTTCATGATGTTAATAAAATAAAATTTAAAAAATATAACAGAAATAAAATTTCGAGTGAGTGACAGTCGGCGCCAGTGGAGGAAAAATGTCCGAAAAACAAGTCGGGTTCCCAGGTGTGCCCCTTTCTTACTCAAACAGATTAATCCGCTTTGAGACACGAGGATTGACAGACCCCTCTAGACAGATCTCCCCTGACCGGTGTCGGTTTCACTTACTCTCTCGCCATTTCTGTGGTGACAACAACATGCCTCGTCCTTTTGTGTAATCCCAATTACACCTGAACCCACTTTAAACATGGTGGCCATCACGACTGCAACCAACATGCCACACTACATTCATTCTACAGCAACAACAACTACATTACTACATATATATTGTGACGGTGTTTTGACCCACCCCCAATTTTGAACGGCCTTTCAACCACCACCACCTCTGCCGGCGGTGACGCCAAGTCGGCGCGCATGCGCGGCGGCGGTGACGTGGTAAGCACGGGCGAGGGTACGTTCGTAATTGACGGCCACCACGAGCAGACATTCTTTCTCATCCATCCATTTGAATCAAACATTTTTCAACTCCATTTTACTATATATTTAATTTGTAACATTTTATTTATATTTTATCCTTAATAAATTAAAATACCACGAATGAATAATTGAATCATTTCTTTAAAACCAGACGAACCACCTCAGTTTTGGCGCAGCCGGCAAGGATATTCAATTATTCAAGCATCAAAAAGATTTTATTCATTTTAATATTATATTTATTTCAGTCAATTGTGAACATAATTTGGATTTTAATAATTTTTAAGCAAAAAATTGAATACTGAAAAAAAAATTTTTTTTAGAATAATATCTAATATCATTATGTCCAAAGAAAATATTTTAAAATTGCAAAAATACAGCGGGGATCAGAAGGATATTCGTGCCCAGAGCTGGGTAAAACCTTTTGAATTACATGTTACAGATTAAGATAAAGGAAAGTTGTTATTTTACTATCTAGAAGGAAGAGCCTTAGAATGGTATGCTGATGAAATTGCAGGAACAAATATTAAGCAATGGGAAACCATCAAACAAAAATTTATTACAAGATTTGGATCATCAACAGCAACACCATTAATTGATGCACAACGAAGGTATCTACGCCGCGATGAATCCGTCAATGACTACTTTCAGTCCAAAATCCGGCTTCTAAAACAAACTTCCTTATCCAAAGTTGAACAGATCCAGATGTTGACGGAAGGATTACCAGCACAATGGAAGTTAAGCTTAGCCCCAATACATTTCGAAGATATAGAGACTTGGGTAAGTGCAACCTTAAAATTAGAGGCTGCTGTTAGCTCCATACAGAAGAACTCCAAACCAGCCTTTAGCTAAAATAAATTTAAAGATCCTACCTCTTACGTCGCTTCACCTCCGAAGCCACCATACTCATGCAGATTTTGCAAAATGCGAAATTTAAATAATTTTCATTGGCATAATGAATGCCCATATAGACCCAAAACATTCTCTAAAGGAATCAGACAGCAAACACATGTTGACGCACTTTCCAGGAATCCAGTGTGCACATTCATAACCGAAGATAAGATGAAGATTGCTCAACAACAGGCAGACTTGCGATTTGTAAAGAACCCTCAAATTAAAAGTGGCATTGTCACTATACGAATTCGAGGCCATTCCAAAGCAGTTGTACCTGATTCCCTATGGGCAAAATGCTTCACCACTTTCATGATGGCTTTGGACATCCTGGAAAAAACAAAACATTGAAACTGATTTCCACATATTACTGGTGGTCACAAATGCTCAGGACCATAAAAGAGTATGTTTCCTCATGTAAAGTTTGTCAGCTCAGCAAACAGTCAAACCAACCGACAATCGGCCATTACCAAATACCGGACAGCGACCTCCAACCATTTGACCTCATTGGACTCGATACAATTGTTTTAGGAAATGAAGCCAAGAACACCAGACATAAGTATCTCCAGGTCATCATAGATCACCATAGTCGTTACATTTGGGCATCTCCCACAGCATCCAACAATTCAGCTGCCATCCTAAACATCCTTAGACAGCTGTTATCTTCTGGAGTACCAATTAAACGTATTCTGACGGACAATGGTTCGAATTTCACAAGTAGAAGCTTCAAAAATTTTCTGTCGGAAAATAAAATTGCCCATTCCCTTGCTACTCCATACCATCCTCAGACATGTGGAATGGTAGAAAAGGCTAACCATACCCTTCTCACAAGATTGAGAGCTGCAATTTTGGAGAAACCGAAACAAAAATGGTCGACACTCGTACCATTTATTGTCAAGACCTACAACCAGACACCACATGAAGTAACAAAATTCAGCCCAAAGTTTCTTTTGTATGGAATTGATGAATCACCATCTTTTTCTGACCATCCCATCACTTTAGAAGAAGCAAGAGGTCTGGCTCGCGAGAATACCAGAAAAGCTCAAATAAAGAGAAAGAATATTCATGATGATAAACATCCAGATGTGGAATTCTCTGAGGGAGATCAAGTTTTGAGGACTGTTGCAAAGCACCATCCATACATGTCTAAACTCAGCCCAAGACAACAAGGTCCTTTCTTCGTTAAGAAGAAGATCAGCAGTCTAGTCTATGACATCCAAGACACCGGAGGACCAGTGTACCGGGCTCATGCTTCTCAACTTCGATCTTTCAAGGACAGGGAGTCCTTGGGAGCCGGGGGGTGTGACGGTGTTTTGACCCACCGCCAATTTTGAACGGCCTTTCAACCACCACCACCTCTGCCGGCGGTGACGCCAAGTCGGCGCGCATGTGCGGCGGCGGTGACGTGGTAAGCACGGGCGAGGGTACGTTCGTAATTGACGGCCACCACGAGCAGACATTCTTTCTCATCCATCCATTTGAATCAAACATTTTTCAACTCCATTTTACTATATATTTAATTTGTAACATTTTATTTATATTTTATCCTTAATAAATTAAAATACCACGAATGAATAATTGAATCATTTCTTTAAAACCAGACGAACCACCTCAATATATATTTGGAAATTTTGCTGGGAGTAAATTGATCTACAAAAAGCATAGGCTGCCTCTCCTGTCAAAATAAACGTCAAAACTAGACACCATCTTTTGACAGTCGTCGCAAACACCTCGGGTCGGTAACAAAGCCACAACACCAGCTTTATGTGAGGAATAGTCACCTAGAAATTATTTGAAAAAGAAAGAATAAATAATATTAAGGTAAAGGGTTTCTTTTAATTTTGATTTCGCAAGCTTTAGAGCAAAATTTCTGCTCTTCAACGAGAAAATACTTCCACGAACAATATAAAGATGATCTTTATACAAAAATATTTTTAAGAATGTGTTATTGGCATGTGGTCAGATCATCTATATATTGTATATAGAAGTATTTGTACGCTGAAGAGCAGAAGATTTGCTTGAAAGCTTGCAAAATGAAAATTAAAATAAATTCTTTACCTTAATTTTATTTATTCTTCCCTATTCAAGCACCATATTTCATATATATTTATTCCTACCCCTTAGTACCTATATCTTCAATGAACATTTGAAAATATTGCCACGTGGAAAATTATGGTAGACAAAAACTTCAGGAGAAGACAACAATTTATTTCAGGCAAGGACAAACTATGAATGGTAAACAAAAGATAAGCCACAAGGGAAATTTACAGACTAGTAAAATATAAACATAAAAAAGTATACTATGTTAATACTAGTGTAAAATAATAAATGTTTGTGGGGTAAAATAATAAATACTTCGCTCCAATATATTTTAACATCTCCATTCCAGATCAGATATAGCGTGTCTTTTTTGAAACTGGTAATAAAATGAATCTCCATTCAGTAATTGATTCTTACATTTACTTAGTAAAATATTTCAAATTTCAAATCTATTTCAACATATCTGATACATTGAATTTTATTTTGCCAAATAAAATATTTATAAATAATTAACTAAAAACTTAATGTGTGTCTTTCCACATTAGAATTATCAGTTTGAAAGTGAATTTTAAAAATATTTAAATAGATATGCAAATATACACAAATGAAAAATTCCTACATATCAAAATAATAAACCAATAACACAATCACAAGTATATTTCTTCATTTGAAGTTCTTACTTGATAAAACTGAAGCTAAAATATCGATAGAAATCCGTTATAGAAGAGAAGGGGTAGATGGAGTAATGTCTGGAGAATAGGCTGGTCAGTTCTGACAGGGATTGTTTGTTTTTTAATGGCGTAGGCCTAATGGATGATATCCCCAAGAGACATCCCTGACTCTATTATCATGGAACTATATCATGGAGAGACATCCCCGTATGATTTCATTACTGCATCCCCATTGGTTGGTGAGGTACATTAATGATGAGCTAGGCACCTACTTCACCTTTTCATTACCCTTTTTAAAGAATATTTATAAAGTTATAAATAAAGTCAATAAAAAATAGAAGATATCCAGATAAAAAATATAATGTAGAATTGACAAAGCAAGTTACACAAGGGAAATTATTGTTATCTTGTGCAGAGTTCTGAAGCTCCATTCTTGTGTTAGAATTAAATGTAGGAATTATATAAAGATATGGTAAATAATCTGTTTTTCCCCTGTTAATATGACTATGAAAGTAGATATTGTAAGATAGAGTAGATAAAAGTTTTTATTTTCTCTATGTTTCGAAAAAAATATTTCGTTCTCTTCAGGAAAAATTATAAATTTGAAGCATTTGGCAAATAATTATAAGGCAAATACATTAATAACGCCTTGCCAAAATGCTTTGATTTTTATTTTTTCTAACGAGGACAAAATTTTGTCGAGACGTCAAGAAAATGAAACCCTTTTCTAGCCGAAGGTGTCTTTTATTTTGAAGATCAACGAATACCAGCCAGGCAGACACACAACCTCTCTCTTCAAGATAAAATAAATAATTAAACAAAACGGCTTTCGAGGATACGTTTTTTATATTTTATATTATCTCAAACTTCCGGAAATTATAAACCCTGATACTCCTGTAGATGGGATAATCATACCCGAAAGCTTGAGATAATATAAAATTTAAAAAAACTCATTCTAGGAAGAATTTTGGTTTATTATTTATATGTAATACAGAGAACTTTACAGAATATTTTTTATTTTATCTCCACATATCCAATTTTTTAAACAACACTCTTTCATCACTATTTATAAGATTATCCTAAAAGTTCATGTTTATCTTAAAACGTTGTTTTTCTTATTATTTGACGGATAATATTATTAATGTGAAAAATAGACACACACACAAGGTTGTCCCTGAAGTTCGTAAATACTTGCCAAAAATGAGATACCAATATTATTTTCCATAATATTATTCGTCGTTATGTATAATGTTGTATATTATGTATTATGTGTAACTCCGCCTTTGCCGGTCCCAAGCCCGGATGAAAAAGGAGGAGGGGGAGCAGTAACAAGCTCACTAAAAAACCTGGGCTCAGCTGGCCCGGCTGATAGTACCCTGTAAGGGCTCCTAATCCAGGGATACAGGATGAGCAGCGTTTGTACTACATGTTAAGAGCGGTTGCACATGGCGTCTGTTCCTCATGTCAGAGGCGGCCATTTCTTCTGGAGCTAAGTTGGCCTGCCACTGAGTAGTGCTCCCAGTCTTAATGACAAAGGCAGACGCATTTTACTTCATCCAGACATGATCTCAAGCTTTACAAGCTTGATACCCTAATATGATTGAGTGGAGATAAGAAAGAAGAAGATGTATAATGTCTTTGTATCATGTATAAAATGATTGTATTATGTATTGGTTCTGGAGGCTGTTGTTGGGTTCTACGCTGTCTGGGGTATAGGAGTTCCATCTATGCTTTCTTTCTGTGGTGAATAGTGTCTCTTTTACACAGAAATATGAATGCCGGCAAAGCAACCTCTATCTACATACAGCTTTATTAAGACCACCGGTCTTATACAGATTCACTACAGGAAGGAAGCATAGATGGAGCTCCTATATTCCAGGCAGTACAGAACCCAACAACAACCTCCAGGTCCCCAACATATGATATAATTACTTTATACTTAATACAAAGACATTATAGTTCACGAATTTATAAAATTTAATTTGAAGTCTCAAGATATCATTCAACCAGCACGTATCATCCACCACGCACGTATATTTTCAAAATTTTGTTTTACAAACAGAAATATTGTAATATATTTTCCTCTTCCAGACAGCCACTCTCCTAGGTATCACCAACATATGTCCAGCATCCCTAGAAAATCTCCCAAGAAAGAAATCTGCTTGGCGACACCTCATTAATTGAACTTCAACTGGCATTGTATATAAATCCAAGAAGACTTAGGTCAGAAGGACATCCCGGGTAGTTGGCGACTTCTGTACGCTCCAGGAGAACCTGGGTTACTTAAATAAATAATAATAATAATATTTTCCTCTCAATATATAATAAGTATTTAACATATGTATATAATAATATGTTTATAAAATAGTATATATTATTAAGTTGATAAAGTAATAATCCTGTTGAAGGACTGACAAGTCCGAAAGCTTGAAAATAAAAAGTTACATAAGAAACTTAACCCTGGAAACTTCATTTATTTTATAACAAAGACATTATAGGAAAAAGTAAAAATAAATATCAGGTAAAAAGTTTCTTTTAATTTAAATTTGCAAACTTTCAAGCAAATATTCTGCTCTTCAACGGGCTGATATTCTATGTACAATATCTAAATAATATTTATATATTAGACATTATACATAACGGCGAATAATATTGGTATTTCAATTTTTTTGCAAGTGTTTACGAACTTTAAGGACAACTTTGTATATTTTCCTAACCTCATTTTCTCCTAACTAACATGTAACACTAGGTGAAAACACAACCTCCTTCTCAGTTTACCTCACTAACTATCCATTTTTATTGTTCCCTGTGCTTTAGCAAATTAATACCATGTAACTTGAGCGACCAGACAAAAATAGTTTGCAATTAAATTGGAGGAAGATCGCTAAGTTTCATTAATTATTACAACAACAAAAAATTGCCACGAACATTTTAAATCATGTTTTTAAAAAGTTTATCTTACCCTTAATATATAAGATCAGGTATCACTTACTTCTTGCCCACAATTTTCTAATTATTTTAATTAGCTACAAGAAATATCGGAACATTTTTCTCTGAAAATTTTCTCCTTCTGACAAAAACTTAATTGTCAACCTCGCCGCCATTATGGAGTTACATTATTAAGGGACAAATTATGGTGAAGTAACGGCAATTTTCTCTCTAGAAAATACTACATAGAAATTTTCTCTCGAATTTTATATTCTAAGATATTGTTGCATCATGGCTAATGAACCTATTTTATTTTAATTTGTAATATTATTTTTCATATATATTGAATTCAAATTTATATTTTATATTTATTTATTTTTTATTAAACAGAATATATGTATTATAGAATCACCATTTGTATTTTGGTACACTATGTGACTTCACTGCTATCTTTGATGTGAGAAATAAATGAATAATTATGGAGGCTACTTAAATAAAGTTATCTCATTATTCCCTTATATAAATTTGTAGGATGGTTGAAACACGCTCTGGTAAGATACAAGACCCGGCACAGGAGAGAATCAAGGTTGAAGAGTCTGACAAGCCGCAACCAGGTGCAACAATATACAATGAAATTTTATCTATATTCGTATTAATTACTACAAAAATATAGGAATATACAAATCTGTAATACCTCTCTATCCATTATATAACCCATGACAGTATGTATAATCTATGTATACGTATATTTTTCCTGTACAAAAAAATGTGTTCGATATAAGATAGTAAATGAAATTTTATCTATATTCGTATTAATTACTACAAAAATATAGGAATATACAAATCTTTAATACCTCTCTATCCATTATAAAACCCATGACAGTATGTATAATCTATGTATACGTATATTTTTCCTGTACAAAAAATAATTTGTTCGATATAAGATAGTAAATGAAATTTTATCTATATTCGCATTGATATAAATATATAGAAATATACAAATTCCTTACATTGTTATTCTCTCTCTCTCATAAAAAAAACCTCTGTCAATAAATATTTTATATATATTATTCTATACAAAAAAGACACCTCTCCTGTTAAAATCATATTTTAAAACGATATATTATTCACGGTATCATATAGGGAAAATATAGTACTTCTAGTAGACGTGGTACAGACAATGATAATAATGGTATGTAATATTTAGCGACTACTTCACTGAAAGTGTACATGTTTACACATATGGAAATAAATTCTTTTTTTTGTTGCATCTTAAAGTTTGCCAGAGTCCTGTTTAGTTACTTGCATTCACTGGTGAAGTTGGACTTTTGCGAGAATCGATATGGGGGGGGGGGGGGGGGGGGGGGGGGGGGCAAAAAAACAGATTATTCTATTTAGAAAAAAAAAGAGTCAAATGCGGGATTCGACCTTGGGTCGTGACTATCGAAAATCAACAGTTTGTTCCACTTCTTCGCCGATACTATCTACAAGAAAATTAAGGAAGATAATTTAAAGATGATAAATGGTTATTCACTAAGATCAAATCAATCTTACAAATTCACCAAAATATTATAAAATAGGTTATGAAGTATATAAATGAAACAATCGCTCAGTGAACTTAATAATCTGCAATAAGATAAATATGCTATGCAAATCAGTAATATTTTTCAGTGATAGATAGAGTTAAATTGAGGATGATATTTTTAATAAATTCTACTGTAGCAATAACCAATATTACAACAACCTCTATATTACGATGTACTAGCGCTCCATCTGTTATTCTTTATTTCGACTTAGAGCGCTATGTCGCCCTAGGAATAATTGTACTTTAAAGATAAACAAAAAATTGAAAGAAAAGTAAGAAAGATATTTTAAATATATATACAGAATTAGTATTCAAGTTAGTTAGATGAAAAGATTAAAATATATATATTTATTAACACAATTAATATATGTACAAAGGGTTTTAAATATTTTCTATTTGTTATGGATATTAGAAACCATTTTAGACGCTTAAAATTATTTTTGAAAGGGCATTGTAATTACAGTAAGGAAAGTAGAAATTGTTTAATTTCAAAAAGAATCAAACGCATCTAAAATAGTTTCTAATTTTCACAACAACCTTTATTCACATTCCAAAAAAAAAAGGTTAGGTTTCCAACTTAAGCTCTGCGTTATTTTCTCTATAGTAAGGCAAATAGGCTTAACAAACATGTGGGTTTATAAAAATATCTTCGGAAAATTATAATCCCTCCATTAGCCTCATATAACTTGAGAGGGAAAAAGTTGTTCATTGAAAAGTTTCTTTATAACAATTTTATGATTAAATCCAGTTTACAGGATTTGGAGACCTTCTACAGGAGTAATGCTAACACTGTCTCGCAGATCTATCTATCTATATAAACGAAAGACATACATCTATAGATACTTCCTCGGCGTGGAACTAAGGAGTGTACAAGAAAACCCCCTTCTTGTCTGGAGGAGGACTCTCTCAAGGTGGGGAAGCCTTCCTTGCTGAAGATATTTGTATATATATTCCCCTACACTTTATATGCACTTTTACTCTTTTATTTTTCACCTTTGTAAAATTTGATTAAAAGAATCAATAAAATTGTTTAAATTGTCAAATTGTCAATATATACGAAATACACACTTTGCATACGTGTACCAGTAACACTTTGTAATATAATCAGTTTTTCTAGTATTTACACTCTTAGATAGAATTATAGTAAAGCCTTTAGAAGGACGTCTGAAAGCTTGCGAATAAAATTCGTATAAGACACTTCTTTTCAATCGTCGTTATATTTTGCTAGAATTATAATAAGTTTAATATTTTAATGACACCATTCGTCTGTTTTTTTAAAGGAGATAAGAGACAATTTTTTTCACACTTGTGTCTTAAATAAAGTTCACTGTGTATCAAATATATTTTAGCGTCATTATCTGAATCCTGATATACATGCTAATAAAAGTATATCTTCCTTAAGTTTTGTCTATGAGAGCGTAAATTTATTTCTTTATATATTAATATTTTCTCTCTCTGTCTAACCTTAATTATGAAAATGTTGTATATAGTGATTAGCCCGAAACCATGGTCTCTAGGTGGACACTTCTCAGATTGCCAAAGCTGGTGTTGTGGCTTTGTTACCGACCTGAGGCCGTTAGTTGCGGCGACGGTCAACAGATGGCGTCAGGCTTTGACGTTTATTTTGACGGGAGAGGCGCCCTATTCTTCTTCTATATATATATATATGATTGAACTGTTCCCCCCCCGCGGAGGTTTTATCTTCTTATTTATACTGTTTTTTATTATTAGATATCAAATATTCTAATGTTAACCTTTTTGATATGGTTACTATAATGGTAAGTATGGCTATTCATATTAAAATTATGGCCAGTATTTGATACACAAATAGAGGGTAAAGTTTAATAAGAAACATTATTGTGTAATGATATTAACATTTTATTATTTAAATTAACGAAAATTCGAAACTATTATAGACGCATATGATTCTTTTAAAAATTAAGCAATTTCTAACAATTCAGATATTCAGATAGACAATAGGTACTTTCTCGGTGTGGAACTAAGGAGTGTACAAGAATACCTTGTCTGGAGGAGGACTCTCTCAAGGTGGGGAAGCCTTCCTTGCTGAAGACATTTGTACACAACTATATATATATTTTCTACACTTTATATGCCCTTTTACTCTTTTATTTTTCCACCTTTGTAAAATTTGATTAAAATAATCAATAAAATTGTTTAAATTGTCTAACAATTCATAACAGATGGCGCACTAATGCATCAAAATATAAATTAGGATTTTGTCTTGTATATAACATATATATAGGGAGGAAGGCTACAATGACATCACTATAGTTCTGATATCTTGAAATTTGGAAGAAGATTAAGTGAAGATGAGTGGCGCCCACAATCAGTCATCCGACAGTTTCCCCTGGGTAAATATTTGGTCAGACGATCAGGGAGATGAGGGAAATCCTCCCCCCAGGATACACCCCCCCCCCCTCTTCCCTCCAACGGTCACATCGGAGACAAATCCAATACTTCCTTCACTCCTCGACACTGAATGTCTTAGTACAAGTTGTAATATACTATTCTGCTGAATATAGTAAATATTGTTGCGCTGGTGACCTGATGTATTGAGAGGAAACATCCGAGAAGTCTTTTTAAGGTTTATTCGCAAACTAAAGGTTTGGAAAGAAAGAACTTTCTAACTAAAATTTATTGCCTTAAATAATCTAAAAAAAAGTATGCAAATTCAACGATACAAAGTATGCAAATAGGTATACAAACACAAAATTCGTTAAAAATAATTATACAAACAAAATTATGTAAAAAAAAATTATACATGAAAGTTATTAAAAATAAATAAGATGTAAAAAGTTACAATTAAAACCATAAGAAAAGATGTAGACAGTAAGTTATGATATGTAAATAAAAGACTTCAGCAGCGCACCCACAATATGCAACTAAGTAAACACACGGTCAATTAAATTAGGTTGGAATTTAATAAATCTTTATAATGGTAGATGAAAACAGTAAGACGCGATCTTTTGTTTCACACATAAATCAAATTTCTACTGTCCTTACTGCAATGAAAAAATAAATTGTATTTCACCGCAGTAAAGACAGTAGAAATTTGATTTATGTATGAAAGGAACATTCGCGTCTTACTGTTTTCATCTGCTATATATAGATGGCGCGTTATTGCTTTATATAACTTTATAATGTTATTGATTATTTTTTCAAAGTGATCTAAGTATAGAAATAATCGAATATACAGACTATACGAATGCCTGTTAAACGAACGGATCTAAAACGAGATCTTCCTAAGAGTCTTATATTAGACCACCAAAATACCACTTCCTCATTAACTACCACTACCCAATAAAGACCACTTCCTCAATAAAGACCAATACTCAATAAAGACCACCTTCTCATTGAAGACCGATACCCAATAAAGACCAATTCCCATTGAAGACCAATTTATCATTAAAGACAAATGCTCAACAAAGAAAACCTACTTTTAAAGACCACCTTCCCAATAAAGACTAATGGCCAATAAAACCAATACCAAATAAAGACCATTTCCTCATTAAAGACCGATACTCTATAGAGACCAATTCTCATTGAAGACCAATTCCTCATTAAAGACAAATGCCAAACGAAGAACACTTCCTCAATAAAAAACCAATGCCCATTAAAGACCACCTTCTCAAAAAAGACCACTTCCTCAATAAAGACCAATGCCCAATAAAGACCACTTCCTCAATAAAAAAAGACTAATACCCATTTTTTGAAGACCAACTCCATATTAAAGAACACCTTTCGAAAAGGCCACTTTCTCCTTAGACAAATTCCCAATAAAGACTACTTCATCATTTAAGACCAATGTCTATTAAATATCGCCTTCTCATTAACGCCGGCTTTCCCAAAAAACATTATTAAAGACCCATGTCAATTTAAAGTCATCGCCTCTTTAACGAAGACCTCCCCAATGGACCACTTTTTCATTAAGACGACTCCCAAAATACACCACCTTTTTCATTGAAGACCACATTCAAAAATGCCACGTCCTCTTTAAAGACTACTTACGAAATACCACGTCCTCATTAAAGACCGCTTCCAAAAATGCCACGTCCTCATTAAAGACCGCTTCCGAAATATCACGTCCTCATTAAAGACCGCTTCCAAAATACCACGTCCTCATTGAAGACCAATGTTCATTAAAATATTTCAGCCACATTAAGGACCACCTTCTCATTAACGACCAGTATATATGGCCTTTGTAGCGTGTTGTTAGGTTCTACTAACCCATATATACATATATAAATACATATAGGTATATATCAGACCAGAAGCGCCCGAGGGTCGGGCTAATCCCCTGACGGATAGGCTGCAGTCTGGGTCCGACGGATTACAGCCCGCGGGCAACTTGGCGCTAACCTGGGCTGGCACCTCCCTCATTATGGCTAAGTCCTCGCTGGAGTTAATCAGTCTTGGGGGGTGAACTCTTCTTTTTCTGGGGATCTTGATTAAACCTGCGGATGTTCTTCTTTCTTTTTTCACTATTAGCACCAACGGTGTCTTATTTCACACACTGTGGAATACCAACCGTGGTGTGTCAGGTTAATCATTCTCTTCTTTCTTTTCTTTTGTGAGGATTCCAACTTGGATGTTTATTTGTTTTTGTAATATAGGTGATATATAGGGAGGGTTTTTAAAATCGTATTTATTATCCAGTGTTTTTATGAAAGTAATCTAGGTAAACATTTATACCTCCATATACAAACATTTAAACCGTCGAAACCGCCGGGAGAGTTCACCACTGATGAACCAGGCCCTCTCATTATTTTATAATTTCAGTAAAGCCAGTAGAAAATTGATTTATTTTAAAAAGAATCATACGCGTCAAAATTAGTGTAAATTTCTTACAACAGATGGAGCGCAATGCATCGTATTTATACTTCCTTTTTATGAGAAACACCTTGTGTTTTTTGGGGGGGAGAAGTCCGACCACACCTCCCTGCGGTCCCCCCTTGGCCCTTGGAATATTCGACCAAATTCTGGTTCGTTTCCAAGGTGACTAACGTGGCAACGGCACCCATTTTCCAAGATAGTGGATATTGCTGCTGTTGTGATGGAGATGCATGGAGACACCTGAGACTCTTCTTTGGACACGACAACAACAACAACCTCGTATTTTAAATAAAAATGAATTCCTTTTAGCTCATGTAAAAAAAACTTAAGATAGTTGTACCTTTTGGCATATATATCGGGATGAAGATTAGGGGAGAGATAGAGCTTTAAATTAAACAAAATGACACCAAGATGGCTCTTCAAAATACACTCATGGACAAAACTTAAGGAAGTTGTACCTTTTAGCATGTATATCGGGATTGAGACAATAACTCTGAAAGATATTACAGTGACCTTTATTGAAGATATACGAGATAACCAATATACACTCATGGACAAAACATAAGGAAGTTGTACTATTTATCATGTATATCGGGATTCAAACAATAACTCTGAAAGGTATTTCAGTGACATTTATTGAAGATATACGAGATAGACTGTGTTGACAAAATTGCCTCTGGTTCCTTACGACCAAAGACTTTCAACTTCCCAAAGTTTTACATAGGTGATGGAGAGTAAAATATTGTTTTCTTTTTTATATTTTCATCTTCCTTATCTCTAGAGAGTTCTTCTGATGTGAGAGCAGCTTCCGTTAACCAAATAAGTCTTTTTTTAATGATTTCCTTTTTGTATAAATTCGATCTCGATTTGGTTTTGGATACATCTGTATCGATATGTGGTGTAGAGAAAAAGAATTATTTCATTACTTCTCTCAAATATTCCCTTTAGAATATTACACAGAGTAACAATGGTTATAGATGAGCTCGTGTTTGAAAAGGAACTTGTATATAATAATTATTGTTTTTGTTGTTTCCACGTAAAACATATACCAAGATTTGTTTCTATAATTGCTATTAAGAATAATTTTAGCCATTTAGTATTTTAGCCATAGATATGGCCCAGCCACTTTGCCAGCTAAACACCTTTTTGGCAGATTGTAAAGATTCCATTATATCCCGTGTGGATCTCATGGAATAAAGTCCGCCTTAGACTGACGAGGGCCATTAGCCCGAAACCATGGTCTCTAGGTGGACGCTTTTCAGTTTGCCAAAGCTGGTGTTGTGGCTTTGTCACCGACCCGAGGCCGCTAGTTTGCGGTGACGGTCAATAGATGGCGTCTGGTTTTAGACGTCTATTTTGATGGGAGAGGCGACCCTTGTCTCTTTAGATCAATTTCCTCCCGGCAAAATTTCCATCAATAAATAATATGTAAAGTTAATTTGGTTACGGATTCATCTTTCTTACTTACTTTAATAATTTAACAGAAAGAAGGTCCTCTAAACAGCAGCATGTTATCAGCGTCATTATGTTATAATTTTTTTGATTGTCTATCATTGATTATCAATATATTTTGAAGCTTCAATACATCTAATTGATGAGACAAAGGCGGGGATGTAATACTCAGATGGTTTATTTGGTGCAGTGCTGGACTCTTGTCCTGGTCCAGGAAGGTCATGATGTTAGGGGTCTTGTCGGGCCGGTTGTAGGAGAGGATGGAGCTGTAGCTAAGGCAGGACATGTTAAACAATTCCGTCACGGTGTATTCCGATCGAGAGACTAAAGATAACTTCACGTTGTATTTAACGCATTGCCGCGAAACGGTGGTCAAAGGTCAAATACAATTTATTACCGTTATCTCTGTGGGGCCGTTTCTCTGATTAATAAAAAATAAAAATAATTTGTACTTCTCCGTGTACCATCGGTCGGCTACTTGTTGATACACAACAATATGTTTAACTACCTTTTAAAATTTCGGTAGCATGTGTACAATGATTCGAGGTTCTAATGTTATGAAAGAATGTTTATTATAAAATATTACACATTTCTCTTTTTATGTTTTTATTATTCTTCTTCTTATTATTATATATTTGTGTTTAATTAAAAAGGCATATATTGGATCAAAATGTCATTTATTTTACCAATATTTCAGTTGGCTGAACGCCAACCTTTATCAAGGTATTATAACATTATAACACATTGATAAAGGTTGGCGTTCAGCCAACTGAAATATTGGTAAAATAAATGATATTTTGATCCAATTTTAATTAAAGATTTATTTATGAATTGCTCTATTTTCAAAATTTATTTGTGTGTTTATTCGTAAATCGTTTGATGGCATTAAAATTAATTTATTCCTTATCAAACTTTTATTCTAAGATTATTTAAAAATACCAAATTATCATATTAACCCATATAACAAACAGATTTTAACTTTTAAATCTCCATTAAAGATAAATTATTCATTAATTTCTAATTAATAAGACTAAACATGTTGATTATAAATATTTAAAATAAAAAAGAAAAAGAGAAGTGTCATAACTAAATACATCAAGAGGCTTGTATTTTTACAAGAAAAATTTGAACGAAGTAAAAAAAAACTATTGTAATTTTCATTGTAATCTAATAATTAGAAAATACTCTCGTAAAACTATTTTTTTTTCAACGAGAAAATAGTTAAGAAGTTCATTAATATAAAAAACAATTTTAATTGGGATCTTCATCATTATTTTAATTGATGAATGGGCTGAAGTTTGGACAATTAGTTTTGCAGAATTTTCCAATTTACTTGTGATAAATAACTTCATAAAATTTTAAAATAAATGAAAGGATTGAAGGATAAGCCTTTTTAAAAAATATTATTTCTAATTTTACTAATGTAAAGTTTTTTGTAAATGTTTGTTTAATATATATTTTTTTGTTGTGTTCACTAATGTTTTTTTCATTTTTTTAATGTACCGATATATTAGTAAATGAGTCATTTTTAATATTAAACTTTTATATTAGAATAAAATAAGGTTGAATTTATAAAAAATGTTGATAGTTTTAGTTATTTATTCTTTTATTTTCTGAAAATTTGTGTTTCTAATTTTTTTTGAAAGAATAGATTAAAAAAATGTGTTTATAATGAACCTATATCATTTTGGTTAAAAAATAGATTATTTATTTATTTTATTGAATCAGATCAAATCTATATAGATTTTTGACGTATAAAATAATTACATATTATTGTGAAATAGCACTGTAATATTATGAATTTAATGAATGACCAGTTTCTTTAGTCTTTGAGGTACAGCTTGCATCACGCTGATGAGGGCCAACAGCCCAAAACGCGTCCGTGGTTAGCTTTTCTTGATAAATCAATAATAGGTATTTGGTCTATACTGGAATAATTGAAAATCAACGAGAATAGTTGATATTTATTCCGATAGATGGCGCAAGCCATCAGAAACTTTGAGTTGTACGATAAGAATATGCCTTTTTCATGAATTATAATATTAGTTTTAGATTTATACATTAGAATTTCTTACTATTGGACAATACATAGTTGCGTAGTCTAAATTGTCCTTTAGAGAGAGAGGTGTCTTCTTCCCTGAAAACACCTGATAGGTAAAAATGATTATTATGGTCATAAAATTTCCTTTTGTAGAGAGGTATCCTCCTGATGGATTGTATGGTATCAATAAATATTTAATGTCCAATTCGGGATTCGATCCCGGGTTATTTCTGTCGAAAATCGACGGTTGTATCATCCGTCCACTAAAACATATATATATATATATATAATTTATTAACTTAATTAATAATAATAGTTGAATGTGTGGGAGAGAGGGCTTAACATTGATCAAAATGACACCAAGATGGCTCTTCAAAATACACTCATGGGCAAATTTTAAGGAAGTTTTACCTTTTTGGATGTTTATCGGGATAGTATCTCTGAAAGATATTTGATACAAAGTTATCTTTATTGAAGACACACGAGATAACTTAGTATAAACAAAAGTGTCTCTGTCTCTTGAAAAAAATTTACGACCATTGGTCACTTGTAATATAGGTTTAAATATAGGTTAAAACACCAAGATGGGTGCTTAAAATACACTCATGGACAAAACTTATGGAGGTTGTACCTTTTAGCATGTATATCGGGATTCAGACAATCTCTGAAAGATACACTCATGGACAAAACTTAAGGAAATTGTACCTTTTAGCATGTATATCAGGATTCAGACAATAACTCTGAAAGATACACTCATGGACAAAACTTAAGGAAATTGTACCTTTTAGCATGTATATTAGGATTCAGACAATAACTATGAAATATACACTCATAGATAAAACTTAAGGAATTTGTACCTTTTAGCAAGTATATCGGGATTCAGACAATAACTCTGAAATATATTACAGCGACTTTTATTGAAGATACACGAGATATACAAGTGTGAACAAAATTTTCTCTGTCTCTTAAAAAAAAATAGACGACCACGACAACTTGTAATGTAGGTTTAAAATTATTGTGTAATTTTTCTTCTTGAACATTCTTAGGTGAATTTGAAAAATGAACTCGCCTAACAATTCAAGAAAACAAATCACGGTGACGTTTATTGAAGACACACGAGATAACCAAGTATGAAAACAATGCCTCTTTCTCCTTAGAAAAAAAAAGACAGCCGTAACATGAAAGACTTTTTACCTTCTCAAGTTTTGTCCATGAGTGTTTATTGATATATTATATATGTTTGTGAAAAATAATAGAAAATAAAACGCGTTCGTGGATGGCTTTTCTTGATTTATCAAGAAATTGGTTTGGCCAAATATCAGAGAACAGGCTAAATCAATGTTTAGTTGATTTCTGTTCCACCAGATGGCGTTCTGCCATCTGAAAAAAAATGTGCACCTGGTCAGGATATGCCTATTTTCCAAAAAAAAATATATATATATAATTTTTTTCTATTCAATAGTTGACTGTTGTCTCAATAAAATTATCCCAAATTCAAAATATTTTCAAGAATGTATAGAAATTTGCTAAGGGTAACAAGATGAGATCAGGATACTAGAGCTCTAATCCTAACCACGTCAAGCCCTAGCAGATTATGACCGCAGAATAATAAAGTATGTTTTTCTCCGTCCAATCAACTCACTTATTAACAAGCTAGAACATAAATCTGCCAGCCAATTATACAACACTCATTAGGAACTGCCTCATTAATTTTCAACCGTTAATTATGTCAAAGAATCTATTAAAATATTCACATTATCATGCACCTATAGCTCCTACAACATGATTTTAATGTCCTAAGTTTCATATAATATATGAGAAGTCATATATTTCAAAACTTTTTCCTTAAAGTATTTTGGCTTAGATCTTACCTAACAAAATATATAACTTCAATTTTTTTCCATTTTTCAATCTCAGGCATTTGTATTATAATTTTGAAGCTCTCTTATAAACATGCTTTTGAAAAGAAACTTTCATATATTTCAAACGAAGTATAATTTTATTTATAGATAAGGTTTTTCAATATCTTGGTGATGTTTTATAGAGTATTTTTCTGCTTTAAAACACCATATGTCAGGAATTCAAAATTTCCTGCGATTAAATCTATTATTTTGAATCACCATTATCAGCAGAATTTGCTGTTTAGAGAAAATTCTATTTAGAAATTAAAATAGATGAGAATAAGATATTTTTAAAAATAAATTTTAATATATTTTAAATGAAGTATATTTTTATTTATAATGTTTTATAATATTTTTTGAAGATTTCATATAGACTATTTTCTTGATTTGAAAGACCTTGTCAGGAATTCATAAAAAATCCTGCTATTAAACAACTATTTTTAAATCACCATTATTACCAGCATTTTCTGTTCATAGAATTTGATTCAGAAATCAGACTATTTCGGAAAACTATCTTTAAACACCACTTCTATCTCGAAAAATGAAATTATAATCTTATTTGCATGCACTGTTGAATTTTGAAACCCATAACTCAGGATCGATTCCCGCATTTGGTAATTTAAAAAAAGGGGGTTTGCTTCAATGGTAATCAACATCTGCTTTAATTTAAGAAAAAGGCATCTCCTGATCGTAAAACTGAAAGTTACTCTTGAAAGTCAAACTCGACTTGATGGATTCTAACAACAACAACAATAGTATATTAAACCGTCTAAACTGCTAGGAAGGTTTAATAAGGATAAGCCAATAAAGTTCTCCTAATATTTTATCATTTCAGTAATGACAGTAGAAAATCGCTTATTTTCCAAAAAGAAACATACGCGAGTAAATAGTTCAAAATTTTGAATACAGATGGCGTGCCTATGTCATACTATTAAATATCAAAAGATCAGTATCAAGATTTGGAAAAAAAGATATAGAGGAGAGAGGAAGCAAGATTGGAATAGGGCAATCTAAAACTTTCACCCTGAGCGCATACAAGCCTCAAGACAGGATCCTGATCAGAGAGTACCATACCTACCTGAAAAATACTAATATATGCAGTTAAACCTGTCTATAGCGCCCCCTCTAAATAGCGTCTCCATCTCTATAGCGCCCGATTTTAAATACGTAGTACGATGCGATTTACATTAAAAGTGACCTGTCTATAGCACCCCCTCTCTATAGCACCCTATTTTGGTGAGCCCCAAGAGGAGCGCTATATACATGTTTAACTGTATATATATTTTTATCTAATAAAAATATTTATTCAAATACAAGCACAACAAACTATTTTTAAAATATCAAACTGGAATTATAATTCAGTCAAAAATAACAAACCATTTCAAATTTATATTTAATTTGGTCATTTAGTCAATTATAATAAATATATATTTCTTTTTATAAAATAATATAATAATAATAAAAAATAAATAATACTAATACTAAGTATAAAATTTCTATATAATATATTTACTATGTTAGAACAGTACTTTTCATAATTAAAATCAATGTTTCTCCCTAAATATACTTGTTAATTAGGCCACCCAAGATGGCGCCCAAGTAAATTTTAAAGTACCAAGCGATAGTCTTAAACATTTACGAGCAGTTAAGTCTCGCTTTACTTTGCTGATTAAACTTTATTTGGATCGTTCCTTTTAATTCTTCGGCCATTTCTAAATAGCGTCTGCTGTTAAAGAATGATGGCGCCTAGCCACTTTCCCGCCCATTTTAGGCCTAGTTTCATAAAGAGGAATTCGTCTATCTTAAATTTATTTTGTATTCTGCTAATAACATTATTAAATTGCACTGTATTATGTTTTAAATATATAATATTCTATATTTTTATTCATTTTATATAATACATAATATAAAACTTGAATAATTCGAAGCCTAAGAGACAAAAAAATAATTCGAATTATCCAAAAATTCGAATTAAAAACGAAAATTTTATTTATAGGAAATTCTAGGGACCAAGATAAATATTCGAATTAAGCGTTTTCGAATCAAAGACGTTCAATTTATCCAAATTCTACTATATATATATATATATATATATATATATATATATATATATATGTAATAATATGTTGAGGCGACTTATCTGTGATTAGGGATCCTGTCGACTAGCTGTAATAATGCGTTGGGGTTTGGTAAGCTTATTGTAGAACCTCGTCGACTCTCGCTATAAGTTGTGGCAACCGAGGGTCAAACCTGTAGTAACCGCGAGGGACAGTCAGGGGTGGAGAGTTTTCCAGTGCCTCTCTGCACCTTGTAGGACCTTTAACAGTTCTCACAAAGTACAGGCAGTCGTGGTCGAGGCAGAGTGGAAACTTGGGAATGTCCACACACACAAAACGAAGAGACACAGTTGAAAGAAAGTTCCTTGAATAGATAAAAAGCGAGCCAAGAGCAAAGATGGAGATCGAGAAGTTTTCTTACTGTTTTACATCGTCGATGAGTTGGTGACAACCGGCGACACGCAGATGGGGAACTTACTGGAACAACTGAACTGGCTGTTGCTACGCGGCCTTTTTATACGACCGCTCTGACTAAGAGAATTGGGTCATGCACGTGTCGATGGACACCGGACACTGGCGACAGACTGTCGGGGTCCAATCTATCTTTAGAAGTCACTTGTGATTCTCTCTTTGGCTCTTAACTTAGCTTTTAATCTATTATATTTTATTTATTCATCCTCAGTACATTACATCTGGAGATACAAGGACACACGTCAATTATGCGTATAATTAGCTGTAGTTTATAATTAGTTCTATATACAACATGACAATCTTGTTATAAATTACATAATATAGGGTTATTGGTTTAAATTATCATAGATGGGCCCCGTGAGTGAAAGGGTTTATCCGGGTTTAAGCGGGTAAAGCCTCTCTAACACAGGTAAGTAATTAAAATTTCTTTTAATTAATTAAAACTGTGAGGGTAAAGGGCTATAACAAGATGTTTATTTGGCTATATCTGAAAATTATAAAAATAAAACTTATGTTTAATTTAAAAGTTATGATATTCATTATAAAAGAGAACTGTAGATAAAACCTTTGTTTGATAAAAATTAATGATGATAAAAATGATGTTCTAAAAGATTGTTGGCGGGCGTTGGAAAGGGTTAGGGGTTGAAGAATATGCAATTGTAAGTGTTGCACAGACAATCAAATACTGAGATCCAGGTGCAAAGCGAGGATATAGACTTGTGCGTCTTCCTAGGCAATGTTTCACCTGCGATCCTGTATAAGGTTACAGTGCTTTGACACAATTGTAGGGTTATTGGGTTGAAAAGTTGTGGAAGAAAAGAATTAATATGCTTGAAAGGGATGGTAGAGCCATGCGATAAGTAGAATTGTTGTAGCGACAGTAGGTTGTCTGACTTGACTTGAAATCAAAGGTTGATTGTGGTCCGCTAGAGCTGAAAAAAATTGAAAATTGAAAAATGTGAACGCTTTGTGCATGCGTTGGTGATGTGCTCTGCGGATGATTGAAATAAACTTTTGAAACGTGTTCAGACCAAAAGTCGAGACTTGTACTTCTGGGGAACGGTGTTTTCAAAGAGTTTGTTGATTTACGAAATCAAAAGAAAAATTGTCAAGCAGTACTGTCGTTTCTAGCAATGGCTGAAATAGGTAGTGAGAAAGTATAAGGAATTAGTTAAAGAATATGATTGTTGAAAACGATTGTTGTAGATGCCCGATAGTTGATGATAAACATTGTCATATAATAAAGTAATTAAACAAAAATATAGTGAATAAAAAGATAAAAATGTGATTGTGGATAAAAAAAAGTATAAGTGGATAAGATCAAACATGTACTATATGAAAGATATAATAATGAATTAGTAAAATATAAAAGATATAATAATGAGAATTAGTAATATATAAAAGATATAATAATGAATTAAAAATGATTATTGAAAGAATTAAATGTTTTGCCATACTAAAATAATATCATGAAAAATAAAATTGTAAAGTTGTTAAAATAATGTTGGAATAAAAATTTGATTATATAATTGAAAAGTAAAAAAAAAATAAAAATAAAAATAATTATTCAAGAATTTATACAAAAAAATATAATATAATTAAAGGATATTAATGATTAGATAAATGTTAAGTAGGAACAAAAATTGTCTCTTTGGAATAAAATTTACAACTGTGGTGTGTAACTAGGTCATTTCCCTTTTGGTACACATTGGTGTTTCTATGCCTCTCTGAACAGGGAATACGTGAAATGATCTTTTCGTTTGTCCTCAATGCTGGTATGTAGAGAATGATTTCTCTTTTGCATCATAAAGTCTATAAGACTTAACCAAGTTGTTTTAATTGGTGACCTCAATAAGCATATAAAATCTTTAATGTATGTTGTGTTGTGTTTTAAGGCGTTGGTGAGATGTGTAAGAAATATATTCAACTTTGGGGATGGCTGATGATGGCTGAATGTGTTGGAGTATAGAAAAACAAAGACATGTAGTATACAAATATAAAATAAATGATAACTTGATTGATTCTTAAAAATGGATGGCATTGAAGAAGATGATTGTAATATATAACAATAAAGGGTTAACATTATGAAAGATGGCGTTCTAGTTTAGAAAAAAATATTCCATACTGGGCGTGAAAATAATGTAAAAGTTGTAAAACACATAATGATAATTAAAGATATAAAGTGTTATAATATTTCAATATTAAAGTTCAAATTAATAAGTAAATTGGGTAATGATTGGTAAGTCAATGTTATAAGTGCTGCAATCTATCCATTCTGCGAGTTGGGTCACGTGTCAGGTACAGGCGTACTGGGCTAGTCGGCGGTAGCAAACTGAAATTGGAGATGTCAACATGGCGGCTGCAGCTGGTGTTTATTATTGTTGGTGATGTGGTGAATCATCCTGCTGGCTAGAGAAAAATCTCTCAGCACAGTGGTACTTGTCTATTTGAAAATATAGTTTTCTCGGTGTTCGCAAGCGTTGTGTCTCGACGATGTTGCGGACTTAATAAAAATGTTATTCAATGATGTCAGGTTTAGATGTGAATAAAAGTGCGACTTCAACGTAGACACGCTTTGGTGAGGTGTCACAGGCATGAAGGCGTCTTGGGCCTGTTAAGTGAGAAAAATTGTTGTGATGCGCTGTGACACTAATAAGTGAATTGTATGGAAAGGTGTCACGTGAAATCTTCGTTTTTGGTACAGCATCTAACTAGTTTCCGAATAATAACAAATTTATTAGTCATGGGTGGTGGTTGTACAAAACACATCGAGAAATTTCAGATTGTTATAGAGGTGGCATGTTTATCGTGAAATCTTTGTGTTCGCGACGATATGGAGCTCGTGTGGTTCGAAATTGGACGTGTTGTTAAATCGCGCGTTAATAGATGTGGCCAATTGGAGAAAGTGATGGGGGAGTGTGTTGAAGTTCGTTCCGAGAGATGTGTGAATTATTAATAATTATGCATGTAAAAAGAAAAGGACGAGGGAGTGTAGCTATGTTGGAATTTTTAACTTGTTTTGGGAAGGACAGTTACATTTCTAGTTGTGCTTTTGAAGATAGTGTATCTTTCGATTTTTGTATTTTTAAAAAATGCGTTTCACCTATGTTTATTAAAATTTGAATATATTTTTTAAATTGTTGCTTATTGTAGTGCGAAAATTATACTTGTAAAAGGGCAATGGCATGATAGTGACTTATAATTTGAATGGGGCGTGTACATAAAATAGTGAACATAACAATGATTTTTTGCAAAGTTTTGTATATTTAATTAAGACATTGGTGTTTTTGGTATAAAAATAAGGTATTAAGAGAAACACACAAATAAGTTTAGAATTATGATTCGAGTAATTTAAATATAATATGATTTTTTTTAAACTGTAAGATTGCAAGTAATGAATTAAAATTTATAAGTTGCTTAAAATATAGTATAAATTGATAAATGAGGGTGTACAATATTTAAAATTTGAATTGAAATGCTATAAAAATGGTAAAATTTGATTTAAAAATAATTACAGTAAAAATAAACATTATATTTATGGAAAATCAAGTTGTTAGCATGTAGAAAGAGTTTAGTAGATTTTTTAAAAACTCACAGTTTTTATGATTGTTCAGTCAGGAGACTTGGTCTTTGGTTGTTGTCCTGATGACGTGGAAGGCGTCTTGTAGAGCTTGTAGAAGCTTGTGACTTCTGTTTGGCGATGGTGGCATGTCGTCTGGATGGTAGCGTTGTAAGGTCGAAGGTGGGTAACTTCTCACCGGCTTATTTTGCGGGATGTTCGGCTGTGTCGTTGAGGGGAGATTGCTTAGTCGGTTCGTTGGGATGGCGTGCTTGTTCCTCCATCTTGCTTCTTGGCTCTTCTATCTATCTGGACAGTCTTTACCTTCTTCGTTGTGGTCTCCTTCGTTGTGGTAATCCTGTCGACTATCTGTAATAATATGTTGAGGCGACTTATCTGTGATTAGGGATCCTGTCGACTAGCTGTAATAATGCGTTGGGGTTTGGTCCGAGGGTCAAACCTGTAGTAACCGCGAGGGACAGTCAGGGGTGGAGAGTTTTCCAGTGCCTCTCTGCACCTTGTAGGACCTTTAACAGTTCTCACAAAGTACAGGCAGTCGTGGTCGAGGCAGAGTGGAAACTTGGGAATGTCCACACACACAAAACGAAGAGACACAGTTGAAAGAAAGTTCCTTGAATAGATAAAAAGCGAGCCAAGAGCAAAGATGGAGATCGAGAAGTTTTCTTACTGTTTTACATCGTCGATGAGTTGGTGACAACCGGCGACACGCAGATGGGGAACTTACTGGAACAACTGAACTGGCTGTTGCTACGCGGCCTTTTTATACGACCGCTCTGACTAAGAGAATTGGGTCATGCACGTGTCGATGGACACCGGACACTGGCGACAGACTGTCGGGGTCCAATCTATCTTTAGAAGTCACTTGTGATTCTCTCTTTGGCTCTTAACTTAGCTTTTAATCTATTATATTTTATTTATTCATCCTCAGTACATTACATCTGGAGATACAAGGACACACGTCAATTATGCGTATAATTAGCTGTAGTTTATAATTAGTTCTATATACAACATGACAATCTTGTTATAAATTACATAATATAGGGTTATTGGTTTAAATTATCATATATATATATAGTATATTTTAAACTGTATAATAATGACACTTTTAGTATATGTTACATATCTTCCAATACCTTATAATATCCTACCCTTCTATCAAAATGTACACTATTTCTATTTATTACCACCCCATACTTTCTATATGAACTATTTGTATTTTAACCGCCTATTTGTATTTTAAACTAAAAATGGTGACGTCAAAATAAAGATCCAAAGAGTGTTCGGTCAGCTGGTGGCAGGGACAGAGGGGAGGAAAAAGGCAACGCCCAGCCCATGTTGAGTCCCGAGGGACTCTTTATAGACGACCCCTGTAAACAGGACAGGTTTTGGCAAGTGTCAGCAGCAGATGGTTCTAGGTTGTGCTTCTCGGCAGTCCAGTTGAGTCTAGCTCTCCATGTCTCAGTGATAAGCATCCAAGTTTGTGTCATGGCCTCTACCTCTGTCCCGTGAGCTGTCCCCGATCCCTCTCTGTGCTAACATCTAGCCCTGCCTCTGCTTCTTGTTGTCCAGTGTGAAGAACATCAACACTCGCCTCACGTACACGACTGCCAGCTTATCCATACGTCGAAAGGATCATCACATTTGCAACAATATTACATATATATATACGAATATTAAATATTAAAAAGTTTAAAAAATGCAGCGTTTGAAAAATAGTTACCGGAAGAGGGATATTCTTCTGTACCAACAAACAGTCTACATTAAAATTAAAGATAAGCAAATATATATGAAGTATGAAACTTATGATTATCTAAATTAACATAAGAACAAATAAACTACCTCACAATCTTGTGATGCTCAGCAGTTCCTTATTCCCGTAAACAGAGATTTGAAGAAGTTATATGTCCTTAGTTAATTTATCTATTGCAGGATATATTGACAACTTGGTGCCGATTCTTGAGTATTCTCTTTCTTCCTGTTTTTTTTTTTTTTACATGTGGTCATACAGTCTTCATTCTTGATCATCATTTAAAACTTGCCCAGTCGTCTTCTTCTAAGTTTTTGATATATTTATATGGTAATTTAATCCAACATCCTCATATTGTATATAATATAACAAGATTCTCATGTTGTATAATAGAAATGCATCTAAATATGTATTTATACGCATGATTGACATGTGTCATTACATCATCATATTTAATGTACTTTGTACAAACTGAGGATAAATGAATAAAACTCTGTAATAGTTGAACTAAAGCAAGAGATTGAGATAGAAGTCCAACGAGGCCTAGAAGATGTCAGGGCGTTGCCAGTGTACAATGACACTTCTTCCTATTCACGCCCATGTTGGATCCGCTGAAACCCAATACTTCCTTTCGGCAAAGATATGTAAGCCTCCATCAGGGCCAAAAATAGACAGTCACTTCACCATCAGGGGGAACTCTCGTCGGTTGTGTCCAAGGTCCACCTCATCGACCATGTAGACCAGTAAGATTCTTCTCAAATCTCAGTCTTTCGCTCCTAGCTCGACTTTTATCTGTTCACGGAACTTTCGTAGCACAACTGTGTCTCTTCGATTTTCGCTTAGACAATCCCAAGATTTCTACTCTGCCTCTATCACGAGTGCCTGTACTCTGTGAGAACTGTTAAAGGACTTCCAAGGTGCAGAGAGGTACTGGAAAATTCTCCACATCCTGACTGCCTCTCGGTTAACACAGCTATAGCGAGAGTCGACAGGATCGCACACCATAGAATAAGTCGACTGGATACCTCACCATAGCTTGAGACGACAGGATTCGACATTTATATATATGTGAAAAAAACAATAGAAAAAAAAAGTGGGTCAGGTGTTGATATTAAAAATAAAAAAGGCATATCCTGACCAGGAGCATATTTAGCGCTGTTGGAGCTCATCAGCGCGGCGCAGGCTGTACCACTACGACCAAAAATATTTATATTTATACTGTCTTTTCTAAGCTTATGTTCATAGATTAATTGAATAACATAACAAAGAATGCCTTTCTATACTGGGTATTGAATCATAATAGCCGAATACACACTCAAGTAGCAGCATACATGCAATATCATAGCGGTATTGCGAACTAAGTTGGCGAAACCGCTATGAGAGTTCCCAACTGATGAGCAAACTCTACCAATATATGTTTTGATCACGATAATAATAGTTTTAACATATTTCATTAATAAATGAGATTTTTTTTTAATTTCTTGTCCTTTTACACAGTGTTAGATATATTAGCAGATAATCAATCAATACAATATTAAGACTCTAAAAAGCGGAATAATAGATTAAACTGGCAAAACCGCTAGGAGGGTTCACAACTGATGAGAAAAACCCTACCAATATATGTTTTCATCACGATAAAGATAGTTGTTATATATTTTATTAATAAAAAATAAAATGATTTTATTTCTTGTCCTTACACAGTGTCAGATATAATGTAAATGTATCGCCCAATACAATATAAAGGCTCTTAAAAAGCAGTATTTTAACTTAAAGGTTCACCTTTGATGAGCCGGGTCTTCCTGAAAATTTTCAATTTAATAAGGATAGTAAGAAGAATTAGTTTTATTTGAAGAGTAAATAAGTCAAGTTAATCGTTCCATTTCTTTAGACTATATTCAATTACTATATATATATGACATAATAAAAATATGATTTTTATTATTCATAAAATAATTAAAATTCTATAATCACAGAGTTAAATTTTAAAATGAAAAGGAATCCTTAACAAAAGGAATTCAACCTAATTTTACTTTTATTGAAAATAGATAATAACATTTTTAGTTGTATGTATGCAAAAAAAACTGTTTGCTTTAAAAAAATAAAAATAATAAATATTTAATGGAAAAAAAGTTATCATTCATTTTTTTACCATCCACGACTGCATGAATTGGTAACGTAACTAGAATACGTCTTTTTTTATGACATATATATATGAAGAAAACATTAATGAACATGAAGTTAGAGGGTTAACGGTATTAGCACATATATCTTGGATAGACGAAGACGGCTAGAAGTAACTATATATATAGAGGGCTGTCAACAGGAGCCATATTGTCACATGTACGACAATTTCTGGCAGTCGATTCCCGCAGATTCAATTTTCCCCGGAAATAAGTTACTTTCTGGGGGCGGAAGTGGCTTGAACGCTTACCTCAAGTCGCCGGAAATGCTCCTGACTCCTGATGACATGCCTTCCGGTCGTACCTGAGGGGGTCACGTGACGTCATACACGTTCTACATGTGGAGCGACCACATAGGATACAAATATCATTATTTGAATATTGTACCTAAATATGTGTTATTTTGTGTTAACAGATTTATATGTTTCAAATTACAAAATATTTTCTCACAATGAGTTTCTTTTTATTACAAAACGCTAGCTTTCAAGTGATAATCGCTCTTCAACGGGCTTAATAAAACATCGACTATATCTTACAAGAAATATTTACAATACATACGCTCGCAGAGCTTATCACTTGAAATCTAGCTTTTTGTAAAAAAAAAAGATATTTATTGTGAGAAAATATTTTGTAATTTTAAAACGTTTTTCACTATTTTATCATGAATAGATGTATATTTTATTATAATTTATATATTTATATTGTAATAAAGTATTTATTAATTTATTATTTTTATTAACAGAGTGATCTTTTTTCTTATGTTTATATCTTGCTACTTTGTAAATTTCCCTCTTGGCTTATCTTTTGTTTATCATTCATAGTTTTGTTTTTGCCTGAAATAAATTGCTGTCTTATCCCGAAGTTGGTCTTCCCAAATTTTCCACGTGGCAATTTATATATATATATATAATATATAATATATATATATATCAAGAAATTGGGTTAGCCAAATATCTCGGAGCAAGCTAAATAAACGTTTAGTTTATTTTTGCTCCACTAGATGTCGCTCTGCCATCTGAAAAGCACATGTGCTCGTGGTCAGGAGATGCCTTCTTTATTTTTAATATCAAAACCTGACCCACTTATCTTTTATTTTTCTATTGTTTTTTTCATGTGTTAAGCGTCTTTACGCAAATTTGGCTTTAAATACCCATTTCCTTATTTTTCGGGAAGCCATTGGGACCAAAAATCTTTTTGGTCGCAGTGGTTACAGCCTTCTCCACGCTGACGAGCGCCAACATCTCGAAACGCGTTCGTGGATGGCTTTTCTTGATTTATCAAGAAATTGGGTTGGCCAAATATCTCGGAGCAAGCTAAATAAACGTTTAGTTTATTTTTGCTCAACTAGATGGCGCTCTGCCATCTAAAAAGCACATGTGCTCGTGGTCAGGAGATGCCTTCTTTATTTTTAATATATATATATATATATGTTGAAAATCGAGAAATCCATTTTAAATATTTTGAAGCATTAATGCTTATTTTATATCAAATTATCACATATAATAAAGCGTTTGTTCGTTGAAGCCGAATAGGATTGGTCCATTCTGTGTCACGTGTTCAAGTTACGTAGTTAAGTCACGTGTTCAAGTTACGTAGTTAAGTCACGTGTTCAAGTTACGTAGTTAAGTGACGTGGCCGGCTGTAGGTCTGTTTGGGTTTTGTTTTCATCCTTTATTTTATTCTATTCCGACCTTATTAGTAATTTTTTGCTTTCGGCAATTTATTCGGTGAATATTTGAGGAATAATATTTTTTAAATAATTTTATTTTTTTAATTTAGCTTGATTATTTTATTTTTATAAACTATGTCTCCTAAAAGAGCCCTTTCTATTGTTGAGGCCATCGAAGCAAAGCAACGTCGTATTGAACAGCAGCGACAAAGACGTTTAAATTCACCCGTGAGAGAACGGCATAATGAACAACAACGGCAATACCAAATGAATATGAGCGAAAATCAAAGAGCCCTTCAAAGGGAAAACAGTAGGCTGAGGATGCAAAGAATTCGACAGGGAGATAATCTACCTTTGCCAACAGGGACATGTTTCGAGGAAGATCAAATTCCCCTGCACCTTTGTGGCCAACTTGATCAAGTTTGCCCAAAATGTAGAGCAAAGTATTTCGAATTGGAACAAACGACATACAGTTAAACCTTTCATAAATGCTGTTCCAAAGGAAAAGTCGAACTTGAACCGATTCAAACCTCTGAACTACTTGAAAGTTTAATGACTGGAAAGCATCAACTTTCAAAGAACTTCATGGAAAATATCCGTTCCGTCAACATTCTGAGATTCCTTTCATTCTCAGAAGGGGACAGTTCCCTGTAAAATTAGCCTTCGCTATGACAATAAATAAATCACAAGGCCAAACCCTTGAAATGGTTGGCATCTATTTACCTGAACCAGTTTCTAGCCATGGTCAGTTATATGTTGCTTTTTCTAGGGTGAAAAGCTCTAAGTGTGTTAAAATAAAAATAATCCACGGAAGCAAGCAAGGAAGGCTTCTTGAAAATAGTTCAGCTTGCTGCACCAAAAATGTTGTTTAGAAAAAAATAATTCATTGTAAGTTCACCTCTTTTAAAGTAAAATTGTTAATTAAAAAATATCAATAAAATGACCCGAAAGGTAAAATTTTGCAACGCTCGGAAGGGGATCGATCCCTGACGGACCATGAACGTTATTTTACCTCGAACGCTTCCGATTACATATTATTAAGTATCAAAAAGGAATGTGAGAAATAAAATTAGGAATCCACCTGCTCTCGCCGATCCCGTCCTTGGACGGGCTTTTCTACTAGTTTCTTATAAATTCCAATATTTCAAACTTCGCCAATCGTGAATCGCGTGGCTGTTTACAGGGTTAAAATCCCCGAGGAAGATAGGCGAACAGCCTCATCGAAATATTGGAATTTATAATAAATAATTTGATCCGAAATAAGTGTTGATCATTCAAAATATATTTAAAAATAGATGGGAAATTTATATCGGGAGTATATATAATATATATCATTGCGCAAACAGATTAAACCACTTTTAGACACGAGGATTGACAGACCCCTCTAGACAGTTCTCCCCTGACCGGTGTCGGCTACACTTACTCTCTCGCCATCTCTGTGGTGACATCCAACATGCCTCGTCCTTTTGTATAATCCCAATCACGCCTCAACCCACTCTAAACATTGTGGCCACCACGAATGCAACCAACATGCCACACTACAGTCATCCAACAAGAACAAACTACATTACTACATATATGTTATATAAAATATTATTTTATTTTAAATTATAATTTCATAAATTCAAATACTCTGCTAAATCGACCGCCAGAGGTCACTCTTCCCCTATAAAAACTCGTTGTTGTTTTATCCCGCTAGCCGGCTCAAAACTTTTGTCATTATGTAAATAAGCTTTTCATTTTTTTCATTCTTACGCCTTAAGCCAGGCAGTACTTTTACCAAATTATGTATTTTATACATTCCTTAGCTCAAAATAAAGAAATCTCTAATATTCAATATTATTATTATTCTTTTTCAAAATTATTAACCACGACTGCAATACTAGAGCTTAATCCTCAAGATAACCAAAATCAAGAAAATGACCAATAATTCCTCTACAAGCAATTAATCTCAAAACAGGTGGAAATATTTATATTAAATATAATATATATATACTAGCCGAATGACCCGGGCAACGCCCGTATTTTACCCGATTGAATGTTTTGATTCAAATACTATTTGTTACAATTATAAATTGTGGTCATGTGGCCTAGTGGTCATGGCATCTGCCCGGTAAGCGGAAGGTCGTGGGTTCGATTCCCATCCCTTGACACTTTTTTTATTTTATCCATTCTGACCAAAATCTATCCGTGAACTTCACACAAACAGAATAAGGCAATTATATAAGTATATTTGCTACTCTGAAAACCTCTCTCATTGCCTCTCTTGTATTTTATATATTTGATTTAAGACGAATAATCCTTTCAATAATTATAATAAGGAAACTTATCCTTTTTGAATCTATTCGTTATTATATATTTGATTTGTTTAGGCATGAAAAATATTGTCATTCAGAGGTTTCTCTTTCCTAATATCTACCTGACAATTCATTGCTCTATATTTTCTCTCTCTAATCATTTTATATATTCAATCTACGCACATGGACAAAACTTTAGAAAGTTATACCTTTAAGCATGTATATCGGGATTTAGACAATAACTCTGAAAGATACACTCATGGACAAAACTTAAGTAAGTTGTACCTTTAAGCATGTATATCGGGATTTAGACAATAACTCTGAAAGATACACTCATGGACAAAACTTAAGTAAGTTGAACCTTTAAGCATGTATATCGGGATTTAGACAATAACTCTGAAAGATACACTCATGGACAAAACTTAAGTAAGTTGTACCTTTAAGCATGTATATCGGGATTTAGACAATAACTCTGAAAGATACACTCATGGACAAAACTTAAGGAAGTTATACCTTTAAGCATGTATATCGGGATTTAGACAATAACTCTGAAAGATACACTCATGGACAAAACTTAAGGAAGTTATACCTTTAAGCATGTATATCGGGATTTAGACAATAACTCTGAAAGATACACTCATGGACAAAACTTAAGTAAGTTGTACCTTTAAGCATGTATATCGGGATTTATACAATAACTCTGAAAGATACACTCATGAGCAAAACTTAAGGAAGTTATACCTTTAAGCATGTATATCGGGATTTAGATAATAACTCTGAAAGATACACTCATTAACAAAACTTAAGTAAGTTGTACCTTTTAGCATGTATATCGGGATTCAGACAATAACTCTGAAAGATACACTCATGGACAAAACTTAAGAAAGTTGTACCTTTAAGCATGTATATCGGGATTTAGACAATAACTCTGAAAGATACACTCATGGACAAAACTTAAGAAAGTTGTACCTTTTAGCATGTATATCGGGATTTAGACAATAACTCTGAAAGATACACTCATGAACAAAACTTAAGTTGTACCTTTAAGCATGTATATCGGGATTTAGACAATAACTTTGAGAGAAACACTCATGGACAAACCTTAAGGAAGCTATACCTTTAAGGATGTATATCGGGATTTAGACAATAACTCTGAAAGATACACTCATGGACAAAACTTAAGGAAGTTATACCTTTAAGCATGTATATCGGGATTTAGACAATAACTCTGAAAGATACACTCATGAACAAAACTTAAGGAAGTTATACCTTTAAGCATGTATATCGGGATTCATACAATAACTCTGAAAGATACACTCATGAACAAAACTTATGTAAGTTTTATCTTTTAGCATGTATATCGGGATTCAGACAATAACTTTGAGAGAAACACTCATGGACAAAACTTAAGGAAGTTGTACCTTTTATCATGTATATCGGGATTCAGACAACACACTCTTGGACAAAACATTACAGTGACCTTTATTAAAAACACATGAGATAACCAAGAGTGAACAAAATTATCTCTGTTTACTTAAAAATATATATATATGACATAATAAAAATATGATTTTTATTATTCATTAATATAATTATAATTTAAATAATCATAGAATTAACACAGAGTTAATTCTTTAAAATCCTTAATAAAAGGAGTACAACCCAAGATGATTTTTGTATATACTTAGATTATATTTATTAATGGTATGTATGCAAACTGTTTTGTTCTTAAAATATAATTATTAAAATAAATACAATTTTGGATATAAAAGTTATCATTTCACTTCAATCCACGACTGCATGAATGAATTGGTAACGTACCTAAAATTCATCTTTTTTTATGACATCTTTTTTTAATAGTCGACAGGATGTATTTTAACCCTGTACGAGAAGAATTCCAATAGATTTCAAAGCCATATATTGCAACTAAGATATTTGGGAAAAGATATAGATAAAATAATAGCAATTATGGAACTCGAAACTTTAATTAAGAAATTAAAAAGGATAAAAAAAAGTATAAAAGGCATTGAAGAAAATATCGAATCCATTGTGTCTATGGTAGATGTAAATGCAACGAAATGCAAACTAGAGTATGCAAATAATGATTTGATGAAAATGAGTGATATTTTCTTGCAGAAACTTGAGGATGAGGATTTGAATGACGAAGTGGAAAATTGCATAGATAAGTGTATAAGATTAAAGTGTGAATTGGATTTAAGGCATAATGGGCAAGAAACATCTGAAAAAAAAGTAAATTTACATGTTAAAATGCCTAAACTTGAATTGCCAACTTTCGATGGTAGATTAGAATCATGGCTTTCATTTAAGGATTTATTTTATTCTGCAATTGGTTCTAATTCACAAATACCGGAAATTGAAAAGTTACAATATTTGAAAGGCCAACTGAGAGGCGAAGCCCTAAGACTGGTCAACGCATTTCCAATTACAGCCGATAATTATGTTGAGGTTTGGCAAACCTTATTAACAAGATATGATAATCCAAAGGATCTGATTTTCACCCAAATAGATAATGCATTAAGATTACCAAAGTTAGCCGATGACAACCATAAGTCGATGTTTAAACTTCTAGATAGTTGCAACGAGATAGTAAGAACAGTGAAGGTATTAGGTTACCAAATCGATAGTTTATCTGATGTGCTTTTCGTCGAGATCATACAAGATAAGCTTGATAAAACCACAAGAAAACAGTGGGAATTGCAGAACAACCCAAGGGTTGTGCCTTTAATTAAGGATTTAATGGAATTTCTAGAAATTCACGCAAAAAGCTTGCAGAATTTGCCAAATAAAGATGCAAATGTGGAGAAACATTCAATAAGAAGGGAATCACATAAGGAAATGGAGGAGTCATCTATTAAAAGGGAAACAGCCCCAAGAATGGAAGTACAACAAAAGCAATGGGGACATCCAGGTAGAAGCCCTATGCACTATAGTTCTAAAACACGTCCTTGCCGAATTTGCCTGAACCGGGGACATGCCGGACGCTTCCATCCTGAGAATAGGTGCTGGTTTCGCGAGAGGGCCGTGCAAGCCCCCCCCCCCCCCCCCCCCCCGCTGCAAGCTTCATGTCCGTGCCGTCTCGATCCATGGACACCTTGACGCAGACAACAGCCCCTTCGAGCGAATGCCGACCAGCTCCGCCTCAACACTCCTGACGCCAAGGTCTGTATATAAATCTAAATGTGAATAATAACAGTATATTAGCTCTCATGGATACTGGCTGTACCTTCTCTATAATTCCTCAACATATGATAGATAAGATTCAACCAAACTATGTTGTTTTTAATAATTTACCTCTTATTAAACAGACATCCGGTATGCTAAATATAAATTCAAAAATTAATGTTAATACAACTATAGGATTTATTACTAGAGATATTGATTTTTATTCCTCTGATATTAATTTGCAATATGTATTGCTTTCTTTACACCATATAAGATTATTTAAATTAGACATTGATTTTCAAAGTTTTACAATTACTCAATTTGGTAGAATTCTTAATGTTAATTACCATAACCCTAATAATAATTATTATACACATCATAATGTAATTCCTTTATTTAAATCTATTATTCCTCCTAATGAAAATGATTTTAGAAATTTTAATAGTGTAGAATTTGATGAAAAACTTTCACCATATGAAAAATCTGATTTAATTAAATTAATTAAGGAAAATAAGGAAGCGTTTGCTGCCCATAAAATGGATATAGGACATATTAAAGCAGATCCAATTAGAATTAAACTTACCTCACAAACACCTATTTCATTAAAGCCTTTTAGACCTTCCTTCTCGGACAACATTGAAATTAAAAGACAGATTGAAGAACTTTTAAAATATAATGTCATTAGACCATCTTATTCCTCCTATGCATCCCCTGCTATGTTGGTGAATAAGCGAAATGAAGGTAAAATTCGACTATTAATAGACTTTATCTTTAATAGTACAGCACTCTAATTCAACAGGACATACATTCAACTTAAATGAACCTAAAGCACATTACAACAATATCAGTAACAAATATCAAAGATTAATAATTGAAGCAATAGTGTCCAAGCAATACAATAGTATAAATCGCAAAATAGATTTACCAGAAGCATATAATTCAATAGACTTAAATACAATAAGATAATACAAATTCATTCATAGCATATGATATCACATGTCTAATGGGATTCCTTGTAAGTTGTAAAATTTGTAAAATACAAAATAAGTTTACTTTAATGTATCATATTACCTCATATATTTTAGAATTAGTTTTCCAAATTATTATACCTACATGTAAATTCAATCATTTTAATATTATTCTAGTTAAGCAGATATGCAAAACAATAGCTATATGTATATAAATTATATTTCAAACTAGGTTGGATTATTATTGTGTTATTAATTCCTGTAGAAGGGCGTATGTGCTCGAAAGCTCGTAAATTGTCGTTTTAATAAAGATACGCAGCCCTTGATGCTTTATTGTATTCGTTTATAAATTGTACAGGGTTTTTTCATTCTATATTAAGATACGTTTACCATGAATTTTTCGCCATCTAGTTTGGAATATTATATCAGGAATCTCACAAACAAATCATTGCAACTCGTAAGATGGAGGTATCACCTGGCATTCAACATCCGATGTGAAGAAGCGAACTTCATCCCGCCAACCTTGAGAATCAAAGATCCAGTCCAGAACCCGTTTTCAGCAAAATTAATACAAGAAACTCAGTACAAACTATTAAGATCTAGAACTAAGGGATGCCATTCTAAAATCAGGATCATTACCAAAACCATAAAAGATATACTATGTTTACTTTCCCTAAACAGCAACCAATCACATCTTAATGATATCATAGTAAACATTAACGCTAAAATAGCAGTATTAAAAGAAAAAATAGAAAAAAGGCATAACAACAAGATAGAATTTTGGATGCGCAAATATGATTTCCCAGCTATAAGTAGAAAAGATGATGCAGTTAATGTGATCAACCTCTCTAAGACAGTGTTAAGCAAAGATGAAGTCAACATATTATCTAAAGGATTAAAACATAGACCAATAGGCAAACCACAGACCGTCAAAATAATTAGTGGAATAGAAGCAGCCATCGGTAAGCTCAATAACTACGATAAGAATACCATTAGAAATACTGTAATAAACATTTTAAAAGAACCAAACAAAAGCCGCCAAATAACCACAGAGATAAAGCAGCCTTAAATGATCTCAAAAATAGACAAGATATAATCATCACGAGTGCAGACAAAGGAGGGATGACTGTTGTGATGGACAAATCTGATTATATAAACAAAATGAACAACATATTAGAGGACAGAACCATATTTACAATAGTTGATGAAATTAACAAGAAACGAGAATACTCATACTTCAAAAAAGAAATAAACAGAATGGCCAAAAGCAATGTGATATCAAACGATGAATTTAAATTATTCATGTCTAATTTAGACTCTGAGAGTTACATATATGGAAAACCCAAGGTTCACAAGCAAGGGATCCCATTAAAACCAATAGTAGCCTATCACAGCTCACCACTAGCACCAATAGCCAGGTATGTTACAATATTTTTACAGTCATTAATTAAGAATAGCGTATTTCAAATGTCAATAGCCAATATTCCAACATTCATCACAGAAATAGCCAATTACAATTATCAAAGAGAACATATTTTGGTATCATTCGATGTAGAGGCCTTATACCCCAGTCTCCCCCACGGCTTAATACTTAAAACTACTAAAACCTTTCTGGATAACAATAAGATAGACCCTAATACAATAGATAAAATAATAGGTTTAATCACATTATGTCTTAGAGTTAACATTTTCACATTTGACCAGAAACAGTATAAACAAATTAAGGGTTCTCCTATGGGAAGCCCATTGTCAACTCCATTAGCCGAAATAGTAATGAGAGAATTAGATTTATGGATCACTTCATTATACCCGGCAGATATCATATTATACAGACGATATATAGATGACATATTTTGCATTTGTACCGAAAAACAGATTCCCAACATCTTAGCCTCTCTCAACAATTACAACAATAGCTTACACTTTACAATAGATAAAGAAAATAATTGCACATTGCCATTTTTAGATATTAAAATAATGAAAATAGATAATAGATTACAAACTACAGTTTACTACAAACCTACTTTCACCCCTAATTATATAAAGTTTTCATCATTTTGCCCCATCAGTCATAAAATTAACACAGTGAAAATGCTGACTAAAAGAATTTATACTCATTGTTCACTAAATCTATACAAAAATCATGAAACACAGACAGTTATCCAGAATTTATCTTCAGCCGGTTATCCTAAAACATTTATATTAAAACATTTCTATCAGGAACAAGTCACATCTAACATGATAGCACAAAAAACTAAAATATACAGGCAAAATTGTTACATTCCATATTCCCCGAAATCTATCCATATTTCCAGAACATTAGATAAATTTGGAATAAAAACCTTTTATAGTAACTCACCCAGCCTATCAGATATCTTAAGAAACCCGATAACAAAAAACAGGCAAACCGAACACATATCACACAGAAAAGAAGTAATTTATTCCATACAATGCAATAACTGTAATGCCAGATATGTGGGGGAGACAGGAAGAAAATTATATAATAGAATCATTGAGCACAGAAGAAATATAAACAGAAATGACCCTTTATCTTTAATAGTACAGCACTCTAATTCAACAGGACATACATTCAACTTAAATGAACCTAAAGCACATTACAACAATATCAGTAACAAATATCAAAGATTAATAATTGAAGCAATAGTGTCCAAGCAATACAATAGTATAAATCGCAAAATAGATTTACCAGAAGCATATAATTCAATAGACTTAAATACAATAAGATAATACAAATTCATTCATAGCATATGATATCACATGTCTAATGGGATTCCTTGTAAGTTGTAAAATTTGTAAAATACAAAATAAGTTTACTTTAATGTATCATATTACCTCATATATTTTAGAATTAGTTTTCCAAATTATTATACCTACATGTAAATTCAATCATTTTAATATTATTCTAGTTAAGCAGATATGCAAAACAATAGCTATATGTATATAAATTATATTTCAAACTAGGTTGGATTATTATTGTGTTATTAATTCCTGTAGAAGGGCGTATGTGCTCGAAAGCTCGTAAATTGTCGTTTTAATAAAGATACGCAGCCCTTGATGCTTTATTGTATTCGTTTATAAATTGTACAGGGTTTTTTCATTCTATAATAAAAAGAGATTCTGAGCCCATACCAAGAATAGATTCTATATTAGATAAGCTTTCAGAAGCTAATATCTTCACTACACTAGATCTTTTATCAGGTTATCACCATTTAGATATACACCCAGATGATAAAGAATACACAGCTTTTACTACCACTCACGGACTTTACGAATTTAATAAATTATCTTTTGGATTAAAAAATAGTCCAAGTCAATTCCAAAGAGTTTTAAGGCAAATTTTAAATAAATATGATGTTGATTTTTGCATGAATTACTTCGATGACTTCATTATATTTTCAAATAATTTTCAGGAACATTTGACCCATTTAAAAGTAATTTTAGATATTTGCATAAAGGAAAATATTAAGCTAAAACTAAGTAAATGTAAATTCGCTACTTATCAGATTTCTTTTCTAGGATATGAAATATCAAACCATCAATTTTCACCCAGCACTAATAATATAGAAACGATTAGAAAATTGAGTTCCCCAAGGAATAAAAAGGATTTACAACGAGTTTTAGGATCTATTAACATTTACTCGAAATTTATCCCTAATTAAGCTAAACTCAGACTCCCTTTGAATAATTTGTTGAAAAAAGATGTAAAATGGAAATGGGATGAAGAATGCGAAACCGCATTTTCTAAATTAAAAAAATATGATAACCTCAAAACCTATATTAGCTATCTATAATCCCAAATATCTTATACACCTTTACACGGATGCTAGCCAAGAACAGATCGGATCTATCCTAAAACAAGAACAACCCGATGGGCTTTTAAAGCCAATAGCGTATAGAAGCCGTAGAATGACATCTTATGAATCAAACTATTGTGTAACTGAGCAAGAATGCCTTGCTATTATTGATGCTGTGGATTTCTTTTTACCCTACTTAGATGGCGTGCATTTCACCATCCATACAGACCATGCTTGTCTAAAGTATTTGAAGAACATAAAGAACCCAAAAGGACGATTATTTAGATGGAGCTTAAAGCTCTCAATGTTTGACTTTGAGATAAAACACATAAGAGGAACTGAAAATAAAGAAGCTGATTTTCTCAGCAGATACCCCATAGCTCATTTTGTTTCTGACCCAGAACTAAAACAAGCTCAATTTGATGATAACATCAATGATAGGAAATATACTAAATTTAATGGACTTTTAACAATAAAGAAAAAAGGATTAATCAAAGGTGTTGTTCCACCTTCATTAAGAGAAAAAGTATTAATAAGAGCTCATCAAGATTACGGCCATATAGGAGTATCTGAAATGTTAAATCTAATTTCCCCTATCTATTATTGGCCCTACCTAATTCAAGATATTTCTAATTATGTAAAACACTGTGAGGTGTGTCAACTCAATAAAATATCTCACCAGAAGAAATTTGGTCTGTTGGAAAGTCTCCCCCCAGCTAAGGATCCTTTTAATCTTGTGTCTATAGACACAGTAGGTGGACTAAATTACTATAATTCCACAAAGAAATTCCTTCACATCATCGTAGATCATGCTACTAGATACATTTGGGCTTTCCCCTCAAAAAGTCAAACTACTGACTCATATATAAATTGCCTAAACAAAATTTTTCAAATACAAAAACCCAAACAATTTTTAAGTGACAGGGCACCGTCATTTACTTCACCAAGATTTAGAAAATATTTGATTAACAATAACATTAAACAATTATTGACTTCATCATCAAGACCTCAGTGTAATGGGTTAAATGAACGACTTAACCAAACTATAATAACCAGGTTAAGATGTAAATTCAATAACTTGAAAGGAAAATCAATACCATGGACGAAATTGTTAAATTCAGTACTAAATGAATATAATAATACTCCCCATTCCATAACAGGCTATACTCCTACTTACCTTTTGTATGGTAAGCTCCCTTATAATCCCCCCTTAAAAGAATCAGAATTTTACCCCCCTATAGACACTGCCAGAACAAATGCCTATAATAATACATTAAAATTTCATCAGATAAATAAAATTAGATATGATCAACATTATCAACCTTCCACCTTTAAAGTAGGCGATAAAGTTTGGTTACAAACCTTTTACCATCCAGATAACCGAAAATTAATGCCTCCAATGTCTGGGCCATTTACAATCTTAAAACAGATATCCCCAGTCAATTATGAAATTGGTAAACCCCAATCTAATTTAGGAAAAACTACCATGGTAATTCATTCATCCAAATTGAGGCCATACTACTCAAAAGAAGGATTTGAATTAAAACTGACAAAAAGTAAAATACCCACTTTAGAGAAAAAAAACACACCAACAAGTGGCACCTAAGGTAGTGAAAAGTAGAATCCCTCTTCTTACTAAATAATGGTAGGGAAATCTTAATATAAATAAGACAATACCAAAAATAACTACGCCTAAAAATTAAGCCTTGAGAATATAATTTTTGTGCACACATAAGATATAACTTGACACTTTTCTTTTCAATTGTTGTAAATATTTTACATTTTGATTTTATTTGTTGAGAAATTCACTCATATGATTCTATATATTTTTCCCTCACAAATTTTATATGGAACATTTCATATTCGAACATTCTTTTTTTTTTTTTAATGTAAATAGTAAAACTTCATGTGTAAATATTTTTCATTATGTGGAAGTAAATAACCCATTATTTTATGTTTTTATTCTGATCAAACCAAATAAATGTGAAACAAGATGTTGGATACCACTCGTCATTATGAGAAATAAATTTGTGATTTTCAAAAATATATTTTTTGGCATGTGGCAAAATACCTTTTGAATCTTGAGAGCCTGAGAAGACCTACTCAATTCATGAGGTAAATCCCCTTATGAATTATAGGAAGGAGACACCTATAATTTCAAATAAGATTGGATAATTTTCAGCTACTGTCAAGAAAAAAGGTACCAATAGGAATATGTAGAAGGAATAAAGAGCATCATTGATATAATTTCAATTGGTATCCTCCATCTTAATTGATAATCTATGTAAATAATAATGATACTTTTTTTTTTCTTTGAAAATTACTCCCTAATTTTTATCCTTGGAGGGAAGAAATGACATAATAAAAATATGATTTTTATTATTCATTAATATAATTATAATTTAAATAATCATAGAATTAACACAGAGTTAATTCTTTAAAATCCTTAATAAAAGGAGTACAACCCAAGATGTTTTTTGTATATACTTAGATTATATTTATTAATGGTATGTATGCAAACTGTTTTGTTCTTAAAATATAATTATTAAAATAAATACAATTTTGGATATAAAAGTTATCATTTCACTTCAATCCACGACTGCATGAATGAATTGGTAACGTACCTAAAATACATCTTTTTTTATGACATATATATAAAAAACAACCGGCGATATAAAAAATTTTCCACTTCCTTAAGGTTTGTCTATGAGTGTAGATAATTGTTAATAGCAATATCTATCGACAAGTAGGAATTTACATTACACGAATATCCTTCTTATGATGAATGAGGTAAGCATCTTGACCATTTACATATTTCCTATGTGTTATGTATGTTAAAGGCTTCCTTAAAGCACATAGGGATTTCCTAAGTGTGTGAATTTCACTCCCGAATAAAACTCAATGGAGTGTAAGCAAATATTTGAATGTAATGCTACTGTCCTATAATCCTATGTCCATAGTTTACTTGAAACCCATTTCTAAGATTCCATCCTTCAGTGTAGCATATAAAAGCAGAATGATCCAATACAGTATTAGAGCTCTGAGAAGCGGTCTGGTGGATTAAATTGGCGAAACCGCTGGGAGAGTTCACCACTGATGAGCCAAGCCCTTCCAATATATTTTTTCATCGCAGTAAGGACAGTAAAAGTTTGTATTATGTATAAAAGAAACATTCGCGCTTTTAAATCCTTTTATTTTATTGTCAATTTTGTTCACACTTGGTTATCTGTGGGTCTCCAATAAAAGTCACTGTGTATTAAATATTTATATAATATTAAATATTAAGTTTTGTTCATGAGTGTATCTTTCAGAGTTATTGTCTGAATCCCGATATACACGTTTAAAGGTACAACTTCCTTAAGTTTTGTCCATGAGTGTATATTGTAAGTTTTCATTAAATACATAATATTTGCTATGTATGTTGTTACATGTGTGTGTATTTTTGAAGTTTCTTTTTAACAAATAATATTTCCAATACGTGCGTATGTTGTAACTTGCCTAAGGCACGTAGGCATTTCTTATGTGTGAAGCATATTGAGATTTTTTGAAATTGAAGATACTTCGGCCAGGCAGCCTCAATATTTACGATAAGTATATTGAGATGTTATATTATTTCCTATGTGTAAAATATAATTTAAATTCCATTAAGACAAATAGGTATTTACTATACAGACACCTACAGCTTTATTATGACCACCAGTCTTATACAGATTCACCACAGGAAGGAAGCATAGATAGAACTCCTGTACTCCAAGTAGCACAGAACCCAACAACAGCCTCCTGGTCCGACGTATGTCCACAGATTCCACCGTGCATAGGTTAGCGTATCATTGAAAAGACTTATGTGGAATCAGCCCCGTTCTAGTCTTCGCTTTCCTCATCCAAATGGACCACGACATTCGGCGAATCCATTAATCTCCTCCGAACGCTGACTGTGGCCTTGTAGAATTTATATAAGCCAAAGTAAATAGTATATATTATCCAGAATATATATTAAAAGGTTTTTCCTATACACAATATATTGTTCTGAAAATAGAGCAATCCATACTTAAATCATTAGATAGTAAAAAGGCATATATTGGATTGAATAAAATTGGATTGAAATATTGGCAAATAAATATTTTATTCAATCCATTATATGCCTTTTTACTATTAATTATACAATGTATGTTGTATCTTATCTTAAACACCTAGGTATTTCTATGTGTGGTGCATACACATGTGATAGTGTACATTAACACTAATCTACTTTCCATAGTAGGTCTAATAGAATTTCTTCAAACTCTACACATTTCCAATGTTTGTTGTATGCAATATTATTTCTTTGAAAGCGAAAATATTTGCTATGAGATGCTGTATTTCATAATTGATTGATTCTAGGAATGTCCCTCTCTTCTTTTAAAAGGTAATAAACATATTAAACATTAAGAATATGATCGCTAAAAAACAGGAATAATAAAATATTCCAATTTTTTATTATGTATCTTTGAATCATAGATGGCGTTACTTTAATGTCAGACAAATCTGTTTGTTTCAAGAGAAAAGAAATATTTAAAAAATAACCAAACGACATTTTCCATTTTTTGTCGAAAAACTAATCATAAAAAGTTAATTAAAAATCTGTGGCTTTAACATTTTACCCTTTTTATTTTACCATCAAATATATCCATAATTGGAAAACTAATTTATAACCAATTATCTTTTTTAAAATAATTTTGTTAGATTAGGTTACATTTAATTTAAGCTTTGTAAAACGAATCTCTTATCTTCTGCATTCTTTTTTTTTTTTATTTCGTTACATTTTATTTCCTAACAAAATATGTATAGATATATAAATTGGACGCTTTTATATACAACCATTCATTTCAACACAAAAGTATTGGAAACTAAATTGATTTTGACATTTAATTTAATAGAAAAAAAAATCTTATATAAATCATCATCATCGTGTAAAAGGGCGTGTTCTATCAACCAATCAAAAGATAGATCGAACTATACCAAACGATAAACTTTTCCCGCCCAAAAAAAAAAATCGTCTGCTCTAATAAAAATCGTTTGCATCTTTTTTATTTTTTTTTCTCTTCTAGAATAAAGAATCCAATCCATTAGGCATTATCAAAAGATGTTTGAATAATAAATTTGACAGGGAAGGAAAAACCTTCTAATGAATATTTACCTATTTTTAGAGGAAATGAGGTACCCATTGACAAGCTGGTAAATTAAGGGAGCCCAAATTTATTATCTTATCAACTAAGTGATGTCAATTTAGAAGGAACAGCTAATGTCCATCTCCGGAGCTGTGTCACGCGGTAGGGGTCCTCTTTTTGAGAGTACGTCCTGACGTGTCATTAGGGTTATGGACGCACGCTGTAGGCGGTCCGTAATGGACTCCCACCTGTGTAGGTCCGCCCCCCGTGGACTGCATGATTAACCCCGGACTTTATCGATCCTGGGTTTAAGAATTCTTCGTTTTTTTGAAAGATTTTTAGTCTGTCGTGCTAGTGGTCTTGTATAGTTCTTGTCTTCAAGTCTTGAGTATGTCTTATATGATCCTAGGGTTAAGGATTTTTTTTTTAATAAAGATTTTTTGTTTGTCGTGCTAGTGCTTGTGTATGTTTTATAAGATCCTATATTTAAGAATTATTTGGCTTTTTAAAAAGATGTTTTAATCTGTCGTGCTAGTGGTCTTGTATAGTTCTTGCCTTCAAGTCTTGAGCATGTTTTATACGATGCTAGGTTTTTTTTAAGAATTATTATTATTTTTTAAATATATTTAGTCTGTCGTGCTAAAGGTCTTGTACATTCCTTGTCTTCAAGTCTTGAGTGTGTTTTATGCGATCCTAGGTTTTTTAAAAAGGAATTCTACGTTTTTTAAAAATTATTTTTTGTCTGTCGTGCTGGTGGTCTTGTATAGTTCTTGTTTTCAAGTCTTGAGTATGTTTTATACGATCCTAAGTTTTTTAAAAATAATTCTTCGTTTTTTTAAAAGATTTTTAGTCTGTCGTGCTAGTGGTCTTTAATAGTTTTCTCTTCAAACCTTCAGTATGTTTTATACGATCCTAGTTTTTTTTTTTAAGATTTTTATTCTGTGTCGTGCTAGTGGTCTTTTACAGTTCTTCTTTTCAAGTCTTGAGTATGTTTCATACGATCCTAGGTTTGAGAATTGTTCGTTTAAAAAAAACAAAAAATATATATTTTTAGACTGTCGTGCTAGTGGTCTTGTATAGTTCTTGTCTTTCAGTCTTGAGTATGTTTTATACGATCCTGTTTTTTTTAAAGAATTATTCAGTTTTTTTGAAAGATATTTAGTCTGTCGTGCTAGTGGTCTTGTATAGTTTTTCTCTTTAAACCTTTAGTATATTTTATACGATCCTAGTTTTTTTGTTGTTTAAAAAGAATTCATTGTTTTCTTAAAGATATTTAGTCTGTCGTGCTAGTGGTCTTATATAGTTCTTGTCTTCAAGTCTTGAATATGTTTAATACGATCCTAGGTTTTTTAAAGAATTCTTCGGTTTTAAAAAAATAGTTTTATGAGCTTGTATTTGAATAAATATTTTTATTTGATAAAAATATATATTTTAAATATTTTTCAGGTATATATGGTACACTGATCAAGATCCTGTCTTGAGGCTTGTATGTGCTCGGAGTGAAAGTTTTAGATTGCCTTATTCCAATCATGCTACCTCTCCCCTCTAACTCTTTCCTTTCAAATCTTGATACTGATCTTTTGATATTTAATAGTATAATATAGGCACGCCATCTGTATTCAATATTTTGAACTATTCACGCGCGTATGTTTCTTTTTGGAAAATATAAGCGATTTCCAACTGCTCTTAATCCAATGATAAAATATGTATAAAATATGGTAGATAATACTGGCGAAGTTAAACTAATACTATTTATTCAGTATGGATATTCTAAAACAATTGTTGCTGACGAATCTTTTAGGCCTGAGGAAGGGGTAACGCCAGAAAGATGAACGAATTTATAAACAAAACCTTTTTATCAAGACATTTCCTTTCATAGACTCGTCCCAGAATTCAAGAAAGAGAGGAAAATAGAGTATGTTAACAAGAAAAATGACAACCAAATAAATACAGTTTTGGTGGAGAGACAAACAAACACTGTGTGTATTTTCTAGTCTTTTTTTTTTCATCAACTTTCTAACAATACACTCATGGACAAAACAAGAAAGTTTCATATTTTGACACGCTGGTCCTCTGTATATATATATAAATATTATATTAATTAAAAAAAAATAGATTATTATTTCTGTTGTTTTGGATCATCTGGTTGAGCAGTCGTGGCATAAATATTGAAAGAATAAAAACAGTTTTGATCGGAGAGATTGCTTTAATTGAGTTTTAGGATAAACATAACTTGGTAAAATTACTGCCTGGCTTAAGGCGTAAGAATAAAAAAATGAAAAGATTATTTACATAATTACAAAGTTTTGGGTCGGCCAACGGGGAAGAACAACAACGAGTTTTATATGCAAAGCGTGACCTCTGGCGGTCGATTTAGCAGAGTATTTGATTCTATGAAATTATATAATTTAAAATAATATTTTTATATAACATTTTAAATAAAATATTTTAATATAACATATATATTTATGTTTTTCTTTTTTGAAGGAGACAGAAGCAATTTTATTTACACATGGTTATCTCGTTTATCTTTAATAACTGTGTATTGAATATATTTCAGAGTTATTGTCTAAATCCCGATATACATGCTGAAATGTAAAACTTCCTTTGGTTTTGTCCATGAGTGTATATATAGCTTTTTTTATATGAAACTGTAGAACGGGTAGTAAACTTGGAGAGTCAGAAGGAATTATAATAGCGAATCACATATTTTAATTCTCGTAAAGATAGGGGTTGCCTATCCGGCATTCATAGTTCTCAAAATTAAAGATACTTTGGCCAGTAAATATGTTTTAAAGTATGCAAGGACAAAACATTCTTTATATTTTAACACCGTATCAAAAATCTCAATATCATTCCCCCGAGCCTGAATGTAAAAGCGCTGGTTAGAACTTCCTTTCCCGCTCTTGTTTAGTTTCTTCCAGTATTTCCATCAGGTTGACCTGAACAGCAGCGTCGCTTTTCGCCATTATTTCTTTCTTCGGATGTTCCCGGCGAGAGTTGCAACCCCAGAACTTCTTTTGGAAGAAAGATTGCTAGAAGAGCAAGTCTTCAGTTGGTCAAAGCACGCATCCAAGCATCTCACAGAATGGTACAGAAGCAATATTAGAGTCATCAATGTGCAATTTTAGAATTATTAGATGAAAATTACATGGAAATTTGAAGAGAAAGAGATAAATCAGGGATAAATAAGATAGAATAACGGCTAATGAGAGATAATAAAAGGATTTAACCGCCGAAGTATCTTCAATTTTAAGAACTATATGTTAATTCGTATTTTTTAAAACTTTTATTATGAAAATAAATAACTATATCTGAATTTATATATATAAAGCTAACTTGTATATACTATCGTTTCGGTTTATAGTCCTCAACAGTTAAGGGTAAGCTAGGATTTAAAAATACTTCTTCTTCTCGTGATGTAAGCAGGATTCTCCTGGAAAGAATTTCTTAACACCTAACGAAAGGAATTTGGAATTCTGTCGATACTTTCAAAAGTTGTTTCATTTAATGAAGTAGTTGATTCTAGCTTAGAGGTCAAATTACATTGCACAAGTGAGTGAGCTTAGCAACCAGATAGGACACTAGTCTGCCTCTTTCTCCTTCAAAAAAAAAAAAAAAAACCGACGACTACAGACAAAAATACTTTTCACTTCCCTAAGTTGTATCTATGATTGTATACATCTGAAAATGTGTAAATTTAATTATATAAATAACCTTAAACACAGAAATGTAAAAATATATTTTAAAATTAAAGATAACAGTTTTTATATAAACGCCTTTTCTGTACCTCTTTACTTAACACCAGTAATTAAAAAAAGCCTATTTACAGGCATTTTTGAATGGTAGTAATATAATTCATTTGTTATATACAAGGTATGTCCCATAAGTTCCCGGACCGGGTCCATAAAAAAAATAAATAAATGAAAAATGTAAATAAATTTGACTGTTTATTATATAAAAAAAATATCTGGCAACACGGTGGTACCAATATCGAGGCTGTACGTGCGCACGCGCCAAGGTCATTCTAATTTATTTAAAGGTTACACCTAGCGCTGCAGCGATTTTACGATGGAACAAAAATTGAAGCAGAGGATTTGCATAGAAATTTGTGTGAAACTTCAAATATCAGCAACCGAAACTTTTGAAATGCTTAATAAAGCATTCCCCAATGACGCCCCAAAGAGAACAACTGTTTTTTTTAAATGGCATTCTAGATTTAAAGCTGGAAGAATACTCATTGAAGATGATCCTCGTCAAGGAGGCCCAAAATTTCAAAGGACTGATGAAAATGTGCAAAAAATCACCGATTTGATAAAAGAAAATCCTCGAACCACTTTGCTGGAGCTAGAGCAAGGCACAGGCATCTCTAAAACAAGGATCGTAACCTAAGATTTGAAGCTCAAAAAGACTCCTGCAAAATTCATCCCAAGATTCCTCACTAATGAGCAAAAACTGTGTCTGTGTCGGCTTGCAACCTGTGAGGACATGTTGGAAATGACAAGAACGGATCCGGAATGTAAAGACAAGATAATCACAGGCGACGAGACATGGGTCTATGGCTATGACCCTGAAACCAAGAGTCAATCTGCCAAGTGGAGAGGTCAGGGTGAGCCTAGACCCAAAAAATCCAGGATATTGAAATCCAGAAACAAGGTGTTGCTGGTCACCTTTTTGGATAACAAAGGCATTGTTCATCACGGGTATCTTCCTGCAGGCCAAACAGTTATTAAGGAAATGTATTTGGACATTCTTCGCCGTCTAAGCAAGCGATTCGAAAAAAATGACCAGAAAAATTGACTAATGGTGACTGGATCCTACACCATGACAATGCACGCCCTCACACAGCGCACTTGGTGACGAGTGTTTTGGCAAAAAACGGGACACAAATCCTACCACAACGACACTATTCCCCAGACATCGCACCAAATGACTTTTTCCTGTTCCCCAAACTTAAAGCAGTTCTAAAAGGAAGACATTTTGACACCAGGGATGACATAATAGAAAAATCGCTGTTGGCATTGAAGAGCATTCCAAAAGAGGCCTATAAAAACTGTTTCGACAATTGGAAGAAACGATGGCGCTGGTGCGTTGAAGCAAGGGGGGATTACTTTGAAAAGTTTTAATATTAAAAAAATATATATCTTACCTTTTTTTATGGACCCAGTATTAGAGCTCTAAAGAAGCGGTCTGGCAGATAACGTTGGCGTAACCGCTGAAAGGTTCATCACTGATGAGCCATGCCCTCCCAATATATTATTTTTCATCGCAGTAAGGACAGTAGAGCGATTTGATTTATGTTTGAAAGAAACATTCGCCTATCAATGTTTTCATTAGTTATATATAGATGGCGCGTTATTGCTTTATATATAATGTTATATTGACTATTTAGATTTTCATCTTGGTCTCCAGTAGAAGGGATTTTAGGCTTGGAAACTGGACCCATATAAAATATATATTTTGAAATAAACATCTCTCAAACCAACCCTATATGTTCTCATCTTAAGAACATATAAGAAGGTGAATACATATATATTATTTTAAAATATTATTTTAATGAAAAATTATATTTCATAGATACAAATACTCTGTTAAATCAGAGGTCACGCTTACCCTATAAAAACTAATTGTTGTTGTTTCCCGCTGGCCGGCTCACAAACCTTTGTACATTATGTAAATAGGTTTTTCATTTTTTTATTTTTACGCCTTAAGCCAGGCAATACCTTTATCAAATTATGTTTTTATGTATTCTTTATTAGCGTAATTAAAGCTATTTTTCTTAACTAATTTTATTATAATCTTTTCCACGACTGCATACCAAAATCAAGCAGAAATATTTTTATATGTAATATATATATTTCTAAATTCATTATATTCAAACACACACACTCTCTCGCGACCAATGACAACATTGTATATATATTATATATATATGCATATTTACCAATTCTATATTTATTCGTCTATATTTCCTTATTCAATCTTATTTATTTATATATATATATATATGAAAAAACAATTAAAAAATAAAAGATAATCTTTATTTTTGATATATATATATGTTTGGAAATTTTGCCGGGAGGATATTGATCTAAAGAGACAAATATCGCCTCTCCCGTCAAAATAGACGTCAAAACTAGACGCCATCTATTGACCGTCGACGCAAACTAGCAGCCTCGGGTCGGTGACAAAGCCACAACACCAGCTTTGGCAAACTGAAAAGCGTCCACCTAGAGACACTATATATATGTACACCTATATATGTTTATTTTATGTTTAACCATATATATTTATAACTTTATATGAACGAGGTAATAAAGAGGTTTACATCTCAATTTCTCTTTCTCTCCTTTAGTAAACAAAAGTAAAACTCAAGAATCTTGGTTCCATTTCAAAATGTAATGCAATATAGATGTAATGAATGAAAAAAAGAAATGCGTATAATATATTCAATAGAGAATAGAGCACACACATACATAAACAATTGAGACAGGGAAAGAATCTCAATAAAAAGTATAAATAAATTTCTGTGGGAGAAGTTTATGGAAAGCAACGGAAGTCCTAATGACATACTTTGGAAGGGAGAAGCAGAAAAAGTTTTAAAAACAGGAAACGCTAATCGACTTGGAAGTGCAGAGATGGAGTTGGCAAACAACCTTTGGCAGAGTTCGCCAACTTCTTCCCATACATAGTTGAGAGGAGATTCTTTCCCAACTTTTGTTAAGACAATATATATGTTATTCTTGTACAAAATACACTTATTTATCTACTTAACTGCAATGAAACAATGCATTCATTCGAAATAGATAGTACAAAAGTTTTTTATTATCCCTAGTACACGTGATACAGGACATGATAATCAGAGTGGGTAGTTATTGACTGCTATCGTTGCTAAGTGCATCACATGTCTACACATGTGAGAAACAGTTCGGCATTTGCACTTACAAATGCGCCGGGTCACCGTTTGGTTACTTGCACTCGCTGGTGGGGTTGGACTTTTGCAAGAATTGGGGGCCATTGGAGCATTTTATTTTATTTAGAAAAAAGGTGCCCAGTGCGGGATTCGATCCCGGGTCGTAGCGGTTGAAAGCCACCGGTTTAGGCCACCCTTCCACCGTTCCCCAGTACAAAATGATATTTTGTACTGGGATCACGTGATTATATTATAAAAAAAAATAAAAAAACATATCTTGATCATATAACTGAAAGTTGCTGATGGCTGACACCATCTGTCATGAATATAAAATAATCATTGAATTTCAATTATTCCAAAATATTGGTCAAATACCTTTTTAACTCAAAGCAATAACGCGCCATCTATACATATGAAATAAAAGGACCCAAAAGCGCGAATGTTTCTTCTATACATAAAACAAACTTCTACTGTCCTTACTGCGATGAAAAAATATATATAAATATATAAAGCGGTCTGGTGCATTAAATTGGCGAAACCGCTGGGAGGGTTCACCACTGATGAGCCAAGCCCTCCCAATATATTTTTTTCATCGCAGTAAGGACAGTAGAAGTTTGTTTTATGTATGGAAGAAACAATCGCGCTTTTGGGTCCTTTTATTTCATACCTTTTTAACTGTTAAATCAAGAAAAGTCAACCTCCTACATGTTTAGGGTTGTTGAGCATTGCCAGCATAATTCTAAAGGTATCTTAATGATTAAAAAATAAGGTTCCTTCTTTTTCAGGAAACCTCTAGACCTAGCCTTTTGATCATTAAGGTACGGTTTGCACAATGTAGATAAGAATCCACAGGCTGAAGTACGTAAGTGGTTAGTTTTTGTTCATCAAGAAAAGATATTTGGCCAATATTCTCAAATATAATTAAAATTGAAGGATTAATTCATATTTATTACGACTATGGCGCAATCCATCAGTAACTTTCAATTGCACGATCATAGAATGCTTGTTTCGTGATATACCTATTTGTTATTGAATTTGCATAGAGGACATACAGATTTAGATCGGTGACTATGTCATAGCACCAGATTTACTTCATAATGACCAAGGCCAACTGTATACGATGGTTCGAAGCTATTTTAATACATCATAAACTTTCTGTTTAAACGAAACAATGAAATTGAAGACGCCTCAGATTCACTGATATGTTAATACTGTATAACCTCCCTTTATCAGACACCCCGTTAGCGAACACCTCTCCACAAAGGACAGTTTTCATTAACCAAAGTTACCATTTTTACAATTAGCAACTCTCCGGTAAAAGGACACCTCTCCCTAGGAGATATTTTGGCTCTGTAATTAGGTGTCCTTTACAGGAAGGTTCTACTGTATATGCTAGTTGAAATTTTCGACTTTGCCTAAAAATAATGTTGAGATAAAATCCAATGGTTTAATTATGAGAAGAGAGCAATCGAATAATGATATCATTTTTTTAGTTAAAAAATAACTTTGCGCCACATTTGCATATAAGACTTGTCATGTAGATTTGTCATATAAGGATTATAGCACGCGTAGAAAACATTTTTGCATATACTGTCAATTCTCAATTTAAAAGGGATTGCATTCAAGACTAAATGAAATTTAGAAACAATCATCTGTGTGTGAAGTCCTAACATTTTTATTTATAATATCGAGAAAAATTAATAAATTAATAAAATAATAGATTTTTCAATTGAATGTTTTTTTCAATGAGCAATTTATTTTATTTGACTTCAATTATATGTTTGAATTTAAATGCTAATCATTAATATAGGATATACGTATAAGGACCAGTATCCATCAATCAACAGCCTCAGTTTCTAGGAAAATATTGTGGAAATTGGAGAAGACAGATGGGCCAACTTTGAACCAGTAATGGCAAATGATGATTATGGTGTTTACTGAATAAAGATAAATTCGGATTTAAGACCAGAAATATCTGATCTGTCAGATTAACATTTAATCGTAAATCAGCTATTGAATTATGATATTTGATTCGAGATAATAATGTACTAGGAAAATATTAGGAACTATTTTTGATATATTTGGATAGCGAAGACTAAGGCACGGCTGATTCTACGCTCGACTTTACGTGATACGCTAACCTTGACGTATGCATGGTGGAGTCTGTGGACAGGTATCGGACCTGGAGGCTTTTGTTGGGTAATGCGCTACCTGGAGTATTGGAGTTCCATCTATACTTCCTTCCTGTGGTGAATCTGTATAAGAGCGGTGTTCTTAATAAAGTAGCATATGTGTGTATATTGACAAAGAATAATATACACTTATATTAAAGATAACTTTAGAAAATAGCCCATATATGAAGTCAAAATATCCTTTTGAAATCAGTTTTTTCAATTTTTATTTTCAAGGCAAATTTGTAATGATTCCAGAGAAATGCCGCGAATAATTTTGATCATTTAAAATAAGATTCATTTCAAATTAGAAAATTTCTGATATTAAGATCTTTTTGTGAAAATAATATGCCAAAAAATATAAACTGTATTTTGAAATATTTAAATCAATATTGAACCCCATTCATATATTCTCATTATTCATTTTGTAGTAATTAAAATAACTTTTATCCATCAAATTCATAAGGGTAATTAATAACTTTTCAAAATATTTATTTTTCCAAATTATTTCAAATGTGATTTTGGGAATAAATATATTTAATTCAATTTTATATTAGTATTTGTTTAACTTATAAATATATATTTTAAAATTATAGGAACGCCTCTATAAAAATTTCGTTTCCAACGGTCCAACAATGGGCCAGTCAGTTGGAAAGTGGGGTAGAAGGCGGGTCTGCTTTGAGATTCTGTCGAATTTATTTGTGTCCTTAGATATTGAGGCTTTCCCCTCCCCTGACTCTTTGAGACGGAGTCCATAGCACCGGCAGACCAGTTCCTGGCAGGGCCTGGACCAACAGCTCGGCCGAGTCATCGAGCGAGTTGGATGCTCTGGTTGTGCCAGAAGAGTGGAATAGGGCTTCTACGAGAGGCGAAGCGCCACTATAAATAAAGGCTAACGCGTCGATCAGGTACCTCCTGGGTGGCTTGGAAACCCTTTGCGTAAAAATTCATGACCTGGTCTGGTGATGCATGGACTTCTTCAGATGAAATAATAGTCTTCAAAAATATATTACAAATTAATAAAATTTAAACTTATACTGTAGAGTAGTATATATTTATAAGTGAAAATTGTCTTTTTTCAATAATAGATTGTTTAGTTGGGGAACATAGAAAAGGCGTCTTTATTTCAAAACGGATCTCTTCAATTGAATAAAAATTCTACAATTCTATTGGAAAATTGGTATGGATTTAAATTATGAAATTAAAAATCTTCTAATATTTTTAACTTGAGTATTGATGATGACTTACTGCCATTTATCGGTAGAAGTACCAAATAAACGTTGATTTTTATTTGCACAAAATTTATCAATAATATTTTAACTTGAATTAGAAAGGGAAATCAGTAACCAATCAATCATATTTCTTATAATTTCGTCGAAAGATGGTAGTAAGCTATCAGCAAACCTCTGTTGCAACTTCATGAGATGGCTTTTTCAAATGAAACAAAGTCATGTGTTTTCAGAAAGTCAAATATTTACAGGTTTTTCTCTGATTAATTAAGTGATGAGAGCTGCGTCAAATTCTATCATTTTTTCTAAATATCGCAAAAAATATCGTTATAAAATTTGAAATATAAAAATAAAACACAGAGGGGTTATTATGCTTTCCAAACAAGATTGTATTGATGATTACCTATTTACATATATATATATATATATATACTATATATTGATAATAATAATAATTTCAAAAACTTTTTTTTACATCAGAATCCGAAACAAGGCTAGATATATCTTAATGAAATGATTTTATGCATAGATTCCTATTTTCTTCACTCAACTAACTCTATACATTCTTGGTTCTATTAAATAATGAGTTTAAAGATAATTTTATAGAAAATTCCAGGAAAACATACCACAATACTTACAGAACAAGAACTAACACTAGAAACACTACTATTAACAAAAGTTAAGATTTAAAAGCAAATCTCCACAAGAGATCCATATAAGAGAAGAGAAAGCAATGATCCAAAAGACATAGAGTTAATCAGGAAGTCCGCGTGAGTGTCCCGCACTAAATTAGAGTTGTTATCGCTGGACTCCTGGAATCTCAAAGAAGTCCGCAGTATCTACCAGAGATTTCTACTTGGGTCCATATTGTACCATCAATGTTCTTTCCAAGATCTTCTCTTACTAGAAACTGTCAAAATATATTAAACTATAAAGATTATCTGAATCATGCTTGAATGATTGTTACCCTGAATAATATTGTATTAACAAATTATGTAGTTATATGAAAAAGATGGAACACTAATGCATCATAATATAAAAAAAGGGTGTACCTGAATCTTAACTTGAGTTCACAATTTGATAAAATAATCCCTTGAATTAATATTAAAATAAAAACATAAAGCCTCCAGGGAAAATATTCTTTTAAAAATATTTATTATATACAAAATATCTCGAACTTTCGGGCAAGTAAGCTCTTCTACGGGAGAAAATGCTTTTATTATTGATAATATAAGCATTTTCTCCCGTAGAAGGGCTTACTTGCCCGAAAGCTCGAGATATTTTTTAAATAAAAAGTATTTTTAAAATAAACTTTTCCCTGGATGCTTTATGTTTTTATTTTAATACCTGAATCTGTTAAAGAAAAATAAACAATTTTTCATAGAACTATCTCGAGGGATTGCTCCCTTTTTATCATTTTATTGCCCAATAAACTTTTGAAATTAATAAATAAACAATAAACTCTATTATTGTACAAGCGATGGCCTTTTGACTCAAATTATATAGTGTATTCTAGATTTGTAATTTGTGGGTATATACTATAAAGTTACGTAAAAATGATATTCATGTACCAAAAAAAAAAGCATTTCTCTTTTTAATTATGCTTTAGAACGATGTACTGTTCATCCCTTTAGTGGAGCAGCTTATTAGTGATAATAAAAAAGGAACCACTACACCTGGTTTAGCAAATTCAGACAAAATGCTAAACTGTCTACCATGGAATATAATATGTATAAACAAATATAGTATTGTGAATAATAGATTTAAAAGTGAATTTTGGGTCAAATTAATTTCTTGTGACATAAAAAATTAATGAATAAACTTGAAATGTAATATTTATTAATTATTTCGCATTTTTTGGATTTTAAAAATGAATTTGTTTACTTATTTTTGCCAGTTTTCATGATGTTACTCATTTTTAGGTGCAACACAATTGAAATTAATAACACATTTTTTCTCTTATTTTTGCAATATGTTTTTTTTTTTATAAAATAGATATGATAAAATATAAGGTTGTCCCAAAAGTTCTTGTTTTTCTTATTACATGGCGAATAATATTATTATGGCGAATACATAATAATACATAATACAATTAATTTATACATAATACAAAGATATACATAACAGTGAATAATATTGTGGCGAATAATATTGGTACACCTATCCCCCGATTTACACGGTACTTGTTTTACACGTTTTCGCTTTTACACGGTTTTCCAAATAAGTTTTTTTTTTGTTTTTATCTCACTATACTAAATGATACTGTGATTGAACACATGCGCTGTGTACACATCTCACGAGGAATCCCGAGCTTATGTGCTGACTTGCTGCACACGCACACTGTGTCTGTATTTATAATTTTTTAAAATTTTCAAATTTCGATTTACACGTTTTTCTCAGGAACGTATCTACCGTGTAAATCGGGGGATAGGTGTATTTCAATTTTTCCAAGTGTTTACGAACTTTTGGGACAATCTTGTATAATCTCTACAGCATTTACAAAAGATATTATTATTCGAGATTATAGATTTTCTATATTAAAGATAGTAGGCAATTAAATCTATAAATGTAATTTTCTACTCTCGACGTTTAATAGTGTGGAAGAGATGTCCGTCTGTTATACTTACAAGAAAGGTGCTAGAAGTTCATGTTGGTATTTCGTATTCTCACTAGGAAGAATGTACTTGTTCCAGAATGGAGAATCTGGAAGCTATTCACTAAAAAGAACAAATGTCTAAAATATAGGAAAACTTTCTATACGGTCACTCTTGTGGTTTACGAAAGTCTACACTTATATTATGACTCAACTATTCACACTGTTCCAATATCCATCATTAAAGAATTTCTCTATGGAAGGTAAAGAATGAGTTCTAGCTTTTTATAGAATAAATCATTTTTGCAGGTTGATTCTGCTAGAGAATACACTTATCTGAATGAATTTATCATTCCAAAGAACACCTATATAAAAATATCATTAAAATCATTAAAACCGTTTTCAAAAATTTGAAGAGATATGTGATATCTAATCCGAACTTCAATACTAAACCTGTTTTTACACCTTCTCTTCAAAGTGAAAGATAGAATTGAAGCAGAGAGAGAGAGAACGCTTCACGATTTTGCGTTTCATCCTTGCGCAGGGCCATGCTAATCTTCTCTGTATCGTTCCAATTTTAGTATATGTACCGCCGAATTTCGCTATATAAAGTTAAATATAAAATAAATATATACACCTATCCCCCGAATTACACGGTAGATACGTTCCTGAGAAAAACGTATAAATCGAGCGATAGGTGTATATTAAACTGTAAAATCTGAATAGGCGTTCGCCTCCTCATGAATCAGAGCCTCCCAATATTCTTTTCAACATAGGTAGTATAGAGTAGAATATCGCATTTTAGTATAGTGCGATAAAAACAAAAAAAAAACTTATTTTGAAAACCGTGTAAAAGCGAAAACGTGTAAAACAAGTACCGTGTAAATCGGGGGATAGGTGTATATGAATAAATAGGTTTAAAATAAGGATAAATAGACAAAGATAGAGAGAGGAGAGAACCAATCAGTATTTCATTAAAACACTTTAATTTTTGAAATATTTTTATGACGCCTATTCTTTTAACTAAAACAATTCTTCTACTGCCCTTACTACAATGACAAAATATAATAGGATGAGCATTGAAGGGCAGTCATATACGTGTAATAAATAGTTCCCGTTTCCTACAACAGATGGCGCGATAATGCATCATGTTTATATTAAATAACATCTTCAAAATAACCCCAAATATCCCAATCAGGTTCAAGAGAAAAACGAAGACTGTTCTCAGGTGACACCGGTTTATGGACCGAAAGGTCTGGGTGGCCACTGCTCCAAAGATGTTCTCAGGTGACAAAGGGTACGAGGATCAAAAGGGGGGGGGGGGAGTCCTATTGGAGCGTAGGACGGATTAGACCAAGTCCGAACGGGAGGGCTAGGACAGCAACCTTGCCATGAACTCTCGGAGACGCCTGTGGGTTGACTGGTCCACGGAGCCAGACCATAATGGCGGGCGCGAGGGGCCAAACAATGGCCGCTCGGTGCATGGAGAATCACCATTCCTATGGCACGGTGGCTATATGGCAGCAGGGGTGCAATGCTACGCATGCCGGCTTGTGGACCTTCGAGGTCTGGGTAGCCATTACTGCTCCAGGGATGTTCTCAGGTGAAGTTTAGAAAAATCGACCTCTTTAAAATCAAGAAAAAATAAAATATCCATCAATTTTTATAGTACCTAATGTGTCACAGTATATATACTGATAAACCATGCTTGGTTTCTAGAACCGTTTACATAATCTTTGAAAAATATCCTACAAACACGCCATTATTTTTTATTATATACAACCCTATATATATTATACATACTAAAAATTAAAAAGGCATGTCCTGACCGCTCATATGAACATTTTTAGATGGCAGAGCGCCATCTAAGGGAATAAAAATGAACTAAACATCGATTTAGGTTTTTTAATAAATCAAGAAAATGGTTTGGCTAGATATAATGGAATAAACTCAAATCAACGCGTTTAATTGATTCTTATTCTTAACTTTTTATCATTTTTTACTTTATTTTCGTATATTTTACAGTAGAACCTTCTTATAACGGAAACCGTTAGGTGTTTAGCGAAAGTGTCCTTTAAGATGAGAATTTCTCTTACCGGAGAGTTGCTAATTAATAAAAATGATCAATTTTGACAATTAAATCCATCTCAATTGTAGAGAGGTGCCCTCAAGCGAAAGTATACCTTCATGGAGGTTCTATTGTATAGGCTAATAAAATTAAGGTGCCGGCTGGGATCCGTATTGTCATGTCCTCGTGGAATCCCTCCATCCTCACTGTACCTCCCAGCAGGGCCTGGCTGAGCGAAATCTCTACGTCAGAGTGGACGTCACAGTTTAATCTGCTGGATTTGGTCGCTAGGGGATACCCTGAAGGTGATGTAGACATCTTGGTGTCCCACCTGTACCCTGGCTGTCTGTCCATCCTCCACTCCTGCAGGCACTGGGATGGTGACTTTGCGCTGCTGAACTGTCTTTCCCTTGCCATAGCACTCCTGGCAAGGGTAGGGGATGTGCGTGCGGGTGCCGTGGCCCTTGCGACAAGTGGAGCACATGATGAAAGGCCCCTTGTTGATGGTATCTATTCCGGTGCCAGTATTCAAACCGAATTGAAATGGAAATCAATTTTGATATCATAGTATTATCTACAGCATTCAACCTATTTCTCTATAGTTATTTTTATTATATTTTTAAAATTTGTATTTATCCTTTATCAATTTTATATATTAATATGCACTGACGCTAAATATATATTACAGATATATTTATCCTATTTTAATAATATTTGCATATCCTAAATGTACTTCAAAATAATCAATTGAAAAAATGTTTACCATATTTATATGAAAAAGCAATCATTATTCCAGTTTCACTATAATGGATGCTGCTAAAAAAAGATCAATACAGGTAATCATATTTACACCAATGGACAAGACTTAAGGAAGTTGTACCTTTTGGCATGTATATCAGAATTCAGATAATAACTCTGAAAGATACACTCACGGACAAAACTTAAGGAAGTTGTACCTTTTGGCATGTATATCAGAATTCAGATAATAACTCTGAAAGATACACTCACGGACAAAACTTAAGGAAGTTGTACCTTTTAGCATGTATATCGGGATTCAGATAATAACTCTGAAAGATACACTCACGGACAAAACTTAAGGAAGTTGTACCTTTTAGCATGTATATCGGGATTCAGATAATAACTCTGAAAGATACACTCACGGACAAAACTTAAGGAAGTTGTACCTTTTAGCATGTATATCGGGATTCAGATAATAACTCTGAAATATACACTCACGGACAAAACTTAAGGAAGTTGTACCTTTTAGCATGTATATCGGGATTCAGATAATAACTCTGAAAGATACACTCACGGACAAAACTTAAGGAAGTTGTACCTTTTAGCATGTATATCGGGATTCAGATAATAACTCTGAAAGATACACTCACGGACAAAACTTAAGGAAGTTGTACCTTTTAGCATGTATATCGGGATTCAGATAATAACTCTGAAAGATACACTCACGGACAAAACTTAAGGAAGTTGTACCTCTTAGCTTGTATATCAGGATTCAGAAAATAACTCTGAAAGATACACTCATGGACAAAACTTAAGGAAGTTGTACCTTTTAGCATGAATATCGGGATACAGATAATAACTCTGAAAGATACACTCACGGACAAAACTAAAGGAAGTTGTACCTCTTAGCATGTATATCGGGATTCAGACAATGACTCTGAAAGATATTTGATACACAGTGAATTTTATTGAAGACACATGAAATAACCAAGTGTGAACAATATTGTCTCTTCTCTATTCATGATGAAATTAAGGAAAAAGTTTTAAAATTACAAAATAATTTCTCACAATGAGTTTCTTTTGTGGGATATAGTCGATGTTTTATTAAGTCCGTTGAAGAGCGATTATCACTTGAAAGCTAGCGTTTTGTAATAAAAAGAAACTCATTGTGAGAAAATATTTTGTAATTTTAAAATACTATCTCTATTTCCTTCAAATCAAAGACATTCCACTTTCTTAAGTTTAGGTAATAAGTGTATAATGAAGAATATGTATAGGTTCATCTCATTTTAAAAGTTTTCAAACATTTACAAAGTAAGTTTCTGGTGTTGCGAGTTACTAGAATTCAAGAATTATTACTTACCTTAAACTGGCTGTCATCTTCCAATCATGCGTTAAAAAGATAAAGCCTTATTATTATACACTACTGCCAAAATTAAGGTAACAACACTGAATACTTGATGAAAATAATAATGAAAAATAATAAATATCATTATATGATATGCAAATTACACAACTCGAATCAGCTAGCCAATAAAAATAATTTTAACGCTTCACCTAATATGCAAATTAGGGTCATTCCTTAAAGCGTCCGCTTGCGTGCCTTTTTATTTGGCTATGAAATTTTATTTAAGCATTTCTTCTGTTTTATTTATCCATGGAACGTCCTAGATGTTTAGAAGACTCGTTGAGGTGGAGAGCCATTGGTAGAATAGAGGCTGGCCAGTTTCAATCGGAAGTCGCAAGATGGCTCGAAACTAAGAAAAGTGGTTTAGAATCTATGGAAACAATTCCAAGAAACAGGAGACATCTTTAGAAGAGAAGGTCAAGGTCGCGTGAGAATCACAACCTCATCAGAAGAACGTTATCTGAATTTAACGGCCAAACGTAACAAAACCATAACAGCTAACAATAAAGCTCTTTTCGGCCACAGGAACCATGATATCAAGGCAAACAGTTTACAGAAGACTCAACAAGAGAGGGATGTATGCAAGGTGGTCGAAGGTTTGTATCCATCTCACTGCCATCCAGAAAAGGGCTTGTCTAAATTAGTGCAGACACATCAGTCTTGAATTCAAAACCAGTGGGCTCCTGTTCTTTTTAGTAGTGAGTCAAGGTTTAGTCTTAGCATGGATTCTAGACGTGTAAACTGATCTAGAGAGAAACCGGAACTTGAAACCATCCCTCAAACAACAGAGAGAGGGACAGTTACGGTGGCCAAGGTATCATGGTATGGGGTAGTATCATGTTAGACTCACACACGCCATTACATGTGTTTGATGGCGGCACCTTGACTTTTCAGCGGTACAGAGACGAAATACAAGAGCCCTATGTAAGCGCTTTTAGGGGTGGGGTCGGACCCTCGTTCATCTTTATGGATGATAACTCTCGCCTTATAGAGCCCTGATGGTAGACGAATATCTTTAGAGTGAGACTATTCAAATGATAGTGGCCTGCCAGATCACCAGACTTCAATCCTATAGAACATGTTTGGGATGTCTTGATGAGACGAATTGGATCTCGTTCACCCCCATTCAGCACCACCCAAGAACTGAAAACGGCTTTGGTTGAAAAGTGGGATTTGTTGCCTCAAGAGCTCTTTAATTGTCTAATAAACAGCATAAAATATCGTTGTGATAGCTGTTAGAGGCGACCACCAACCCTATAAAGTCATCAAATATTGTTCAACATCTACCTGACCTTTGGACTAATTAATATATATTTACATAACTCTGTAAACATATTTTCAACAATAAATTTATTTTGTCAACTTTATTTGTTATAGTTTTGTATATCCACCTACAAATTATCGTTCAAAATAATTCTATATTATTTGAGGAAACTAACATTAAGTGTTTGTTACCTAAATTTTGGAAACCAGTATAAATTGCTTTGAAGATCTGGAAATTTTGGTCTCTTTGCAGCATATGAAGACGCTTTCTATAACGCATAAAATAATTATTTCTATTCGTACATTGAAATATACAAGTATCAGAGTCATCAATTCTGTCATCGTTTGCTTTTGTGAATGGAATGCTTTTACGTAATATACGTAAAATACGTAACTAATATGACTGAATTTTTAGCAGTATGTATAGTAGAATCTGGAAAAACTTATATTAAATATTTCAGGTCTCTTTCCCGAATATTCATCGAGTTATTTGCAAATTTGAGTTGAAAATTTGCTCTTTCGCTCGCAAGCAGCGCCTCTAGCGGTGAAGATGGGAGGTAATATCAGTTGACCTAAGGTACATGTAAAACGTGCTTTAACAGGAAATAGAAAAAATATGGAAGATATATTTGTCGCATCTTTAGCCAAGAAAATTTGAAATTGACAGGTTCTGGGCAAAAATAGTTGTTTTATTTTTAGTCAGAAAATGATTATGACAATATTGCTGTATCGTATTTGATTATCAGATACAAAATTATATCCGTAAAAATTCCAAAAAGCAGAGACCACGGGTGAAGCCAGTTCATTTTTAGTATGCATGAACAAAATTCTAACAGAAAAACATTCATTCGAGCAGAAGACATAAAGCCAGATCATCTCTCTATAAAAATATCGCTTATCAGACACCAAGTTTGGAGCGGGACGTTTCACAAGAATGACATCCACGACGCCAATTTATAATTGTAACGAATAGTATTTGAATAAAAGCATCTAATCGGGTAAAACCCGGGCGTTGCCCGGGTCATTCGGCTAGTTGGTATATATCTCTGGAAAGATATCATTTTATAAAATACTAAAATTTTATTATTTTATTAGTCTTTGTATTATTCCTTATGGAGATAAAAGATTTATGAATAGATACAATCTTTTAATCAAATTGTTCGTATCTTTGAAACTATATAATATGATTAAAAACACAATTTTCTAAGTTAAATTCTATATATTAAATGAACTATATATTTTCTATATCTACTTAACAGAATGAATTCAATTATTTATATTACTCTCTAAATATTTTTTCGCGCAGACGGAGAAAAAAAAAAAGAATATAAATTTAAAATTCTAATCCACGTGCAGACATAGCTTTTTCCCGCCAAATATATGAGGTTCTATTTCTTCTTTCGCGAGACGGAAAAAAACATAAATATTCTGATGGAAATCATTTTCAGAATAAAATTTAGGGTTAGAATTAGGCGCCAGAAGACGTTGTTTAATAAATATGGGCCAAAAGTTTGGTTTAAATAGATTTAAATTTTGATAAACCCACCCTAAGTGTTTTTTCATTCAAATCTTCCCTCCACTAAATCGATCTATTCGTGAAAAAAAAAAATCTAGAAAATTGAATGTCGTCTGCTTTGCGTTTTTCCCGCCATTTCGGTTGGAAATTAAGATAAAAATCGTTTGGTACAGAAATTGGGATGTATTCCAACTTTTAACACGCGATTGTACATAAGTCAATTGAACGTTTGAACTCTTATATATATAATACGTATTTAATATAACTTTATCTATTATAATTGATTAATACTTAATTTATAATCATTCCTTTTATTTCTAATTAGAATACAACTTGAAACCTTATTTATAAAATATAGAAAATTTTGTAGATGCTGTTTTAGCTTCAGAAATCTTGGGTGTATATTATAAATTACATTCAATAATATTTTTTCCACACATACAAAGCATATATTGGATCAAATTATATTCATTATTAATTTGATCCAATATATGTATTTTTAATTGAAGATATATTAATGGATTTCTCTATTTTCAAAATATATTAATTTAATAGTAATATTAAAAATATTTTCAATATTATATTAACCGAAATGTAATAAAAACCTAATAATACATATGTTGAAATAACAATTCTCTCAGCTTTCTAAATATAACAATATATGAATTATTGTTATTGACCAATGACCTGTTACTCTGTTGTGTTTACATTGTATATAAATAGATGTATTTGTTAGTTGGTGTATTGAGTTATCTTACCTTTTAGTGTGAGGATGGTTACCGTTCAATTAAATTCTCCAGTGATTAGTTACTTCTCCTATCTTCTTTTTTCAACAATATAATGATTTAGTAAACTTCAAATAAAAATATTTTTTATAATAAAATAATATATTTTTATTACAAATAATACGATTATGAAAAAAGGCATCTCCTTATTGTGCAACTGAAAGTTGCTGATGGCTTGCGCCATCTATCGGAATAAATATCAACTATTCTCGTTGATTTTTAAATATTACAGAATTGGCCAAATTATTCCGATAGATGGCGAAGCCATCAGCAACATTCAGTTGACCGATAAGGAGATGCCTTTTTTCATAATTATGCACCTTATCCCAGTACAATATCACATTTGTACTATTTTTCTCACAAATAATACGATATTTATACAATATTATTATTAATAACTCATCTCAAATCGATTTATAAACAGGATTGAATTCATAAAACATCCAACAATTGTATTTTATATTTTTAAATCTTATATTTTCAATACTTTAGAGAAGACTATAGAATATTATAATAAATGACACATAAATCAATAAAAGCGTAAAACAATATAAACAAATATTATAAAATATATCTATACATATAATACTATATTTTTTTACTATTTAACCTAACCAAGAGACAATACTAACAAGTGTTTTTATACTATTAAAAAATAGTGAGGAAATTTAAAGGCAAAGAAGGAAAAAAAATTGAAGTTTTTGAAGACAAGCCCCAAGGGACATAGACTATCAATCATGGCTTGAAATATGGTGTGTTTCTTTTAGGGAAGAAGGTGGGTTTGGTGCTACAAGCTTTCTGTGGATTTCTCTCCTTTTTCTGGTCGTAATACAGATTTCTAGTAATGTTAATGTATATTTTAACAAAGAAAATATTTTGTTTTATTAGAATATATATACATTTGAATAATTGAGAGGTTTTTGTTTTATTTTTTATTCTTTTAAATGGAAAAAATAGGTTCAACATACATCTTACTGCAATAAGAGAAAATATGAGTTAAAATGTATTCGATTATTAAAGATGAATCCTCTCGTGGGGTATCGTCAAATTATTCTATAGATTGCTCTACTATTGTTTTTTATTCCTAGTAGACGTGCTAGAGGCTATGATAATAATGGTGGATAGTAATTGGCGAATATTCTTATTGTAAATGCACCACATGTCTATACATGCAGAAAGCAGTTCGAAATGTGCGCTCAAAATGTGGCCTTAGGTTACTCGCACTCTCTCTGGTGATGTAAGACTTTTGTTAGATCATAATATACAGGGTAGAAGTCATGATAATCATGGGGGATAGTAATTGGCGAATACTCGGATTGTAAATGCACCTTTACCTTTGTAAAGGTATCTTATCTTTGTAAGAACTGCTTTACTATTGTGTAGAACTGTTTATACCTTATTAAAAGATAGAATCTTAGTACAACTTGTCATGTGCGTGTGTTGCATCCAGGAACCTACTGAATATAAATTGAAATAACGAATCACGTTCTCAAAAATAAACATCTTTAATAATGTATTCAAAATCCGCAAGTCTTCGATTCAACTTAATATTGTCCAGTAGTTTTATCTTATTTAGTTCTCTCCATAAAAAGGTCGCCTCTCCCAGAAAAATGAACTATAAAACTGGACGACATTTATTGACCGTCTGCATAAACTAACGGACTCAGGTCGGTGACAAAGCCACAATATCAGCTATGGCAAACTTTGAAGCGTCCAGCTGGAGGCACTAGTTTCGAGCTCAGACCAGGGCGAACTTTATTTGATGAGATTCACAAGGGATCAAAGGGGGTCGGTGGAAGGCTGTTAAACCATTTGGTTTTCTACCGCTATGACCCGGGTTCGATTCCCGCATTGGACACTTTTTCTGATTAAAAAAAAAGCTCCAATTGCACCCGATTCTTGTAAAAGTCCAATCCCACCAGCGAGTGCAAGTAACCAAACGGGGCTCTGGCATATTTGTAAGTGAAAAGTCGAACTGCTTTTCACATGTGTAGACATGTGGTGCGCTTACAGTAAAAGCAGTCGCTAACTACCCACCATAATTATCATGGCCTATGCCACGTGTACTAGGGATAAACAAAAAAAAAAACAAGGAATAAAATGAAATCTCCACAATATGTCAAAGAGGTGTATAGCTGGTAGATCGGCTAGACTATATCAATGCCCAAAATATAGATGGAATATTTTTATCAGGAAGAAATTGAACTATAAAATAATAGTCGACTCTTCCGTCAAATCGAACTAAGCGCCATTAATGTATAAACATTTAAAATAAATTTTGTGAAGCCCATTCATACGAATATTTCGTGAATCCTATGCATTTTTCTATAAATACATGCAGCCGTTCATAACATGGAGTACAGACTCATCCTGTATCCTTGGATCAGGAGCTTTTACAGGGTATTATCATCCTAGGCTTTTTGGCCAGTTTGTTACTGTTCCCACTTCATTCTTTTTTTCATCCGGTAAAGACGGAGTTCAAGGTATGGTTTCTGTGTGAAAAAAAAACGCCTTAACAATACTTTCCCATCATCTCTCCGACTGCTAATGTCATATAGAAGTATAGGAGACATTTCTTTGAAAGCTCACCAACTGTTAATTAACATCTGACGACATCAACGAGATAATAGCCAACCCCATCTCTTGGAAGACTGGTGCAAAGAGATTATTCGATTTTACAGAGGGGTAACAAAGACAAATTATATATACATATATATCGTATATTTTAAACTGTATGACACTTTTAGTATATGTCACATATCTTCCAATTAGTTAGAGCCGATTACTTAAAAGATCCTACCCTTCTTTTAAAATGTACACCGTTTCTATTTACTATCACCCCCATATTTTGTATATATGCTATATCTTTATTAATAATACCTGTAAACCCCTATTTGTATGTAAAACTAAAAATGTTGACGTCAAAATAAAGATCCAAAGAGTGTTCTGTCAGCTGGTGGCAGGGACAGAGGGGAGGAAAAGCGATAAAACGATCATTTTGTGATGTAGAAAATTAGGAAAGACAAAATTCAGGATGACAAGGCAATTTATTTGAGACAAGAATAATGATACAATTCCAAGGCAAAGATACTATTCCTTTAACTTCCAATTACCGAGGGAACCGATTAATATTAATTTTATTCAACTTATCAAGTATTTTTCAAGGGACCGGGAAAAAATGTTCACTAGATAAAACGATGGTTTTGTAATGTAGAAAATTAGGAAAGACAAAATTCAGGATGACATGGCAATTTATTTGAGACAAGAATAATGATACAATTCCAAGGAAAAGATACTATTCCTTTAACTTCCAATTACCGAGGGAACCGATTAATATTAATTTTATTCAACTTATCAGGTATTTTTCAAGGGACCGGGAAGAAATGTTCACTAGATAAATCGATGATTTTGTAATGTAGAAAATTAGGAAAGACAAAATTCAGGATGACACGGTACACAGGGACCTGGGAAAAATGTTCACTTCATCGAGAGATTCAAATTTACGAGTTTCAAATTATCAAAATATATCTTTTTTTAAAATAAGTTTATAGAGAATTGTTTTAACAAATGTTCGTTAGCCAAACCTTTACTCGGGTAAAACCCGGGCGAAGCCGGGTACATCCGCTAGTATATATATATATATATATTTCTCCCCACCAATATATAACATTATATTTATTATTTTTCTTTCATTACCTACATTTTCATTTGTTTTTGATGTTTTTACTCTATTCTTCTATATAAATGTAAATCCTGGAGACAAATCTCGTTAAAAAAATTTAAAGCCCTTTCTTCAGTTAAGGTAATTTTGCCTATAAGACGAAATATATAGAATTATATATGCAGAGATCATATGTAAATATCTGATTTTATTATTTTATCTATTTTATATTTTTGTCTTAAATATTGAGAAAAACGGCTTCCGAGGCAAAATCCTGAGAATTTTGCTTTATTTAAATATTGTCGAGCTTTCGGGTATCACAAATCCATCTACCGGAGTATATGATCTGTAAAAGATTTTATGATGCCCAAAAGGTTCAGATGAATTAACAATAAAGCAAGAATATAATCCTCGCAAGCCGTTTTTCCTATTATTTATAGGTATTGCGAAATATTTTACTTTTCAATATTTTTTCTTGCTTCGACTTATCATTAATATTGTAGTATAGAAATCAGGTCTTTGTATATCTTAAGATTGATGATGTCAGCACGACAAGTTGACAATTATTAACAAATCAACAAAACTATCTACAGCTAGAGAATCTAGGGCAAGCACGCGAAGAAATATTTCGATCATTATTTTACATAAACAGAGTAATATATATTTATTATATATATATATTAACGCGTTCGTGGATGGCTTTTCTTGATTTATCAAGAAATTGGGTTGGCCAAATATCACGGAGCAAGCTAAATAAACGTTTAGTTTATTTTTGCGCCACTAGATGGCGCTCTGCCATCTAAAAAGCACATGTGCTCGTGGTCAGGAGATGCCTTCTTTATTTTTAATATCAACACCTGACCCACTTATATTTTATTTTTTTTTCTATTGTTTTTTCATATATATTTATATAATCTGTTGTATATTTTCATTGAACAATCAAATTAAATCTGTTTCCAAATATTTTCATTGAATAATTAAATTAAATTGAATAATAAATTATTTCTTCGCCACAATATCATATGACATTAATTATCTTTATAAGGTTTTAGGCATATATGAGATTTGTGTTATTATTATTAGGAATATAAATAAGTTCGTGCGGTTCTTTTTGAAATTTGGAGCTTTATTGTGAAAACTTGGTTAGACCTTCAATGTTCAAAGTATTGTCCATCGCTAGCCACTACTTTTTCCTATCTTACTGACAATTGACAGATCACATTGCTGGAAAAAGGCCGGCTCTTTGGCCTCTATCCATTCATCGATCCATTTTCTGACTTCATCGTAATTGGAGAAGTGCTGGTCAGCCAGGCCATGTTGTATTGAACGGATGAGATAATAATCGGAAGGAGCAATGTCTGGACTATACGGCGGGTGGGTTAAGACTTCCCATTTGAGTGTTTCTAAGTACTTTTACTTTTTTTACTTTGCCGACTAAGTTAAAAATGCAAGCATACGATTATATGTTCCCAATAAAGATGTCAGTATGTATGAAAGAGGATACATGGTAGTGTTTATCATGCAAAAATAAATTACTGATTGCTTGTGCCATCTATCGGAATAAATACCGAATATATACACTGGTCCGCAAAATTAAAGGAACAACACATGTTTAAGAAAAGGAAAAGTTATATTAAGGGATATATATCAAGTTTTGATATATTCAAAAGCTTCCATGAATTAAGAGAGTATGTAAAACAGAAAACAAATAAAGTTGTTCCCAATATGCAAAATACCACCGTCTACGTTGACTCCGCCTCCAGCACGTGCCTGAGTCTTTCTCAAAGCGTCATAATTTTACGCTCCACTAGATTTTTATTGAACCTTTTTGTTTTTTAAAGTTTTCATGGCTTATAGGCAACATTTATCACAAGAACAAAAATGGCAAACTATTGGAAGGATGGAAGCAGGCCAATCACAGGCAGAAGTAGCAAGATGGCTTGGAGTGACAAGAAACGTTGTCTCAAGGCTTTGGAAAAAATTTCAAACGACAGCTAATGTTGCCAGAACACCCGAACAAGGACGACCAAGGGTCACAACATTAAATCAAGACCGTTAGTTGAGTCTCCTTGTGCGTCGCAATAGAAGAATGACAGCATCGCAACTACGAAGTGACCTCAATGCAGTTACAGGAGTCTTAGTATTAACTGATACAATACGCAGAAGGCTTCACAAGAAGGGCCTCTATGCTCGACGACCCATAATTTGTATGCCATTGACACCACCTCAAAAGAGAGCAAGGAAACTTTGGTGCAGACAACATGTCGCCTGGAATCCAGATGAATGGAGGCGTGTAATGTTCACTGATGAGTCTAGATTCTCTCTAAACAGCGATTCTCGTCGTGTCTTTGTCTGGAGAAAGGTAGAAACCAGAAATAATCCCCGGAATATGGTTGAAAGGGATCCCTACAGAAGCCAAGGTTTTATGGTCTGAGCTGGAATCTTCTTGGGCGGTCGCACAGCACTCCATATTTTTCGGCAAGGAACCCTGACTGGACAGAGGTATCGGGACGAGATCTTGGCAGCATATGTGATGCCTCAAGCATTGGAAATGGGAGAAAACTTTCTTCTAATGGATGATAATGCCCGTCCACATAGGGCTGGTATGGTCGACACTTTTCTCCCAAACCATGCAATTGCTCGGATGAATTGGCCAGCTCGATCCCCAGACCTAAATCCCATTGAGCATGTATGGGACAACCTAGGACGGCGGATTTCATCCCTCCAACCCCCTCCTAGAAACACTCATTAACTAGAAAGAGCCTTAACACAAGAGTGGGCGTTGATTCCACAGGAGCTGATAAACTCCCTAATTCTTAGTATGGGTCACCGATGTAGAGCCTGTCTATCAGTTAAAGGCGATCACACCCCATATTAACAACAATATCCAAGATATTTATGCACTGACTGCGAAAAGATAATTACTTGACCGGCTAATTTGCATAAAATACGTGTTAGAATTCTTTGATTTCGGGTATTCTAATCAATAATTGAATAATAAATTTGTGTATAAAATTTCATTAATGAATGTTCAATAAAATTTGAGATAAATGAAAAAAAATATGTTCCTTTAATTTTTCGGACCAGTGTATATTAAAGAATAAAGTTATATAGTTACTTTATAAATATTTATACGGAAAGTTACTATCGTAATAATTGTTGATGTAATAGGCGTTTAAAGGTACTTTAAGTGAATAATTCCCCAAATTTATCAAATTCTATACAATTAACTAAACTCATTAAAGAATATCGTATTCCACACTAATTTAAAGTTGTCCCAAATAATTGTCTTTTGTAATTCGACATTTGACGACGTTTGACACTCTCGTCTGCTAATTATAAGGCAAGCAAGCTACAAATGTCCACCTGTCGTCTGTTACTACCAAATTTCGATGTATTCTTCTGATATATTTTACAATATTCTCTAATATTATATATTAATTATTTTGACTAAATTCAATTTATTATATAGTATGCCTAATTGTTTTGTTTCATGAATTAAAAGATATTTTTAATATACTATTATCAATTATCAATTATTTTATTTCCAAAGCGGTATATCCCGCAAGGGATACTTGTGCCAAACAAGGAGAAAAGTTCATTTACATAAGTTATTTACATTATTCAACGCAAAAAAACATTAAAGATCCAGATTTTGTAGAAAGTTTAGAATGTATTTACAAAATGAATTGAACTTGAAATATGTTTTTTTTATCGGAAATCAAATCGTTAAGTTCACAAACAACTAGTTCATTCTTCATTTTATAATCTTGAAATGCTGGGCAATCGATCAGTAGATGTCTTGAGGTTTGATCCTCAATACCACAAAAGCAACTTGAATATGCTATAGTGTGAAATTTGATCTATATATAATTAAATTAATATATTGTGTGCGACAAAGCAATGTTTTGATATCGCCAATCTATTATATTCGTTTGATTTCGTGTTGGTCGACGATGAGATTGCGGAGCTGGTGATATGGATGGCTGTGCTGGAGTAGACCTTCTTTTTGTGTCTGGATGCTATATTTATGGCGAAATAAATAACTTAGTCCCTATTTCTGCTCCGCGCTTATGAAATTGAAGACTTGGGGCGATGGCGTCGACCTTTCATATTAAATCTTACTTTTCCTTATTACTAATAATTGTATATAGTTGCGGAACTACTGGTTTCCTGTGCTGCTCTTTTCCTGTTATTGCACCTTGTACGGAGAATCTGTATAAGACTAACGTCTTAATAAAGGCTTTGTGTGTGTGTATATTCGTTTGATTATATTTTAAGATCATGTAAAGATGAACTGTAACAAAGGTTATTTTAAAGGGAATATTGATATTAGCATTGAGAGAACAGTAGAAATACAAAGGCCAAAACAAAGATTTTTGCAATCACACACACACACATATTTTTATTAAAGCTTGCAACATTCAAATTTGATTACCTTTATCACCTATGCAAGATTTCATCCGTGAAAACCAATTATCGAAGCACTTACACCAGTCATCTTCGGGGATGGAATTTACGGTATTGTTAAAGGCTTGCAGTGCTTCATCATCAGTGTCAAATTTTATCCCTTTCAACAATAAATTAACTTTTGGAAATAAAAATGTCACAAGGTGCTAGGTCTGGTGAATATGGTGGATGAGTAACTAATTGTAAACCAGAGTTGGCTGAAAATCTATAGTTTGGCCTGAGGTGTGTGGTCTTGCATTGTTATGGTGAAGAAGGACTCCTCTAAGTTAAGCTCTAGGTCTGCTTTGCTTGATTTTTTCAAATAAATGCTGGAAGGCATTTTGTTGTATACCAGTCACTATTAACTGTCTTCCGATCTTCTAACTTAACAATATCAATGAAACCACTTTTTCAAAAAAAAAAAAAAAAACAAGCGACCATTTGTTTTCCAACACTTCGAGCTCTGCGAACTTTCTTAAGAAAAGGTGATTTTGAATAGCACCAAAGAGTAGATTGCCGTTTTGTTTCTGGATCAAAATTGTAAATCCAAGTTTCTCCACACCTGTAATATTATTAAAAACAGCCTTTAATTTGCCTTCATCAATTTTTTTCAACATGAAATCACACCATTTAACGCGACTAAGTTTTTAGTCTTCAGTCAAACTGTGAGATACCCATCTACTAACAAGTTTTCTGTATTTTAAATGATCATTAATGATGGTGTTGATTGCTACCTATCCAATACCCACACCTTTCTCTAACTGCTGATACGAAATTCTTCGATATTCTATTTGTAAAAATCTTACCAGCTTAATTTTTTCTTGGGTGACCTGAACGATATTCATCTTCAAAGTTGGATTTTCCAAATTTAAACAAATTAAACCAATTAAAAACTGTTCTAATAGAAGGAGCATTATCTCCTAAAGCTTTCATAAATCTTTTATGGGATCTTTAAAAGTTGAATTACTTTTATAATCATAAAATATCATGGCGCGTAAACCTTCTCTCTTCAACATCATTTTGTCTGTTGCAATGTTTAGAAATTACCGTCCGCTGTAAACAAAGTCGCGCCCTATGAATCATTCTTGTTACTATTTTATGAAAATGTTTATTTTAGGTAAATAATTAATATAAATTTCAAAGGTATAAATTCATATTTTAATACTTTATTTATTTAGTATTTATTGCAAAAACCTTTGAAGTGACCCTTGTATTTACACATATTAGGAGATTTGAATTTAAAGAAGAAGGAACCAAATAAATAAATATAAAAAAAAAATTAAAAAGAGCACATGTGCTTTTGGTCATGATATGCCTTCATTATTTTTAATATATATGTCGTAAACCCGGGTAAGCCAACAAGTGAGTTGGAAGCAGTCGAGGTTGAGTGGCAAGGCGTGCAGAGTGGGAAGTCCGCACGGGACAGTAAGGACAAAGTTTGGGATCAAAAGACGCTCTCTTAGTACGTCTCACGTGGCACCAGGACCAGGGGAAAGTTGAGGATTAACTGAGGAAAGCTCGGCGTCCTGCATGAAGCCGCGGAGGTAGAGAGGAGCCAAAACGGCGGCCACGAGGGCCGCCGTGAGATGAAAACGGGCCTTGTACTGAGCGGACCCTGTCCGAAAATATCCACTGTAACCTAACTAACTCTTAACATCCGGCCCAACGCCCATTTGTCCCTCTCTGGATTCCCCGGGTGTCCGGTCGCAAGCTGGTGTCACTTTGAGACGACTAGAAAAGACGTCATACTTTATTACTTACATATCACATTGTTTAAATTACGATATATATATATGTGTTATATTAAAATATTATTCTATTTAAAGTTATATTTTATAGATCCAAATACTCTGTTAAATCGACCGCCACAGGTCATGCTTCCCCTATAAAAACTCGTTGTTCGGCTCAAAACTTGTACATTATGTAAATAATCTTTTGTTTTCTTTGTTTACTCGCCTTAAGCCAGGCATTACCTTTGCCAAATTATGTTTATCATAAAGATCAATTAAAATAATATCTTTATCTTTTTTTCTTTATATAAGATATATAAACAATTAAACTTCTTATAAGTTTAAAATATTTCTCCTGTGGAAGAGCAGAAATGTTCGAAAGCTCGACAAAATAATAAAAACTTTTCAAAGAACCTTTCGCCTTATGATTTAGTACTTCTTATTATTCTCTGCAGGCGATCATAAAACCTATGGTATTTATTTTGAATCACTTTATTTTTTTCAATGAAGATCACATTACTGCTGCTGTGTCGGAGATGCATGGAAACATCTGAAGCTCTTCTTTGGACACGACAACAACAACTTTATTTCCCAACGTTTGGAGGTCTCCTTGTCATCTTCTTCAGGGGATTGACCTTTCCAATTTTAGCTTCTAATTATCTACACATGATTATAGATCTTCATTATTTATATCATAATACATCTGAAGCTCTTCATTGGATACAACAACAACAACTTTATTTCCCAACGTTTGGAGGTCTCCTTGTCATCTTCTTCAGGGGATTGACCTTTCCAATTTTAGCTTCTAATTATCTACACATGATTATAGATCTTCATTATTTATATCATAATACATCTGAAGCTCTTCATTGGATACAACAACAACAACTTTATTTCCCAACGTTTGGAGGTCTCCTTGTCATCTTCTTCAGGGGATTGACCTTTCCAATTTTAGCTTCTAATTATCTACACATGATTATAGATCTTCATTATTTATATCATAATACATCTGAAGCTCTTCATTGGATACAACAACAACAACAACAACTTTATTTCCCAACGTTTGGAGGACTCCTTGTCATCTTCTTCAGGGGATTGACCTTTCCAATTTTAGCTTCTAATTATCTACACACGATTATAGATCTTCATTATTTATATCATAATACATCTGAAGCTCTTCATTGGATACAACAACAACAACAACTTTATTTCCCAACGTTTGGAGGACTCCTTGTCATCTTCTTCAGTGGATTGACCTTTCCAATTTTAGCTTCTAATTCTCTACACACGATTATAGATCTTTATTATCCATAACAGTATACATCTGAAGCTCTTCATTGGACACGACAACAGCGTGATTATAGCTTATCTTGAATATCAATGAAAAAATCAATAAAAATCTATGTTAATATTCAATCTATATAAATCGAATAAAACTATAAATTATTAACTACTAGGTTATGTTCGTGCCAAATTATGTTATCATATCATGAAATCAAAATACATTTTATATGAAAAATTATTTCGATTTTAAATATTTACGCGAAGTTCTTTGTCAAATGTACGGCAAGATGCTTTTATTATAGCTATTATTAGAATTTCTTTGAGTGAGTTCAATGGAGGATTGGTATGAACAGTCGAATTCCGACAGCCACGATCTGGGATTGAATTTGTTGTATTTTAAGTTTGATTAATTAATTAACTAATTGTTTACACACATATACACACACAGAGAGAAAGAATGTGTGTATGAACACAAGAAAATAGGTGCTAACTGTAAGAAGAAAATAAGTTTTTTTCTTTATTTACCATTGTTATAAGTTATTCTTTTTACTCATTTTCATTCTTGTAAATCAATAATGTTTGTTTGATTTTTTTGGGATCAGTATCTTTAAAAGTCAAAACAAATTAAACAGAATTCCGCTTTTAACACTTTTATGAAGAATCAATGCTTTAATTGACTTCGAATTAATAAAATTATTTCTAATTCAATCAGTAACCAGCAAGTAAACAATCTCTGGAATATCTTTGATGGTTCAAAAGTCGTACATGTTTCTACATGTGAAGGCATGTCATGTATTTAAGGTAAAAACAGTTACTATCTATCCACCATGGTAATAATTATCTATAGCCTTTACTAATTAAACTGAGAATAATAATAAGAGAATTTATTTTTATTCAAATATACTTCGTCCAGTAAATCTTTTTTATTGCCTCGACGTTTCAACAAAATTTTTTGTCCTCGTCAGGAGCGAACAAAAATAAAAACATTTGGCAAAGCGTTAAAAGCCAAAATATCTTTAATTTTAAGAACTATGAATCCCGGTCAGGCAGCCTCTATCTGAATTTATTTTGATAACAAACAAAACTACGCACCCATAGAAGGTCGTCTTTCCCGGAAAGCTTGTAAGATCGTATTCTTATAAAAGAAGCTCATCTCCCCAAATTGTATTTTTTCTTCTTCTAAAGGTATAGCGAATTAGAAAATCATCGTTATCTCAAACAAATACTATTCTTTTGAAAATAAAATAAGAATTAAAACAGAAACATCTCAAAACTAAGTTGTATATTTATCAAATTTAAAATGCAAAAGACCATTTCAAATTATTCACGTGATAAAATAAAGGAACAGAAGACTTTTCTCTCGACAGCTGTTTTAAACAAAGTTTTACAGAAGAAAATTTCTTCCATTTGAATCGGGTTAACTCAATAATCACAAGAATTCACCTTTTACTAGTGTCCTTAGCAATTATGTTAATTACAGCAAGTAATTTTAGCATCTACATAAAATTGTTTTTTTTTTGTTAACATCTTTGATTGTTTTCAACGTGTGCACAACGCTTTGTTAATTAGTTTTAATCTAAATTGCTAATAATTATAATTTACCTAATTGGTAGTCGTGTGTGTGAAGGGGAAAGTTTGGAATGAAATGGTTTCTACTTTGGGTGTCATTTTTAATTTTTTTTTTTTTGCCACCTTCGCGTTTCTACAAGCTAATGCTAAACTAGTGGTGTGCAAATAAGGATTGGGTGATGATGAAAATTTGCATAAATATGAACAAAGTATTTCCTAAACATGTAACTCTTTTATTTGTCTTAAAGATAGAGGTTGCCTGGTCGGCATTCATTATTATATTAAAAAATAGCCACTTCGGCCAGTTGGAGTTTTTTATTTTCTCAACGTTTCGACAAAAATCTTTTGTCTTCATCAGAAGAAGTAAATAAAAATGTTGTACTAAATTCGAAAATTCACGTGAGAACGCCCTTGCAAACCTCAGAACAATTTTTAACGCGCCTTGCCAAATGCTTTATTTTTATTTACTTCTCCTGACGAAGACAAAAGATTTTTATCGAAACGTTGAGAAAATAAAAAACTGCAACTGGCCGAAGTGTCTATCTTTTATTTGTGTAATATTCACCTAGAAATTATTCGAAAAATAAAGACATTTAAAATTATTACTGTACAAATTTCATCTTGATATTGTACATAGAAGCATATGCCCGTTAAAGAGCAGAAATTTTGCTCAATAGCTTGCGAAAATCAAAATGAAAAGAAACCCTTTACTTATTGTTTATCCTTTCTTTTTCGAATGTAACTCTTTGTTTAGGATGACAATATAAGGATGAATAAATATTGATGGGAGGTCACACAATGGACGAATGGTATAAAATGTCGATTTCAGACAGCCACTACACCTGGAACGAATCCCGCATTGGGAACTTTTTCTCTAAATAAAAATTTGCCTCAATGACCATTTTTTTTTGCAAATGTTCAACCCCACCAACGAGTTCAAGTATTCAAATAGAGTTCTGTCACATCAATAAGTGAACACATATTTTGATCTGCCTACTATATGTGTAGACATGTGGTACACCTACAGTAAACAATCATCAACTAATACCCAACATGATTATCATAGCTTCTACCTAAGATTTCTGCTCTTCAACGGTGCATATACTTCTATGTACAATATCAAGATGAACTTTGTACAGTAATAATTGATAAAATGTATTTTCTTTGTGGAATAATTCTAGGTAACTATTACTAACATAAAAGAGTTACATGTTCAGTACAGTGGACCCTCGGTTTGCGAGCATAATCCGTTCCAGAGCCATGCTCGTACTCCAAAACGCTCGTAGTGCGAAACTAATTTCTTATTTTTAATAATTGAAACTCTTTCAACATATTTCTTCACGGGGCCCATTTTGCAGTGGTTATAGGATTTTTATAGCAAGAGAGGTAGAAATTGTCACCAATTTTTGAAAAAGGTGGAAATGGCGACGAGGGGCAACCATCACGAGTTGCTCGTAATGCGAAATTTCACTCGTAATCCGAGGTAAAATTTTTCTAAAAATTTTGCTCGTACTGCGAAAAGCTCGTACTCCAAGGTGCTCGTAAACCGAGGGTCCACTGTATATACTTTGTTCATATTTATGTAAATTTTCCTCATCATACCAAATCCTTATTTACACACCACTAGTTTAGCATTAGCTTGTAGAAACGCGAAGGTGGCAAAAAAAAAATTAAAAATGACACCCAAAGTAGAAACCATTTCATTCCAACGTGTGATAAAATAATAAAAATAAATAAGGATGGAAATTTTGCAGGGAGGATATTGATCTAAAGAGACAAGGGTGGCCTCTCCCGTCAAAATAGACGTCAAAACCATACGCCATAAATTGACCGTCGCCGCAAACTGGTGTTGTGGCTTTGTCACTGGTCTCTTCAGGAGGTGGTCTCTTATTGGAGGTTGGATCAAGATATTTTTTAATTTTGAATAGTAAATGCTCAGGAAGGTGATCGATTATAAAAATAGGGTTTTCTATGTGAGAATTTATTCTGTACTCTATTCATACAAATAAAATCTCCTGTGACAAATACAGAGGCCGCTGGGAGGTTTCATCACTAATGAGCCAGACCCTCCCATTAATTTTTCCATTGCAGTAAAGTCAGTAGAAATTGTTTATTTTTAAAAAGAATCATACGCGTCTATAATAGTTTCGAATTTGGATAGAGTAAAGAGAAATGTATGGTAACAAATCCGTAACTATCCCATTCCCATTACATGATTCACACTTCAATTAACTATTATATAATGCATATATCATAATGTAATTTAAACCAAAAGCCTTGGACCCACTAAACTATAAATTAATGGTTAGGAGAAATCCCGGAATTTACCCGGCTAGTGTTAATTACGTCGTTTATCAGAATTAGTATGATTTATTGAAATGGCTGGAATAGAACGGATTTCATCCATTGTTACCATCAATTCACTGATATTACCACATATATATATATTTATAGGTACCGTATTCAAATATCATTGGTAGAGATACCAAAGACTCAAATTAATAGTTGTTTTCTTCATCTTTTTTTACCAATTTATATATCGAAAACAAAATAATTATAATCTAAATACAGTGTACTGTATTTATTTGTTGTCTGCGTTATAAAGGCGTAAATGATCTAATCATTAAAATATATTGACAACGATAGAATAATATTAGTGAATTATTATTAAATGAAAAACACTACAAAGGAATGATAATACATCCAGATGACAAAAGAACCTATAGGAAATGCAACAACTGTCCTGGGGTGAAACTAACACCTACCCACATACAGGGTGCGGTATATAAGTAATGAGACTGGCCGCCGCGCGGCGCCCCAGTCGCTCGCAGTGCGTTCTCCACCTGCAGGTGACGTGGTGTGTGTGTGTGTGGGGGATCTGAGCTAACAATAGAACCGGTTCGCAGTCGCGTCGTAGCTCTGGCGCAGTGAGGGTCGAGCTTCGCGTATTACGTTGTTTATGTGCCCGTGACACTTGCGAGTGCTCACCGCCGAACAAAAGCAACGACGAGTGGACGTTTGTCGTGAGATGTTGAATGAATTGGAAAATAATCCAGACTTTTTAGACAACGTAGTAACAGGCGACGAATCTTGGACATTCCAATACGACCCGGAGATGAAAGCCCAGAGCTCGGAGTGGCACACACCGGCATCCCCGCGGCCGAAGAAAGCAAGAATGTCAAAGTCCCGAGTCAAGACAATGCTGATTGTGTTTTTCGACAAGCGACAAGAAATTCACAAAGAGTTTGTCCTTCAGGGGAAAACTGTTAATGCCGAATTCTACAAAGAAGTCCTTCGGCGATTGCACAAAGCCGTCAAACGGAAGCGACAGGACCTTGCTCAACGCTGGCGTCTCCACCACGACAACGCTCCGGCACACACAGCGTTTCTCGTGACCTCCTATTTGGAGTTGAAGTTGAAGTTCTGCCACAGCCACCATACAGCCCTGACATGAGTCCTCCTGATTTCTTCCTATTTCCGAAGGTAAAAAGATGCCTGAGGGGTCATCGTTTCGACGATATCCCGAACATCCAACGTGCTGTCACGAAGGCACTAACTGGGATAACTCCAACGGACTACAGTGGAGCCTATGAAGCTTGGAAAACGCGCTGGCAACGTTGTGTCGACGCCCAAGGCGAGTTCTTTGAAGACTATAAACGTTTTGTACAAATCGGATCAATAAATTTGTTTTTCTAGACTGAGTCTCATTACTTATCTACCGCACCCTGTATTATCATGCCCAGCAATGACTACACATTTGCAAAAAATTGACATGGACCCAGAAAAGAAATGTACACACCCAAGATATAGAAAATTGCGACTACTGTGATAGAAAAGCACGAAGACATCTGAGGCTCTTCATTGGACAAGACAACAACATTAATGAATAAAATTAATACTGAATTCCAAATTATCATCTATATTGATTTTTAATGTATATGTTAAAAGATCATTTTGTTCTGAATAGATTATCTCTCTGTGTGTGATGACATTCCTAAATATTATTTGAACCTATTTGTGATAATTCAACTTGCATATACACTCACTACCGATACTAGAAGATTTGCACATCAGGGAATCTTTATCAAGCTTAATGGAAACACATATTTATATAATTTCTCAGCGCGCCATCTATATCCAACATTATAAACTATTTACGGATGAATATATCTTGAAGATAAGGTTGCCTGGCCAACACATCCATAGTTCTTTTTTAAAAAGAGACATTTCGGCCAAAAACGGCCCTATTATTGTAACTTGCTTGGAACTATTGAAGTTAAAGATAGGATAACGTCCTCAGAGGTAGCTGTGAAAACCTGGCGCCATATAACTTCACAACAGGAAAACAGGGAACAGGAAATGTCCGAGCTTCGGAGCCGGGGCTGTTAGAAGACAGTTGGGAGGAAGAGATCACAGGTGATGCGGCCGTACTGGGCAGTCTCATTGCTGGAGCCATGTTAGAACACCTTTTTCTAGGATGTCTTCTTGTCATCACTAACCTCTGGAGTGTTCATTTCCATATCCATTTATATCACTACATATATATATATATGAAAAAACAATAGAGAAAAATAAAAGGTAAGTGGGTCAGGTGTTGATATTAAAAATAAAAAAGGCATCTCCTGACCACGAGCACATGTGCTTTTTAGATAGCAGAGCGCCATCTAGTGGAGCAAAAATAAACTAAACGTTTATTTAGCTTGCTCCGTGATATTTGGCCAACCCAAATATATCACGATAAATCAAGAAATTGGGTTGGCCAAATATCACTGAGCAAGCTAAATAAACGTTTAGTTTATTTTTGCTCCACTAGATGGCGCTCTTCTATCTAAAAAGCACATGTGCTCGTGGTCAGGAGATGCCTTTTTTATTTTCAATATATATATATGTTTATTTTTTCACAATTAAAAAAAACGAAACAATTTAATTACTATCATTAAGAATTCCACTAAGTGGACATCTATAGAAACAAAATAAATACAATATCAGAGCGGTAAGGTAAATTGAACTGAAGGAATTGCTTGCTAATGTAGCTGGAAGTTACTGATGACTTGCACCACCTACCGGACTAATCTTTGGTTTTCATTTTATTACGGAATATTGGCCATACGTGGTTGGCTCTTTTCTTGATATATATATAAAAAAGGGCATTTGTTATATATTCTGGAATTAAAAAATAATAAACTATTATATTATATTTATTTCGATTGAGATGGTGCAAACCATCATCAGCTTTCAGTTTCACGATGGGAAATATGTGCCTTTTTCTTCATATTTATAAGTTTCAAGTTATTTGAATAATATTGTCTCCTATTTGGAGATGTTTTTTTATTAATATTTACAAGTTTTGAATTATAGGAATATTCTTATCTCCTATTTGCAGATTATTTTTTCTTCATTTACCAGTTTGGAATTCTTGGAATTATTTTTCTCCTATTTGGAGATATTTTCCCTTCATATTTACAAGTTTGTAATTTCAGGAATATAATCTTGTCTCCTATTTAAAGATGCTTTTTTCCTTTCATATTTACAAGTTTGGAATTCGTTTGATAATATTTTCTTCTATTTAGAGATATTTATTTGCCCTTAATTTTTACAAGTGTCGAATTCTTGGAATAATCTTGTTTCTTATTTGGAGATTTTTTTCCCTTTCATATTTACAAGTTTCGAATTCTTGGAATAATCTTCTTTCCTATTTTAAAAGGTTTTTACCTTTCATATTTACAAGTTTGGAATTCTTGGAATAATCTTCTTTCCTATTTTAAAATGTTTTTTCCTTTCATATTTACAAGTTTCGAATTCTTGGAATAATCTTGTTTCCTATATAGAGATATGTTTTCTTCATTTTTATACGAGTTTCAAAATTCTGGAATAATTTGATGTCCTATTTACAAATTGTTTTCTCTTCATATTTACAAGTTTGGAATTCCTGTAATAATATTGTCTCCTATTTAGAGTTACCTTTTTTCATTATATTTACAGGTTTGGAATTCATAGAATAATCTTGTCTCCTATTTAGAGATTTTTATTTTCTCAATTTTTACAAGTTTCGAATTCCTGGAATAATTTTGTCTCCTATTTACAGATGCCCTTTTCTTCATATTTACAAGTTTGGAATTCCTGGAATAATTTTGTCTCCTATTTACAGATGCCTTTTTCTTCATATTTACAAGTTTGGAATTCCTGAAATAATATTGTCCCCTATTTACAGATGCCTTTTTCTACATATTTACAAGTTTGGAATTCCTGGAATAATTTTTCTCCTATTTACAGATGCCTTTTTCTTTATTTTATACAAGTTTGGAATTCCTGGAATATAATTTTGTCTTCTATTTACAGAGATGCCTTTTTCTTCATATTTACAAGTTGGTAATTCTCAGAATAACCTTGTCTCCTATTGGTCAATAGCAACAAGAGGATAAGAGGACTACTTCTGATTGGCGGAGATGTAATTAAATAGTCTATTAAGGCGACTTTATAAAGTTTTCACTAATTAGACGGAGGTCTCTCTGGGGAGTGGGTAATGAGGGAGGATCCCACTTTTGGCTTGATTTCCATATCACCATTGTTTTCCTTGGTTTATTAGGCATGTGGCAATTAGGCCTAGGAATTAGTCTCATTATTCGCCCTGATCAGCCAATTGGACCCATGGACCAATGAATAACTTCGTTATTAACTAGATATGAAATTAGCTCAAGGGGATTTCTCTCTGTCAATACCCTTGATTTTGTTGAATTTATTAAGATTCTTCAACTTAAATGAGAGAGTGGATGTTTGACTTTCTATAAAACGTTTTGATTATTTGTTGCTTGAATGTAAAATATGGAAAATAATTTTAAAAATATTTTTAAACAATGTGACAGACAGAGAAAGTCTTACCATAAGTGATCCGTATGAATAAAAATTGAAGCAAGTGAATGATTATTCTTTGAGTGTGAAAGCTTGTAAAAAATAGGAACTTACCCTTTATTTTTAATTTTGTTTATTTTTCTTTGTCGTGTGTTTTGCACAAGTTGAATCTGGTTAGAACGATGTATGTAAATTAGATAATTCTTTTGTTGCCTTAAATACGGGGTAATTAACTCGTCTCTCTCTCTATATCTAAAACTGTTTTAAGTTTAATAAATTAATTTTATAAATCTGAGAATTGTCTTCAAAAACGATCCAACAGAAATACCTTCTTGAAAGTCTTCTTTGTGATATCAAAAATGACTTAATACAAAGCAATAATACGTCATACATATATAACAAATGAAAACAACAAACAACAACAACAACAAAAAGCCTTTATTTAGAGTCACTGACCCTATACAGGATTCACCAGAGGTATGCATAAGAACAAAGCAGTGAGTCAAAGGAAATAACGATATAGACAGAAGAAAAAGGAAAAAAACAAGAAGGAGAAAGAGGGAAGCAAGAAAAACAACACAAAAAGAGTAGCAGTAAGAAAGTGAGGAGTGAGTGTCACTTGGCCTTCTTCTGAGATATGGACTTGTGGAAACCATAAAACGCCGTAGCAATATACTTATTCTGGGTCATATTGTCAATTAGGAAGTGAAGAACAGAGTTGCCCAGTTTTGAGCATAAGGATTATAACAAATGAAAACATTAAGACGCGAATGTTTCTTCAATGAATAGAGAACAGTAGAAGTTTGATTTATTCATGAAAGTAACACTCGCGTCTTATAATGCTTTCATTATTCAAAAATGACTTGTTTAAAATCAATCTTCAGTAAACAAACACGATTATAGATGTTATATGGGTGGTTTCATTCTATTAAGAGGTTATTCTGAACATTATTGTGGTGGTATTTATCATAGGTATGTCATGATAACCATGATGGGTAGTTTTTGACGTTTAAGAAACCCGGGTTATGAATCCTCTCTCTTATCGTTGGTAGTAAGCCACTGATTTAACTATTAATACACAACATATCTCTACATGGAGAATGTAATTCCACTTTTTTCACTTATACGTATATCATGGCTCCATTTGGTTACTTACATCCACTGGTGTGTTTGAACTCCGTCTTTGCCGGTCCCAAGCCCGGATGAAAAAGGAGGAGAGGGAGCAGTAACAAGCTCACTAAAAAACCTGGGCTCAGCTGACCCGGCTGATAGTACCCTGTAAGGGCTCCTAATCCAGGGATACAGGATGAGCAGCGTTTGTACTCCATGTTAGGAGCTGCTGCACATGGCGTCTGTTCCTCATGTCAAAGGCGGCCATTTCTTTTGGAGTTAAGTCGGCCTGCCACTGAGTAGTGCTTCCAGACTTAATGACAAAGGCAGACGCATTCTACTTCACCCAGTCATGATGGTTGTCATGGAGATAAGAAAGAAGAAGATTGGTGTGTTTGAAATTTTGAGAGAACCAGGACTCCTTGAAGAAATTTCTTTCAGAAAAAAAAGTGGTCATTGGGAGGATTCGATCCCCGGTCGTAACATTTGAAAATCAATTGTCTACGATTCTTGCAAATGTGCAATCATACCAGTGAGTTCAATAAACTAAACAGGATATAACAATTTGTAAATGCAAAAGTCAAACTTCTTTCTACCTGTGTAGATATACGGTGCACATACAGTAAAAGTAGTCGCCAACTTCTACCCACCACGAAATTCATGTTTCCTGTACCAGTTGTACTAGAGAGGAATAATAATAAAAAAGAAATATAATAAAATAAGCTATTTGAAATAAAACGTGTTACACAGAAGAAACTGGTAGAATATAATAAAACGTGGAATTAACACAAAGCAATAACGCGCAATATATATATATATATATATATATATATATTTATATAATAAAGGATTTAAAAGCGCGAATGTTCTTTTATACATAAAACGAACTTCTACTGTCCTTACTGCGATGAAAAAATATATTGGGAGGGCTTGGCTCATCAGTGGTGAACCCTCCCAGCGGTTTCGCCAATTTAATCCACCAGACCGCCTCTCAGAGCTCTAATACTGTATTGGATCATTCTGCTTTTATATGCTACATTGAAGGATGGAATCTTAGAAATGGTTTTCAAGTAAACTATATTTTTTCATCGCAGTAAGGACAGTAGAAGTTCGTTTTATGTATAAAAGAAACATTCGCGCTTTTAAATCCTTTTATTTTATAAAACGTGGAATAACTCGTTGTCTGGCATCAGTATAACTCTTAAATCGTACTTGACTGGTGGCGAAGTCGCGTGAAGTTCGGTATAAAACTGTTGCCATTTTTGAATAGAAATGTTTCCGAGAGTTGTTCTTCTATTTTTAAACAGTGATATTGTTTTCCAAAAAAAAATGCGTGTGTGTATGTGGAATAAAGGTATATAGATCATGTCGTATATTTATATTTAATTATATAATATAATATTGTATATAATATATTAATATAATAATAATATTAAATCCACAGATTATTATTCAGCGATATATTGTATATATCATAATATATAATTTATCAACATAAAATTCGATTGTTAACTTGTAATTCTTAAGCTTGCATCTAATACGGTGTAATATAATAAAAGCCATTTAAATAAATAAAGCCTAAACTATATTTCTACTTTTAAATCAACCTAAATGCACCACAGATCAAATGACTAAAAGGTGAAGGTTTGTCCGCCTCTAACATATTCATGGACTATTTATGTCTCCAAAATGTAATAATTGATTACACGTTACAAAAAGTTAATTTGATAGAGAGGCTCATTCTTTTACTTCAAATCATGCTGGAGGTAATACACATATCCCCCGATTTACACGGTACTTGTTTTACACGTTTTCGCTTTTACACGGTTTTCCAAATAAGTTTTTTTGTTTTGTTTTTATCGCACTATACTAAATGCTACTGTGATTGAACACATGCGCTGTGTACACATCTCACGAGGAATCCCGAGCTTATGTGCTGACTACATATTTTAACCTGTCAATGCATTTTATTTTTATTTCTGTGTACACCTATCCCCCGATTTACACGTTTTTCTCAGGAACGTATCTACCGTGTAAATCGGGGGATAGGTGTACTTGTAATTCACACTATTGTATATTGGAGTTCGTTCATAATATAAAGAAAAATATTTTCAGATAAAAGAAATTTGCGATTTAATTTTATAAAAATATTCAAAAAAAACCTTTCGCAATATGTTTCTTCGTTGTATAAACACCGCGAGCTTTCACGTTCTCGCTTTTCAACTATCTAAAATCTCAGATTATAATTTTTGTCCGTTGAAAAGCGAGAGATCGAAAGATCGCGGTGTTCATGTAATAAAGAAATATATTGCGAAAGGTTTTTGAATATTTTTATAAAAGTAAATCGCAAATTTCTTATATATTGTTGCACCAAGTTGCAGCTTTGCAGGGTCGTCGACCTTGGTTTCTTCCTTCTTGGTGTTATACACCGAGCGGGTTTCCATATTCAAAGCAAATAAATAAAAGTAAAAGTAAATAAATACAATTAAATTACCTTTCAAAGTTATTGTGTTTATTTATTCGTTTATTTATTTATTTATTATCATTTACAAAGCACGCGATATCCGTCTTGGATATTTGCATGCATACACAAGTTTGGGAGCTTATTTACAGTAATTATTAATATGATTTTAGTTATTATAATAGAAATTATTAACATATTTGCCAGTTAGTTAACGATTTAAATACCCTATAATGAATATTAGTGAACATCACAGATAAGAACAGAAATTTAGAGCTATTTACAGCATAGGTCGTGATCCGCAGTCTTTCTCTAGGTTCTCTCTCGCTCCAATAACCAATCAAGATATATATGAACAGTAAATATTTCAAAAGGAATTTAACTATAAAAAGGAATGATGATAATCTAAATATTCTGTTTTAAATAAATATTAAATATCATAGAATATTTTGAAAAAATGTAAGGCGCATTAAAATTGATGTAACAATATGAAACTATGAACCCAAAAAAAACTCTAATTTTTGGAATATTATAGAGGGAAATGTGCACTCTTAGATTATAATTTTTGCCCGTTGAATTATGTAATAAAGAGAGAGAAACATATTACAAAAGGTTTTTTATAATATTAAAAAAAATAAAACTCTACAGGGGAGAGAGAGATCACAAGAAGGGTGTTTGAAAGGTTTCTGAACAAATATTTGATTATAATCCTATCGGGTAATTATTATCATTTCTTATTTAGATATTTATAACCATAATTATAAACTTTTTATTCCCTTATATATACTAAAGGTGACACCTCTTTATTTGAAAATGCATTGGAAGATGCAACTTGGTTAATCATGATAGTGCAAGAGGAAAAGGTCTTCTTATTCCTCTTTCTTTTCACCACTCAATCATATTAGGGTATCAAGCTTGTAGAGCTTGAAAATATTTATAGTGTAGGTGAAATAGAATGTGTCTGCCTTTGTCATTAAGATTGGGAGCACTACTCAGTGGCAGGCTGACCTAGCTCCAAAATAAATGACTGCCTTTGACATGAGGAACAGACGCCATGTACATCTGCTCCTAACATGCAGTACAAACGCTGCTCATCCTGTATCCCTGGATCAGGAACCTTTACAGGGTACTATCAGCCGGGCCAGCTGAGTCCAGGTTTTTTTAGCAAGTTTGTAACTTTTCCCCTTTCTTCTTTTCCATCCGGGCTTGGGACCGACAAAAGCGAAGATTAATATAAGGAATGCGCCACGAAACCAGTTTCGGCAAATTCGAACAAAAGTAAAATCTGTATACCATGGCTTCAAGCTACGGCCCTAATCAATACAGGGCTTCGATTTCATAACATCCTACGAAAGGGGTTTTGGAAACGATCAAATTTGGCCTAAAATTTATGGCCAAAATATTATATTTTTATTCATATATATATGGTAATTCAAACCAACAACCCCATATTGTATATAACTTATAACAAGATTTTCATGTTGTATAATAGAAACCCATCTGTAAATGATTATACGCATGATTGACATGTGTCATCACATCATCATATGTAATGTAATTTGTACAAACTGAGGATAAATAAATAAAACTCTGTAATAGATTAAGAGTTGAGCTAAAGAGATAGAAGTCAAAAACGTCTAAATTCGAGATAGATGGAAGTCACAAAACAACAAGGTCCAAATATGGAAACTGCCACGGCGCCAGTAGAATTTCACCAGATGATCCACGCCCCTGTCGCATAAGGCCCCCGTCATAACCTATAAATACAGTCACGACGTCTATCAAGACGTCTGTTATCTGACAGAGCGCCCGCTTTTACCTCAGAAAAATTCCGTAAATTTCTAATTCACATGGTATACAGGCAAACGGTTTAACAGAACGCTTAAATGCGACCATTACAGGCAAGCTCAGACTAGCTTATCTAGAAAATTCGAAAGCTTCCTGGACTCAACTAGTTAAGCGCGTCACTCAGACGTATAATAATACACCCCATTCTGTCACAAGTTTTCCACCCCCCTACTTAATGTTCAATGTTATCCCCCCAGATCTAAGAACTCATCTTAACCCATACCCCGAAATAAATATAGCTCGAGAGATAGCAAGCTCTCGTACCCAAAATAAGTATAAAAAAGATAAAGAAACATTTGATAAGCAGCACAGAACACCACATTTCGAAGTGAATGATCTTGTTTTGGTAAAAAATTATAGACATCCCGACACAGGTAAATTAGCACCATATTTCACTGGACCATACACAATAATTGAAAAAATCTCACCCAATGTCGTTCGAATAGATCGCCCCAATCAACTTCTCAATAGAGACAGTGACACCATACATGTCAATAAATTAAAATATTACACAGAGAATGTTCGGTAAATCACACCTCCACAACCCCGATTTATTCAAAACCCACAGCGATTGCCTCAAGATGTATATCTCAGTGAATTCAATCATTTGACTCCAGATATCTTCGAAACGCAACTATTCCGAATTATATCGCCTACAACCTCACAGCCCTTTTTGCATTTAAATCCCGGTATTTTCAAATAGGCAAGAAAATTGCCAACCTCAACAAAGAAGAAAGTCAGTTTCAAGTAAATGACAAACATAGCAAACCATCCCACATGTGTGACCATCCCAGAAATAGAACCCGGCAATTCCCGTGAAAACAGAATGTGTCCCCGCTCAAGGCAGATGTTATTGACCGCTATCTTCATGTTCGCCATTTTTAAACACACGTTTCACACTAACCATTTAGGTTTTCTTACAAAACTCAACAACGCCTTAATCACAGCACAACATACATTAAACATTTTACATGTTAATTGATATCACCAATTAAAACAATTTGGTTAAGTCTTATATAGACTTAATGACGCAAAAAAAGAAATCATTCTCTAAATATCACCATTTTGGACAAATGAAAATGTCATTTCACGTATTCCCTGTTTCAGAGAGTGATAAAAACACCGATGTTTACCAATGGGATATGATCTAGTTACACAGCACAGTTGTAACTTTTCTTCAAAAGAGACTATTTTGTTCAATTTTCCACTACCCATCATTTATCCAATCATTAATAACCTTTAATTACATTCAAATTTTTGTATGATATCTTTGAATTTTAATTATTTATTTTTTCACCTTTCAAATATATAATCAAATTTTTAATCCAACATGATTTTCAAAAAAAAAAAAAAACTAATCAAATTTACTTTTATTTGTCATGATATTATTTTAGCATTGCAAAACATTTAATTGTTTCAAAAATCATTTTTATTTTCTTAAATATTTTATCTTTTAAATATTACATGCTTTTGATTTTGTCCACTTACACTTTTTTATTATCCGCAATCATATTTCTATCTCTTATTCACTAATTTTATAGTTGTTTAAATAGCTTATCATCAACTATCGGGCATCTACAACAATCGTTTTCATCAATCATATTCTTTAACCAATTCCCTATATTTTTCATCACTATATTTTGTCATTGCTTCACTTCATTGTAGAAAAACAACAGCACTGCTTGACAATTATTTTTTATTTCGTATTTCAACAAACTCTTTGAACACAGTTCCCCCGATTTGAAAATACCAACTTCTGGTATGAACACGCTTCAAGAGTTTATTTCAATCATCCGCAGAGCACATCATCAACGCATGCACAAAGCGTTCACTTTTTTCAATTTTCAAACTTTTTTTTCAGCTCTAGCGGACCACAATCAACCTTTGATTTCGAGTCAAGTCAGATCACCTACTGTCGCTACAATTCTACTTATCGCATGGCTCTACCACCCCTTTCAATCATATTAATTCTTTTCTTCAACAACTTTTAACCCAATAATCCTAAAATTGTGACAAAACACTGTAACCCTTATATAGAATCGCAAGTGAAACATTGCCAAGGAAGACGCTCAAGTCTATATCCTCGCTTTGCACCTGGATCTGATTATTTGGTTGCATGTGTAATACTTACAATTTCATATTCTTCAACTACTAAACCTTTCCAACGTCCGCCAATATTCTCTTAGAATGTAAATTTTTATGTCATCATTTTATTTTAATCATCATTTTTTTAAATCAAACAAAAATGTCATTTTTATTTCACTTTTATATATCCAAACAAATCATCTTGTTATAGCCCTTTTCAACCCTCACAGTTTAAATTAATTAGAAGAAATTTTAATTACTTACCTATTATAGAGAAGCTTTACCCGCTTAAACCCGGATAAACCCTTACACTCCCGGGGCCCATCTATGGTAATTTAAACCAACAACCCCATATTGTATATAACTTATAACAAGATTTTCATGTTGTATAATAGAAACACATCTGTAAATGATTATACGCATGATTGACATGTGTCATTACATTACATATGTAACGTAATTTGTACAAACTGAGGATAAATAAATAAAACTCTGTAATAAATTAAGAGTTGAGCTAAAGAGATAGAAGTCAAAAACGTCTGAATTCGAGATAGATGGAAGTCACAAAACAACAAGGTTTAAATATGAAAACTGCCACGGCGCCAGTAGAATTTCACCAGACGATCCATGCTCCTGTCGCATAAGGCCCCCGTCTTAACCTATAAATACAGTCACTTCACCATCTGCGTGAGCTCTCGTCGGTTGTACCCCAGGTCCATCTCATCCATCATGTAGACCAGTAAGAAATCTTCTAGCTCTCCATCTTTCGCTCCTAGCTCAACTTTTATCTTTTCACGGAACTTTTTTAGTTCAACTGTGTCTTCGTTTTTTGTGTATGGACATTCCCAAGCTTTCCACTCTGCCTCGACCACGACTGCCTGTACTCTGTGAGAACTTTTAAAGGTCTTACAAGGTGCAGAGAGGTACTGGAAAACTCCCCATCCTGACTGTTCCTCTCGGTTAACACAGTATAGCGAGAGTCGACAGGGAACACACCACAGTTTAAGTCGACTGGATACCTCATTACATATTTAGTCGACAGGATTCTACAAGAGGCCACCAGACCTCACCACACATATATATACTTTTATATTAAACTCATAATTATGTTTCTTTTTTTGTTAAACCATATGTCTATTTGAATTGATATCATTTTTTAGCGATTTATCTTATTATCTTTACCGCTATACAGTATTATTAATTGATAATCATAATAAAATTAGTAATTCTGAATATAAATTTTTCTCTAAAATTATAATACAATTTTAGAAGAAAATATTTACTTGATTAAGAAAACAAAAAACTGTGTTTAAAGAAAAATGATATACCATTTTTATGGGGAAAGCTCTTTGTAACGTATAGATTTAGTGATTTGGGAAATGTATCTCAGGAGCTAAAGCTATCTTCTAAGTATAGAGAAAGCGTTTATTTAGCTGAACCTTTATCTTTCACTTTAATAGCTTGTTGAAATATTTCTCTATATTTATAGACATGGAAACCTACTTTACATTTTATTTCATACCAAACGATTGTTTGAAAACACTCAATATGTAAATTTGTTTCTGTTTTCTTCAAGTTATTTTAATGATTTATATTTAAATAAATATATATATATATACTGGAATGGATCATATTCATTTTATTTCTAAAAGATCAATATGAAATGATTTATTTTTAGTTATTTTTTGAAAGTTATATAAGTAGAAATAGCTTCGTTTTATTGTAATGTTTAAAAAATATATTCACTCAATTGTGAGAAAATTTTAAAATATAGGTTTTTAACTTTTAATTAGACAATTTTAATTTATATTTAGACATTTTTCATTTTAATTTAGACACTCTCATATTTATTTAGACATTTTTTATTTATACATTTTTCATTTTAATTTAGACACTTTCATTTTAATTTAGACATTTTTCATTTCAATTTAGACATTTTTCATTCCAATTTAGACACATGGACTTTTCTATAAAAAGCCCATGTGTCTAAATTGAAATGAAAAATGTCTGAATTAAAATGAAAGTGTCTAAATTAAAATTAAAAATGTCTAAATATAAATTAAAATTGTCTAATTAAAAGTTAAAAACCTATATATTAATTATAGAATACGAATTAACGATTTTTCCTTTAATATTTTAATATATATTTCAGAATATTTCTAGCAAAAATTAAAATAGTTATAATATAATATAGTTATAATATAAATGTAATATAATCTGAATGTTGAATAAACTAGTATTATTATATATAGATAGAGAAGGATCTAAAATATTCTCTAATACTTTCTAAAATTAAATGACATTTAAAATGATAAAATTATGTAAAACGGTATCATTTATCAAATTCGATTAAAGAAAAAATATGAAATAAAGAAGGTTATTTCAGTTAGGTTATTTTACTTTCTTATACGTATTATTTTTATTTCAAAGATATTCAAACATCTATTTATTATATTTTATTATAGAATGTATTGTAGATTCACCTTATTTGAATATAATTTTTAAAAATATCTACATATAGTCAATATGCTTGTAAATATGCACTAGCATTTACTTTCAATATATACACCTATTATACTTTTTATATATAATATAGTTTAATTATAATATAGATTAGAGTTTATTTTTCACTTTTCTACTTTCTTCACTTTTCTGTATTTGAAAACAAAATGTAATGATATAAGCTTCATTTTTATATGTTCTTTTTATGTGTCCTTCATTTTAGTTTAAAATATGATTTTAACTAGTTTATTTTCTTCACACATAAAAGGAAAATCAATTAGGGCTAGTTTAACATTTGTTATGTAAATATAACAATCTTTTACAATGATTCGATCATATTTTAAAGCATTTCTATTATATCACAGTATTTCTCTATTTTCATATTTGTTTTTTTAGCTATATTTGCCTATATTATGTATGAAAATAAAATTTTTCTATTTAACGAGATGGATATAGCTATACTTTTAATAAATATTTCAACTTAATATACTTTTATAGATTAAAACGATAAAAATTACAGGAAACATAATTTTTTATGAATCAATTTAAAAATAAAAATGTTTTAGCATTAGCATGTATTTACACACGTTTTGTTGGAAACTGAATGCTACGACTACAGCTAGCGCCACACTGTACTAATCATCATCACAACAGTTTGTTTACCTTTTTCTCTATATTACAATAACTGTTCGCTACCATAACTTTGTTTTTCTTACTAAATGGATAATAAAGATTATTATCATATAATCATCAACGTCCTCATGCCTTCCTACAAGCTGCAAGTACTTAAATCTTACAACAATTAGATTATGAGACTGAATATTGCATGAAATTCAACTAACGAGTTAAGACAAAGAAAAAAGGCTTAGCAAAAATGGCGTCACTCCCGAGCCACGATGTAACCCTAAATAAGCTCGACGGCTATAACTACTCACTATGGTCTTTCAAAATTGAAATGCTTTTGCAAAAGGAAGATCTTTGGGAAGTTGTCACCGAAAATATTCCAGATGAACCTAAAATCGAATGGAAAAAGAAAGACTCAAAAGCTAGAGCTATAATTAATCTAAGCATCGCCGACTCACAAATAGTGCATGTCAAAAACCTACTAACAGCCAAAGCTACCTGGGACACTCTTAAAAATATCTATGAAAGAAAAACACTCTCAGGAAAAATTTATTTGCTAAGGAAACTATACAGCTTAAAACTCGAAGAAGACAAAGACGTGCAACAGCACATCACTACCATGATGGAAATAGTTGACAAACTGCGAACCATTGGCGAAACACTAAAAAACTCTCACATCACGGCTATACTGCTTTGCTCGCTTCCAAAGAGCTACTCCAATCTCATCACGATGTTGGAATCAAGGCCTGATGACGAGCTAACGCTTGAATTCACCAAGAACAAACTCCTTGATGAACACACACGCAGAGTAGAAAGCTCGAAAGGCGAAAGCACTGCATCAAAAGCCTTAAAAAGCCTCCACAAAGCTTCAAACCAAAGAAGAGAAGAAATTCTGTTCTTTCTGCCACAAACCAAACCACTCCAAAGAAGAATGTTGGCACTATCAAAAACGAAACAACAGCAACAAAGAGTACAAATATGAAAACTTCAGAAGAGGAAACGTACCATAGTACACAAATCAGTCGAGTGTCACCCAAGAACAACCAACAAATCAGAGAACAACAAAAGGACCTAACCCAAAAGCTCTCAATTGCACTCAACGAGAAGCAAGTGTACACAACTGGTTCGTCGACTTTGGAGCCACATCTCATATGGCGTACGATGAAAGCTTCTTCACTGAACTTAACAGAGAACAAACACAAAATGTTGTGGTTGCTAATGGCAATAAGCTGCAAGTCAAAGGGATAGGGCAAGGAGAAATCAAAGTCATCACACCCCAAGGAAAGACTGACACCTTACTTCTCACAAAAGTTCTCTACATCCCGGAACTAACAGACAACCTTCTGTCAGTGAGTGCGGCCACCTCCAACGGATGTAAAGTAACGTTCAAAAGAGATTGGTGTACCATTGAAAGAGACAACACAGCCCTCGCGAACGGTATACTTGACAATGGAATGTACCGACTCCACCTGGATGACAACCTCCAAACTCGCACATTCAAAGCAAATGTAGCAAAACAAAACCACTGCAAGAACAAAAATTGCCTCATGCTCTGGCATGACAGACTAGGACACAGAAATATAGAATCAATTAAGAAGATTCGAAATGAGAACCTAGCAAGAGGACTAAGTCTAAATAACTGTTCGCACAGCACATTTAATGCACTGCGTTCAGTGCATTAAAGGAAAATTCACCGAAACCCCATTTCCAAAGAAGACAGAGTACAGAGCAACTGAAACGCTTCAACTTGTCCACAGTGATGTCTGCGGTCCATTACCAACTAACTCTCTCAGCGGTAAGAGATACTTCATCACCTTCACTGACGACTACAGCAGATACACGAAGATCTACCTCCTGAAAAGAAAAGACGAAGTCTATGAAAAAATAAAAGACTACGTCATCTCAGCACACACGGAATTTGGAAAAAATATCCAAACCATACGGACAGACAACGGTCGTGAGTACGTAAACCGACAAGTCGAAGATTTCCTGAACCAAAGCGGAATCAAACATCAGCTAACAGTCCCCTACTCACCAGCCCAGAACGGAGTAGCAGAAAGGAAAAATCGATCACTAATGGAGATGACAAGATGCATGCTGTTTGACTCAGGACTCCCACAGTCTCTATGGGCGGAAGCGGTTACCACATCTAATTACCTACACAACCGAATACCCTCGAAAGCTACAGACAAGACTCCATTTGAACTATGGACCAACAGGAAGCCCAGTCTGAAGCATCTAAAAAGATTCGGATGTAAAGCCTTCGCCTATATTCCCAAGATAAAAAGAAACAAGTTGGATAGCAAAGTTATCGAAGGGATCTTTCTTGGATACGATGATCGAAGCGAAGGATACAGAATCCTGCACGACACAGACAACATCACAATCAGCAGATCCGTAAAATTTCTAGAAAAGAAAATGGGTTTCACCACGCTTCCACAAAAACAACTTCACCACAAGTATCAAGTACAGATCTAAATTCCTCTAATCATATTGGAAATGCAGAGGAAAGTCAGGAACCAGGAACACAATCTGAAAACCTTAAGCACTCAGAAACCGAGGATTACATTCAACCCAGTACAAGCACAGGAACACAAGTGGTCACACAAAGAAGATCCACGAGACCAACAAAGGGAATACCTCCCATAAGAAATGACTACATGCTGTACAAAACTGAAGCTCAAGACATTCAGACACCCACCAGCTACTCGGAAGTCCTACAATTACCAAAAATAGAAAGAGATAAATGGCTACAAGCAATGAACGAAGAACTAAATTCTCTTGAGAAGAACAATGTCTGGGAACTAACGCCTCTACCTAAGGACAAAAAGATCATAGGATGTAAATGGACCTATAAACAGAAGCTCAATTCCAAAGGAGAAATAGAGCGGTACAAAGCCAGACTCGTAGCAAAAGGGTTCAATCAGAAATTTGGCCGAGACTACGAAGAAACCTTTGCACCAATTGTGAAGCATTCTGCAATTAGAGCCTTCCTAGCTGCATCAGTCTACAAAGGGATGCAAGTGAACCACCTTGATGTCAAGACAGCGTTCCCACACGGCGATCTAGATAAAGAACTCTACATGGAACTCCCAGAAAGACTCCATACAAAACAAACAAACGAAGTCTGCAAACTAAAAAAGGCATTTTACGGTCTAAAACAAGCTGGAAGATCTTGGAACACAAAAATCGCAAGCACTCTAATTAAAAATAACTTCAAACAGAGCTTTGTAGACCCATGCCTATTCACCAAGAATGAAGAAAACCATTCCATCTACTTGATTCTATATGTGGATGACATGCTCCTCGCAAGCGATTCCGAAATAATCATCCAAAACACTGTAAAAACTCTCGAAAAAGAATTCGAAATAAAGAACCTTGGAGACCCCACTCAATTCATTGGTATAGAAATCTCAAGGAACAGAGAAGGTGAACTCGTTCTGAGCCAAAAGAATAAAATCCAAGAATTAGTTGAAAGGTACAACCTCCAAGAAGCGAAACCTACTTTTCACTCCCATGGAAAGCGGATACCCCGGTATATCTGATGTAAAACTTCTACCAAACAACGTCCAATACCAACAACTGATAGGCTCACTATTGTACCTAAGCGTAGTATCCAGACCAGATATCGCAGCTCCAGTCTGCATACTCAGCAGCAGAAACCAGAATCCTAGAAATTGTGACTGGAATGCAGCAAAAATAATCGTAAGATATCTAAAAACTACTAAAGAACTCGAGCTACGCATATCTAACCAAAAACCTCCCACACTGGAAGCCTACAGTGATGCCACATGGGCAATCGACAACACCGACAGAAAATCACAAAGCTGAAACTTGTTCCTACTGGGATCAAACCCCATCTCATGGATGACTGGGAAACAAGGTTGCGTATCTCTCTCATCCACCGAAGCGGAACTAATCTCCGCAGCTGAAGCCTCACAAGAACTGTTATGGCTTCTCGACTTGCTACAGGATCTCGAACTGGAACAGAAACTCCAATCTACTTCCACCAAGACAATCAATCATGTCTCAAGATATGTTCATCCGAAAAAGTGTCTTCTAGGACCAAGCACATCGCAACCAAGATCCATCACCTGAAGGATCTTCAGAAAAAGACAGTGATAAAAATGATCTACTGCCCAACTGGCGACATGAAGGCGGACATCCTGACCAAGCCGCTACCAAGGGCGACATTTGAGAAGTTACGCTACAACCTCGTGATGTCTCCACATTCATGCCGGGGATTTGTTGGAAACTGAATGCTACGACTACAGCTAGCGCCACACTGGACTAATCAATATCACAACAGTTTGTTTACCTTTTTCTCTATATTACAATAACTGTTCGCTACCATAACTTTGTTTTTCTTACTAAATGGATAATAAAGATTATTATTATATAATCATCAACGTCCTCATGCCTTCATACAAGCTGTAAGTACTTAAATCTTACAACACGTTTAATTCTTTTGAAAAGAAAAACGTTTTACCGCTTTTATTGCAATCATAAATTAATGAGGAACTAGTTTATCAGTGGTAAACCCTTGCAGCGTTTTCGCCAGTGTAATCTACCATACTTCTGTAATATTGCATTTTACTGTTTTTCTTTTATACTGATATTGAAGCTAACTTCTTGTAAATTATATTTCAAATGAACTATAAACATAATCTATGAGAACATTAGAAATAGATATAATTAAAAATATATTATATGATTCGAGAAATTGATCTTTTACCAACATCAAGTAGTATTTTTCAGAAAAATTATAAAATGATGAGTTAATCCGCCATCTGTTATAGATAATTGTAACTATTTTAGACTTATATGATTCTTTTTTAATATACACCAATACCTCGCTTTGCGTCGTTTCGTTTTGCGTTTTTTTCGAAGTTGCATCGCTGCTTAATTTTTACTGATTTTCACTGTGCGTCGTTAGATTTTCGAAGTTGCGTTGTTTTGGATTCGAGTCTTTAATTTTTTTTGGATTTTTTTTTCCCTAAAAAATAGCAACACCTTTGTTTTTGATTGCGCCTTGCCATCAAAATTTTATTTTCACTTTGCGTCGTTTCAATTTGCGAGGTATGGGTGTAAACAATTTTCTCTAATCACCTTACTGCAATGATCAATTAATGGAAGGCCTTTCGCCAGTTTGATCTTCCATACCGCTGTAATATTGCATTTTGCTGTTTTTCTTTTTTATTGATACTGAAGCTGACCTATTGGAAAAGATATTTTAAATGAACTATGAACATAAGCTTTATGTTACGATGCACTAGCGCGCCATCTGTTATCAAATTATAAAACTATTTTAGAGGCGTAATATTCTTTTTAAAATAAAACAATTTCTATTGTCCTTACTGCAATGGAAAAATTAAAGGGAGGGCCTGGCTCATCAGTGGTGAACCCTCCCAGCGGTTTCACCAGTTTAAAAAAAAAAAAAATTAAAGACTCGAATCCAAAACAACGCAACTTCGAAAATCTAACGACGCACAGTGAAAATCAGTAGAAATTAAGCAGCGACGCAACTTCGAAAAAAATGCAAAACGAAACGACGCAAAGCGAGGTATTGGTGTATATTAAACTGGCGAAACCGCTGGAAGGGTTCACCACTGAAGAGCCAGGCCCTCCCTTTAATTTTTCCATTGCAGTAAGGACAGTAGAAATTGTTTATTTTAAAAAGAATATTACGCCTCTAAAATAGTTTTGTAATTTGTAGAATTACTTTATTTGCTACAGGATATCTGCAAACTACACACTACACGACTTCTGACGTGAGTAAATAAAATAACTGATTGCTTCCAATTCATTAGCAATTTACACTAATTAACTAATGCAATACATTGTTTATAACGAGTATTATATGCAAATACACAGTAATTAAAAAGAGAAATTCACGAAATCACCAAAAGATTAAATTAATAGGTTTATCAACTAAAAGAAATAGGAGATCTATAGTTCTACTGTATATAACAACAATAGTTTTAATAACTCGTCTGAAAATACTATAGAGAATATATTTCAAAATAAAGGAAGTCGGTGGACAATTGGTTAAAACCCTCGATTCCCAACAGCCATAAACTGGGATCGAATCCCGTATTGGACATTTTGTTTTAATATATGAATAACCTTCACATATTATTCATTTTGAAAATAGAGCAATCCATAAATAAATCTTTATATAAAAATGCATATATTGGATCAAAAATATCATTTATTTTACCAATATATATACCAAAATATTTTTAAAATTTGATTCTGTTGATGTTATGTGGCGCTGAGTTTGTTGTTGACACACATTAAATATGTTATAATACCTTGATAAAGGTTGGTGTTCAGCCAACTGATATATTGGTAAAATAAATGATTTTTTGATACAATATATACCTTTTTAATTATAACAAGTTTATTGATTGTTGTAAATATCATAAACTAGATTGCTCTTTTTGAGCGGTACCTTATAAAGTGATTTTGGAACAAAGAAGAACGAATATTTCAAATTAACGAAACATCCTTGAAATTTTACCATTGTTTGCCAACATAGATATAATTAAATATACAGTGGTACCTCGACATACGAGTTTAAATCGTTCCGCAACCTTGCTCGTATCTTGAATTACTCGTATCTCGAAGCAAAATTCCCCATACAAAATTCCCATTTAAAATCACAGATTAATATCTTCAACACTACCGAACCGAACTCGTATCTCGAATTTCGCTCGTAACTCAAAGCAAAAAAATCACTTGCTCGTCGGCTCGTATCTCGAAAAACTCGTATGTTGGAGCGCTCGTATGTCGAGGTACCACTGTATAAATTATGATATGGTTTTTGGAAAAATATAGCTACATAAACCAATAATATTTTTAGATCTTGACGTTTCGATGACTCAATGCCACTCTTCTCTGGGGAATGTTTATTTTGAATCCTATAAGGTTTTCCTAAACGTTCATAAACGTATTATGATTTATATAAAAAAAATAGACACTTCGGCCAGTTAGAGTTTTTTATTTTTCTCAACGTTTCGACAAAAATATTTTGTCTTCGTGAGGAGAAGTAAATAAAAATAAACATTTGGCAAGGTGTTAAAAATTGTTCTGAGGTTTGCAAGGACGTTCTCACGTGATTTTTCGAATTTAGTACAACATCTAAAGCGCGAGTCAAAAACAAATATTAAACTCGTCAAAGACTATGATCTTGGAAATAAAAATATATAATAATAAAATTATAATAAATAAAGTAAAAATAAATAAATAAAGTAATATAATAATAATATTATTTTTATTTACTTCTCCTGACGAAGACAAAAGATTTTTGTCGAAACGTTGAGAAAATAAAAACTATAACTGGCCGAAGTGTCTATTTTTTAATATAAATATGAATGCCGGCCAGGCAACCTCTATCTTTACAATAATATTATGATTTATATATTTCAAGTGTTTACGAACTTTTGAGACAACCTTGGCAATATTGGTAACATTGGTAAAATTATAACAGAATTCTTATAGAAGAATGATTTAATCTCTGATGTTCTATATCAAAGGTGGCCAATCAGTAGGTGAACCAAGTTTCAGAATTAAAAGGTTGTCTCCAAAGTTCATACAGACTTGCAAAATATAAATCATAATATGATGCACTAGCGCGCCATCTGTTATCAAAATTCGAAACTATTTTAAACGCGTAAGATTCTTTTTTATATTTAAACAATTTCTACTGCCCTTACTGCAATGGAAAAACCGCTGGGAGGGTTCACCATTGATGAGCCATGCCCTCCCATTAATTTTTCCATTGCAGTAAGGGCAGTAGAAATTGTTTAATTTCAAAAAGAATCTTACGCGTTTAAAATAGTTTCGAATTTTGATAAGCAATATCTACTGTCCTTCCTGCAATGGAAAAATTAATGGGAGGGCCTGGCTCATCAGTGGTGAACCCTCCCTTAAACTGGCGAAACCGCTGGGAGGATTCACCACTGATGATCCAAGCCCTTCCATTAATTTTTCCATTGCAGTAAGGGCAGTAGATATTGTTTAATTTCAAAAAGAATCTTACGCGTCTAAAATAGTTTCTAATTTTCATAAATCATAATATGTTTACGACTTTTAGGAGAACCTAAAAATTATATTTATAAACGTACACGATTTTTTTAAATAAATGTAAAGCGTATTTACAGGTATTTTGAACAATCGTGTATGTATATGATTAGAACTAGGATTCAAAATAATCATTCCTGAGGAGAGTGATTTAAATCATTGAAACATCGGGAATTAAATAAAATATTAGTTGATGTAGTTAATAATTCTCCAAACCAACTTCCAGTAAACAAAAATGATTTATAAAATTCATATTTAGTTAAAATATTTTGTTATAAACAAATCATATATAAAATAAATCCACTTAAAATTTCATTCAACCAGAAATAGAAAATATATATACAGTGCGGCAAATAATTTTTAAGACTCGCGCTAGATAAAGGCCAATAGCAGAGCCAGTTATGAAATTGCGCATGCGTATATATATTCGAAGCTTTATCTAGCGCGTGGCTTTGTTTCAGCCATTTTGGTTAACTTTCTAAAACCATACAGGCGATTTTTGAAAAGTAAAAATTTTTGTTCGTCGGAATTCTGAGATGGAACAGAGAGCGGTCATTAAATTTAATGCAAAACTTGGTAGAAGTGCATCGGAAACATATATTTTGATGAAGCAAGTTTATGGTACGTTATGTTTGAGTAAATCAAATGTTTTCATTTGGCACAAACGTTTTTCGGATGGAAGAAATACGCTAGAAGATGATAAGCATACTGGACGACCAAGTTCTTCAAAGACACCAGAAAGTATAGAAAAAGTGCGAGAATTTGTTAAAAACAATGATGGCAGAGGTTTTACACATCAACAAAGAAACGATTCGAACCATTCTGCATCAAGATTTAGATAAAACTAAAGTCTGTACTAAATTTGTTCCACACACTTTAACGGGCGAGCAGAAATCAGTGTGAATTGCACATTGCAGGGACATTGAGAGATTTTCTGCTTGAATTTAGATCATGTTGAGGATTATGGTAATGCAGTCGTTGTTGAAATCTTTAAAGTATGATAATGAAAAATAGTTTTGATCAGTAATATAATTGAGTTAAAGGAATATATAAAAAACAATTTGGTAAAAGTAATGCCTGGCTTAAGGCGAGTAGAATAAGGAAAACAAAAGATTATTTACATAATGTACAAAAGTTTTGAGCCGGCCAGCGGGGAACAACAACAATGAGTTTTTATAGGGTAAGCGTGACCTCTGGCGGTCGATTTAACAGAGTATTTTTATCTATGAAATATGAAATTAAATAGAATAATATTTTAAAATAACATATATGTTATGAATAATTTGTTTGTTGTTAGATAAAGGGTTGATAAGACAAAGAATCGATAAGATAAAGGGTTGAAGGTGCAGTCGTGATACAAAAATAATTATTTACCATCAAGTAGCTTTTATTTTCAATTACTTGAGGAAATATTACACATTAGTTATTTTCACAATATATAGAATTTATAAAGTTAATCCTATATTAGTGATTCAAAAAGATAGATATGTTAACTACGCATATTTATAACAAAACTTAAAGTCATTCTAAAAATGATTATAACCAAAAGTAGAAATATCAATGAATAAAAATAAAATATACATTTTTTTTTAAATATAGAAATATTTGAGTTTTTAGATTATATAATATATGTATGTGAAAATAATAGTACAAATGTGATATTATACTGAAATAAGGTGCTTAATTATGAAAAAAGGCATCTCCTTATCGTGCAACTGAAAGTTGCTGAATGTGTCAAGAATGGGTATTTGGCCAATTCTGGAATAATTAAAATTCAACGAGAATAGTTTATATTTATTCCGATAGATGGCGCAAGCCATAAGCAACTTTCAGTTGCACGATAAGGAGATGCCTTTTTTCATAATATATGTATATATATATATATTTTAATTTCTATATAAACATTTAAAATTAGTAATATATATAAAATCTATAAAAAATTATTATTAACTCTATAAAGTATAATATATGTTTTATGGCAAAAGATAAAAGGTAGAATAATAAAAAAGAAGCGGTCGAGACAAGCAATAAAAACAATTTTTCGGATTTCTATATATATACATTTAAAAAATTAGTAATGTATATATAAACTAAAAAATTCGTAATGAACTCTATAAAGTAAAATGGATATTTTATTGCCAAAAGATGAAAGGTAGAATAATAAATAAAAAAAGAGAAGCGGCCGAGACGAGCAATGAAAACAAAGCAGACGATAGTTACCAATATTGGCGGGAAAGAAGATTGGCAGAAGAAACTGTCAGGTTGCCGCTTCATTGGAGAATTTGAAGACAGCCGATGTTCCCACCCACTGTCCAATTGTTGTGTTTTTTTACCCCAATTGTTGCCTATTCGATATATGGATTGTTGTCTGCTGCTACCCTTTGTAAATCCCCAATAATGCTAACGCAATCTTTTATTAAAGTACGCCAGTGGTGCTGAGTTTATCTCTTTGATTTTTTTTTCTTTTAGAAAATTCATAGATTATTATGTCTCTTTGAAAAGTTTTACTTTACTTCTTTTTAAAAAAAAGAAGGAAATATATATATATATTTAGTTGGAATAATTTTTTATTTTATATATAATCATAATGAATATTAATTTAATGAATTTAATAATAGATATTTAGAATAATTTTAAGAAAATATCACATAAATATGATATATTTAATGCTGTGTTCAGTTGAAACTATTAATAATTCAGGAAAGGATTTCTTATGTAGAAAAGTGTGGAAAAGCGCATATGTAACTATTTTTCGTGATTTTTCTTTTATGAATCAAACTTCTTTCTACTGTCCTTACTGAAATGGATAAAAAAAAGCCTATCTCCTCAGTCGTGAACTCTCCCAACAGTGTCTTGCCATCTTACTCCACCATACAACTCTAATATAGATATTCTGCTTAAAAATCCGACATTTTAGAATCATTATTAGTGAAGTTACATAGGAAAACTAGGAGCATAACCATAGTGGGGTCAGTAGTAATATACACTCATAGACAAAACTTGAACAGGTTGAATTTTTTAGCATGTATATCGAAATTCAGACAATAACTCTGAAAGATTATGGTACACAATGATCATTATTGAAGACACGAGATAACTAAGTATAAACAAAATTGTCTCTGTATCCCTAAAAAAAAAAACAGACGACTGAGGACATCGAATACTTTTCATTTGCTTAAGTATTGTCTATGAGTGTATATAAATACACATATCGAGACATACTCTTCCGAAGTTATTTTTATATAAAATAAATAGGTTGTTGTACTTTGACAAAGGTTAGTGTCTTTTTGAAGTTTATATGTTATTTTTTTAATTATTTTTATTTTTTAATTTATAGAAGCATTTTTCTGGCAGACATATTTAATTTTTTATCATCATCATTTTGGAATTTTTTTTTTAGTTTAGTTAGTTATCAAATCATTTTTGCAATTGTTTTTTTTTTTTCTTTGTTTTGTTGTGTTCCTTTTTAAGCAATAAAATATAAAGGAGTATGGTGTAATATTCAATTCAAACATACGAGTATGTAACCAACATCGATTCATTTTTAAAACAAAGCAAAATCATAAACTTATACAACTTTCACTTTTTTCATATAGTGTTAACTGAAATATTGGTAAAAATTTATATAATTTTTCAATCCAATATAGGAATTTTATTATCTAAATGTGTTAGAAAATAAGTTGTATTTTTGTATTTATAAGTCTATAACCCAGTTTGTTTATTTGTACATTCACTTTGACAAGAAGCATTTCGGTATTGATTCAATAACTCTGAACGATATTTGATACACAGTGACTTTTATTGAAGATACATTGTTGGTGGTGGATCTCAATAATTATTCTCTTCTAAAATATAAATCTACCTCATTGAAGGTACAAGGAACATAAATTACTAAATATATCTAAGTAAACATTACTGATAATATCTCTCTCATTTCACACATCTCTATTAACTCTTACCTATATATATATACTAGACGAATGACCCGGGCAACGCCCGTGTTTTACCCGATTGAATGTTTTTATTCCAATACTATTTGTTACAATTATAAATTGGCGCCGTGGATGTCACACTTGTGAAACGTCCCGCTGCAAACTTTGTGTCTGAGAAGCGATATTTTTATAGAAAGATGATCTGGCTTTTGTTTTCTGCTCGAATGAATGTTTTTCTGTTAGAATTTTGTTCCTGCGTACAAAATAATGAACTGGTTTTACCCGTGGTCTCTGCTTTTTGGAATTTTTCCCGATATAATTTTGTATCTGATAATCAAACATGATACAGCAATATCGTCATCATCATTTTCTGACTAAAAATATATAGTTTTAATAATTGATTTATATATATTTTTAAATAGCCTATCGTCTTCCCCGTATTTTTTACCTATGTATGGAAATTTTGGTTTGAATTAGTGAACTACTGCGAATTTGTATACCGGACATACAAACAAACATACAAACAGACAAACATTCATTTTTATATATATAGAGATTTACTCTTCATTGTTGGCTTTTTATCTTACATTCACTCTGTTGGCTTTTTATATTACATTTACTCTTCATTGTTGGCTTTTTATCTTACATTCACTCTTCATTGTTGGCTTTTTATATTATATTTACTCTTCATTGTTGGCTTTTTATCTTACATTCATTCTTCAAGGTTGGCTTTTTATATTACATTCACTCTTCATTGTTGGGTTTTTATCTTACATTCACTCTGTTGGCTTTTTATATTACATTTACACTTCATTGTTGGCTTTTTATCTTACATTCACTCTTCATTGTTGGCTTTTTATATTATATTTACTCTTCATTGTTGGCTTTTTATCTTACATTCATTCTTCATTGTTGGCTTTTTATATGACATTTACTATTCATTGTTGGCTTTTTATCTTACATTCACTCTTCATTGTTGGCTTTTTATATTATACTAATGATGATGCGCGCGCATCCGTGACATGAGGAATTGAGGAATTGATTGACGGTGGAAAGACGGTCGTGACTATATATGTTGATATATTTTCCTGACACCACAGATTTTAAGTCACAGATTATTACAATCATAGAATGAAAATAATATTTGACAATAACATCCAACATACATGAGATAACCAAGTGTCAACAAAATTACCTCTATCTCCATAAAAACAGATGACAGACGACATTAAAGACTTCAAATCTTTGAAATTTTGTCCACACACAAGAGAATGTATATATATAGCATATATAATTTTATTGCCTAAGGGTTTATTTAAATAGGTTTTATATAGGAGTGTTTTCAATACTCTAAAACTTGGCATCTTGATTTTTATAATGTAATAAATAACTTAGTTACAGAATAGATAATTATAATAGACAATTTTTAGACAAACAAAATAATTTTATAGACATCTTGTCAATACATTTAAAGTGCACAGTCTGCACTATTTGAAAAAATATAATATGCATTATATACACTATGTACAATGTATATAGCGTCTCTGCCAGCGCTGCAGAGTTTGGTGGAGAATCGCCAGTGGGTCTCCAGCGACATCACGGATAATTATAATAGAAATGTCCAATGTGTTATGAAGTATAATGTTGTCCCAAAAGTTCGTGTTTTTATTATTACTTGGCGAATAATATTATTACGGCGAATACATAATAGAATTGTAGAACGAATTTTGAAAATATCCCGCATGTGTTTCTTTTGAACGAATATTTGAAACTTATTTTAAGGAGAAATAACGATTATTTCTAACCTTAGAAACATTTTCATATGTTGTTATACAATCATAAGCCGCATTATATTGTATAAAAAAAAATCACATAATAAAATTACTTTATACATAATACAAAGACATTATATTGTGACGAAGAAATAATTAATATTTTATATTTTAATTTAATTATTTTTTCAATGAAAATATTCAACAGATTATATAAATATATATTAATCTGTTTATGTAAAATAATGATCAAAATATATCTTTGCTTGCTTGCTCAAGATTCCCTAGCTGTAGATAGGGTTGTTGAGTTGTTAATAATTGTTGACTTGTCGCCATGACGTCATCAATAAATACTTTCCTACCTTAAGATATAAAAAGACTTGATTTCTACGCCACAATATATAACGGCGAATTAAATTTTGATTAATAATATTGGTTCTTCAATTTTTTGCAAGTATTTGCGAACATTTGGGATAACCTTGTATATTGTGAAGATATTAAGCCTACACATGAGAAAAGGTTCTGTAGCAGACGATCAATAAACTCCCAGTCAAAAACCGCTGCTGTGACTTGAGGCGACAATCTAAATTGTTCCCAACGGATCCATTCTTCCAAGTTTGGGGATAAATCCATAAATTGACACACTCTCCTAACTTAATTATCCAAAACCGGACACCTCGGATTATTCTTTTATTTGCTTAACATTTTTAATGACCAAACTTTACGTTTCATAATTTCTTTATTTCAACTTCCAATTTCTTTTAAGCATAAAACCCACTTCTTCTGTCTTTACTGCTATGAAAAATAAATTGGGAGGATTCTTGACTCATCAGTGGTATGTATATATAATTCTACTCTCATAAATTCTTATATCCATAGTTTGGTTGAATACCATTTCTAAGATTCCACCCTTCAGTGCAGCATATATAAGCAGAATTGAACAAATATGTACATTTTGAACAGCCACGTCTATGGATCGAATTATACATATTGGATACTTTTTTTCTGATGATATTCGGAAGAATACGAATTTTATATACAGCCTGTTGAAAAAGGTGATTGTCTGAAAGCTCGACAAACGTATATCTTTACAATAAGGAAATTCGTCGCCGTAATATTTCATCTTTTCTTCTAAATGATATAATTCGATTCTTCTTTGTGTATTTAGCTGAAGTTTAGCAAGCTTATTTGTGAATAGAAGAATGCTGCTTTATATATCTATTTTAAATATTTCTAAGAAAGGAAAATATTTAAGCAAACAAGTTTTTTAAAGCATAAATACACTTTTACTGTCTTTACTGCGATGAAAAATATATTGAGTGGACTTGGTTCATCAATAGTGAACTCTCCCAGAGATTTCTCCAATTTAATCCACCAGACCGCTTCTTAGATCTCTAATACTATATTGGATCATTCTGCTTATATATACCTCACTGAAGGATGGAATCTCAGAAATGGTATTCAATCAAACTATGGACAAAAGCTTTTAGGACAGTAGAATTATATATACATACCATTGATGAGCCAAGCCCTCCCAATTTATTTTTCATAGCGGTAAAGACAAAATAAGTCTGTTCTATGCTTGAAAGAAATTTGCATACTTGAATGTTTTCTATATATATACAGTTAAACCTGTCTATAGCGCCTCCCTCTCTATAGCGCCCAATTTTAAATACGTAGTACGATGCGATTTACATTAAAAGTGACCTGTCTATAGTACCCCCTCTCTATAGCACCCTATTTTGGCGAGTCCCAAGAGGGGGCGCTATAGACAGGTTTAATTGTATATAAATGGGGCGTATTTACGCTATAATTAATATATATTTATATTGACCATAAATCATATTTATCTTAAATACCACCACTACTAATTCTTCTGAATTATAAACAGAACAGCCAATCACAATGCTTCTAGAAAAAGAACAAAGCTGTTTTGTAGTCAAGTAATTTAATCAGACGAATATAATGGTCTATTCTACAAAGTCGTTATTTCTTTTGTATAAATTTGAGTCAATATTGTTGCACCAAGTTGCAGCTTTGCAGGGTCGTCGACCTTGATTTCTTCCTTTTTGATGTTAAACACGTTTCCCGAGCGGGTTTCCATATTCAAAGCAAATAAATAAAAATAAATTACCTTTTAAAGTTAAGGTGTTTATTTATTCGTGTCTTCCTCGTAGGTCGCGATCCGCAGTCTTGGTCTAGGTCCTATCTCGCTTCAATAAGTAATAAAGATATATGTACAATAAATATTACAAAAGGAATGAAACTATAAAAAGGAATAATGATAATCTAAATAATCTGTTTTAAATAAAAATAAATAGATATGTAATTTAAATTTTAAATATATTAAAAATAATATTATAAATAATTTTTAAAATACGCGCATTAATCATGATGCAACAATATAAGTTACCATTAATTATCTTATTTACATCATTCGTCAAAGTTGAATAAGATTAGAACTTATTTCTCGAATTTTCCACTAAATTAATTCTCTTAATTAACAATCTATAAAGAATTCCCTCTAGAGATTCTTAAATGGTGCAGTAGGTGTGATAAAATACATGTATATATATATATATATTCTTTATATGTATTTTATTCATATATATCTATTTATTTATCCACAGATGATCAACAAATTTATGACCCATTTATTCCAGGAATTATAAATACCTTTCTCAAATCAAGAATGAATGTTCTGAAAAACGAAGCAAATAGTATAATTTCTTAAGCTTTTTTCCCAAAGAAATCCCTAAATACTTTCGTCCAAATTTTTATAATACTCAATTTGTTACAAACTACGGAAATTTGAAAAGTTTTTAAAATAGAATAAAGGCAGTGGAAGATTCAAGTTGCTTTTGTGGTATTGAGGAACAAACCTCAAGACATCTACTGATCGATTGCCCAGAATTTCAAGATTATAGAATGAAGAATGAACTAGTTGTTTGTGAACTTAACGATTTGATTTCCGATAAAAAATCATATTTAAAGTTCAATTCATTTTGTAAATACATTCTAAACTTTCTACAAAATCTGGATCTCTAATGTTTTCATGCGTTGAATAATGTAAATAACTTATGTAAATAAACTTTTCTTCTTGTTTGGCGCAAGCACGAAATGATCACTACATCAAATTTTCATAGCTGTTGCATATATATATATTAAGGTTCTAAAAATAGAGCAATTCATATTTAAATCATTAGATAATAAAAAAGGCCATATTGGATTGAATAAAAGATATATTTATAAAATGAAAGGATTTAAAGCACGAATGTTTCTTTTATACATAATACAAACTTCTACTGTCCTTACTGCGATGAAAAAATATATTGGGAGGGCTTGGCTCATCAGTGGTGAACCCTCCCAGCGGTTTCGCCAATTTAATCCACCAGACCGCTTCTCAGAACTCTAATACTGTATTGGACGATTCTGCTTATATACGCATCACTGAAGGATGGAATCTCAGAAATGGTTTACAAGAAAACTATGGACATAAGCTTATAGGACAGTAGAATTAGCTTAGAATAAGCTTATGCCCATAGGTTTCTTTAAAACCATTTCTGAGATTCCACCCTTCAGTGCTGCGTATATAAGCAGAATCGTCCAATATAGTATTAGAGCTCTGAGCAGCGGTCTGGTGGATTAAATTGGCAAACCCGTTGGGAGGGATTCACCACTGATGAGCCAAGCCCTCCCAATATATTTTTTTCATCGCAGTAAGGGCAGTAGAAATTTGTATTATGTATAAAAGAAACATTCGTGCTTTAAATCCTTTCATTTTATATGTATAGATAGCGCGTTATTGCTTTGTGTTAAAAGATATATTTGCCAATATTTCGGTACATTATAACACTATACAAAATGCTAATGCCTTGATAAAGTTTAGCGTTCTTCCAGCCAAAAGATTGACAAATAAATGTTCAATTCAATATATGCCTTTTTAATATCTAATATATTAAAGTATTTAATTTTGACCAGTAAAAAAAAATGGTTCAAAATATTATTTAAAATATGATTGATTATATATGTGCAATATATTTAAATATAATAAAAATAAAGAAGGCATCTCCTGACCACGAGCACATGTGCTTTTTAGATGGCAGAGCGCCATCTAGTGGAGCAAAAATAAACTAAAATTTATTTAGCTTGCTCCGTGATATTTGGCCATCTTAATTTCTTGATAAATCAAGAAAACCCATCCACGAACGCGTTTCGCGCTGTTGGCGCCCGTCAGCGTGGAGTAGGCTGTAACCACTGCGATCAAAAAGATTTTTGGTCCCAATGGCTTCCCGAGAAATCAAGAAATGGGTATTTAAGGCCATATTTGCGTAAAGACGCTTAACACATGAAAAACAATAGAAAAAAAAAGATAAGTGGGTCAGGTGTTGATATTAAAAAATAAAGAAGGCATTTCTTGACCACGAGCACATGTGCTTTTTATTAAATATTTATATACTAAAAATAAAAAAGACATATCCTGACCGGGTTAATATGAGCATCTTTTAGATGGTAGAGCGCCATCTAGTGGAACAGAAATAAACTAAACGGCGCTCTGCCTGTCAGGATATGCCTTTTTTATTTTTAATATCAACAATTGACCTTTTTAATACACCTATCCCCCGATTTACACGGTAGATACGTTCCTGAGAAAAACGTGTGAATCGGGGGATAGGTGTACACAGAAATAAAAATAAAATGCATTGTCAGGTTAAAATATGTAGTCAGCACATAAGCTCGGGATTCCTCGTGAGATGTGTACACAGCGCATGTGTTCAATCACAGTAGCATTTAGTATAGCGCGATAAAAACAAAAACAAAAAAACTTATTTGGAAAACCGTGTAAAAGCGAAAACGTATAAAACAAGTACCGTGTACGAGTAAAATCGGGGGATAGGTGTATTTATTTTAAATCATTTTTACACACACACCTCTTTGGTAGATTGTCAAGATTCCATTATATCCCGTGTGGATCTCATGGAATAAAGTCCGCTCTAGACTGACGAGGGCCATTAGCCTGAAACCATGGTCTCTAGGTGGACGCTTTTCAGTTTGCCAAACTGGTGTTGTGGCTTTGTCATCGACCCGAGGCTGCTAGTTGCGGTCAATAGATGGCGTCTGGTTTTAGACGTCTATCTTGACGGGAGAGGCAACCCTTGTCTCTTTAGAACAATTTCCTCCCGGCAAAAATTCCATCTATATGTATATATTATAATAAATATACAATTTTTTAAGTATTTCAATGCTTTCTAAAATTGGAAGTGAATAAAGCTATCTTGTTTTAATCAAACTTGCTTATTAATTCTTATATATAGGTTTTGAAATTTTAAGATAACATTTCTCTCTTTAATTACAACATTTTGCTCTTTAATAACAACATTTTACACTTTAATAACAACATTTTGCTCTTTAATAACAACATTTTACACTTTAATTACAACATTTTGCTCTTTAATAACAACATTTTACACTTTAATTACAACATTTTGCTCTTTACTAACAACATTTTACACTTTAATTACAACATTTTGCTCTTTAATAACAACATTTTACACTTTAATTACAACATTTTGCTCTTTAATAACAACATTTTACACTTAAATTACAACATTTTACACTTTAGTATAACAGAATTTTCTTTTGTAAACGGTATTTTAGATTTTATAAAAATATTTCAACAATTTTACATTATATATTTTTAGTTTTAATCGAAATACTTTATTATAATTGATATTGGTCTTTTAACATTTTTATATCCGTTTTAATCAATCATTAGAAATAAGACATTTGATAATTTATCAAGTAAAGTTAATGATTGTTCAATATGGAGTTAATAATTTCTTATATTTATGCTAAAAGCTGCTTCCTAGCTTAAATTTCAGGTATTTTATATGTTGAATATTTTATATATTTTTTTATATGTTGAAACATCTCACAAGTTAACATTTTGGTTTTGATATTTTCCCATTGCATTTATGAAGAGATAATTAATGTTATAGTTACTATAATATAATTCTCTCTTCTTCTTTTTTCTAATCTCCACTCAATCATATTAAGGTATCAAGCTTGTAAAGCTTGAGACTTTTGATGGTGTCTTCCGGGGAAGAGTAGAGCTCATCAATGAATGAGTTTGACAACTATCATGACTGGGTGAAGTAGAATGCGTCTGCCTTTATCATTAAGACTGAGAGCACTACTCAGTGCTCCAAAAGAAATGGCGGCCTCTGACTTGGGACCGGCAAAGGCGGAGTTTAATATAATTCTAGATTGAATATATCTATTAGTTTTCGATGGTATATTATTAGTTCTTATTCCTGAATGAATATCAATGCACACGAGGGAAGTACGAACTTACACGATGTTTACTTTGAATCTATAAAGGACCTTTTAAACAACAGTAATGAAACTAGTTAAAGGTGATAATTTTAAAGCGTAAATATAAGGTAAATATAAAGCTATATTGAACAGTGGTTAATTATACTTGATAAAATACCGATTCCCTTTTTTAAATGTTTGATTAATACAGGTATAAAAAGTTTTAAAATAGACAAATTTAAATTTAAAAAAAAAAGAAGCATTTCGATAATATTGTCAAAATATTTTTAAAAACCAAAAAGTAGTTTAAAAATGAAAATGTTATTAAAGTGTTAAATATTGATATTAATTTGTGTGTGTAAAATGTCATTAAAGGGCAAATATTTGTTACTAAAGTGTAAAATGTCTTGAAATTGCAACACCTATATAATTCAATATAATATCACATTCAATAAAATATATTTTTTTCAAATTGACCTGAACCCAAAATAGACTTTTAAAATACTCATTAAAATTTGAATTAAAAAATATGTTTCTAAAAAAAATATTTTTTGCGCATTTTCAATATTTTAAAATTTGTTATTCATTATAGTTCAGGTAATAGACGACATCTTTGTACCCTTCAGGGACTTGAGTTAATTTTCTAATTTATTTATTTTAGTTAAAATAAAACCTTTAAATAATTAAAGCGTTTTAATAAAATATATAGGCTATTCCAATAAAAACAATTGATATTAATTAAATTTCAACTGTATTTTATGTCTATTTACTTTTTAAAAGTAGTAACACTATAATTTTCAAATATTTATATACCGTTTTTAATTAATTAACAAAACTACACATAATTGTCTCAAAATCCTATTAGTTTTATTAAAATCAGACGACTATATAGAATATATATATATTATTGCGTGGCTACGTCATGTCTGATCCAAACTAATATATAAAAACAAATATTTGGTAATTTATATTTCTAATAAACTGTGCTTTTATAAATATTTTATTTAAACAAAGCAGAGGAGATAATTTGGTACAAATTATTATTTTAAATAGGCTTAAACATGTTGAAAATAAGCTTAAGGTATAATCGCATTTCATTCTTTTGGTTAAATTTAAATGCGACATAAAATTTTATGAGTCGTTTGAATGTTTAAAAGTAGATCTGAGCATTGAAGTATAATATTTTCCTTCCATGAAAGTAAGCAAATGTTTTCCATTAAATTTATGGCATTAATTTTGAAGAAATTATCTATATAAATTAAATACGCGAGCTTAATTTTAATTTGTAATATTATTATTATTTAAATTACTCCCTTGTCATTTAATAAAGTTGCTCAGGAATAAATTAAGCTCATTTTTCTAATATCTTTTAAAAATACGTATAAAATATGGATTTGAAATGTTTACAATTTGTTTTACAAGTTGAATATTTTAAAATATATATTAAAGCGTATTTGATTATTTGAAATATTTTATGGAAAAATAATAATATATTTTTGAATAAAATATCATATCAATTAAAATGGAATATAAGATTTCTCTCTTTCTCTCCTCTAATACATTTTTTAGAAAAATAAATCATATTACAAACTCTTATTTCGTTTATAATAAAATATTCAAATTAGTATAAATATAATATATTACAAGAAATAAATATATTGAAATATACGTTTGATATTAAATACACATATATATGATTATATATAGATATATACACAAGTATTAGTTTTTTTTAATATGAAATTAGCCAAAACAATATAAAAGGTCGGATATTTTAATATAATGTTAGAATCATTCTCCTTCCCCAAAAAATGTGCTTAAAACATGAAATTCAAACAAAATCTCTGCTTTATTTGTTTTCACAGATGATGACTAAATTTCAATTGAAATTTTATTTATGAATTGTTTATTTTAAAAATATATCATTATATTTTTAAAAAACTTGTTTTTTTTTAGAATTTTGTATTCTTGGTATATACAGTATATTATACATGTACATGGTGTTTGGAGATGCATTCGACATTGAGGCGATATGAAACGTACAAAGAATCTAGAACAGATTTAGAACAGACGTATACAACATCGGTATGCTATATTAAACTGGCCAAACCGCTGGGAGGTTTCACCACTGATGAGCCAGGCCCTCCCATTAATTTTTCCATTGCAGTAAGGACAGTAGAATTTTTTTTTTTTTTTTTTTTTTAAAGAATCATACGCGTCTATAATAATTTCGAATTTTCATATATAGATATGTTAGAAACACAGGACATTCTGAATAAATGCATTAAATACATATTTTTTTACTTTCCCAGTAATTTTAAAAAGAAAACGAATCACCTTTAATTGGATAGATACAATTTTACTTTTTAACATTAATATCCTCTTAGCAAAATATCTATTGAGATTTATAAATAAATTAGCGTTTAGTTTACCTTATAATCGATATTTTAAATTGCTTTAGAGACAATGAAATAATGTTCTAGTTTCTAGTCTAGAAACAAATAGCTCTTAAAAATAAATCCATCTATTACGTCACCCTAAGCCGGAGTTATTAATAGCTTACTATTGGGAGATTAAAACAATTAATCGGACACTAAGTACAATGTCGTTGGGTCGGTGAACAAGTGGGCTAAACCAGGGGTCTGCGGCTCGAGAGACACATGCGGCTCTTTGGATGTGAAGCTCTTTATATAGTTCCATATGTAAATATTATTTATGCGTGTACTATTTATTGTTGGCAAGAATACATTTTGTGGCTTATTAAAAACTTTAGAATTTTGTATGTTGTAATGTTTGACTCTAACGACTGAAAAGTTTGCCGAGCCCTGATCTAAATTATTGGTTTAGGACCGTTACGAATCGGGAATTCTTATTGAAATGCTTCAATGGCCTCTGATTCTTTTAAAAGTACAACTCCACCAGCAAGTGCAAGTTATTAAACGGGGTTTATGGCAAATATTATAAGTACAAATGTCGAACTGCTTTTCACATGTGTAGACATGTGGTGCACTTACAGTAAAAGCAGTCGCCAACTTCTACCCACTATTATCATCATGGCCTGTACCACATGTACTAGGGATAAAAATAAAAAAACAATGTCTTTAACGGGGAATAGGAAAAAAACATGTTTCCAATCATATAGACCTTATTGAAATTTTAGCATTTTGATCTTAACAAAAAGGCCAAGAAGATATTTAGCAATATTATCGTTAACAGTATAATATAAAATTCTTCTCTAAACCTCTCTATTCTTCTTCACTAGAGGAATAGCCCGGGTTCGACCGAAATTTACCAAAGTAAATATTTGCCCACACACAAAGACAAAATAACATTTTGAAAATAGAGCAATCCATAAATAAATCTTTAATTAAAAATGCATATATTGGATCAAAATATCATTTATTTTACCAATATTTCAATTGGCTGAATGCCAACCTTTATCAAGGTGTTAAAACATATTTAATGTGTGTCAACAACAAACTCAGCGCTAAATAACGTCTAAAAAAAGTAAAGGTTGGCGTTCAGCCAACTGAAATATTAGTAAAATAAATGATATTTTGATCCAATATATGCCTTTTTAATTAAACAAAATAATATATTAATATAATATTTATTTTGTGAAAAAAAATAAATAAAAAGACGTCAGGTGTAGGTGATTAAAACAAAGAGGGCATTCAATCTGACGATCTGATTCGTCTTGTCTGGCGAAAATAGACGGTTTATAACACACCTCTACTAACACCAAACCCCAAAAAAAAAAATCATTGATATAATGAAACGCACTTAAGAAAATTTATTTTCATTTTTTAAATCTACAAAGGTTTCTAACACAAAGGTTATTTTTGTGAGATTTTTGTAGTTTTCTAAAACGCCTTTCACAATTTTACCTTAAATCAATCCATTCCTTTATTACACATATATATTGTGACAAAACTTGACATTAACATTTCTTAATTATTAGTCCCTTATTAGATTGGTCGTTCATGGGAGGTTCATTGTATACACATTATAGCTTACAGATAAACAGTACAGTGAGATTCACGGTCTGATGTAAAATTACAGACAAAAATATTATTTTATATACATACTGTGAATATGATTTGCATAGATTATATACAACAGAGTTAAAACACTATGTAATCTAAAGAGACATGGGTCGCTTCTCCCGTCAAAATAGACGTCTAAAACCAGACGCCATCTATTGACCGTCGCCGCAACTAGCGGCCTCGGGTCGGTGACAAAGCCACAACACCAGCTTTGGCAAACTGAAAAGCGTCCATCTAGAGACCATGGTTTCTGGCTAATAGCCCTCGTCAGCCTAAGGCAGACTTTGTTCCATGAGATCCACACGGGATCTAATAGATGGCGTCTGGTTTTAGACGTCTATTTTGACGGGAGAGGCGACCCTTGTCTCTTTCGATCAATTTCTTCCCGGAAAAATTTCTATCTACACTATGTAATATGTAAAGATAGAGGCTGCCTGGCCGGCATTCATAATTCTTGAAATTAAAGATACTTCGGCAAATAAATCTTTTTATTACCTTCTTAGAATAATTTTTAACGCCTTGCTAAATACCAGTAAATCCTTTTTGCTCCTGATGAGGACAAAAGATTTTTGTCGAAACGTCGAGGTAATAAAAAGATTTACTGGCCGAAGTATCTTTATTTTCAAGAACTATGTAGAATATTTGAGTCAAAAGGCGATCCATTAATTAAGATTATATAAAAGGGCGTACCTGGATCTGTAAAGAAAAAAAAAACATTTTTTTTCTCAAAATATTTGAGACCCGTTAAAGATATTATTTTTTATATTTTTATCACTAGTACATGTGGTACAGGCCATGATAAACATGGTGGGTAGAGGTAGGCGACTACTTTTACTGTAAGTGCACCACATGTCTACACATGTGAAAAGCAGTTCAACTTTTGCACTTACAAATGTACAAGAACTCCGTTTGGTTACTTGCACTCGCTGGTGTAGTTGGACTTTTGGTAGAATCAGAGGCCATCAAGTACGCCCTTTTATATAATCTTATAATTAAAAAGGCATATATTGGATAAAAATATCATTTATTTTACCAATATTTCAGTTGGCTAAACGCCAGAATAAATGATATTTTGATCCAATATATGCCTTTTTAATTAAAGATTTATCTATGGATTTCTCTATTTTCAAAATATATTCTTATGTAGAATGTGTTTCAGAGTTATATGCAAATAAGGTTATTAGAATAATAATCAATAAGAGATCACAAATATCTGATTAATATAAATAAATACATACATATATTTTAAGTTGAATAATTATTTTTTGATATGTGATGCAAGAGTCTATATAATAAAGATTTCTCAATCTTTGATAAACTATCTTCTAAAAATCTGAATAAAAAGTATATTCCCCTAATAATGGCGATAAGGATTTGCCGAAATTTTTATTCGTTATAAAAATAATTAAATATTTAAATAAATTCCAACATATTTAACTATTTTTAAAATAAATATCTCTAATTAAATAGAATGATATTCATAAACTTATTATTAGTATAAAGATAATTCACAACTTAAAAACAATTTTTTTTTATTCAATGAAAATAAAACCAAATGATTTTTATTGATTTTTAAGTTCTATTTATTCGTTTGGTAACATAAATATATCGATCGAGAAAATGATAATAACGAAACGTATTCTCAGAGAGATTCTTGAGTTCAAAGAAAATAAAGAATTGACATCCATGGTGGTGGCAAGAGTGAAAGGGGGGGGGGGGGGCGGATTATAGTAGAAGAGGTCGATTGAAGATAGAGGGCGTCTGCGTTCGGCGTCACGCCATCGTCTGCAAGGTTTATCTTACCTTATTGATGGCTGGCACCACGAACCTTATTGAAGGGGACTTTTTGTCCGCAATTGCCCAACCTTCAGCAATATTTCATAAATGCCACGAATAATTAACCTATGCCTTTAGATTAATCATTGATTTTTTTTTTACAATTTTTATTCTAATGGATATTTTTCACGCCATGTTGAAAAACTCGTCGTTTTAATAACACATCTAAATACTAAATGAATATTTTAAAAAAATTAAATAAAGGTACATTTTAAAATATTTTTGATGGATGAAATTTCAATTTTCAAAGTAAAATTCAAATATAATCAGTGAATAAATATAGGTTAAGTCAATGAAAAAATAAAAAAATTCAAAAATATCAGTGAATAGAATAAGTCAATGAAAACCATTTTAAAACATTTAAATTTTATCTGCATGTGTACTTGTGGTTTACAATCGAAAATTAACGCATTAAAATTAGACTATATTATAACTATTTTAAAGTGTATTAAGAATGTTTTCTTAAATGATATTATTAAAATATATTAATTATAAATACATCTTTAATTAAAAAGGCATATATTGGTTCGAAATATCATTTATTTTTATCAATATTTTAGTTGGCTGAACGCCAACCTTTATCAAGGTATTATAACATAGTGATATGTTATATGTTATAACACCTTGATAAAGGTTGGCGTTCAGCCAACTGAAATATTGGTAAAATACATGATATTTTGATCCAATATATGCCTTTTTAATTAATTAATAAATTATTTATGGAATGCGCTATTTTCAAAATATATATATGTTATAAATAAAAAAGAAAAGAGATTTCTGCTTGAATTTAGATCATGTTGATTATGGTGATGCAGTCGTGGGAATAATAAAATAATTTTGATCAGAGATTTCTTTATTTGAGCTAAGAAATATATATAAATGAACATAATTTGATAAAAGTAATGCCTGGCTTAAGACGAGTAGAATAAGGAAAACAAAAGATTATTTACATAATGTACAAAAGTTTTGAGCCGGCCATTGGGAAAGAACAACAACGAGTTTTTATAGGGGAAGCATTACCTCTGGCGGTCGATTTAACAGAGTATTTGAATCTATGAAATTATAATTTAAAATAAAATAATATTTTTATATAACATATATATATATATATATCTTTAGTATCTCTCTCTTTAATTTATATTTATTTTTAAAAATTGTTATTTTTCATGAGAGGTTTTATATATAAATATATGAATATACATTTTTTGCTTTATATAAAACTAAAATAAATGTCGCAGTAATATTCGATATTAATTTTGAGAAATTATTAGCTATATTTAATATAACTCACATGTTTTATTTCGAGTCAAATATTTGCTTAAATCGGCATTAAAATGACTAATAAAAAAATGTTTAATTTTCTTCATTTTACATACTTTGAATGTATATACTCATATATGAAAAAATAAGAATTAAATTGATTCGATGCTCTTTAAACTTTTAATTATAGCTAAGATAAATCGTATTTGTTGTTTCATTGTTCTATTTATCAAGACTGGTCACCTATGTATTCATAAATAAGAACATTACTTAGCTGCCTCTCTTCACGATCTCAGGTGTCGTCTTTGTACCATTCTGTAAACAAACGGCGTTGTTTATGACATAGTAATACACTGATATTTACTATATAATAATATAGAAGCACAGGGCGCCTCTCCCGTCAATATAAACGTCAAAAACCTGATGCCATCTATTGACCGTCGCCGCAACTAGCGGCTCCAGTCCGGTGACAAAGCCACAACACCAACTTTGGCAAACTGAGAAGCGTCCACCTAGAGACCATGGTTTCGGGCTAATGGCCCTCGTCAGTCTAGGGTCCCGGAATATTTTCCATCTATATAATACTGTATACACCGGTATATCCCGCCAATCAAATTTACCCTGGGTTCTAACTATGGCTTCATTAGTAGAGGTGCATCTTCGGTTTCATAACATACAGATAGGTTTTCTCTTGTCTGAATTTGCCATTCCTTCTTCTGTGATAAGTTCCTTACCACCAAACGTTATGTCCTGGGTTTATGAACCAAACTGCATTGTTTTAATCTTTTTAACCAGAGAGATGATGTCTCTTTTGATACAAATTACATAGATAAATAGTACACAAGTGAATTTTTGCTTGTGTTAGATGTGAATATTAAGATCAAAAGAAAAAACCCTGTTAAATTCATAAATAAGTTAAAACAAATAATATGACATACAACGAAAACATGCAACATAATATTCATAAAAATAATTCATATAACCACATAATAATTAGAATTAATATTTCCCAAATTATGCAACCTATATGTAAATCTAAATATGTTAATTACATTCAATCAGGCCAATATACAAAATAATAGCTACATATATAAAATGTCATCTCAGATTAGATGGTTAGTCGTTTATTAACACCCGTAGAAGGGCGTATGAGCCCGAAAGCTTGTGTTATAATTATGAAATAAAAGATACGCAGCCCTAGATGCTTTGTTTTAACTTATTTAAGATGTGATTATATTAGAAAAAGACATTTCATAAACATGAAACTGAAATTTGATTATAGTTTGCGCCATTTATTCTAATAAACAGATATTGTGTCCTCATTTTTTTATAATTTAAGTTCTGTCGGAATCACGCTGACGAGAGCCAACAGCCCGAAACGCGTTCTCAGTTGACTTTCTTGATTTATAAAGAAATTGCTCTGTCCAAATTTCAATAGAACAATCTAAATAAACGTTTAGTTGTTTTTTGTTCCACTAGATGGCGCTCTTCCATCTAAAATGCTCATGTGAGGGTTCAGGAATTGCCATAATATTGTTTTTATAATATTTCGATAAAATAAATAGGGATTACATACATTTTATATTATATCCAAGAGTAACAAAGAAATGACAATCTCATACTACAAAATAAACGTGTTAAATCATCGAAGAGATGAATACCTAGCAAAATATTAAAATGGCAAGTAAAATTCTATATATAAATATACATTTATCTATCAAAATTCAAACTAGAGTATGTTTAACATTTTAAAAATTCTGAATAAATATGCAAATGCATTCTCTAACTAAAAATATATGTAATTTAGAAAATCAAAATCTCCCAAAAGAGTTATATAGAAATACCTGGATATATTCACAATAGAAGCATTAAGGTAGTATTTACAATACACTCAGCCCAACGTGATAGAAGACTCTATTAACTAGACTGAACTAGTATTTCTAACTGAAGTAGTAAAAGATACGGGGAAGCGGGGAGAAGTTGAAAAGCGAGGCATGGGCAATTAATTATTTCCAATTCAAATGGGAATCGAATGTCGCTCCCTCGGGAATCCTTTCACTGACTTCTAAATAACCCACGGGCGGTGGTTATCCCCCCGTATTTCTGACACTTTGGTATGTAATTTGTAACGTGCTGTCCTGTGTCACTTTTTATATGTGTCATGTGTCTCTTTGCTATATGTGTCATGTGTCTCTTTGCTATATGTGTCCCGTGTAACTTGTAGCTAGCTGTCACTGCCCTGTGTCACTTTGGTATATGTGTCACTTGTAACGTTCTGTCCTGTATATCACCTTTTTTTATATATGTCCTGTGTCTCTTTGCTATATGTGTCCCGTGTCACTTGTAACGTTCTGTCATTGTTATTTGTCACTTTGTTATATTTGTCCTCTGTCACTTTGCTAGATGTATCTCGTGTCACTTGGAACGTACTGTCCTGTGTCACTTTGGTATATTTGTCTTCTGTCACTTTGCTATATGTGTCCCGTTTCACTTGGAACGTGCTATTACTGTCCTGTGCCACTTTGGTATATTTGTCCTCTGTCACTTTGCTAGATGTGTCCCGTGTCACTTGGAACGTACTGTCACTGTCCTGTGTCACTTTGGTATAGGTGTCCTGTGTCACTTGTAGCGAGTTGTCACTGTCCTTTGTCACTTTGGTATATGTGTCCTGTTGCACTTCTAACGTTCTGTCACTTGTAAGGTACTGCCATTGTCCTGTGTAAATTTGGTATATTTGTCCTATTTCACTTGTAACTTGCTGCTACTGTCCTGTGTCACTTTTCACAATGTGTCCCGTGTCACTCTATTCGAATTTATTTTATCCCTACCCTATACTTTTATTCTCTGTCCTGAACTATTGTTCTGTAGTTTGTCTTTTTATTTCGAACATTTAATCCTTTTTTACTTTAAATCATTGACTTATAGTTATATTATTATACACTTTCAAACCAAATTTGAAAAAGTTCAAATAACACAATTATAAAAGAAACTGTTAAATCAACACTTAAAAATTGTCAATATCAAAATAGACACGTTTAAATACATTTAAAATCCTTTCGATTGACACTTAACCTATTCAAATACACCTATCCCCCGATTTACACGGTAGATACCTTCCTGAGAAAAACGTGAAAATCGGGGGATAGATGTACACAGAAATAAAAATAAAATGCATTGACAGGTTAAAATATGTAGTCAGCACATAAGCTCGGGATTCCTCGTGAGATGTGTACACAGCGCATGTGTTCAATCACAGTAACATTTAGTATAGTGCGATAAAAAAAAAAAACTTATTTGGAAAACCGTGTAAAAGCGAAAACGTGTAAAACAAGTACCGTGTAAATCGGGGGATAGGTGTAACAATAAATAAATTCTCAAATGACATCAAAAAATAGCATGATTACCATTAGAAACCATTCAAATAACATTTATTTATTTAACAGTTGCAAAAACACGCCATATCCACAATTAAGATAATTGCGTGTTAATCTGGAATTATATACAAATCATCGTGAAATTAACATAATTAAACATTGGAAAGCAGGCAAATTACACATTCGATGTCATATACAACAACAACAACAAAAAGCCTTTATTTAGGGCCTCTCGCCCTATACAGGATTCGCCAGTTCACAAGGGATGGGGAGAACACTGTGAGGCCTTTTCCCGGGATATAGTTTTGTGGAATCCAAATATCGCCATCGCTATATACCTATTCTTCGATATTTCATTAATTAGTGCCGGAAATGAATGACAAAGTTGCCCCGTTTTATCATTTAGTTTTCGTCTTTCCTCAGACAGAGCAGCACAGTCAAATAAGTAGTGCAACATCTCCGTTGATTCGATGTCATATAACTTCAAATCATTCAGATAAAGTTATATAGATTAGTTATATATATTATTCAGATAACGTTAAAATAACATTAGAACGGTTCGAATAACATTCAATAACATTTGAAATATTTCATTTTAAAGGTGTTCAGAAATACCTCTACTAAGAACCACATCGATATTATTAAAACTGGTGCAAAAACAAAGATAATTCTTTAAAAAACATCTAAATTGGTTTAAAAATGTAAAAATAGATAGAAATATTGTAAACTCTATTGAATTTTATTTTAAACTATCTAATTACCATTTTGGAAGGTTGATATACAAGGTGCGTAAACTTTCTCTAGTCAACTCCATTGTGTCTGATGCAATGTTTAGAAATTATCGCTGCCGCTCTCTCTGTAAACAAAGCCGCGCACTCTATGAATTATTGTTGTTACTATTTCATGAAAATGTTTCTGTTAGGGTAAAAATGCATGTAGATTTCAATGGTATATTTTATTTCTTAATATTTTAAGTATTTAATATTGATTGCAAAAACATTTAGAGTGATCCTTCTAAATAATATCTAACTGCACATAAAAGCCAATTAATATAAAATGGCTTAAACAACGATCATAAACCTTAGAAAAAAAAAACAACATAGAATCTACCATGTCTATCTACACCATCCAAAACATCCCCGTCTACGAAAAAAAAAAACTTTTATTTATTAATAAACTTCTCTTTGATAACTATTATAAACCTTTTTGAAAATAGAGCAATCCTAAATAAATCTTTAATTAAAAAGGCATATATTGGATCAAAAATATGATTTTATCATTTAGCGTTCAGCTAACTGAAATATGGATAAAATAAATGATATTTTGATCCAATATATGCCTTTTATTATAAAACTATTTAAGTAATGAAGGTATCATAACAAGATTCCTTTCTTTTCGAAGTCCTTAACTGCGCTGAAAAAATATTAAGGCCTGACTCATCAGTAGTGAACCCTTCCTTCGGTTTCGCCAGTTTAATCTACCATACTGCATTTTTACAGCAGTTAAGGATAGTGTAAGCTGTTTTATTTCAAATGTAAAAATTGTGGTTTAGTAGTTTACCTTTCTTCAATATAGATATGTGGCGACCACACTTTGCTTAGCAGGCGCGAACTGGGACAAAGTTTCAATACACATACTACGGGCAATAAAGTGGCGGCCCCACTATGCCTCGGCAAGCACGTGCTGGGAGAACACGTCACTACGCATGCGCGGGCGTCATCCGGAACTTTCTAGTCTCTGGCGCGGTAAACAAAAAGGCCTGCTCCCAACGGCCGTTACTTCAACCGTTACTTCTTTTCTCTTTATATATTTCTCTGGCTTTAAATAAATTAATTTTAATTATAATCTTATCAGCGGCCTTTCCACAAGCCACACCAACACATCACGAAACCATCCCTACAGATATATACTAGAAACTATTATAGACACGTAAGATTCTTTTCAAAATTAAACAATTTTCTACTGCCCTTATTGCAATGAAAAATCAATAGGAGGGCCTGGCTCATCAGTGGTAAACTTGATCTCATAACAGATGACGCGCTAATGTATCATAAATGACATGTTATTTTGGTATGTGTTGATATTTAAAAATAATAAAGGCATATCCTGACCAGGAGCACATGTGCTTTTTTAAATGGTAGAGCGCCATCTAGTGGAACAGAAATCAACTAAACATTGATTTAATGTGAAAAAATAGTACAAATGTGATATTGTACTGGGATAAGGTGTATAAATTATGAAAAAGGCATCTCCTTATCGTGCAACTGAATGTCGCTGATGGCTTGCGCCACGCTGATGAGGGCCAAAAGCCCGAAACGCTTCCTTGGTTAGCTTTTCTTGATTAATTAAGAATGGGTATTTGGCCAATTCTGGAATAATTAAAAATCAACGAAAATAGTTGATATTTATTCCGATAGATGGCGCAAGCCATCAGCAACTTTCAGTTGCACAATAAGAAGATGCCTTTTTCATAATTGATTTAATTTGTTTCTTGATATTTGGCCAAGCTAATTTCTTGATAAATCAGGAAAAGCCATCCACGAACGCGTATCGTGTTGTTGGCGCTCGTCAGCATGGTGTAGGCTGTACCATTGTGGTATATGTTTAACTAGAAGATTATCAACAATATACAAATGAAGGTTGTGGGGGAGTCGGTGGAAGGATAGTCTAAATCATTGGGTTTCGACCTCTACGACCCCGGTTCGATTCCCGCATTGGACACTTTTTTTCTGATTACAAAATAAATAAAATGCTCCGATGGCGTTCGATTCTTGCAAAAGTCCAAGCCCACCAGCGAGTGCAAGTAACCAAACGGGGCTCTAGCACATTTGTAAGTGCAAAGTCGAACTACTTTTCACATGTGTAGACATGTGGTGCACTTACAGTAAAAGCAGTCGTCTACTTCTACCCACCATAATTATCATGGCCTGTACCACGTGTACTAGGGATAAGCAAAAGAAAGAAGGTTGTTCTCACCAAGTATATCATGTGTATTCTCTATGTGTTTAGGATAAAGAGTACGATGACCACCTGGAAACAAACAGCCATGGGATTTCTAAACAAAGGCCTCATCCCATCGATGCTATCTTAAGTGACATTTAAGCGCTGCTCAAATTAAACGGCGCTTTAGAGATTGTAGGGAGAGAAATTAAATTGGCATTTGCCCAGGCCATTCCATTCATTAACATAATTTGCAATCCCAAATGTCAAAGTCTTGAATTAAAAGATTAGATCTCTGGCACAAATTCTCTAATGTGATTGATATTGGCTGAATGAGGGTTGTATGATTCTGCCTTTAATATATTTATTCTCTTCAAAACTGATTGCTATTATTCTATTCTGTGTTATATTGAAATGTCGAATCTATATATTAATGTGAAAAAGTACAAATGTGGCATTGTATTGGGATAAGGTTTATAAATTAAGAAAAAGGCATCTTAATGTGCATTTGAAAGTTGCTGATGGCTTGCGCCATCTATCGTGAAAAATATCAACTATTCATTGATTTTTAATTATTCCAGAATTGGCCAAATACCGTTCTTTGATTGATAAAGAAAAGCTAACCACGTACGCGTTTCGTGCTGCTGGCCCTCGTCTTAAAAATCAACGATTAGTTGATATTTATTCCGATAGATGGCGCAAGCCATCAGCAACTTTCAGTTGCACAATCAGAAAATGCCTTTTTTCTTAACTATATATTAATGTTAAAACATAGTACAAATGTGTGACCATTGTATTGGGATAAGATCCATAAATTAAGAAAAAGGCATATTCTTATTGTGAAACTGAAAGTTGCTGATGGTTTGCGTCATCAATCGAAATAAATATTAACTATTCATTGATTTTTTTATTTATTCCAGAATTGACCAAATTGATTAATCAAGAAAAGCTAACCACGTACGCGTTTCGGGCTGTTGGCCCTCATCAGCGTGGTGCAAGCTGAGCTTCAAGAAATTGGGTTGTGCAAATATTTTCGAAACAAGTTATATCAATTAACACAAAGCAATAACGCGCCATCTATACATTTATACATAAAACGAACTTCTACTGTCCTAACTGCGATGAAAAATATATTGGGAGGGCTTAGCTCATCAGTGGTGAACCCTCCCAGCGGTTTCGCCAATTTAATCCACCAGACCCTTCTCAGAGCTCTAATACTGTATTGGATCATTCTGCTTTTATATGCTACACTGAAGGATGGAATCTTAGAAATGGTTTTCAAGTAAACTATGGACATAAGCTTATAGGACAGTAGAATTACATTCAAATATTTGCTTCGAGCAATGCTCTTCAGCAAACTATAAAGACAAGGCCATTAGGAATAAATTAACACAAAGCAATAACGCGCCATCTACACATATAAAATAAAAGGATTCTAAAGTGCGAATGTTTCTTTTATACATAAAAGGACAGTAGAAGTTCGTTTTATGTATAAAAGAAACATTCGCGCTTTAGAATCCTTTTATTTTATAAGTTATATCAATGTTTAGTTAATTTTGGTTTTACTAGATGGCGCTCTCCCATCTAAAATGCTCATGTGAACAGTCAGAAAATGCCTTAATTGTTTTTAATATATATATATATATATAACCATATTAGCCTTTCCTGACCTATCACATGAGTATTTTAGATGGCAGAGCGCCATCTAGTAGAACAAAAATCAACTAAACATTGATATAACTTGTTTCGAATATATTTGGTCAGCCCAATTTCTTGATAAATCAAGAAAAGGCCACTGTGTACCCATTTCGGGCTGTTGGTCCTCATCATCGTGGTGCAGACTGTACTTCTATGACCAAAAATTATATATATGATATTTTTCCCCAAATATATATAATTAGCTTTAATATTTTTATATATAGAAAACATTATTTGATTTTTTTTATGCCAAAAGACATTTTTCATTATATATTGAAAAAAATCGAAAATCCTAAATAAGAATCAAAAATTCGTAGGAAAAGGGTTTTTTTTATTTGTTCTGGGTATTGGAAAAAAAAAGAAAAGTAAATGGATTTTTCCTAAAAGAAATGGGGGCATTTTAATGGTTCATGCGGTAGGGTTTCCAGAGTTCTTCTCAGGTTCCAACAATTACCCTTTCTGTGAGCCTGGATTAATTAATAATCCGTCTGAGCGCCCTTCGACTAAGGGACTATCCCCTTTGTGAGGCGTTTTATTGATAGTTTCGCTGTTTCTGTGTCACTATACACTTCTGAATTGGAATTTGATTAATGATATTGCTAGAATAGATTCTGTGTGTTTCATATAGTGATGCTTTCCCTACTTTTTTACCTCATCTTTTTTTTCGTAGTTTTTTTTTCTGTGAGATCATGTCAGTTCTTCTTTATTTTCATATAGAATAGATGATTGATATATAGCTAACTACTGATATATTTGATGAGCATATTATTTATTCAGTGATTTATAAATTAATAATTTTGGTTATAATAAGAAATGGAAGAATTAAAACATGAATGTTTAATTTAAACATAAAACTAATTTAAAATACAATATAACGCGACTTATGATTGTAAACGAAAATTGCAATTATACCGCGAATATTTCTTTTAAACGAAAAATCGAAATTTATTTTGAAGAGAAATAGCGATTATTTCTAACTTTAAAGATGAAGTATGATAGGATGAATTGTAAAGAGTAATGATAAACGGGAAAATAAAAGTGTCCAGGGATGGGAATCGAACCCACAGTGTTCCTTTAAAGTTAGAAATAATCGCTATTTCTCTTTAAAATAAATTTCGATTTTGTTTAAAAAATATATTCGCGGTATAATTGCAATTTTCGTTTTACAATAAAACTAATTTCTAATGTTCTTACAGCGATAAACAAAATATTGGGAGGGCTTGGCTCATCAGTGGTGAACCCTCCCAGCGGTTTCGCCAATTTAATCCACCAGACCGCTTCTCAGAGCTCTAATACTGTATTGGATCATTCTGCTTTTATATGCTACACTGAAGGATGGAATCTTAGAATTGGTTTTCAAGTAAACTATGGACATAAGCTTATAGGACAGTAGAATTACATTCAAATATTTGCTTCGAGCAATGCTCTTCAGCAAACTATAAAGACAAGGCCATTAGGAATAAATTAACACAAAGCAATAACGCGCCATCTATACATATAAAATAAAAGGATTTAAAAGCGCGAATGTTTCTTTTATACATAAAACGAACTTCCACTGTCCTTACCGCGATGAAAAAATATATTGGGAGGGCTTGGCTCATCAGTGGTGAACCCTCCCAGCGGTTTCGCCAATTTAATCCACCAGACCGCTTCTCAGAGCTCTAATACTGTATTGGATCATTCTGCTTTTATATGCTACACTGAAGGATGGAATCTTAGAAATGGTTTTCAAGTAAACTATGGACATAAGCTTATAGGACAGTAGAATTACATTCAAATATTTGCTTCGAGCAATGCTCTTCAGCAAACTATAAAGACAAGGCCATTAGGAATAAATTAACACAAAGCAATAACGCGCCATCTATACATATAAAATAAAAGGATTTAAAAGCGCGAATGTTTCTTTTATACATAAAACGAACTTCCACTGTCCTTACCGCGATGAAAAAATATATTGGGAGGGCTTGGCTCATCAGTGGTGAACCCTCCCAGCGGTTTCGCCAATTTAATCCACCAGACCGCTTCTCAGAGCACTAATACTGTATTGGATCATTCTTCTTTTATATGCTACACTGAAGGATGGAATCTTAGAAATGGTTTTCGTGTTTAAACACGATTTTTCTTATTGATAAAAATAGAATAGAGATTTCGAAGCAACGATAAATAGAAGGAAAAACACAGTTATAAGGTTATTTACACTGCTTTAAATGTAATGAGAATGGACCACGGGATAAATTATAATTATTGATAATTCATAATTATCAAAATGTATTTTTAAAATGTATTTTTTTTGTGTAATGTTAATGAACTTTGTGATTATTAGCTCGAAATATTCAATTTTCTTTTTATAATATATTGTCAAGAAGTTCCATCCAGATGGGACACCTGTCAATCATCCCTGGATCCCGGGGGGGGGACCACAGGTGTAAGGGGTTCTCGGAAGCTGATCTGTAAATAAGGAAAACGGGACGCCTCGGTGGCTGACGCCGCTCATTATTATTATCTTTACCTGGGGATAGGTTGTTTTATCATCTGACTCATTCTCCCTATAAATACCTCTCTTCTTGACAATAAAATTTATTTCTGTTCTTTCTGCAATTGAAAATATATGGAAATTATATTTTCAGAATAATGATAAATCAATAGAAAAAAAAACGAACAACCATGTATATGTGTAAGGTTGAAGTCCCTAAATTGAATCCTAACAAACAAAAGATTTATTCTGGAGGTTTCCAAACACCCATAGGATATTCGAGGCCAAATTCAGCATGAGAAAGTAGAAATACACTCATAAGGACAAAACTTATAGAATTTGTACGTTTTAGCATGTATATCGGGTTCGAGATAATAACTTTGAAAGATATTTGATACACAGTGATATTTATTGAAGACACAAGAGATAACTAAGTCTCACAAAATTGTCTTTGTCCTCATTCAAAAACTCAGATAACCGGCGACATTAAAATATGAAAATCCCTTCAGTTTTGTCTATGAGTGCATATTCAAGATTTTTCTATAACCTTTTTCTATAAGCTTGACAATCAACTTAATAATTTTGGTAGCAATCCTACCACCAATATTCCGATACATGCTTAATATCACTCAGTTTATTCGCCAAGAAACTAAATTGCTATAATGAGTGTATATAAAAAATATAATACAGGAGTATAATTGTAATAGTATAAGGTAGTTAAATTACGAATATGATATCTTATTTGCATCGTTATTTCTCATAAGGTAGTATGTATTAATATAGATTATATAGTGATGAAAGATATTTGCCGTAAAGAACTGTGGCGACCACACTTTGCATCAGCGAGCGCGAACTGGGACAAAGCTTCAATACACATACTACGGGCAGTAGTGGGGCGGCCTCACTACGCCTCGGCAAGCACGTGTTGGGAGAACACGTCACTACGCATGCGCGGGCGTCATCCGGGATGTTTTCTGGCCACGCGCGTCGTCAACAACAAGGCTAGCTCCCAACGGCCGTTACTTCTTTTCTCTTTTATATATTCCTAGCTTTAAATAAATTTATTTAAATTATAAAAAAATAATTATAATCTTATCAGCGGCCTTTCCACAAGATACACCAACATGCACGCAACCATACAACAGAACTATTTAAAAAATGAAATAATTTTGAATATCAAATTTAGTAGTCGTAGGAATCAGATTATGAGGATAGCTCTCTATTAATGAAATTTGGTTAATAACGAAGATTCGAAATTTTCTTTTAAATGGTCGTTATTTCAGCATGGTCGTTAAAAAGAAGTGTTCCCTCCAAAAAGCCATTTTAATATCTTTTTAAAATGAAATTTTCAAAAATATTAGAATTAACTAACATTTAATTATATTTTAATTCCACACGACTAAATTAAACTATTAAAATTCCTTTTTATAATTCAAAGTATCAAAGAATCTAAATAAAAAAGAAGACTAAATTAACAGTGTGCCGAAGAATTTCTCTATTTTATTTAAATCTCATTCTTTTTTATCTTTTTAACTTTTCGTCTGCAATTTACAATACTATATTCAGTTCGTAAAGTTGGTCTCTAAATATCTAATATTTTTCAGAAAATAAAATTATTGATGAAAATTATTAAAATATATATAACATAAAACTTCTAAAAAGCTATTTAGCTTACTCAAGGTAATTTGAGTTTCCAATAATTTTATAAAATATTAATAATTATTCAAGAAATTTAATTTGAAATATATATGAAAGCATATATAGGTTTTTCATTTTTAAGACAACATTTTACACTCTAATGATAACATTTTACACTTTGATAGCAACATTTTAAATTATAATAAATTTGAACTTTAATAATAATTTCATTTTCAGTGGTAATTTTGAATTGTATTTAAAATTTTATTTCAGTAATGTGTTTTATTTCCAATTTTTATTTGAAACAATTTTATTTTAAATACAATCAGTTTACTCTAGTACTGTATTTTTGGAAAATTCATTTTTTTTCTATAAAAAGTCCATGTGTCTAAATTAAAATGAAAAATGTCAAAATATAATTTATAATTGTCTAATTAAAATTTAAAAACCCTATATATAAATATTCAAAGAGTAAATAATAAACCTATTATCAAAATGTTCTATGAATTAAATATTTTTAAAAGGCTATAGGGATTATTCTACATAATTTATGAAATGTCTTCACTACTAAAATATATGGGGAACAGTAAACGTACGTTTATTTATTTAAATATTTATCACAAGATAGGAAGTTTGGCAGCATTTTTCAAAAAATTTTGTCATATTTTTAAAAATATTATTTTCAAAATTAAAGCCTATTATTTGGTCTATCTAGTTTATGAGGTAGTAAATGAGAACTTTACCTTGGGGTACAAATTACTGTCTTTCGTAATTAGGGTTCTGAAGGGATTTAATGAACTTCATTAATTTAAATAGTCTTAACCTACCCCGGCTTCTTTTTTTCAAACATTTTTAAAATAAGCCTCTTTAAATGAAACAAATTTAGAAAGTTTTTAAAAGTTTTTTTTATTATATTATTAAAGAGAGAGAAAACCACACACCAAAACTCTAGCTATCAAAATTTAAAATCTGATAACATATAAATTTTTAGGCTGTAAAATTAATTTTAGAAATATTTTACCATACGACTTGTTTTAAATGTAATTTATTTTATGGTATGTTTAATAATAATGTCTTTTTTTTTAGCTTTAAAAAATCTAATTAAATTTATTTCATATTTATCGTAAAGCATATTGAACTCAGTTTTTTAATTTTTCAGATTTAATTTCAAACATAAAATATTTTGTTTTACAGTTTATATACATATTTTATTATTTAAAGAAGAGAATATTTATATAAAATATATTAATATAAATCGATATTTTCATCTTTTGTTTTAAATATTTCTCTAGTTAAATTTTATTATATATAAAAGTGTCAAATAATAAATATTTACATTATTTATAATTAGTAGGAAAATTGTAAATACACGTAAAATATATATAATTTATATTAAATTAATATTCTTGTATGTATGCCCCTATAATTTAAATGCCTCCAATATATAAATTATCTATATTTTATATTATTTCTATAACTATATTTTTATAAACATATTTACATATAGAAAATATATTATAATATATATATATTATCTACTCTCTCTTATAAAATACTCTTTGAGATATATATATTCAAAAATATTCGTAATATTTAATTATATATATATTTAAATAGAAATCTTTATATATTATTTTCAAAGGTTTTACGCGGATTTATTTCAAAAGATATAAAATATTAAAGCATCTCAAAGCTTATAGTGTAAAATTTAAATCCAGTAATATTGAAAGCAGACGATATGCAAATAGAAGCCAGCAAACGGTTTCCAATCATCAGGTAGGTGCTTCCTTCAATCAGAAGAACTAAAAGTAGAAATTTCTGGGCAATTGAATCAGTTGGCGGGTCTAATCAAATCTACCAGACGACTCCAAGTGACATGGTGATTCACAGCTGATCGATCTTGTCTTCTGCCACCACCGTCGACGCTTAAAGTAGTCGTTTGGCTTAAAAAAGATTCGTTTGTTCTTCTAAATATTTCGAAGTGTGAGAAAAATGTCATTGAATATATTTATGATTTCTATATTTTGCATGTGTGCTCTCAGCTGAATATATATTATAATAATTATCTCTTTATGTGTGGTTAAATATTTATTTCAAAAGTATTTGAAAATATTTATATTTAGAATCATTTATATTCTGAATTTGTATAATAAATACAGTTTTAGAATTAGAAATATTTATTCCTCATATATTTATGAAAGATAAAATAAGTTGCGATTAAACTTTAATCGTATATGGGAAAAATAAATAATTATCAAAAAATTCAATAAAAATCAGTGTTTTAGAAATATTTATAAAATATGAATTTTGGGTCGTGAATTGGGATTATGTATTCAATAATTCAGAATCATACATAAATTTAATTTTAATGAATAATATTGTAATAAAGTATTTATTATTTTATTAGCAGAGTATTATTTTTTTATGTTTATATTTTGCTACACTCTGTTCACTTCCCTCTTTTGCTTATCTTTTTTTTTTATCCTTCATAGTTTGTTCTTGCCTGAAATAAATTGTTGTCTCATCCTGAAGTTGGTCTTTCCTAATTTTCCACTTTCAATATATTGAAGAAATATTTCATAAAATATATATTTGAAATATTTTAGGTGTAAAATTTGAAGGTAATTATTATGTTTAGAGAGCCGCTTTAATTCATGACGTAACGCTAGATTTACCTACTACTTTATTATTAAAACAATTATCTTTTATACAAAATAAAATACAAAAGATTATAAGAAATTAAAAGAATATTAATATCATACATAACAACTCCTCCCTATTAGCCAAAGATAACTTAATTTTCAAAAAAAAAAAAAAAAACGATGGAGGTTTCCTTATTCTTAAGAATCTCCTCAACACAGGCTTTGGGGTTCCTTCTGAAGAATCAGTTTCTTGAACAGCCGGGGGTCTTTCAAACTCAGGTGTCACTTGAGGGGTCGATGATGTAGATGGTAAGGCTTCACTTTCCCCACAACCTCTGACTTGATCTAAATACCGGTTTACAATTTCTCCGTCATCTGTCTCTACCTTAATAGAAAATTCATCCCATCCTCGTCGCCAATTTATTATGTTTAGAGAGCCGCTTTAATTCATGACGCAAAGCTAGATTCACATACTACTTTATTATTAAAACAATTATATTTTATACAAAATAAAATACAAAAGATGATGATAAGAAATTAAAAGAATATTAATATCATACATAACAGTAATATTAGAAAATAATTAAAGCAATAAAAATTATAGAAATAATTGCTTAGAAAATCTACACTGTATCTACTATTATAACAACATATATGCATTGCATAAAATATAAACTTTCTTTATCACCAAGGTTAAATTAATGATAAAAAAATAGCTAAAATGTAAAATTTCTAAGTATTATATTATGGCAAGGCGCTATCTATTGGAATAAATTTTAACACAAAACGTTGATTATTATTTTATTCTTGACTCTTGACCAAATTCTTCTTTAATTCTCAATGAATTTAACCATGTACGTGTTTCAGGCTGTTGGCCCTCTTCAGCGTGATGCAAGATGAAGGATTTTCGAACCCCCTAAGTATGATCTTTTCATTTCTTTATGACAAAAAAAGGGCCAAATATGTATGTACGCTGCAACATTTTATACACAAAAGATATTAAAAATGAAACATATGGTATTTAAACTAGTGAAAAATCATATCACATGTCATCTTAAATTATCATTAAAGATAAGAGATCTTCAACTATCGAATAAATATTAACTGAAGGTTTTTTTAGGCCAGTTCTATATTTAAAAACATTTTAAAACATGTATTAACATAGAAAACGATGTTAAAAGAAAAAAAAAGCAACATATTTTATAATCAGATTCAAAAACTACTGTTATCTTAAACCATTTTTTAGATAATCTTACAAAACTGTTAATTTAATTTCGTAATTTACATATTGTTGTTTGGAGTATTGTGGTGCTCCTAAATCATCAGATCATTAAGAATTTTGTTGGATCGGTGGTTCAATCAGATTCAGAATAGATTGAAATATATAAGTTTTAATATATCACGACATAGGAAGCAGCCAGAACAAGGGAAGACATAACAGGAAGTGAAGGGAAATGTACAGCGCCTCTAGTGGTAGGAAGCTTCTGAATGCCAAGTCGTCCTGTGACGTATCCGCGCTATATTTGAAGGAAGCACGCAGTTCAGCAAATTTGAATAGAGGTAAACAGTAGCCAAATATAGTAAAATGGAATCATTTAGGCATAAATGTTTCTTTTACGTTTAAAGCAAACTTCTATTATCCTTACTGCGATGAAAAATATATATTGGGAGGGCTTGGTTCATTTATGGTCAACCCTTTCAACGGTTTCGTTAATTTAATTACAGAGACCGCTTCTTAGAGCTCTAATAATGTATTGGACGATTATGGTTATACACCCATACCTCACTTTGCGTCGGGGTTACGTTCCAAAAAAACACGACGCAAATTGAAACGACGCAAAGTGAAAATATATGAAGGCGCAATCAAAAACAAAGGTGTTGCCATATTTTAGGAAAAAAAATATTAAAGACTCAATCCAAAACAACGCAACTTCTAAAATCTAACGACGCACAGTGAAAATCAGTAAAAATTAAGTAGCGACGCAACTTCGAAAAAAAAAACGCAAAACGAAACGACGCAAAGCGAGGTATTGGTGTATACTGCAATGAAGAGTGGAATCTCAGAAATGATATTCAAGTAAGCTCTATGGATCTTTGAATTATAAACATAAGACATCAAGACGAAAATGCCTCTTTTCAAAATTATATCAAACTTATTTTTTCATCACAGTAAGGACAGTAGAAGTTTGAATTATTTGTGAAAATAGGCGTCTTAATGTCTTCATTTGGTGAAGAGTCTTTACTATATGTGTAGTCGTTTGGCAAAATAATATAAAACATATTTATAAAGAAAGTAGTTATCATTAGAAATTATATCAATTTATAAAACTTATTATATAAAAAAATGAAAACATTAAGATTCGATTGTTTATTTCATACATAAATGTATTAATGTTTTCATTTGTAATATATTAATGGCGCGTTATTGTTTTATATAAAAATAATTAATTTTAACTTTTTCTTGTGTGAAATATACAATATTACTAAATTAAATTTAATTGCCATCTATCGTTAAAATTTTACACAAATAAATTTACTGGCATTGCGTTTCTTTTAAATATCATCAAATATTATCTCTAGAAGCTTATGTCCATAGTTTACTAAACACCCCTAAGCTGCCTTCCATAGAAAATACATGGTATACTCCAAACCAATCCAATACAATAGTAGAGCGGTCTAGAGATTAATTTGGTGAAACCGCTGAGAGGGTTCACTATTGATGAGCCAAGCCCTCTCATTCAATAACTCATATCATTGCAGTAAAGTCTGTAGAGATAATATTTGATGATATTTAAAAGAAACGCATTGCCAGTAAATTTATTTGTGTACAATATATTTCAGAGTTAATATATAGAATTTGTCAAGTTAATTGTATATTATATGAAGATTAAAAATAAAGAGCAATTTTGTATATATATTTTAAAGAACTAACTAAAAGAAAAACATATTAAAAGTTGAAGAGGACAATGGCGACTTAAAAATAATGGTCCAAATGCTTATAATTAATTAATAATGAATGAATGAACGGGCGAAACCGCTGGGAGTATTTATCACTGATGAACCAGGCCCTCCCATTAAATATTCATTGCAATAAGGGCAGTAGAAATTGTTTAATTTTTAAAAAGAATCATACGCGTCTATAATAGTTTCAAATTCTCATTTAAAATGGTGCGCTAATATATCATTATGAATAAAATATGAATAGAATATTTATAAAAATATATAATATACATACCACTCACCTTTTTACGATAAATATTATATATGTAAATTTAAATAACAATATAGCTATAAAATAATATGCAAATACTTCTCGAAAATTTCTATTAAATCATGAAAAAATTATATTTTAAAGAAACAAGGTTTATATGTTTTAAAATTTAAAAATATTGTTGATAGGGCTATTTCAAGTGTGTACACAAAATCAACCATATATATTTTGAATTAAAAAATTGATTCAAATAATATTTAATAAATATTTTTTAAACTCTCAAAACATAGATTTTGCAATATCGATTAATCAAAACTATATAAATCTGATTAATAATATATATAAACAATATGATATATATATAACTATAAATGATTAATAAAAAAAGAAGGAAAAAGAAGATAGACCATTAATATAAATACAATAGCAATAAATAAAATAACACAATTAAATGAAATCATCAGAAAAGAAAACCTGATTAGAAAAAAAAATCAGTCGTTTGGAACGAAAAAAGAGAAGTATTTATTACCAGAAGACAAAATATAATGAAGAAAACTAATATTGTGTTTTATTGCAGTAGGAAATACTAATAAAGAAATATTATCAGTTCAAAGTGAAGATGCAATTGTTGAACGTTCATCGAACCTGATGTATGAGATGCATTTCCATTACTAGACCATTTCTATTATTTCTGGAGTGATGGATTTTGGGTCTCAACATCCATCCTCTCTCACACAGTATTCCATTCCTTTTCTTCTTCTGCCATCTTTTCTTATGTAATAAGCTTCTAGTGTATGGACTTCATAATCGTTTGATAATTATATTCTTCGATAGTTCGTATATCTTGAAGATAAAGACATATTCTTTATGATGTAGAAGGAATAAAATTTAATGGAGACGTGTTTCTTTTATTAAAGCTGTAAATTCGGCAAGCTTTCGGACTTTGACGTCCTTCGACAGGCAAACTTCCAAGAAACTAGAAGATACTCTATATATATATATACACACGTAAATATTTATATAATTAGAACTTTTCTTAAGTCAATAAGACGATATATATATATATGTTATATTAAAATATTATTATATTTAAAAAATTATATTTTATAGATCCAAATACTCTGTTAAATCGACCGCCAGAGGTCACTCTTCCCCTATAAAAACTCGTTGTTGTTCTTCCCCGTTGGCCGGCTCAACCTTTTGTACATTATGTAAATAAGTATTTCATTTTTATTCTTACGCCTTAAGCCAGGCAGTACTTTTATCAAATTATGTTCTTTTATATATTCCTTTAGTTCAATTAAATTACTGATCAAAATTATTTTTATTATCATACTTTCAAGATTAAACCACGACTGCATCACCATTACCATAATCCTCAACAATCAAAATACAACAGAAAATCTCTATTCATTTTTATATAATATATATATATTATTAATTTTTAAAAAAGATGCATATATTGGATTTATAATGAATTTATTGTTCCAATATTTCGAGGGGCAACTCGCCTCTCTTTATCGAGGATGTTTGTGTTTTCACTAAAGCATGCGCGCACGTGTACACCACTCTCGTTCTACAAGGCCAATGAAAGAATTGTATCTTTGATTTAAACATTACATTCAGTATATATATATACAGATATATTCAAAGATACAATTCTTTCATTGGCCTTGTAGAACGAGAGTGGTGTACACGTGCGCGCATGCTTTAGTGAAAACACAAACATCCTCGATAAAGAGAGGCGAGTTGCCCCTCGAAATATTGGAACAATAAATTCATTATAAATCCAATATATGCATCTTTTTTAAAAATATAATTTTAATTATGGATTGCTCAATCTTCAAAATATATATATTATATAATCTAAAAATGCAAATATTTTATTTTATTTTAAAACATATATTTTATTTTTCATTCATTGACTGTTATACATTTTTGACCATATATTCAAAATAATAGCACTTTAATTATTGTTGTTGTAAATATGTAAAGTGAACCCTACCTTTTCTAATGAAAATCACGAATATAGAATTCATTTTCTAAATTTTATATTACTGTGATATAAATAATTTATATATGTATATTTTTACTTCAAGAGATTCAAAATAAAAATCTGCTTGAAAGGTAAATAATTATTTTTATTTTTCCACGACTGCACCTCTTTTCAACAATCAAACACACAAAAAATTTCTAATCTATAACATATATATATATGAAAAAACATTACAAATGTGATATTGTACTGGGATAAGGTGCATAAATTATGAGAAAGCATCTCCTTATCGTGCAACTGAGAGTTTCTGATGATTTGTGCCATCTATCGGAATAAATATCAACTATTTCCATCATAAGACATCAGCAACTTTCAGTTGCACGATAAGGATATGTCTTTTTCATAAGCTATGAATGTATATATCGTATGTTATATAAAAATGTTTTTTTTATTTTAAGATTATAATTTCTAATATAATTTCTCAATGAATACTCTGCAAAGTCGACCGCCAGAGGTCGCGACCTTCCCTATATAAAATTTAAGTTTGTATTATGTATTAAAAGAAACATTCGTGCCTTTAAATCCTTTCATTTTATATGCATAGATGGCGCGTTATTGCTTTGGGATAAAACTTATTGTTGTTGTTTCCCGTTGGCCGGCTCAAACCATTTGTAAATATGTAAATAATTTTGTTTTCTTTATTCCTACGCCTTAATTCAGGTAGCACTTTATTAAATTATGTATTTGTGTTCCATAAGTTTAATTAAAACTAATTATAATCGAAACTATTTTTATGAAAAAAAGGCATCCCCTTATCGTGCAACTGAAAGTTGCTGATGGCTTGCGCCATCTATCCGAATAAATAAACTATTATGATCATATAATAAATATCAACTAACGTTGATTTTTAATTATTCCAGAATTGGCCAAATACCCATTCTTGATTAATCAAGAAAAGTTAACCACGGATGCGTTTCGGGCAGTTGGCCCTCATCAGCGTGAGGCAAACTGTACCTCAACGACAAAAAAAAAAAAACTATTTTTTTTATTCCCACGTCTGCAAAACAGTATCATATTGATCAAACAAACCACTTATACAAAACCTTATCTCAACAATTCCAAAATAAACAGCAGAAATCTTTTTATATAATATATATATATCGTAATTTAAACAATGTGATATGTAAGTAATAAAGTATGACGTCTTTTCTAGTCATCTCAAAGTGACACCAGCTTGCTACCGGACACCCGGGGGATCCAGAGAGTGACAAAAAGGGCGTTGGTCCGGATGTTGACAGTTAGTTAGGTTACAGTGGATATTTTCGGACAGGCCGCTCAGTGCTAGGTCTCACGGCGGCCCTCGTGGCCGCCGTTTTTGGCTCCTCTCTACCTCCGCGGCTTCATGAAGGACGCCGTGCTTTCCTCAGTTAATCCTCAACTTTTCCCTTGTCCTGGTGCCACGTGAGACGTACTAGAAAAACGTCTTTTGATCCCAAACTTTGTCCTTACTGTCCCGTGCGGACTTCCCACTCTGCACGCCTTGCCACTCAACCCCGACTGCTTATAACTCACTTGTTGGCTTACCCGGGTTTACGATATAAATTTATATAATAAATGAGAGAATTTAATCACAGGGTTCTCTACTGATGAGCTAGCAACTCCCAATATTTTCTTCTATACAGTGTCCATAAGGAAAATCTTTTTTTTTTTCTGATATAAATAAGTAATCTAACTGGATATGGTGAAAAGTAGTTTATATTCAGGAGTTAAATAATGAAAACGATAAGACACTAATTAAGAAAAAAGGCATTTCCTGATCGTGCAACTGAGAGTTGCTGATGGCTTACGCCATCTATCGGAATAAATATCAACTAATCGTGGATTTATAATTATTCCAGAATCGGCCAAATAAGGCACTAATGTTTCTTCTACACATATAACAAACTTCTATTGTCTTTACTGCGATGATCAAATATTGGGAGGGCTTGACTCATCAGTGGTGAACCCTTCCAGCGGTTTCGCCACTTTAATCTACCATTCGATTCTACTTATATATGATACACTGAATATAAAAATATAAGAAATATTCAAGAAAATTATGGACATAAGCTTTTAGAACAGTAGAATTGTATACGATTATTTGCATCGAGCAATACTCTTCCGTAAACAATAAAGACAAAGTCATATAGATAAAGAATTCTTCCTGGATTGAAATTAGACGAAAAACATGGTGAAGGAAGACGAGTTTCTTTTATTGATGTATAGGTGCAAGCTTTCGGGTAAAAACCCTTCAACAGGCGAGCATTGAAGCGCGACTTATTTGTACCATAGTTCTTATAAGTCGCGCTTCATTGCTCGCCTGTTGAAGGGTTTTTACCCTAAAGCTTGCATCTATGCATCAATATACCATATTTTTTCTTCTAATAAAGACAAAGTCAGTTAGATATAAAATAATTATGAAGCGATAACGTACCATCTATATATATTAAATGAGAGAATTAAAGCAAGAATGTTTCTTTTATACATAAAAAAACTTCTAATAGAAACATTCGTGATTTGATGTTCACATTTCCTATCTATATATGTCGCGTTATTGCCTTGTAATTAATTTAGGCCTAAGTGGCTTTGTACTTATTGTTTGAGGAAGAGCCCGATGCAAATATATATATTTAATTCTACTGTCCTAAAAGCTTATGTCTATAGTTTTCTTGAATATCAATTCTAAGATTCCACACTTAAGTGTAAGCAGAATATTATTTGTCTAGTAGATTAGTTGTCTTAAAAAGCTCCCAGCCATAAAATTTCTATAAAACGGATTAATATCCGTCTGGTAGATTAAATTGACCAAACTGATTAGAGTGTTCACCATTAATGAGCCAAGCCCTCCCAATATTTATTAATCGCAGTAAAACAGTAAAAGTTATTTTTTTATGTGTGTGATGTTCCTTTGATTAAATATATAAATATCCTTTACAAATTAAGAAACACATTTTAATTATTTATCTTTCTAATTCTATATACATACACTTTTGAATATATTCATAACAACAACAACAACAACAACAATTACAGTTCTAGCAAATCCAAACATTCGAAAATAAATTAATTAAACAGAGTATTTTGAGTCAAAAGGCGATCCATTATTTAAGAATATATAAAAGGGCGTACCTGGATCTGTAAAGAAAAAAAAACATTTTTTTCTTAAAATATTTCGAGAGATTTCTCCCTCTTTATCAAATTATTGCACAGTGAATTTAATTTACAAATTATTGTAGATCATATGGAAACAAATTTGTTTTTTTTTCTTTACAGATCCAGGTACGCCCTTTTATAAAAACAGAATATATTACAATATTATTATAATGTATATTACAATGTGTAAAAGAAACATTCGTGTCTTAATGTTTTCATTTTCTATATATTATTTATTTCCCGAATATAAACTGATTGATTTCATATTCAGTTAGATTAATTTATTATATCAGAAAAAAATAGAAATTTCCTATTCAGACACTGCAATGAAGATAATATTGGGAGTTACTAACTCATCAGTAGAGACCTTCAAATAATTTTATACTTTAAGATAGAATTGCGAATGCGATGATTTACAAGAAGGTATAAAACGTTTCAACTGTTTTTATTGAATAAAAAGCTTTCGTACAAGCTCTTCTACAGCTGAGTATATATAAATAAGGTGAAAGATATTATATAGCATTTCTAAAAGAGGATTTGTGTAAATATGGGGAGAAAAGTAATAAAATTTACATAATTGGAAAAAAGGTCAGTGAATTAGCTAGAAAGAGGTGCCACTTTTGGTGCCTGAATATCATAATCCCCCAAATTTATGTTATATTCTAGATTGTAAATCTGCTCCTGCGATATCACGATCTCAGAAACCTGTTTGGTGAATTCTGCCGATTATATAACCCTTAATAATATACCACAATGGGCATAACTAATAATGAACCCATTGTTGAAGGAGCCTAATAGTATACAACAATGGGCTTAACTAAGAATGAGCCCATTGTTGAAGGAGCCTAGTAATTTATAATTCTCATAACCAAAAGTGAACCCATTTGTGAAACGGTCTAATAGTGTACAACAATGGTCATAACTGATAATGAATTCATTGTTGAAGGAGCTTAATAGTTTACAATTCTCATAACTAATATTAACCCATTGATGAATCAGTCTAATAGTGTACAACAATGGGCATAACTGAAAATGAACGACTTGTTGAAGGATCCTAATAATATACAACAATGGGCATAACTAATAGTGAAACAATTGTTGAAGCAGTTTAATAGTATACAACAATGGGCATATTTAATAGTGAAACCATTGTTGAAACAGTCTAATAGTATACAACAATGGGCATATTTAATAGTGAAACCATTGTTGAAACAGCCTAATAGTATACAACAATGGGCATATTTAATAGTGAAACCATGGTTAAAGCAGTTTAATATTGTACAACAATGGGCAGGACTAATAATGACACCATTGTTGAAGGATCCTAATAGTATACAGCAATGCGCATAACTAATAATGAACCTATTGTTGAAGGAGCCTAATAGTATGCAACAATGGACATAGCTAATAATGACACCAAGGTTAAGGATCCTAATAGTGTACAACAATGGACATAACAAATAATGACACCATTGTTTAAGGATCCTTATAGTGTACAACAATGGACATAGCTAATAATGACACCATTGTTTAAGGATCCTAATTGTATACAGCAATGGGCATAACTAATAATGAACCTATTGTTGAAGGAGCCTAATAGTATACAACAATGGACATAACTGATAATAAACCTATTGTTGAAGGAGCCTAATAGTATACAACAATGGGCATAACTAATAATGAACCCATTGTTGAAGGAGCCTAATAGTATACAACAATGAAAATAACTAATAGTTGACCCATTGTTGAAGGAGCCTAATAGTATACAACAATAGGCTTAACTAATTATGAACCTATTGTTGAAGGAGCCTAATAGTATGCAACAATGGACATAGCTAATAATGACACCAAGGTTAAGGATCCTAATAGTGTACAACAATGGACATAACAAATAATGACACCATTGTTTAAGGATCCTTATAGTGTACAACAATGGGCATAACTAATAATGAACCCATTGTTGAAGGAGCCTAATAGTATACAAAAATGGGCTTAACTAAGAATGAACCCATTTTTAAAAGAGCCTAATAGTATACAACAATGGGCAAAACTAATAATAAACCCATTGTTGAAGGAGCCTAATAGTATACAACAATGGGCATAACTAATAATGAACCCATTGTTGAAAGAGCCTAATAGTATGCCACAATGGGCATAACTAATAATGAACCCATTGTTGAAGGAGCCTAATAGTATACAACAATGGGCATAACTAATAATAAACCCATTGTTGAAGGAGCCTAATAGTATACAACAATGGGCATAACTAATAATAAACCCATTGTTGAAGGAGCCTAATAGTATACCACAATGGGAATTACTAATAATGAACCCATTGGTGAAGGAGCCTAATAGTATACAACAATGGGTTTAACTAATAATTAGCCCATTGTTGAAGGAGCCTAATAGTATACAACAATGGGCATAACTAATAATGAACCCATTGTTGAAAGAGCCTAATAGTATGCAACAATGGTCATAACTAATAATGAATTCATTGTTGAAGGAGCTTAATAGTTTACAATTCTCATAACTAATATTAACCCATTGATGAATCAGTCTAATAGTGTACAACAATGGGCATAACTGAAAATGAACGAATTGTTGAAGGATCCTAATAATATAAAACAATGGGCATAACTAATAGTGAAACAATTGTTGAAGCAGTTTAATAGTGTACAACAATTGACATAACTAATAATAAGCCCATTTTTGAAGCAGCCTAATAGTGTACAACAATGGTCATAACTAATAATGAACTCGTTGTTGAAGGGGTCTAATAGTTCACCATTCTAATAACTAATATTGAACCCATTGTTGAAGCAGTCTAATAGTGTACAACAATGACATAACTAATAAGGAACAACTTGTAGAAGCAGGCTAATAGTGTACAACATGATGAACACATTGTTGAAGGTCCTAATAGTTTGACAATTCTCATAACCAATAGTGAGCCCATTGTGACCCCAATAGTTCACAAGAATAGTGATAACAAAAATTAACACCATTGTTGAATGATATATTAGAATTTATTGATATTGAAACCTATGCTGAACGTTGTGAGTTTTTATATATAAAAAGAAGGTGTTTAATATATGTTCAATATTCAGGTTAAATGAGAGAGATACAGAAATACAGAGAGAGTTAAAACAAACAGAGCTCATCCAGTATTGCGGTATCCCACAAGTTGTCCCCCAGTATAATCCCCCACTGTCCAGGGAGGGACTTCAAGAAGCCCTCCATTGATCTGTCATCTGTGAGTCACAACCCATCTGGACGTTCCCAGGACATGTCCTGCCATTGATGTCACCGCTCCCTCTCTCTGAGAGACAGATTATTGTCTTTAATGTACTCGGACACTTTGCCAGCTTTCCTTAATGTTTTGTGCTTGGTATTAAAGTTTAAAACACATTTAAAACTTTATATATTTATTCAATGAAGATCAAAATAACATAAACATCACAATTTATTATATATCCTAACTATATAACATTAAACAATCTATTTACAGTTTGTTTGGTCACCAGTCCAATATTTTTATTTTCACAGACTGATGAGATTAATTTATAAATGAAATATTATGCAAAACAAATAAACAATATACATCACTTAACTCTGCTTATTCCTTCTTTACAAAGTACACTCAAATCAATTTTTATATTCCTTTACATTTTGAACATTTCAATAATACCATTATAAAAAAAAAAAAATTGAGACCTTAAAACTGTGCTGTTTTACACTTTTATTAAGGTTTTCAAATTTTCTCTTCTTTACCCAAAAATGTTTAGAATTTTATATTTTATTGAAATGTCTTTTTTTTTTCTAAAGAAAAACAATTAAGTTTTCTAAAGTTTATTTGTTTTATTCTTATTGTAAGTGTATATGCGTATTTTAGGTATATGATATAAAATATAATATCATTATTATTTATACTTTTAATCAATTTTATTTCTATTATTCGCGACCAGAATAAATTCGTTTTTGACCATAGTTTCTCTTTATTTGTCTTTTTTATTGCTCCGATATTACACACACATACAGATTTATTAAGACCACTGGTCTTATACAGATTCACTGCAGGAAGGAAGCATAGATGGAACTCCTATACTCCAGGCAGTACAGAACCTAACAACAGACTTCAGGTTCGACGCATGTCCAGTGGCCACAGAATCCACTGTACATAGGCTAGCGTATCACTGAAAAGGCGAGTGTGGAATCAGCCGCGTTTTAGTCTTCGCTTTCCTCATCCAAATTCATTGCTTCGATATTAATTTTGAAACAAAGTATTTTTTTTTATTATTCTATTAACAGAGTGTCATTTTTTATGTTTATATTTTGATACTCTGTAAACTTCCCTCATTGCTTATCTTTTGTTTATCATTCACAGTTTGTTCTTGCTGTGCAATCCCGAAGTTTTATTTGTTTTTCCTAATTTTCCACGTGGCATAATGGTCGACTTTTCTCCTAATTTTCCTATGGTTTTCGACAGATACAAATAGCTTTTCGTCAGTATTTCTTCTATGTAAGTAACTTTTTATCGTATTTTCCACGACTGTATACTATATATATCACAAAAAATACTGCATAATAATACCATAATACTCATGTATTCTAAAAAAAAAAAGAAAATGATCAATAATTGTCCATATGTAAAATCAAACAAGCAAATATTCTCAATCTCAAATATAACAGTAAGCCACGAGAATAAATGATTATCATAATATATACATATTCTAAAACTAGAAATATTATCATTCTTCTAAAAAAAGGATAAATATAAGAGAAATAAATTATAATAATAATAATTAAATGTGTTTGTTTGCTAATTATATTAAAATAGGAAAATTTAATTTTCAAAAAAAGAGAAAAAGCTACGTAATGGATGATATAATTTGGTAAATTGAGTCTCGGAAACCCGGCAGAGATTTTAAATTATTTTTGTTAACAAAAAAAAGAGAGAAAATTGCGATTTAGATGTGAAAAAATTAGGTTTCTTTTTCTGGAAAGAATCAAGAGGAAACTGGATGATGTAATGTTTCTAAAAAAAAAGTTGGCCTTTTAACAAAATGACAAATAGATAGGGAGACGGTGGGATATTAGATAAAAATGTAAAAATCCACAGAAAATGATGGGCATGCTAAATAAAGCATGGATCTTCAATGAAGAATGTCAGAAAGAACCACCCTGCAATTTGCATAATTTCTGAGCGCGTGGAACAGAAAGAAAATCGAATATTCCATCATAGAGAGCTGTGGTCGACAGTTCGTCTGCCCTCCTTTAAATATCGTTTGATATTTAATTATTTCGATAGAATTGTAGCGAAATATCTGTTTTCCAGTTTGATTTTTAAAATTAAAGAATAGTTACTAATGCTTCTTTAAAAATGTGTATTTATATATATTTAATAAATCATATTTCTTATACTTTATATTTACAAATATTATTTAATTCAAAATAAATATATATATATATATTCTATAAACGCGTATATATATATATTTTAATATTAATTTTATAAATAGTTATACTTAATATTGTTCATAATTAGCTATATGAACGTTTACATATATGTTATTCAGTTATTAAAGAATAAAATATATACTGAATATTTTTTAAAAATAATTTATTTAACGTAAATCGCATTTCAAACTGTTGTAAGATATAGGTACTTACAGCTTGTATGAAGGCATGAGGACGTTGATGATTATATGATAATAACCTTTATTATCTATTTAGTAAAAGAAAGTTATAATAACGAACACATTAACAGTATATAGGTAAGTAAGAAGAAGTAAACAAACTCTAGTGGTGATGATAAGGCCAGTGTGGTGCTAGCTGTAGTCATAGCATCCAGTTTCCAACACAAACTATATTGTGCTATACTAAAATTTAATTAATTAATTTTCATTTTCCTTTTAATCGATTGCTTTAGAAATACATTTTAAAAAGTAAGAAAAGCCTACATAAAAATACTTTAATTATATATTTCAAATATTTTATAAATAATTTTACAATTATTCTTTTTTTCTCAGAATATATGCCGTATTATATAAATTTCAAAGGTTATTTAAAATACTTTTATTATGGTAAATTATCAGACTTTCAGGAATATTTTATTATTTTGAAAAATATAATTTAATTCTCTAGCTATCGGTAATGAAAAGCCCTTCTACAGGAGAAACACGATACAATAAATGACCAATAGGAAAAGAGTTATTTATATTAAAATTAAAGAAGGCATATCCTGACCACGAGCACATATGCTTTTTAGACGGTAGAGCTCCATCTAGTGGAACAGAAATCAACTAAACATTGATTTAACCTTTTCCCTGATATTTGGCCAACCCAATTTCTTGATAAATCAAGAAAAGCCATCCACGAATATAAATATATTGTTACCTTAATTTTAATGCGCCTTACATTTATTCAAAATATTCTATGATATTTATTATTTATTTAAAACTGAATATTTAGATTATCATCATTCCTTTTTATAGTTTCATTCCTTTTGTAATATTTATTGTACATATATCTTGATTGGTTATTGGAGCGAGAGAGGACGGCCTACGAGAAAGACAACGAATAAATAAACACAATAACTTTGAAAGGTAATTTATTTTTATTTACTTTTATTTATTTATTTACTTTAATTTATTTGCTTTGATAATGGAAACCCGCTCGCGAAACGTGTATAACACCAAGAAGGAAGAAACCAAGATCGACGACCCTGCAAAGCTGCAACTTGGTGCAACAATATATATACAGGGTGATCCAAAAGTCCCGCACTATTTTAAAAATTAATAACTCCGCGAATATTTGCGCTAGAGCAATGCGGTAAACACCATTGTGTTCAGGATGCAATGGGATTTTTTATGGCAAATAATGAAAAATTCGAAATTGATTTTAGTTACAATTTTATTCGCCAGATGGCGCACTACCAGAATCAGAGATTCAGCGGCCAAATTGTTTGATAAATTGAAAAATATAACTGATCGACATGTATTTTTCCTTTTTGAATACCAGGAAAGAACCCTAATAACATCAAATAACAAATTAATAAAACACCACTTCGCCAAAAGTATGAAGAATTGGTTAACAATTTTTTAATACAATCAGAGATATGTAAAATAGGTAAATGCAAATTAAAACATGTAGCAAAAAATAAAATTGATATTTTAGATACGGTTTGTGTTTCCGAAGATAATAAATTTCTAATATTTTTTAAATTCAACTCTCTATCAGTATCGAATATATCTATTTTGATTCATTTGAAAAATATGTATCTATCTCTGATAATTTATTTTACTCTGGAATGCCGTTGTTGATGTCGTGTCCAATCAAGAACCTCAGATGTATCCATGCATCTCCATCACAGCAGCAGCAAGGACCACACCAGGACAATTGTTGCATGCCTATAGGTTATTGTGCCATCTGGATGTATTGTCATTCCTTTATAGTGTTTTGTTCTAAGTATTGTTATAGTTTTTGTCATTTTTCTCTCAGAGTTTATTTCGCATTTTGATCTTTTCTTATTTATTGTTTAATTATCTTGTATTTTGACAAAGAATCAGCGTCAAATAATGACATTTGTTCTTTCCATTGGCTCAACTTTCTGGCTTCCTTTGCCAATTCAGATGCCATTTCATTACCCCCGATCCCAGCATGGGCAGGGATCCATTGTAGAATGCAGTTATTCTCCAATGGTTCCAGTTGGGTAAGTAACGAGTGTATTTTCCGTGTGATTTTAGTATTGCCCTTCTGAATTGCTTCTAAAGCAGATATGGAGTCGCTGTATATTATTGTCAGTTCACAAGTGAAGTTTGACGAAATCTGTCCTGCTCCTTCTTTGATTTTGATGTGCGTTCCATCTTGCAGTATTATGTTAATTCCGGCCCCTCCATAACTCAGGGTAAGGTCTGAAGATCCATCTGTATAAGCTGTTAAAGGGGGTGGCCTAGCATTTTTAATCAAGAATTTGTACTATGAGGATATAGCCGTTAATATTTCAAACACATTAGACCTCGAAGCCCAAGATATCAAAGTCTACCTCAATCAAAACAAAGCCATCAACATGTACAATATGTATCACCCTCCAAACAATACACTTATTGACGATGGAACAATGGCTAAATTTCTTACAGACAACTCTTATTGTAGGTGACCTTAATGCCAAACATCAACTATGGGGATGTTCCACGCCAAACCCAAGAGGCAAAATACTTTCAAACATATTTGACGACAATGCCATCATGTGCTTAAATGATGGGAATCCTACCCATCATTCATACAGCTATAATACTGCACAAGCCCTTGATATAAGTTTTTACTATCCTGACATTTTCCACAAATGCATATAGCAAATATTAAAAAGTATTGTAATTGATCATTTGCCTAATTTGATAGAAATTAGCACCAAAACCAAAACCAGCTCAATTAAGAAAAATTCTGGAACTTCAAAAAGGCTAATTGGATATCTTTCGAAAACACCATTATTAAAGCAGCCACAGTTTCAATACCAAGAGGTAATATTAAGAAATGGATTCAAAGTTATTCACACCAGGCAAAAATATTCAAACACTTATAACTAAAAGAAATGAACTACAAAAAGAGCACCCAAAACCAAACAAATTGTAGAACTGAACTGAACATTGTGAATGCAAAAATAAAAAGATTATACGTAAATGTGAAAAGGGAAAAATGGAAACAAACTCGTGAAAACCTGAACCCAAGAAATACAAATACAAAACTTTGGAATTTGGCAAAACAAATTGACAGATCCCAGTCACAAACCGAAAAAACTAATATGATTAAGAATACAGATGGTACACCAGCAACTAATGACAAAATTGCTGCCAATCTTTTAGGTAATTCATATAAAATAAGTAGTAAAATGAAGGTTGAAACAAAGGCCCAAAGGATTATTCATGACTGTAAAAATGTCACCAGCTCTAATATTTTCCATGAAAACATTCAATATGAAAGAGCTAGCTTATGCATTAGAAAACACTGACCTAAACAAGACTCCTGGGCCAGATGGAATCCATGGCCGAATGATATCAAACTTGGGCAAAATTGGCAAAGAAAGACTTCTTATTATTTTCAATAACTCCTGGAAAACTGGAAAATTGCCTCAAGACTGTAAAATGCAACAATAATTCCCATTTAAAAACTTGACAAATCTGCTGATAACCCAAAAAACTACCGACCTATCTCCCTCACAAGTATTTGCTGAAAATTAATGGAAAAAATTATACTCAGACGACTCACCTACCACCCCGACACAAGAAATCTCTTACCAGAAGAACAATATGGATTTAGGAAAGGACATGGGACAATAGACCAACTCTTATTTTTCACACAAAAGGTAAAAGATGCACAAAACAGAAAACCGATTAACCACACAATAGCTGCTTTTTAGACCTTACACAAGCTTTTGATAAGGGGTATGGAAAAACAAGTTAATTACAAAATTATACAAACATTTCAAAATTGATGGAAAAGCTATCACTTGGATAAATGATTCCCTTAAAAATAGATACATCAGGGTCAAATATAATGGCATTCTATCTAAAACCTTCAAATTGTATCAAGGATTACCACAAGGATCAGTCCTTAGCCCAAATCTCTTCACCTTATTTATTGCAGGCATTGAAGAAAAATTTTCACATAAAACCAATATTGGACTTTTCGCTGATGACATTATTCTATGGAGCAGCAACACTAACTGGAAAAAAAAGCTGAAAGAGATTTGAACAAGACTCTTCTCCACCTGTTTTTTTACTACCGATAAGAAACTATACAAAATAAGACCAAATATTATTCTGAAAGAACAACAATTGCAATATAATAAACATCCTAAATATCTCAGCTACACCCTGGATCCAGACATTAACTCCAGTAAACATATTGAAGGAGTTGTTAGAAAAGGAAGAGACCGACTAAAAATCTTGAAATGTATTTCAGGAAGAGTGGGGAGCTGAAGCAACAACACTAAAATTAACTTACACATCTCTAATGAGACCTATCTTGGAATATGGATATCAAATCTATGGTACAGCATCTGAAACAAATCTAAAATCACTGGAAAGGATACAACTAAATGCAGCTAGAATTATTACAGGTCTTCGAAATACCTGCCCTAATAATATTGTACTTTACGAGGCAGACATTATGCCCTTAAAGGATAGAAGAAGCTACAATCTGCCAAAATATATAAATAAAATCAAGAGTTATGAAAACAAACACAGAACTTTCAATTACATACTTAATTGGGAATTCAATATAAGACACAAAAAAGAAGGCCCTCTCCACCTGGCCAAAAGAAATGGATTTTAAAAATATAAAGTGGAAAAATATTATTTAGCAGAAAAAATATCTCCATGCGAATCACTAACAAAATGTTATTATTAATGCCACTTTAAATGAACCCACCAACAAACAATACCAAAATCCAGAATACTTAAAACAATTATCATTAGAAATAATTAATATAAAATTCCTAAAAATGTAATAACTATCTATACCGATGGTAGCAGAGACGAGTTGGGACACACTGACAGTGATTCTCTCATTAAAACCACAAATGGCAATGAGAAAATAAACAGAAGAAACCCAGATTTTTGCTCAGTCTTCAGATCCGAACTTATAGCCATCTATGAAGCCTTAAAATCCATCAGAATCACTAAATATCCCGATATATGGATTCTTACTGATAGTAGAAGTGCCATACAACACTTGAGTCACACAGGGGATCTTAGAGACAAAGTAAGCAGGAACATAATTGGTTATCTCCAAAAACTCTCAATACCTCAAAAATTCACCTTCAATGGATACCCTTACATGTTAGCATTGAAGGCAATGAAGCTGCTGATGCGCTAGCGAAAAAAGGCACAAAAGAACCCTTACTACAGAAAAATAAACTTACTTTTAAAGAAATAGAAACAGTAGCCAAAACAAAAATAAACAAGAACTGGAGGATCCCACCTAAGCACAGTTGGTACACCCTAGAAGCAGATGGCCACCCAGACCTTTCGGTCCACAAGCCGGCATCCGAAGAAATGCCCTTCGCTGCTATTCTGTTCAACTCATAAGCCAAGTAACGGTATCCAAGCTAGAGCTTGGACAGTGTACCTGGAAACACCACCTCCCAGACAACGTGTCTGGAAGGATTTCTATACCGGTGGCCTTTTAACACAGCAAAAGAGGAAACTATTTACTGTGTCCAGCAGGGACCGCGGGGAGGCGGCCCCCGGTCGACTCTGTTCACTCACAGTTGAGGAAAAGCTCAGCTGCCACGTCGTGGGCTTTCTCAAGAAGCTTGCTGTGATTTCTCAGCAGCTTACTCTCGATCGCGCCCCTCGCCCTCCTCTCTTCCTGCACACCCACTACCCTTGGACAATCCAAGACGTAGTGGCGTGCATCCACATCCCTTTCTTCATAGACGCAATCAGGGTTTCTCTTAATTTTAAATATGTGGAGACTTGGGGAAGAGCCCATGTCCCGAACTACCCTGATGAATTTGTGGGACATTACCTTACAGAGGTACTTGGGTGTTGTTACCCAATTGAATACCTCTCTCCCTTCACACCTTTCCTCCATCTGTCCAACCATAAGTCCTGGACGTGCCCCCTGATCCTCCTATAAACTTCTTTCTTGGTCACTGGGGTCCTCAGTGATCTACCTCTAAAGCATCCTGCCTTAGCGAGCCTGTCTGCGAACTCATTACCTTCGATGAGGCTGTGTCCCCTAACCCTCCGGAGCCCGCGTTATCATCTCCAGCTCCTGGATTATTTGATGCGCGAGTTGCCCTTTCACCAGATTGATGGCGACGAGGACCGACATACAATCTGAATAGAGGCGGTCCGGGCTGAAGTTCTTCTCGGCGCACACTCTGAGGGCTACCCTGATCGCAACCAGCTCGGCTGAAAAGACCAATTCGTCCACTCTGAGTGTTAAGCTTTCTTGGAAGATCAGCTCTCCATTAGTGAAAATCACTACTCCAGCTCCAGTATAGGTTCCAGACTTACTACCATCAGTGAAAACCTCCGTGTCAATCCCTGTCGGCCCTCCGGGACTTCAATTCCACTTTGGCAACCACTGCGGAGGCTTCCTTGGGTCCCTCTTCCATTCCAGGGCACCCGCTTCAAGTCCCAGGGCATCTTCTCTGTTCTCCCAGATCTTCTGTCTGATGGTCTCCTCCTCTAGTTTCAACCCCAGGGGAATAAGCCCAGCGAGGACCAAAAAGGCCTCACTGCTGGTAGTGCGATATCCCCCTAAGATTCTGAGTGCCGCTGTCCTCTGCACGCTATCTAGAGTTTTTGCCACCTTCTGATCCCTGTTATAGCAGGATTGGCTCGACACAGGAGAGGCAGAGGTTCGTAAAAATAGAACCGTCCCCCCCCCCTATTGAGAGCCAACCAGGACAGGCCTACACAACGCCTCCCTGCCTCTCGTCACCATCTCCTCCGCCTGGTATTGCCAACCCATCTTGTCATCAATGACCACCCCCAGGATGGTCATCCTATTGACCAACGCTACCTTCCGTCCTTTCGTCCTTGTGCTCCCATTTGATCCCTTTCCTTTTAGTTCTTATGTCCCTAGGCTTAATGCTGAGGGCTTTAGTTTTGGAGACATTGAACTTAAGGCCAGAGTCATGGGCCCAGTTCGAGAGTATTTGGAGAGAAGCTTCAACACACTTCTCAGCCTTCGCTCTCGAAGCAGCCTCAATGATGAGGAACTGGTCGTCAGCATAGAGAACCAGCCAGGCTCCCTCAGGTAGCTCCTCCTGGAAAACGGTGTTTACCAGGATATTCCACATAATAGGTCCGCAGCAAGAGCCCTGGGGGCAACCCCTAGCACAGTTTCTTTCCAACTTCCGCCCACCAAAACTGAGGCTAATCCGTCTATCCCTCAGGAAGTCACGAACCAAGCTGCACAAATTATCAGGACAACCCATGTCCATCAAATTTCATCAGCTTGTTCCAGCTCATGGAGTTGAACGCGCCATCAATGTCCAGGGCCACGAGAAGAACCAAAGCACCCTTATTTAAGCCCATCTCAACCCCTTCTAACACCTCGTTTAGAGCCGTGGTTGTGAAGTTCCCTTCCCTAAAACCATGTTGGAAAGAGGAAAGGAGCTCATTACTCTCTAGCCAGTGCTTCAGTCGCTGAGCTAGTAGGCTATCCAGGACCATACCTAGACACACTAGTAAAGAAAGCGGACGATAATCATTAGGAGAATTACTCTTTCTACCAGACTTTTCGAGAAGCACTACTCGGGCAACCTTCCATGCCTCATGAAAAGTACCAGTGTCCAGGCACCTATTGAAAAACCTGGCAAGAAGTGATGGGTTCATTCTTAACAGGGCTTTCACGACCGTGTTATCGATCCCTTCGGGACCAGGAGATTTCCTTTTCCCGAACTTGAAAGCCGTCAGTTTCACCTCATTCTCAGAAAAGGGCGGATCCACCAAACCACAAGTGGTCAGAGAGATCTCGTCCTCTGGTTCCTCGTTTCCGAAGTGCCGATCCAAGTTGTTTTTATTTTGTCTTCTGCTTTCGAGCGAGTAGGTCTAGAACACATTCTCTCTGAATTTTCAAATTGTTGGTGGATGAAACAGCACCAGTGATTATTTTGGCCGCCTTTGCTTGAACACTGTCTAGTCTTACTTTTATTGATGAGCTTGAGGGAGCCCAGACCGGTGTTGCATATATCATTATCGGCCTTATTAAGGTGATATATGTTGTTCTGAGAATTCTGGGTTTTTCTCCCCAATTTGTTCCACATAGCCATCTCAGAATGTTTAGTTTTCTGGTAGCTCTATTTGAGGTGCTAATTATGTGTTTTGAAAATTCCAATTCCTCATCAATGACAGTTAAAATAATTTTATTGACATCTTGTCAATACATAAAAAGTGCACAGTCTGCACTATTTAAAAAAATATAATATGCATTATATACATGTGATATCTTGGGACCTCTGGGACCAGTGTTACCTGATGCTAGACGAACCTCGATGTCAACTCTACCGTGCAGTCGTGGTGGAAGGCGACATAGCTGGGCCAAAGGTGAAATAAGCAAATAGAGATTCCACTTAGAAGCGTCTGAACGTCAAGAAGGAATGGGACGAGGAGATTTCTGGCAGGAAAGGGTTTGCCTTTTATCGGAGCGTCCGGTGGACAGGGACTGGAACGAAGACTAACTAAGGACTGACTAACTGAGGATCGGGGCCTCCTTTTATAGCTGAGCTGGGTCCGAACAGGTCACTGCTCTTTTCTGACGTAAACAGGGGGGGAAGCTTTATTATCCAGGAGGGCCACGACCTCGTAAAAGTTGGACTGGGTTTGCTAGGCCTTCTATCCTATTTTCACCTAAGCCTGATTAGTTTTAACTTTAATTTTCTCCTGTTAGTCTCCATTCCTTCTATCTGTACAGTTGCTATACTTTATTAGATTCTTACGCGGTACAGATTGATGTTAGTTGAGGCTTTCTATTTGCAGTAAATAAGAAGTTATATACAATTACGTGGTGGAACATGTGGTAGTAGATATCTGGACTATTTACAACAATTCCATGATCTTAAATCATCACATACACTATGTACAATGAATATGGCGCCTCTGCCAGCGCTGCAGAGTTTAGTGGAGAATCGCCAGTGGGTCTCCAGCGACACCACGCATTTTGCGATCTACGATGAATACCTAGATCGCGTACTTCGCCGCTTAGGAGATGGTGATGGCGCGGTCCTCGAGACCAACTGGGAAGATCCAGGACTGCAGTATCACACGTCCTTCCTTCCTTGGAAAATTGACCCAAACCTTTAACCTTCTTCCCCATAAGAAGTCTGCAATCCAGGTTAAGGTTTCTCCTCTTACTCCGATGTTGTGCAGCTTTTCACGTAATTTCTCCCTCCACACTCGATAAAAGCTGAGGTCATTTCAAGGAATATAGCTGTGGTCTTCTTTGGCGGTTTTTCCTGGAAAGAATCTATTATTGATTGACAGAAGTAGAACAGTTGATCAGTCGTACAGTGCTGGGATCTATAGGCAGTTTGGTAGAAGTTTATTTTATTATTGTTAGTGAGCCAGACTATGAGCCTAGAGTGGATAATTCGTTCTGTTATTTCACAAAGTATGCTGGTGAGAGCAATTGGCCGATAGTTCTTGGATTCCTTGGCATCTTTGTTTGGTTTCAGTATTGGCACAGTAATTGATATCTTCCAATTCTTTGGTAGTTCACCAGTTTACCATGAAATGTTCAGTATTCGTAGGAGTTGTTTATTAGCTTTGTCTTCAAAGTGTTTAATCATTTGACCAAATATTAGATTATCTCTTAGTGACCTCTTAGATTTTTTTATTGATGAATTTAGCTCATTCAGTGTGAAGTCTCTCAAAAAAATATCTTGTTGATGGAAGTTTCTTGCTTGTTTAACTAACTGGTTTATATTATTTTTAGAGTCCTGTCTTCATTCGTATATTTGAGTATGGAAGTGCTTGAAAGATATTCAGCAATTATGTTAGTCATCTGTTTGTTCTCGTTCTCGCTGTTCTATTCGTATCGGTTAGAGTATTGGAGGATTGGTGTCGGTTTTGATTCTTTTCTAACACTCTAATCATATTGCAGTGTTGGCTGTCCTTTCTTGGATCCATTTTTTTGCAGAACTCTGCCATTTTTCTCTTGTTTGCATATCCAAATTTCTTGTTCTATTTTGTGACTAATTTCAATGTGTTCTTTCTCTTTTCTTCTGTTTTATTTTTTTAAAGAAGTTCATTGATATTGTCTCTCTCTGCAATCATTGCCTCGATGTTGTGGTCCTTCCAGTAAGGTATCCACAGGTCTAACGTCTCTTTCTAGGTATCGATGCTTTTGCAGCTTTTGATATATACGAAGAGAAGTTTTCCAAGTTTTTGTCAAGCGTTCTGTAATTCAATTTTTCGTTGCACAGTTCTTCAAGTTTTTCTGTGAATTTTTTTTCAAGTCGGCTTTCCTAAAGTTCCATGTTCTTTTATTCTGTTGGACATTCTCAATTTTGAAGTTTAGGGTTTTTAAATTGGTCTGTGGTCACTGATTGCACCTCTCAGGATTTTCCATTGTGTTGTGGGTGCGATGTTGAAATTTATCGCTGTGATGTCTATTGCGGATTCTGTGCATGTCGACTTGGATAGATAGGTGTTCTCTCCCTTATTTAATGGTGTAAGGTCGAGGTCGGTGACCTTTGTTATCCTGGACAGATGATCCCCAAGTTGAACTTTTGGCGTTAAAATCGCCGAGTATGATTGTGATATCCGAAGAGGCTTCACTTAATGTCTCTATTGTGTGTACCCATACAAAATTCGAAGATTTCACGAGCTGAAAGTTGGCGATTTTGAGATGCGTCAAGAATTCGCTGCATGGGTTTTCCGGAAAATTGATATTGATTAAAACTGGCTGTCGAATGTTCTGTGGACAGATGATGCTCACTTTTCTCTAAACGGAGAATCTAACATTCAAAACAGCCGCTTTTGGGCAACAGAAAACCCTAGGATTTTTACAGAAATGCCACTTTATCAGCCTAGAGTTACAGTTTTGTGTGGGTTCACTTCTTCTTTATTATTGGGCCATTATTCTTTGAAAAATCAATGGAAGAACTTTTAAAACCGTTTTGTAACTGGTGAACGTTATGTTCATATGGGGTATTCCCATATTGCAGGGAAAAAGCACTAAGCGAAATAACATTCATGAAAGTTGGAGGACCTCCTCATATCTCCCGCGGTGCCAAACAATTGCTGAAGAATACGTTCGTTGAAAATCGTGTGATAAGTCGCCACTTTATATACCAATGGCCTCCAAGATCACCAGACTTGACGCCTTGCGATTTTTGTTCATGGGGGTACATTGAATCGTGTGTTTATCGATGCTGGCCTACCACATTGGCCATGTTGAAGGCTTCTATCAGATGGCACGTTTTATAAATTTCAACAGATATGTTATTTAATGCTGTCCATTCTGTCATTTATCGTCTGCAGGCGGTGATTTAGAATGAAGGGTGCCACATTGAGCAAGGATTGTGACCTAATACAAGAGAGAAGGCAGTTACCTCATGTGTTATATAAGCTGCCATGTATTATATTATCTACCAATATTTTGCAGCTCTTTGTGTTGGGATATGGGGATAATAAATGCTGTCCTCACATCTTGACTCTTTTTTTTTTTTGTGAACAGTAATATTTTGTTTGTCATTTGCTCACATATTATTTCGTGCAAACCAGAGTGTTATAACTTCTCGAATAACACTGGTGCACACAATTTTTCCCCTTATGTTTAGTTTTCGCTTTTCGCTCATTAGAAGAAATAGCATAAGGAATATTTTCTGTACACCAATAACTTTAGAAATTTTGTGCAAAAAAAATAATACAAAAATGATTTTACTACCACGTTTTTCAACGCAAAAGGTCGATTTGAAAAAATATTTTTATTTGAGGGGACACATTTTTCAAAATTGGGTACAGTATGAGAGAGAGTTGAATTAAAAATATTAGAAATTTATTATCTTCGGAAACACAAACCGTATCTAAAATATAATTTTTTTTGCTACATGTTTTAATTTGCATTTACCTATTTTACATATCTCTGATTGTATTTAAAAATTGTTAACCAATTCTTCATACTTTTGGCGAAGTGGTGTTTTATTAATTTGTTATTTGATGTTATTAGGGTTCTTTCCTGGTATTCAAAAAGGAAAAATACGTGTCGATCAGTTATATTTTTCAATTTATCAAACAATTTGGCCGCTGAATCTCTGATTCTGGTAGTGCGCCATCTGGCGAATAAAATTGTAACTAAAATCAATTTCGAATTTTTCATTATTTGCCATAATAAATCCCATTGCATCCTGAACACAATGGTGTTTACCGCATTGCTCTAGCGCAAATATTCGCGGAGTTATTAATTTTTAAAATAGTGCGGGACTTTTGGATCACCCTGTATATATAATCAGATACCATTTTACAGTAGAAACAATCTCTGAAGAACAGCACCTAGTTGCAAAGCTAAAGTTTATTTTATGGAAAGGTAGCTTCTTGCCTAAGATCAACCAAATAGTAAAATGGTAATTTTCGATATGAAGATTGTCCTTTTTATAGAAATATATCTCTAACAAGAATGGCCTCTTATAGAAGTTCTACTGTATACTGAGAGATTATATATATATTATATAAATAAAAAAAAAGAGATTTATTTATTTGAGCGCGCGCGCGCGCTAAGGAATATACATATTAATAAAAATATTTTATGTTTGATTTTGATTATCTTGAGAATTATGCTATAGTAATGCAGTCGTGGTTAAAAATCTTGAAAGAATAATAATAAAAATAGTTTTGATAAGATATTTCTTTAATTGAGCTAAGAAATATAGAAAAAAAAACATAATTTGATAAAAGTACTGCCTGGATTAAGAATAAAAAAATGTAAAACTTATTTACATGATGTACAAAATATTTGAGCCAGCCATCGGGAAATAACAACAATGAGTTTTTATAGGGGAAGCATGACATCTGGCGGTCGATTTAACAGAGTATTTGAATCTATGAAATATAATTTTAAATAAAATAATATTTAATTATAACATATATAAATATTTGTCTTTATTAATATATTGTAATAATTTTATATCAATTTATATATACTGTATATAAATTCAATAATGCAACACGTTTCTGGTTATGAGTTTCCTTTATCTTTATTAACGTAATCTAGAGCTTTCGGGCATCTCTGCCCTTCTACAGTAGAACATAAAATACCCGAAAGCTCGAGATTATGTAAATAAATATGAAAAGAAATTCATCATCAGAAATCTGTTGTATTATTCAATTCATACTGGAATAATGTAAAACCTCCCATAAAAGACTTCCAAAGAGCATGGAAATTTCAGACTATCCTGGAGGAGGACGTTAACTGGAAGTTATGACAGCTCATTTTCAATTTGACAAAAATAATCTTCATCAAATGGGGTCATTCGAAGAGATTTTTATTGTACTTTTTGAAAAGAAAAAACTCGTTTAAAAAAATAAACATATTAGATATAAGAAAAATTAAACTCCGCCTTTACCGGTCCCAAGCACGGATGAAAAAGGAGGATGGGGAGCAGTAATAAGCTTGCTAAAAAACATGGGTTCAGCTGGCCCGGCTGATAGTGCCCTGTAAGGGCTCCTGATCCAGGGATACAGGATGAGCAGCGTTTGTACTCCATGTTAGGAGTGGCTGCACATGGCGTTTGTTACTCGTGTCAGAGGCGGCCATTTCTTTTGGAGCTGAGTCTGCCTGCCACTGAGTACTGCTCCCAGTCTTAATGACAAAGAGAGACGCATTCTATTTCACCCAATCATGTCTTTACAAGCTTGACATCCTAATGTGATTGAGTGGAGATAAGAAAGAAGAAGAGAAAAAATGCTATATACCCCTATATAAAAAGTTATTTAAAACGATCAAAACCATTCACAATATAATTCGTTATAATAAACAAATTTTTATAACGAAAGTTTAAAATATATTTTTCTAAAAATAAACAGATAAAAGATACATGGTAAATCTATATACAAATTAATACAGATATATAGTTTTATTAACGTTGTCTGAGCAGGTTTTTATACTTTTCATGTCCCTTTAGGCGGAAAAGAGTATTCCTCTCAAAGCAAAGAAAAAAATATATTTATCAAATATTTACAATCAAAGAAGCCTCTTCTTGAAAATTGCATCGTCATGTATGTAAATTATTGTTTTAATATGTAAATAAATAGTTTGTAAATATATTTATCACTAAAAGATTTGTTGTATGTAAATTAATCTATAGTAATATGTAAATTTTGTCATTTGTATTTTGTTGAAAAATATTTTTGTATGCAAATTTTAGAAGCGATTTACTGGTTAGATTTGTATAGAGAATAACGTTATAATAGAACGATTATTAATTAATATATAATTAATTTCAATATTTATAATTAAATATATTTATATAAATTCATTGAATTTATTCCTTAATTTGCCAGTTAAAACATCTCATCTTACAGTTAGATCATGGAAAGTTTTATTGTATGTTGATTATACAACAACTGCCATAAACAATCATGTTTTTCTTAAATTGATCCTTCTCTATTTATGTAAATAAATCGTAAAATATCCATAGGTAAATTCAGGAAAATTTCAATCATTATTAAATACAAAAATAGTACGAATGTAAAATTGTATAAAGAGCCTGAAATACGTACCTTTACTTTTCTTGATCAATCAGGAAAGAGTATTCAGTCAATTCTGGAATAAATTTTAAAAAATCATCGATAGTTTATATTTATTCCGACAGATGGCGTAAACTCTTCGTAACTTTCAGTTGCACAATCATGAAATGCTTTTCTCTTAATTTTTCGATAAAGTATGAGAAAAGTGCTTGAAGAGTATAACGTTTCCTATTTATAAATAAGGGATAGTCACAATACTTTGTGTTTTAATATTCAATTAAATTACAACAAGCATAACCATAATATATGAACAAAAAAAAACGTATGCAAAATTAGAGAAAGAAAGACAATATAATGTTACCGACTGCCTAACAATGAAGTAAATTAAAAAATAATTAAAGATTTAACATAAATAAAATAATAAAAAGAATGTTACAAAGCGAATATCTGCTGTACGAATAGATCTTAAACGACAGGAAGTCTGTACCATATGAAAATTAATAATACTATTTCTATATTTTCTCATTAATTAAAAAGGCATATATTGGATCAAAATATCATTTATTTTACCAATATTTCAGTTGGCTGAATGCCAACCTTTATCAAGGTATTATAACATTTTAATGTGTGTCAACAACAAACTTAGCGCCATATCTAATATAACTGTACAAAAGACTACCTTTAGATGTTTATGAGAATTGTAAAAGAGCAATTGACATATTCAGGATTTAAAATTATGACAATGACTCCTTTAATACACCAAAATCTATAACGAGTCATTATTTCATCCCAATAGGTCGAATATGGTCGTAACGTATAGAAATCAAACGGAATATGCTAATTAGGTGGTTATCAGAAAAATTGTATATGCAAAATTTGAAACTTTGATTCGTTCCAAACCTAATTCCTATATAAACTTATGTTCATAGGTTCCTTAAACATCCCTAAGCTGCCTTCCGTAGTAAATTCAGGGTTTAAGAAAATCAATTCAATTTAATAGTAGAATGGACTGGAGATTGATTTGGCGAAACTTTGAGAGAGTTCACAAATGATGAGCCAAGCCCTCTCATTCTAAAACCTTTATCGTTTTAATATGGTCTGTAGAAATAATATTTGATGATATGTGTGAAAAAAACACGTTGCCAATAAATAAATTTTACAAATTTTATCAATAGATGCCAATTTAATTTCTAAATTTAATTCTACAGTATGATAAAATGTTATTGGATTAGGCCGAATATTGTGGAAGGGTATACAAAACGAACAGATAGATTTCTTCTTAATTATAAAATTCTTCATTTTTAGCTTTTATACCGCTTCATTAAAGTACCTGAAATATTAATACGCTAGATTAACACAGTGTCATCATTAGAAAGCGCGTAGCAAATTCAAACTACAACTTTTATTCGAATTTAAAGAAATCTCTGTATTCATTATTTTCAATTTTTTTTTATTTATTGATATATGAATATGGAATTATATATAATCTTTAGTGAAAAACGATAAAATTTTGCTTATCGTTTTTTTTTTTGTAATTTTTTTACTTGGTTTCTGTGAAAGGGTTTTTATTGATTTATTCTCCGAAAATTCACAGAGTGTTGCTAAATTTCCCCCTTTATTCTAAGTAAACAGATTACCAGTCCATTTCCCAGGAGATATTTACATATTTATCTCTAATTTATCGATTATTTTAATATTATGCATTTAATAAATGTCATCTCCCTGTGGAAATCATAAATTGTCTTTTTTTATGGAAAATAAAAGTATTGATCTTCCATCTTTTTATCACAGAAGCTTGGATAGTTTAATTCCCTCTTTAATATTCGCATTGGAATATTGGGAAATATTTTAAATTAGAAATGATTCGAATACGTCTCTTTATATAAATAAGAGAAATGAGGTAATATTATTCTCCTGTTTAAGATCTTATAAGTCTGAAAGCTTGAGAAAATAAAGGTTATACAAGAAAGTTAGCTTTGAAACCATCATCTATTGTAATATATTACAAACAACAACAACAAAAAAAAAAAAGACTTTTATTAGGGCCCATTGTCCTGTATGGATTCGCCATACAACAACAAAATAATACAGTAATATTTTCTTAATTGCAGTAAAGGCAGTAAAAGTTGTTTAATATTCAAAAGAATCAAACGCGTCTATAATAGTTTCAAATATTCATAACAGATGGCAGGCTGATGCATCATAAACTCTTGTTTACTTGATTTTATAAAGAAAATAAAATTCTCTAATAGCCCCTGATATTTGCAAAGATCCAACCCCACCAGTGCAAGCAACAAAACGGGTCTCTGGCACATCTGAAGTGCAAATCTCGAACTGCTTTTCACATGTAAAGATATGCGGTGTATTTACAGTAAAAACAATCGTTAAATACTAACCACCATTAATATCATAGCCTGTATCACGTGCACTATGGATAAATACAGCATTTTTTTCTCCCTTTCCGCATGTGCACGTGAACCTTTGTTTGAAAAAGGATTTATTTACACATCTGTGTGTTCTAAAACTTTCCTCACTACCTCTTTTGCGTATCAATCTATTTACAATCGATCTGTAGAAATTATAGAGTCCTATTGTTATATTTTTCTTTTCTGAAATAGTTCTCAGTGTCTGCAGTGGGTTGCTAAATCTCCAGAAGGTGTTTTTAAGAGTTAAAATATATTAATAAGAAATATATTTGTTTGTATGATTATATGTTTCAATATAGGTATTCATAATATTTGAACTCGCTATCAAACTCTGACTGGATTAAGAATTAGAATGATTCAAGGTAAGATATTACCGTTTTTATACACATAATATATAAAAAATAGGTTAATAACGGTTTGATTTGCATAGTATATTTGTTCAAAATGCATCTATACAATATTTTTCTTATCTAGATTACATTTTGAAAGGCTATAATGTTAGGTGTTGAATGAATTAGTGTCAGATTCGACCCGTGGAATATGCAAATTAATCTGATTTATTAACGTGATACTCCTGTTGAAGGACTGACAAGTCCGAAAGCTTGAAAATAAAAGATTGAACAAGAAACTTAACCCTGGAAGCTTTATTTATTTTATAATGATTATATGGTAGCGTTTGTTTCATATAGGTATCCATCATATTTGATCTCGCCAACAAACTCTGACTGGATTAAGAATTTGAATGATTCAAGGTAAGATATACACATACAATATAAAATTAGGTTCAATATGCATTTACACATTTATTTTCCTATCTGGATTACATTTTGAAACGCTATAACGTCAGTTGGTGAAGGAATTACTGTCAGAGTTTCGACCAGTGGGATATGCAAATTAGTCTGATATATTGAAATTGCATATTACATTTGTTTATTGTATTCTTTTCTACGGTGTCCTTTCTATTCAATGATTATTTATATTAATATGATATAAGATAAATTAATAAAACACCTTTAACGTACATACCGATATATAAAAAGCAAAACGAAAAGAGTAAAAATAGAATAATAATATATATTTTTTTTGGAATACGTAATAATGCTACCAAAACACTGAGTAATATTTCTAACAACCCTAATCAATTAATATAATAATGTGTATATACAATAAATATACAAATATTTGAAATACATTGCACGCAATGTGAAGGTATGTATATATAATGGAAGCATATATTAGTTAATATAATATTTACAGACAATATATAAAAACAAATCTCAAACAAAATATATACTCGTTAAGGCAAATATATCAATGAATATACTACATATATATAGGCAAATATGTAACATATATATATGAGTATCTTTTGTTGGCTTGCTCACTGATTAACTAAATTGTACTTGCTTACTATTTGTACACAGATTTATAAATCACTACTAATTCATCGTGTAAATAATAAATAATTTATATGTAAATAATTCTAATATAGCACAATAGTCTGATAAACTTCGTGTTTCTGTAATAATAAAATTATTATATATATATATATATATTTAAAAAGGATTCATATATTGGATTTATAATGTATTTATTGTTCCAATATTTCGAGGGGCAACTCGCCTCTCTTTATCGAGGATGTTTGTGTTTTTCGCTAAAACAGGCGCGCATGCGTACACCACTCTAGTTCTACAAGGCCAATGAAAGAATTGTATCTTTGATTTAAACATTACGTTCAGTATATATACAGCTAACAATTATATATAATATTACAGATCAACACCATTATTATTATTTTGTCTATACATTGTGCTTGAAATAGAGATTTATATATAACAGTGTAACCGTAAATAATTGTGTGCATACATATTAATTCTAAATTAATGATAAAATTTTGAAGGAAAATAAATGAGTAAATTAAAAATATATACAAAGTTATTTACAAACAATTAGGATATGAATTCTTTATAAATTTCTGGAAAATCAATTTTTCTGTTTATACTTTGTTTATCCTTTGGTATATTTGGTATTTATATTATAATCCTTTGTTAGAAAATTTAGATAATAAAGTAAAGGTCTAAGGATGGGTATCTTTTATTAAACGTTTTTCGAGCTTATATATATATATGTGGTACATTACTATTATTATTAATTTATTTGAAGATATTATTTACATGATATCTATCATAGATAGGTCAGTGAAAAAAATATCCATGTTGTTATTACTGTGAAAAAACATGCTGTGTGAGTGCGCAATTTTTGAGAAGGGCGGCAGTTTATTCATAAAAAAAAAATATATATATATGCAAATTACAAATATATACTTGTTTAAAAGTTATATTTTACTTTCGATGTATCTATCCTTATATATATTTTTTTATTTATTCATATATATTGCATATAACCTTATATGACGATTTTATAAAGAAGTTTCAATCTCTCTCTCCCATGTCCAATGAAGATCCTATATATTAAAGATGAATGGTATAAAAACAAGTAATGAAAGGTAAAGGAAAGTAGATAAGGGTTATATAAGGTTAAAAATTAACACAAAGCGATAACGCGCCATCTATACATATAAAAGGAAAGGATTTAAAAGCACGAATGTTTCTTTTATACATAATACATACTTCTACTTGTGTTCATAGTTTTCTTAAAACCATTTCTGATATTCCACCCTTCAGTGCTGCGTATATAAACAGAATCGTCCAATACAGTATTAGAGCTCTGAGAAGCGGTCTGGTGGATTAAATTGGCAAAACCGCTGGGAGGGTTCACCACTGATGAGCCAAGCCATCCCAATATATTTTTTCATCGCAGTAAGGGCAGTAGAAGTTTGTATTATGTATAAAAGATACATTCGTGCTTTTAAATCCTTTCATTTTATATGGAAAGGTTAAAAATTATTTTATATATATTTTTACCACATTTAGGGTTATAAAAAGTTCACTTTGAAGCTTCGGCAGTTACTTATCATACAAGCGGAACATAAGAAATATATAAATATATATAAGATTTATATATTATTTGATTGTATATCCTTGCACAATGAATAACTTTGTATGGATGCAAATATCCCGAATAGGAATATCGTGTTTTGAAAAAAATAAATAAAAGAACGAATTACTAGAAGATTATTTGTTTGGAAATATTTTTAAATCATTGATACCTAACACATTTTATTTTGGAAATTGAAACATCTATATAATTTTTACTGCCAGATTGTGTGGATTTAACTGACAATGAAGTGTCTATTAAAACCCTATGCTCAACAAAGTAAAATACATAATGGAAATGTAAAATATATGTAAATATACCATTAATGCAAATTTTTTACAAAAAACATAGATAACAATATTATTCATTTTTATCATCTACATATAACATATAAAAACATTAATAAACGTCATTGAAAGGTGAGATTTATAGCTGAATAAATGAGTCAAGAGTATATTTTTTAGAGAGACAAAATATAATGGGTTTAATAACTTAAGATAAACTGTGCATAAGTAAACATAGGTCATTTTTGTTTATTTTTCTTTTGATAATTCTGTTACCTACTCTACTATAATATGAATTATTGTAAACAGTTTCACGCGCAATTATCCAGATCGGATATAGCGTGTCTTATTTGCAACTGTTAAATAAATATTATTCATAGAATAAACACACATATCATATATATGATATTGTATAAAGTATATAATGAAATATGTAAATATGTTTTTAAAATACATTATAAGAATTTGAACTATTTTGACGCTTTTGATTCTTTAAAAATAATTAATCAATTTTTTAATGTTTTTTTCAGCCTTTTTAAAAAATAATCATAGGCATCAAAAATAGTTCAAAATTTTAAAACAGATGGCGCGCTTAAGCATCATATTAAATTATATTATATTAAATCACAATTTTTATATAAATATCACATTAATAATATTAATTTTAAAATATAACCTTCATAAATATAACAATGTTTAAAATACATAACCAGCACACATTAAATACAAGTATAAAATATTCAATAACTATGTGACCATCATTTCGAAAATTTGCATAGCAATTTCAAACAACGAATGTAAAACTCTATCCACAAATATCCCAATGTGTAAAATACATAACAAAGTGTGAAAATATGTAAATAGAAGGATGATAGCCCAAGGGGATGAGAGCCAAAATCAAAGCGGTTTGTAATAGAATTAAAGCAGCCATTAGCTCTAGACTCTTGGGAATTGAATTGGCCTCTTCTCCCCCTTATTCGCCTGATACTACCCCCCAACTGTGGCAAGGAAATAATGGCGAGGAAATCTGATGGGATTTGCATCTATGTATGGAATTCAGCTTACCATTCCCTTATACATTTTGGAAGATAAAATTTCGGCATGAATTGCCTAGCCATTTTTTTTTTGTTGCACCTATAAATCAATCAATATTTTTTAAATTCTGTTTATACGTATTAACTAGAATCATATTTCTAGGTTTATTTATACTATTATAAAGTAAATTTGCATATTATTATAATATTATAATCCTCTGTATCAATTAGATTAATAAAATATAAATTTCCGAGGATAAGTTTCTTCAATACACTATTCTAAAAATATTTTACTTGTAGAAGGTTCGTTTAAAACCCGAAAGCTTGTAAACTCGTTAATAGCGTATTAAAGAAGATTATCCTCAGAGATTTATATTTGATAATCTAAATATTCATATGTTTTTAGGAGAGCAACATAAACGATTCATATTTAAAATATTGTCGCGAGGAAAAATAATTAACTAGGCCTTCGAATTACTTCAAATATTTATTTAATGAGTTATATGAGAGATTTTAAATATAAAATAAGAGTTACTATTTACATGAGCCATATCAACCCAGCCGTTAGAGCAAGAGGGGAGAACTGAGATCTTTCCTCCTTTTCCGTGGCGCCACTGTTCACCCCGACCGGTAGGTCCAGTCCAGATAAGAGGGAATACCAGGAAACTGTCCTCCTGACAATATTATATACAGTAGAACCTCCCTGTAAAGGACAACACCTAATTGCAAAGCCAAAGTGTCCTTTAGGAAGAGGTATCCTCTTACCGGAGAGTTGCTAAATAGTAAAAATTGTATTTTTGCAAAGGAAAACTGTTCTCCTGACAATAAGATAATACAAATCAATAATGCGCCAACTATATATAACAAATAAAAACATTAATGAGTGTAAAAAATACATTGGAAGGTAGATTCATAGCTAAATAAATGACAAAAGAGTAGATCCTTTTAAGAGAGACATGGAATAATGGCTTTAATAACTAGAGATAACCTGTGCAGAAGTAAACATAGGTTACAATATGGCGTTATTGTATAGATATGGAATGTCTATTTTGTGGTTAATGCTGTTACGGGATATTTGCATATATCAATTATGTCCTTTAAGTGTTACATCAAAATATACGTACCTGGGCTACCCGCTCACCCCTTCGATTTCTTTCACTCAAGTTGCCTTAAATTATAGAGGCAGGACCATGGCCGCGATGGGTGCTGTGGGGGAGATTATTCTGAAGTCCAAGCTCAAATCCTTCCATGCAAGTATGAGATTGTTGGATTCTATGATCTTGACAGTCCTACTCTATGCGGCTCCAATCTGGGCACATGATCAAGCCTTAATCTTAGATAGAATCCAGGATATCTTTCTCAGACGTTTTCTGTGCCTTCCAAGCTATACCCCGGGCTAGATATTGAGGGCCGAAACAGGAAGAAACTCTCTTGATATCACAGTGAAAAAACTAACTTTAAAATTCTGGACTAGATTTTTGAAAATGGACGGCAGCAGGCTACCTTCAATTTGTTTGGCACATTTGTGGGACATTTCAATTTCTTCAAAACAGAATATCGGACTGGTAAAAAGTATAACAGAGCTACTTAATAACACCGGCTTCTCATGGCTTGTTGGAAGTACAGACTTCAATATTCTACAAAGATACATCCCCCTAATTATTAGAACGGCAACCGATCAGTCCTTGCAGCTGAATTATGTAAGAATAAGAAATTCAGTACTCTACTCTCACTATAAATACTTTCATTCATCACCTACAATGGAATGCTATCTGAATGACAATATCCCCCTAACTTTAAAGAGAATCATTGCACAAGTAAGAAGCCTTTTTGCAGTACAGAAAATTAATCATGTTTCACTTTTGAAAACCAAGACCATGAAATGCACCTTATGCAACGGTGAATTTAGTCTCGATTTTCCACACTACATGTTCTACTGTACGGCAATGGAAGAAGAGAGAGAGAAATTATTCGTCAAGAGACCGGCTATAATAGCAATTCGCCTTATGTTTTAATGTCAAAAATCGTAAAATCCAGACCCTTTGCATTCGCTTTTTATAAATACTGGAAATCAGCTCAATCAAAATAATTAGCACGGATACCGGATCCAACTCGATAATTGATCGAGGTCTATACCCAATATTTGTATATAACTACGATGTTAAATTGTTATTTATATATTTTGTCCTACCCAGAGAATCCTGTATGGCACGTGTGCCCAATAAAGGATATCGTTGTTGTTGTTGTTGTTTGCATATATCATTTATATATATATATCAAATTTTAAAAATAAGGCTTATTTTGGAATGTAAAATGATTATTTATTAATTCAATATTTCGATTGACCAATCGTCCATCTTTTACGAGGATTTTTGTTATGAAGCACGCAATTTTTATGGTATTTTTATTTGTTTAATTAATTCGAGATCTCTTAATTATCAATATTTATTTATATATTTTACACTATTTTTCTTTTGAATATATTTACCTTGTTTAAAATGTATATGTTAGATGGTTTATCGCCCAATAAGCTTGTAAGACGTCATTGGCTCACCTGAAACACGCGACCTGCTATGTGCTTCATAACAAAAAACCTCGTGAAAGATGGGCCATTGGTCCATCGAAATATTAGATTAATAAATAATCTTATTACAAACTAAAATAAGCTTTATTTTTCAAATATACATATATTATGGATTGCTCTATATTCAGAATATATCAAATTGTAAAATATGGGTAGACAGAAGCCATGAAGCATATAAGAAACAGTTTTTTTTTTTCAGTGTCTAAGTCGAATTCGACTTAGGTGACCATATAGACAAACATTCTCCAATTTAATCTGTTTCTGACCACTCGCAGCTCCTTTAGTGACCTTCTGGTCGCTTTTTTGACATCAATCCTTTTGGAGAGGATTCTCTGACTAAATATTTAACGCAGCTCTGATTATTGAAATTTTGTCTATATAGTCTTAGTGCTTGATATAGAAGTGGTTTACCCGTGCCTTCTTAAGTTTCTGCCGTTGACCAAATAATTTGATTCTTCCGCTTTTTGGGATTATTTCTCACCCCAAGGAGAAGAAGGCCACTTCTTCATTACAAGAATGAAGTCGAAGACTTATTTTGGGAATTATTCGTTCCTCCTTTGTGTTAGCCATTTCATTTAGATGTTGCCCACTCTCTATCAGAGTTGTATTCAGACTAGAAGGTACAAATAGGTATTTTCCATTTATTGAGATTGAGACCAAATGGCATTTCTTAAAACCCTTCAGTACCTTTAGCAACTCTTTTGTTTGTTGGGAAGAAAAGAAAATGTATTTGGTTAATACCAAATTTTAGAAAAATAATTATTTAAATGAGAGAGATAGAGTTTTTAAAGTCTCAAGACGCGAGCCAATTCAACGACAACAACAACTTGAGGACAAACGAGGGGGGGGGGGGGGGCGGAAGTTATGTCATGGGCGTGACATCACTGCCTCGTGGGTTGTGTGGCTGGCTCATGGCGAGTGAATAAGCGGTGACATCTTCTTCTACCGCTTTCTTACATTTTGAAGGCCCCATCTCAATATCTCCTAATAAAATGAAAGTGAAAACACACCAATAAAAAAGCAGTTGATCTGCAGTACTTTTAAGGAGGAAGTATATAGACTAGTTTATAAAAGACGTATTTAGTATTTTAGATATTTTAACATACATAAATAAAACATTGAGAATGTAGATATCATGTAGACAAAGTTGTGGAGATCTAAAATAAGGTACAGTTTTTGATACTTTCAAACGTAGTAGTATGGAAATTATGAATCAGGAAAGAGAGAAGAGCACATTTTTGGTCTTTTTAGAAAATCATTTTAATTTGCATAATATTCTAAATTGAGGAAATTTTTCTCCTATAGTAATATTGAACACATTCATTAACTCTTAACCTTCTATCTAAAAGTACAAGTATCAAAATATATTTCATCTATGAGTGAAGTCTAGACATTGGAAGTTGTCCAAAGTTACAATTGACAAAGAAAGAAAGAAAATTGTCGTTTTCAGTATTGTCGCAATTATATCAGGAAACTTTTTTTGTGCTATTGCGTATGATCTAAGGGATAAAACACTCCCAACAGCTCTATCGGTTTAGACAGGGAGAGGAAGGGGGGTCATAAAAATAGGTTGCAGCAGGGATTTGAACCTAGAACTTTGCCATAAGTCAATGCTCCATGTCGATTAAAAAGACTTATCCCTTGGCAGATTGGAGCTGTGATAAATTCCCAGTTCGGTCTATAAATTTCTGGGAAATAATTTTAGGCTTTACTCTCTCTTGCTCTTCGACGTTATTTTCTTGCTGTTTTTTTTTTGTAGTAATAATAGTAAAGCTAATAGTTTGGCACGTTCTCTTCTAATGATAGATTGTGGTAAATAGCGGTTTAGTATTTTGTTGTTGATTGTAACTTTCTCGTTATTTATGGGGTTTGATCATAACGTGACTTCCTCAACTTGGTTGAGAAAATGTAGTTTTTTTTCTGTGTGTGGTCATTTTGATTTAGGAAAAAAGAAATCGGTTTTATAGATCGGCCTGGAAATTTCAAATAGAAAACTGATATGATTTGATTGATAACATAAATTCAAGAATTCTTTAGCAATATTATTTATTCAAATAACAATTATATCGTAAACAATATTGAGTCAATTTTTTAACACAAAGTGCTTCTTCATTTGCATATTGGAAAGCTTTCTACCAATAGATATTCTACAAGATAACAACGATATTATTTCTTATTTAGTAATTTTATATAAAATATTTATATGAAAATAAGATTTTTTGACTCTCTAACTCTAAATGAACGATGAAAAATATTAAAAAGATCTTGTCTATCGGTGATGGACTTTTTAGGATTTGTACCAATTTATTCCACATTAAAAGCAGTTCCTCTCTGCCATTTTATATAATTTCACGGTAAATATTGCAGATATTTGTAAATTTAATGTGTAAATAATCAATGGAGTGAAGGCCTGAGGTTTTCACTTTAAAATTTTAGGTGTCCCATACAGTTATATTCTACAGCCGAATTGCAAGCACCTTAAAAACCTTCATAAATATATTAAAATTATCATAAAATAAATAAAGCTTCCAGGGTTAAGTTTCTTGTTTACCTTTTTATTCTCAAGCTTTCAGACTTGTCAGTCCTTCAATAGGAGAATCACGTTAACACCTTAATAATAAATACATTTTTATATACACATTAATATATACATATTTTAAATACTTATTATATATTGAGAAAAATATATTACATTATTTCTGTTTGAGAAAACAAAATCTTTTAACAAAATAATCAATAGAGTGTATAAAGCTGAAATGTCTAAATTGTTGTCCTATCAGCGACACTTTGTCTAAATACGGAGGCTAGATCTATATATTTTTTAAAATATTTATTTAATGAAAATTCTCTTGAAAACTCTTACCTATTCATTTATATGTATTTTATTATAATTATTTTCAGAATTAGGTTTAAATACTACCGAAATATATATACACTCATGAACAAGACTTAAGGAATTTGTACCTTTTAGAATATATATCGGGATTCAGACAATAACTCTGAAAGATATTTGATACACAGTGACTTTTATTGAAAACACACGAGATAACCAAATGTTAACAAAATTGCCTGTGTCTTATTAAAAAAAATAGACTACCGGCGACAAACATCAAAGACTTTCCACTTTCCTAAATTTTGCCAACGAGTGTATATATATGTGTGTGATTGTACTCTAATAAACTGGCTAAATCGTTGGGGGAGTTCACCAATGATGAGTCAGGCACTAACATCATCTTTTATTATTGCAGTAAGGATGGCAGAAACGTTTTTTATTTGAAGATAATATACTACGCCTTATAGTTTACATTTCGAATATAAGGATGAGTGAACAAATTTCGCATATCAATATACGAATTTCATAGCACGAGAGCTAAATTAATGTAAAATAAATAAACATAAAAGAAAACATGGAAGTGAGACGGTATATTACATGAATGCATAACAAGAAATATTTGAACTTACCAACTAGATGGTTTTTTGCCTTTTCCTTGCATCCTAGGTAGTCATCCTTTTCTTAGAACAAAATTTGTTTAAATAGATAAAGAGAAAAAATAATTGTATAAAAATCAAAATTTCGCTTAGAAAAGTTCTTATTATGTAAATATTTATCTGTATATAAACATTATCTTTCAGTTTCTTCAAAAGTTGCCTGTCGAAGGACGCCAAAGTCCGAAAGCTTGCCGAATTTACAACTGTAATAAAAGAAACTCGTCCCCGTTAACTTTTGTTTATTCTTCAACAGATAGTAGTGTTGATTAGAGTGGTTTAAACCTTCCATTTATGACAGCCATGACGCGGGATAGAATCCCGCATTGGTCACTTTTCTAAAAAAAAAAAAAAAGAATTTCTTCAATGGTCTCTATTCTTACAAACGCCCAACCCTATCAGTGAGTGGAAGTGACCAAACGGGGTTCTGTTGTTGTTGCTTATTCTTCAAGTTGTTTAAACGATCTCCATTAGGTTCCTTTGTCTCAGCTTTTCTATTATAGTCCTGGGGTTTTCCCAGAGGTCTTTTTTGAAGGATTTGATACAATTCAATATATGTTCAGAACTGGCAGGCTGGGAATCGCATTTGGGGAATTTCGGGAATGTTTTGATTTTTTCCATTATACACCTATCCCCCGATTTATACGGTACTTTTTTACACGTTTTCGCTTTTACACGATTTTCCAAATAAGTTTTTTTTTTATCGCACTATACTAAATGCTAATGTGATTGAACACATTCGCTGTGTACACATCTAACGAGGAATCCCGAGCTTATGTGCTGACTACATATTTTAACCTGTCAATGCATTTTATTTTTATTTCTGTGTATACCTATCCCCCGATTTACACGTTTTTCTCAGGAACGTATCTACCGTGTAAATCGGGGGATAGGTGTATTTGAGCATTCTAAGATGTCCTGTTCGTAATCTTGAAATCGCCGTTTGTTTTTCCCTAGAAAGTGTGTGGAAAGAAGATTCGTTAGGAATGGGGGTGTACCAAGGGTTATAGTACACGTGTAAGTGCAAAAGTAGTACCTTTCTCTACATGTGTATTTATGGAACACTTCACGATTTTGCGTGTCATCCTTGAGCAGGGGCCATACTAATCTTCTCTGTATCGTTCCAATTTTAGTATATGTACCGCCGAACAAGCGTGTATATGTGTATTTATGGGATGCACTTACTGTAAGAACAGTCGTTAAATACTACCCACCATGATAATCATGGCCTGTACCGCGTGCACTAGAGATAATAAAAAGAGAGAAAGCACAGATCACATAAAATTACTCACCCGAGGTTTTATAGGAGACAAACGGAGAGATGAAATCAAAGTCCACCCTAGGCTGACGAGGGCCATTAGCCCGAAACCATGTTCTCTAGATGGACGCTTCTCAGTTTACCATTACTGGTGTGTGGCTTTGTCACCGACCCGAGACCGCTAGTTTGCGGCGACTGTCAATAGATGGCGTCTAGTTTTGACGTCTATTTGAAGCGCGCGGGAGAGGCGACTTTTTTTATTAAAATATATATATTTTAAATATTTATTAGAAAAACAAGAACATATTATCCCGTTCTATAAGCGTATCTAAACGATAGCCCTATACGAGGTATGTTCAATAAGTATCGCGAATTTTGAATTTTCGCGGGTTACGTATATTCGAATTTCGATCTTTTTGTGGCTTTATGTTGGTACTCATGTCTCTTACTTATGCCGACAAGCTCGGCCATTTTGAATGTTCACTTAATTGTTGACAGCTGCTTTGCTTGCAGGTGTTTTGGATCGTCTTCGATTTTTACCTATTAAAAAAATGGATCAAAGAACCTGTATCAAATTTTGTGTGAAAAACGAAATTAAGTGCGCGGATGCACTACGAATGTTGACTGTGGCATACGGAGAAGCTACCTTGGACCAAAGCAACGTTTATCCGTGGTACAACGACGAAGAGCGTGCCGGACGCCCGAGCACTTCAACAACAGACGAAAAAATTAATGAAGTGGAAAAAATGATATTGGCCAATCGTCGAATCACCGTTAGAGAAGTTGCTGAGGACCTAAACATATCGATTGGCTCGTGCCATTCGATTTTTATCAATGATTTGGGCATGAGACGGGTCGCCGCGAAATTCGTACCAAAATTGCTCAATTGCGACCAAAAACAGCATCGCATGAACATTGCTAATGAGATGTTGGACTCTGTCCGCGACGACCCAAATTTGCTCCAGAGGGTCATAAATGGTGACGAAGCGTGGGTTTATGGTTATGACGTGGAAACCAAAGCTCAATCATCTCAATGGAAGCTGCCGCACGAACCAAGACCGAAAAAATCGCGCCAAGTTCGGTCGAATGTGAAAGTTTTGCTGATAGTTTTCTTCGATTGCAGAGGCGTGGTGCATCATGAGTTCTTGCCACAGGGTAGAACGGCCAATAAGGAATATTACCTGCAAGTTATGCGCAATTTGCGCGAAGCAATCCGCCAGAAACGCCCGGATTTGTGGAAGAACAAAAATTGGCTTTTGCACCACGATAACGCCCCTGCTCACACATCGTTGCTTGTGCGCGACTTTTTGGCCAAAAACAATACACTAATGATGCCGCAGCCACCGTATTCCCCAGATCTGGCCCCCTGTGACTTTTTCTTGTTCCCTAAACTGAAGAGGCCCATGAAAGGACGACGTTACGCTACGCTTGACGAGATAAAGACGGCATCGAAGGAGGAGCTGAAAAAGATTTTTTTTTTATGATTTTATGAAGTGCTTCGAAGATTGGAAAAAACCGTTGGAACAAGTGTATAATATCTCATGGGCATTACTTTGAAGGGTACAAAATAGGTATTCATGAATAAATAAATACATTTTGAAAAAACACAAAAGTCGCGATACTTTTTGAACACACCTCGTATAAGCCTTATTAACAATTTACCATAATAAAGCTAAAAATATAGTATTCATGAGGCTATATGTTTTACTAATAATATTTTGAGAGAGAAATAAGGGTTCCCCGGGCCCCTGGAGCGCAAAAAAGGCCAACTGCCCGGGCTGTCCAGCTAACCAGTAGAAACCAGCCACTCTAGACTACATTTATACCAAGCCAATTGCAGGTCCGAACCAGCTGGTCAAGAAGTTCCATGCCTGCAGGGAATCCGGGAGTCCAGCCAAAGAGACTGTGTCGAAGGAGGTCCTCCCAAGCAGCAGGGCTGTCTGCATTCTGTGTCGCATGAAAGCAGGGCATCTGAACAGAAGGTGGTCCACAGTCTGTTGTTCCTCCATACAATGTGGGCAAGATGGGTCTTCACCGGGCTGCCAGAGAACCAAGTCTGCCCGAACATGGCCATGTCCTGTAAGTAAGGTGGTGGTGACTTCTCCAGGACGGATCTTAGGGAGGAATTGGAGCAACCGGTCTGGAGTATGGGCTATTCTCCTCAAGTGCCTGTTGGAGTGTTCCCGGCAATAAACCTCCGTCCATGCGTCTAGGGCTGCCGTCCGTGAGTGGTTACGGGCCAGGCTTCTAGGCAGGATGGAAAATGTTGGCTCTAAGGTAGAAACGGCCGCGTTCTTAGCAGCTCTGTCTGCTCTTTCGTTCCCATCGATGCCGCAGTGACCCGGCACCCAACACAGCTTTATATTTTGGTTGGTGTTCAGTGCGAGAACAATCTCAGTAACTAAGGTTGATCGAACTGGACCTGACGTACATATGGATGACAGAGCTGATTTGCAGTCCGACGCGATAGTGATTTCCTCTCCAGAATAACCTTCCTCCACCAGACGGACCGCCCAGCGGATTGCCAGAAGTTCAGCCTGGAAGGCTGTGCAGTCCGGATGGAGCCGTAAGAGAACGGTCTGCTGATCTTCTGATGAGGGAACAATTGCAGCGCCCACCCCAGCCTCATTTTTTGATCCGTCTGTATATATTATGGGTGTTGTTATCTCCTCGATGCTTTGACTGAAAGACAATTGACGTCTCTCTGGAGGGTATGGCAAAGAAGCAGGGCCTGGTCTAGATTCAAATTTTCCTTCCTTGATTTCCTTTAGGAACGCCGTACGAGACCTAACAATAATATCGAGAGGAGGGCTGCCAGTGATGGAGATAGCTGAGACTGTTGGTGTGCGAGGACCTCCTCTCAGTACGCGTTTCGCAAAATTGTAGTGAAGGCTCCTAAGCTGCCTAATGCCTTCGTTGGAGAGAGCACGACGTCCCCATGCTGACGCTCCGTAAAGGAGGGCAGGCACCACCACCGCGTCGAAAATCCTAGTTCCAGCTGAAAAGGAGATTCCAAATTTACCCTTTATGGAGTTGGTGAGTCGAGGGATTATTGATCTGCATCTACGTGTGATCTTGCGTAGGTGGGCGACAAATCCGCGGGTCTGGTCTAATTCTACTCCCAAGATTGTGATTGTCTTCTTGATGTTTACAGGTTGACCAAGGATTTTAAGCCCTGTCTCGGAGTTGGGGTGGACATTACGCCATTGGAACAGGCAAGCTTGAGTCTTACTGGGGTTTATATTAAGACCGCACATCGTGCACCAAGATGTCAACCTTTCCAAGAAGTTGTTGGTGGCAGAGACCGGCAGGCGACCACGAACCTGAATCATAAGGGTGAAGTCGTCCGCGTAAGCTATTAATCGGCTATCTCTGATGGAGGGAAGGGTGAAGATGGTCCGAGCAACTATGTTCCACAGGAAAGGACTTAGCGCTGAACCCTGGGGAGTGCCGAGCTGGGAGGATGTACACTCTGTTGCTGTCCAAGCTGAATAAGAGACCCTCCGGTCTTCCAAAAAGCTTTTTACTAAGCCGGTGATATACTCTGGGCAATTTAGGCGTTCAAGATTTTGAATGATTGCCGGCCTCCAAACAGTGTCGAAGGCCTTACTGATATCCAAGCTGATGACAAGAGTTTTCCTCCAGTGAGCTTGTCCTTCTTCAATGAATTGAGTGATACTTGCCAGTGCATCTTCCGCAGAACGACCATTTACAAAACCGTATTGATCTTCAAAGAACCATCCGTGACGATCCGCGAGCCACTGAAGTCTGGCCAGGATACATCTCTCGAAGACTTTGGCCATAGTGTTCAATAAAGTAATAGGTCTGTATTTCTCCAGCTGACTGGTGGCTGAATTGGAGGGTTTAGGCAGAAGTATGAGGCGGCCTTCTTTCCATGGACGGGGGAAGTGGCCCATACGAAGGCATTTGGTGAACAATTCGGCCAGCAGGAATTGCAAGGAGGGGCCACCCAGGTCTAGGCACTTTGAACCAAGACCGTCGGGGCCCGGGGCTTTCCTTTTTCCACAGCGATGAATGGCTCGCAAAACTTCCCAGGGTTTGAATTCAGGTTCGTCTGAGTGCGCAGAAATTGCATTCCTTTGCGGGTGAGGTCTGGTGTCAGGTTGGAAAAAGTAATTTAACACGGCCTGGCAAGTCTCATGAGGATAGTAAGGAGAGCCGTTATCATGTTTGAGAAGTGGCGGACCTCTGGGGGAGCCGCGGCCCCGGGCGATAAATCGATGTATGGCACTCCAGGATGCGGATGACACCTCCTCGCAGAGATTAAGCCAGGATTTACTTTTAGCTTTCCGTATAGCCGCCTTCAGTCGATTATGGCACGCTCGGTATAAACCGCGGAAGAAGTTCCTAATAGGACTCCGGACACTCTGACTGCAACGGCGGAGGGAGATAACAAACCTTCTGATCCGACTCAGTTCGGGGGTCCACCACGGCTTTGACGGTCTTGTAGTATTGGAGCGTCTCCTCATGGAAGAGTCACAAGCTGATTGCAGGATGGAAGTCAAAAGGAGGACCACCCTGTCAATATCTTCTGGGGTAGAGGCCTCGTTCAATTGGGTAGTTACCTGGTGGAGAGAAGAGTTTAGGAAGGATTTAAAGGTCTGTTCTTTACATGAGGATTCCACCCAGGAGGAGTTCGTCTCGTTATTGACCATGTCATGGAATGTAGTCCAGATAGGTATATGGTCAGTGAAGGCCATCTCACCTAATAAACCCCTAGTGGCATGGATAGCCAGTGAGCTGGAGGCCAGAGTGACGTCTATAGAAGAAGACAAAGACCCATTTGACCAGGTAGAGATCACAGGGGGTCCCAAGAAATGAAGATCATTGAAGCTGGCGAATTCTTCCAGATTAGCACCCCGGAAGTCCAACCTCGCACCCATACCCCAGGTAGGAGAGTGGGCGTTAGTGTCCATACCCAGGATTACTGGAAGAGAGGCCCGTCTTATTGTATCTTCCAGAAGAGGGATGAAATCCTCGGCAGCTCTAAGGCCGTGCCAGTAAGCCGAGTACACCGCGATGATACTCTGCTCTAGACATATGGCTATGGAGGTTATGGCGGTGTCTGGGGAGGTTAGAGGGATGGGATGAAGGTTGCTACGTGCCACAATTCCCGAGGGGATGTAGGCGCCAGGGACAAAAAATGCTTGAAACCCAGGTGTGGGCCAGAAGAAGTTAGTTGGGAGTTCTTGCAGGAGCACGATGTCGGCCTGTGTCGAACTTGCCAAATTAGCAATTTCAAGAATGGCAGTTGGTGATTTTCTAGCGTTCACCTGCAGGACACGCAATGGCCTAGACATTGTTTCTTGTTCGGGCTATTCTCTCTTTTACAAAGGGACAGGAAGGTGAGGTGGCAAAGTGGTTGACGGGAGCTCCAGATTTTTTGCTGCAGCGGCTTTGGCTTGGCTCGACCGAGCATTGGAAGCCCTCATGCTCTGCAGAGCCGCAGCGATAACAGATTGGATGGGCAGCTGGACAGGCAGACGCGCGGTGGCCGAAGCCACAGCAACGGAAGCATTGCTTTAGAGTATGACTGCGCTCATACCTGTGCATTAGACCTGCCACTGGGATACGTCCATGTTGTCCGAGGATTTCAGCGACTTGGATGTCCACTTCGATGAACACTGTACTGGTGTTGTGTGCCGCATTCTTCGATCGATGGACTACCTTGATGTCACGTTTCCCCTGGAGTGACTGCACGGTGTGGTTGGAGCGGAGGCTCTCGCAAATCTCCTCGTCCCGCACCCCCCCGTCCACTCTGAAGAGGCAGTATCTTGGCAGGATAACCGAGCGCTCGTGGCAGCTTAGACCCGTTGGCAGGGAGGTCAGCCCCGAGGCCAGCGACTTTGCCATTTGGGTCGTTTTGGTGTGTAAAACAACCTTGCCGCTGGTGTTTATGGACGCCACCACGTCTTTTGATGACGCTAGGGAGGGATGTATCTTTTGAATTTCCCTTAATATTTCCCTAGGGTTGGATTTGGGGTCAGCCGACTTGACGACGACATGCGATTCAAAGGAAGGAGCCAGATTCACAAATGTGGCTTTCACTTTGGGCTTCGGAAGTGCAGGCCTTACCGGCTTCTCTTTCTCAGCCACTACCGAGGCGAATGAGGTGGAGGGGATCGGGATGTTGGCTGCGGGATTGTGTCTTCCAAGACTGGCTCCCTTAAAGGCGTCCTCAAGAAGAAGTTCTGCCTCTTGGACGAGAGTCAGCATCAGTCCTCTGGTGGCCATCTGCATTTTTTCGGGGGTGTCCAAGCTGGTGTCCGCAATGATCGCCTCAAAGGTCCGGCACCCAAAGTTGAACAAGCTTGCTGTGCTGTTGAACTTGAATTGATTGTGGGAAGACGGGAGGGGGGTCTTCGTCCTCAGGACGCGGCCGCTTTTTGTTGGTCTGCTGACCTCCACCACCACCACCACCATCATACTGGTTCTGCTCCATAAAAAATAAACTATCAATAGCAAATTTACTTCAAAAGACTAACCAGACAGGAACACTATTGCGTGTTGCTTAACAACGGTTAATAACTGAATATTTTGAGAATCTACCTTATATATAGATTATGTGAAAAAAAACTGATTATCAATATTTAATATTTTCTGCAAATAAATCTTTTATCCATTCTATTCTCTCGAAATATATGAGATCACTCTATAACTTCATTTTTATTTAAGTTATATAATAGCGTTTTATATAAATTTGACTATTCCTGTATTCTTCTTAACACAAAGCAATAACGCGCCATCTATACATATAAAATGAAAGGATTTAAAAGCACGAATGTTTCTTTTATATATAGTACAAACTTCTACTGCCCTTACTGCGATGAAAAAATATATTGGGAGGGCTCTTTTTACTTACGAACTTTCTATTGCAATAGAATTTGTTGCACCGTTTATGATTGGATCAGTTGGAAGAAGCGGTTTTGGGCTCTCTACCCGGCCAGGCGGCAGAGTTCTTTGACTCTGGGTTCCATAAGTGGGTGTCCCTAATGCAAAAATGCGTCGAACGAAACGGGGAATATGTAGAAAAATGAAAAAAGTCTGATATTTCCGAAAATATATAGTTCAGGGCAAATAAACCTGTTTTTCTGTATGAAAAACCTCTGTGGAACTTATTTAACGGAAAACCCTCGTATATTAAATATAATACAATGTAATACGGCTTATGAATGTTGAACGAAATTTGACAACTATACCGCAAATGTTTCTTTTGAACGAAACATCGAAATTTATTTTAAGGAGAAATAACGATTATTTCAAACCATAGGGATGAAGTATGAAAGAATGAATTGTGAAGAGTAAAGATAAACTGGAAAATAAATTGTCATTTATTAAATAATACAAACTTGTAATCCATTCTTGATCAACTTTCTCTCTCCACGATACTAATTATTACAGATAACTTCATTAAATCAACTTCCATCATTGCTTAACATACTGTAAATAACTTCCTTGCGGTTTATTCTATCTGCTTATGTTGTTGTTTATTTGTTTAATATATATGTTTATTCAATGCTCCTTTTCTTAATTGTTTTTTTTTTTTATTTTTGACAATTCTGTTACCTACAATATGAATTATTGTAAATAGTTTCACGCGCAGATCGGATATTGCGTGTCTTGTTTGCAACTGGTAATGAATAAATTTAATCCACTTGATTGAAATTTGTATAATTACCTGATGTGGATTTCAGAACTTATATATTAAAACAATAACACTTAAATTTTAAAACATTTAAATTCTAATAAAATTATATGCGACAAACTACTACAATCTGTTTAATTACGATTTACACAGTTTTCTATCGCCACGACGAAAGCAGACTCTATCAAGCTGGAAAAACATCGCGCCAAACTTTCATATCAATTTTAAACGCCTCTCGAAAAACGACTTTTTACACATCGTGCTTTTAAAATGCCGCCTTTTACACGGCCTTTATATGCAAAATCCTGCCATCTTCAATGCTCGAGGCCTGAGACGTTTGAAAGACTTTTTGGATTTAAACGGTGAAATACGAGATATCCACGATTTATTCCCCCACGCCACGCGAAACATTCGGAACGATTTTCAAAGAATCACTACGTTCTACAATGAAACGAAAATTATAAATTTTAAACCAAACAACCATCCCTCCTGCGTTCACCTTCCCATTACGTATAAATCGCGCCTCTTTTCACGATTCAAGAGCAGCGCGCTACGCCAAATTATCATATCGTCTTTTTTTAATTTGAATTACGCTGAAGAAAAAACGGCCAAATGGACGTTCGACACTGCGCCTTGCTGGCACAAGGGAATAAATATATACGATGACATCGCATGGCGTTTGAAGCTGAGAGCTCTACCTTACCCTACAAGAAATGGAAAATCTTCCTGCACCGCCTGCGGAGGACCCCCAGATATCCGGCATCGCTATACAGAATGCGCTGTGACGAAACCATTTATCGACAACGCTATTGAAGAATGCCGAAACGTCGACCCTCTATACAGGTTCACTCTTTCTAAATTCATCTTCGACAAGGAAAAGATCGAATTACGACGTATTTTAAACAGAACAAAATACGATATTTATAAATTTTTCATCAATGTAGATTTTAATTGTACCCCCTCCCCCACTAACTCTTAAAATTGTAACGTCGTTTTTATGACTTAATAAAAATCGATTTTGGTGTATATATATATATATATATATATATATATATATATATATATATATATATATATATATATATATATATATATGTTATATTGAAACATTATTTCCTTTCAAATATATTTCATAGATTAAATTACTCTGTTAAATCAACCACCAGAGGTCATGCTTTTCCATTATATAACCCGTTGTTGTTGTTGTTTCCCGATGGCCGGCTCAAACCTTTTGTACATTATGTAAATAAGTTTTTCATTTTTTTATTCTTACGCCTTAAGATAGGCAATACCTTTATCAAATTATGTTTTCTTTATTCCATAAGATAAATTGAGCTATTTCTAATCTTCAATATTTTATTATACTTTCAAGATTTTTTCCACGACTGCATACCAATAACATTGAACTAATACTAATATATTCCAAAATATATCGAATCTCAAGATCATAATCTCAATCTTAAAACTAATTCAAAAATCCACAGAAAAATATTTTATTTATAATATATATATATATAATTTAGAAAAATGTTAGATCAGTCCTGATTATTATTTGCTCAAATTCTCCCAAGAGGGTTCAAGAAACGAACTGAAATTTCATTATTTTTCCTCCTTCTTTAAAGTCCTAAAGAATCATTCAATAAAATTCAATTTTCAACTTCAAATTAGATCCGAGCTATAATCGTGTATAAGCAACAGAACAAGAGGATTTTTATGTAAACAAACTGGAGCATACGTTACTAATATATATGGGTGGTCATCCTTTATATATTTTAAAGATAAAAACCTTTGTTTTTTCAGAGAAAAATGTTCAATAAGGAAAACTTTAGATCTTTGGCTAAAGAGCTTTTTTTAGGTGTTTCAACTTTCCAGAAAGATTTGCTCTTCAATGGGCAAATCTAAAAATAAATGATTAGATATGTAATCAGACGTGAATCATAGAGATTATTTTGCAGCTAATTTACATTATAAAAAACTTAAATTTAGCTGTAATATTCTCTGATCCACGCCCGAATTCTCTTAATTTGGGTTTTAGATTTGGCGTTGAATTGCAAAATTTGCTGGAAAACTTTGCACCATCTCAAAATAATGAAACTCTTTAGCCAAAGATCAAATTTTTTCTTTATTCGAATATTTCTGGGTAATTATCACTCACAGAGAAAAATATAACGATTTCTTAGAATTTCCTCTATTCACTACTTATAGATCCTTCAAATAATTCAGAAATAGAAGTTTTATAAATGCAAATCGGGTAAAGTTGTTAAATAGATCTTCTTCTTTCTTATCTCCACTCAATCATATTAAGGTATCAAGCTTTTAAAGCTTGAGACTTTTGATGGTGTCTGCTGGGGATGAGTCAATACAGTAAATAATGTGTTTTGGAGTTGCAGGTTGAGAATTGCACTTAGTACATAGTGGGAAAACCTTGCAACCATTCTGGAAAGTCATTGTCCGTAGATGACCAGACTTAAGTCTGGAAATCAAAGACTGTTTTTGATAAATAGATTAATAATATATACATAGAATTCATTGAACAGACATAGAGCTACCATCAATCTTGAATCTATATGATAAGGTAGATGTGAAAACAATATATATCTTGTGTATTTCGCAATATACTTGGCATATAATAAATCCTAATAGTAACAACACGCACAGCTTTATTAAGATCACCGGTCTTATACAGATTCACCACAGGAAGAAAGCATAGATGGAGCTCTTGTACTCCAGGCAGCGCAGCACCCAACAACAGCCTTAGACGCATGTCCAGTGGCCACACGTTCCTTCATGCATACGTCAAGGTTAGCGTATCACTGAACAGACTAATATGGAATCAACCACGTTCTAGTTTGTAACAACAAGCTGTCTATGAGAATAAGTTTCTTGTTTTATGTAAGCGATCTCTCAAGCTTTCGGGTATCGTAAACCCTTCTACAGGAGGCAGTGTGTTGTAACAATTTATATTTCAGAGGATTCTATCTTCTCATATAACAAATAAACAGAACCTGACCACACACACACCAAGTTTACACAATATTTTACCTATTTGTGGTGTCTTGTCCAATCCATGGAAAGGGGGAGGGAGGTGCCATTGCCCCGTTAGTCAGCCGTATTTCAGAGTTCCCTGTTTACCGTTACCGTAGCGGCTCGGGGCTCACCACACCATCCTACAGGACAGTCCCTTACTTGTGCTGCTACTCGCGCCCGCCACGTAGAGGAGGACCATTGTCCCGTTAGTCAGCCACATTTCAGAGTTCCCTGTTCACTGTTACCGTAGCGGCTCGAGGCTCACGACACCGTACTACAGGACAGTCCCTTACTTGTGCTGCTACTCGCGCCCGCCACGTAGAGGAGGACCATTGTCCCGTTAGTCAGCCACATTTCAGAGTTCCCTGTTCACTGTTACCGTAGCGGCTCGAGGCTCACGACACCGTACTACAGGGCAGTCCCTTACTTGTGCTGCTACTCGCGCCCGCCACGTAGAGGAGGACCATTGTCCCGTTAGTCAGCCACATTTCAGAGTTCCCTGTTCACTGTTACCGTAGCGGCTCGAGGCTCACGACACCGTACTACAGGGCAGTCCCTTACTTGTGCTGCTACTCGCGCCCGCCACGTAGAGGAGGACCATTGTCCCGTTAGTCAGCCACATTTCAGAGTTCCCTGTTCACTGTTACCGTAGCGGCTCGGGGCTCACGACACCGTACTACAGGGCAGTCCCTTACTTGTGCTGCTACTCGCGCCCGCCACGTAGAGGAGGGCCATTGTCCCGTTAGTCAGCCACATTTCAGAGTTCCCTGTTTACCGTTACCGTAGCGGCTCGGGACTCACGACACCGTACTACAGGGCAGTCCCTTACTTGTGCTGCTACTCGCGCCCGCCACGTAGAGGAGGACCATTGTCCCGTTAGTCAGCCACATTTCAGAGTTCCCTGTTCACTGTTACCGTAGCGGCTCGGGGCTCACGACACCGTACTACAGGACAGTTCCTTACTTGTGCTGCTACTCGCGCCCGCCACGTAGAGGAGGACCATTGTCCCGTTAGTCAGCCACATTTCAGAGTTCCCTGTTTACCGTTACCGTAGCGGCTCGAGGCTCACGACACCGTACTACAGGGCAGTCCCTTACTTGTGCTGCTACTCGCGCCCGCCACGTAGAGGAGGACCATTGTCCCGTTAGTCAGCCACATTTCAGAGTTCCCTGTTTACCGTTACCGTAGCGGCTCGGGGCTCACGACACCGTACTACAGGGCAGTCCCTTACTTGTGCTGCTACTCGCGCCCGCCACGTAGAGGAGGACCATTGTCCCGTTAGTCAGCCGTATTTCAGAGTTCCCTGTTCACTGTTACCGTAGCGGCTCGGGGCTCACGACACCGTACTACAGGGCAGTCCCTTACTTGTGCTGCTACTCGCGCCCGCCACGTAGAGGAGGACCATTGTCCCGTTAGTCAGCCACATTTCAGAGTTCCCTGTTTACCGTTACCGTAGCGGCTCGAGGCTCACGACACCGTACTACAGGGCAGTCCCTTACTTGTGCTGCTACTCGCGCCCGCCACGTAGAGGAGGACCATTGTCCCGTTAGTCAGCCACATTTCAGAGTTCCCTGTTTACCGTTACCGTAGCGGCTCGAGGCTCACGACACCGTACTACAGGGCAGTCCCTTACTTGTGCTGCTACTCGCGCCCGCCACGTAGAGGAGGACCATTGTCCCGTTAGTCAGCCACATTTCAGAGTTCCCTGTTTACCGTTACCGTAGCGGCTCGAGGCTCACGACACCGTACTACAGGGCAGTCCCTTACTTGTGCTGCTACTCGCGCCCGCCACGTAGAGGAGGACCATTGTCCCGTTAGTCAGCCACATTTCAGAGTTCCCTGTTCACTGTTACCGTAGCGGCTCGGGGCTCACGACACCGTACTACAGGGCAGTCCCTTACTTGTGCTGCTACTCGCGCCCGCCACGTAGAGGAGGACCATTGTCCCGTTAGTCAGCCACATTTCAGAGTTCCCTGTTCACTGTTACCGTAGCGGCTCGGGGCTCACGACACCGTACTACAGGACAGTTCCTTACTTGTGCTGCTTCTACCGCCCGCCACGTAGAAAAAGGACTTCTGGGAGGCATTTTATCTAATGATCAAGATATATGACAGCTAAAAGGTTTACTCTCCTTTCCTAATTTTTATTATACGTCATAAAATATTCCAATAAATGCATTTTATTGTATAATTTTTATTATCTTTTATCTCCACTTAAGAGGTAATTTATATTGAATTCTTTTTATTGGATAAAACTTTAGATAATGCTGCATTCGATTGAAAAGATAAATAAATTCTTGATTAGAGAGAGAGAGAAAGAGAAAATATATCATTTTCGAGTAACAAATATGCTATTTTTGATATCTTCAAATATATGATATATAATTAATCATATAAAATTTATAAGATGAAAGCAGGAGAAATTTTAATTATAATTTATTTATTTATGCTTATGAGGTGATACAGCAGCGTATTTACAATTAAAGAGGAGACAAAATGAATTAAATCTAGAAAAAAGAAGTGAGGACATATCGGTCATTAAAGTCTGAGAGGCAAGTCCTTCAGCCAGTTCAGGGCTTCCGGGGTGACAGAATGGAGATTGGAGATTCCTCCATTGAATTTGTACAGCGGGCAGTCATCTAGTATATGGGACATTGATTGTGGGACGTTTTTTATTGTGATAAAAAATATAGGGATGATCATATTTGAAACAGATTAGAAATTATAATAATTTCATCTTGATTTTGCGCTAGCTTTTTACTTATGATTCCGAGGAGGTTTGAGATAGAAATATCTTAATTATATGATTTCTTGCTCCCTTCAGATGATTAAAAATAACTGAAAAATCATTAAGTCTCTCATCTTTCAGCAGTCACTGATTTGAAATCGTTCATTATAGACAGTCATTGTATATATATATAGACCATAGTATTACCAAGTAGTTGAGTGGTGAATCCAATTGGAATGTTTATTTAGAACATAATAAAAAGGAATGCAAAATAAAATATCTGAGAGAAAAATTAAAAAACTATAACAAGATTCAGAACAAAACACTATAAAGGAATGAAAATACATCCAGATGGCACAAGAACCTATAAGACATGCAACAATTGTCCTGGTGTGGAACTAACACCTACCTACATATTCTAATGCCCAGCAATGGCCGCAGCCTTGCAGAAAATTGAAATGGACTCAGAGCAGCAGCTTAACACACTCAAGATAGAGAAAATTGCGACTTCTGTGATAGAGATGTATGTAGACATCTGAGGCTCTTCAATAGACACGACAACAACAACAGAAATTTGACATGGACCCAGAACAGAAGCTTCACACACCCAAGATAGAGAAAATTGCGAATGCTGTGATAGAGATGTATGGAGACATCTCTTCATTGGACACGACAATAACAACAACAATAAAGAGGAAATATGTTGAAACCTCCAACATTTGTATTTTTCAAGAAAACGTTCAAGAATGAAATGCATTTTGCTGTATGCTGCAGAAGTAAATTAGTGGGGTTCTTATGGAATAAAATCTTGTGGAAATTTAAAATTAAACAAATTTTATTGATCTCTAGCCACATTTATATTAAAAACAGAATTGGCATTTCCTGACCGCTCACATGAGCAATTAGGATGGCAGAGAACCGAAACCGAATTTCTTGCTAAATTAAGAAATTCAAAAACGTACGGGTTTCGAGTTGTTGGCCCTCGTCAGCGTGGTGTAGACTGTACCTCTACGATCAAAGGTTTATATGTAAGGAGGGGGAAATACTCCAGGTGTAACATATATCTATAGAGGGTTGAAAAGACTCATTCCAATCTCATGACTTTTAGAGAATTATGGTTTTCTCCGTATGATACTGATCGAAAAGTATGAAGCTAGGGTTGATGGTAGAATAGTATAAACCGTCGAGTGTTTCGTTTGCCAAAACTCGGGATCTAATCCCGTATCGAACATCTTTTTCCATAGAAAAATAAATTGCTTTAATGGCCTGATTATTGTAACAGTCCAACTCCAAATACTGAGTGAAAGTAACTACACCTATCCCCCGATTTACAAGGTAGATACGTTCCTGAGAAAACCGTGTAAATCGGGGGATAGGTGTACACAGAAATAAAAATAAAATGCATTGACAGGTTAAAATATGTAGTCAGCACATAAGCTAGGGATTCCTCGTGAGATGTGTACACAGCGCATGTGTTCAATCACAGTAGCATTTAGTATAGTGCTATAAAAACAAAAACAAAAAACTTATTTGGAAAACCGTGTAAAAGCGAAAACGTGTAAAACAAGTACCGTGTAAATCGGTGGATAAGTGTACAGACAGGGATCTGGCACAATTATAAGTGTGAATGTCGAACTGAATTTTACATGTGTAGATATGTGGTGCATTTACAGTAAAAGCAGTCGCTAACTATCCACCATGATTATCATGGTCTGTACCAGATGTACTAGAGATATTTAAAAATGATAAACATAGAATAGAGATTCCTCTATAGACTATAATCAAATCATAAGTTCCAATTGCATAAGAACACATCAGAATTCATAAGATTCTTTACTTCTACAGAACTAACAATAGTTAGATTTTTTGTATTTCAAAATATTTCTTTTATTTTGCTATTAAGAAATAAGTTCAACTTCATTCAATATCCACCTTATTATTTATTGTATATGATTGCCTAATATTAAAATAAAATCATTACAAACTAAATATGAAATATCTTTTTACTTATTAACACATTGCAAGTTTATAGAAAAGAATTCGAAAGAAAATATCATAGAATAATATTGAACATATACACACCTATATGAAGAGAACATGAATATATTTAGCTCTCGACAAACCTTTTTTATATTTTGTAATCTAGTATCTTGTTTATTATTCTTGTATATCCCTAGTACACGTGGTACAGGCCCTGATAATCATGGTGGGTAGAAGTAGACGACTGCTTTTACTGTAAGTTCACCACATGTCTACACATGTGAAAGCAGTGTATATTAGCATCTATGAGAATATAAAAAACAAAGATAAACAAACAACTATATATGAAACACGCTCGAATTTTATTAATAGATCAAAACAAAGCATTATATTAAATATTAAAATTTATAAAATAATATACAAACGATATAAAAGATGAAGCTAGATGATCGGGGAGACAATATTTTCTTAATAATTTGGAAAAAGTTCTGTGATTTATTTTTTCTTTAAATCAGGAAAATCGGAATAATATTTGGAACGTATGTACATGGTAGATTAAAAGAAAATACAAGAGTTGTCGATGATGATAAAAAGGTGATGAAAATATTATTTATATGCAAATAAGGAGGGTAAGTATGCAACTGTGGTCTCCCTCCCCCCCTGGTTGAAGGGAGGTGTATCTCCCTGTTGCCAGGGTGACTTGCGATCAATGAGGTTTCATCCAGTGGATTAATCACTCTTATGGTCATTTCAGGAAGTCATCTGGTTCCCCTGTCCATAGTCTCTTCTAGTACCCCTTTTAGCGGTCATATAGCGTCTGTTTGTCCATGTTGTGGACATAGGGAACTCTTATAAACTATTCATAGTTTCATCTCTTGTTATCCTGTAAAATGTTGATAGAGTGTCATCTGGTAGCTCTGTTAACTGTTCAAAGATTGTCTATTTGTCCGTTTTATAGTTATGTGGAACTCTTGTAAACTGTCCATAGTCCCATCTGGTACCTCTGTAAACTGTTCATATACATCTGTTTGTCCATGTTGTGGTCATATGTGAAACCTTGTAAACTGTTCATTGTTTCATCTGGTACCCCTGTCCATAATCTCTTCTAGTACCCCTGTTAGCGGTCATATAGCGTCTGTTTGTCCATGCTGTGGTCATATGGAAACCTTTTAAATTGTTCATATTTTCATCTAGTACCCCCTGTAAACTGTTCATATTACGTCTGTTTGTCCATGTTGTGGTTGTTTCAAGAAGTCATCTGGTTCCCCTTTAAACTGTTCATATAGCATCTGTTTGTCCATGCTGTGGTCATATGGAAAACTTGTAAACTGCTCATATTCTCATCTAGTACCCCTTTTAGCGGTCATATAGCGTCTTTTTGTGTATGCTATGGTCATATAGAAACCTTTTAAATTCTTCATATTTTCATCTAGTACCCCTGTAAACTGTTCATATTACGTTTGTTTGTCCTTGTTGTGGTTGTTTCAAGAAGTCATCTGGTTCCCCTTTAAACTGTTCATATAGCGTCTGTTTGTTCATGCTGTGGTCATATGGAAAACTTGTAAACTGTTCATAGAGTGTATTCTGGTATCCCTGTAAACTGTTCGTATAGCGTGTCTGTTTGTCCATGTTGTGGTCATATGGAAACCTTGTAAACTGTTCATAGGGTGTTATCTGGTACCCCATGTGAACTGTTCATAGGGTGTTATCTGGTACCCCATGTAAACTGTTTATAGGGTGTTATCTGGTACCCATGTAAACTGTTCATAGGGTGTTATGTGGTACCCCATGTAAACTGTTCATAGGGTGTTATCTGGTACCCCATGTACACTGTTCATAGAGTGTATTCTGGTATCCCTGTAAACTGTTCGTATAGCGTGTCTGTTTGTCCATGTTGTGGTCATATGGAAAACTTGTAAACTGTTCATAAGGTGTTATCTGGTACCCCATGTAAACTGTTCATAGGGTGTTATCTGGTACCCCATGTGAACTGTTCATAGGGTGTTATCTGGTACCCCATGTAAACTGTTCATAGGGTGTTATCTGGTACCCCATGTAAACTGTTCATAGGGTGTTATCTGGTACCCCATGTAAACTGTTCATAGGGTGTTATCTGGTACCCCATGTGAACTGTTCATAGGGTGTTATCTGGTACCCCATGTAAACTGTTCATAGGGTGTTATCTGGTACCCATGTAAACTGTTCATAGGGTGTTATCTGGTACCCCATGTAAACTGTTCATAGGGTGTTATGTGGTACCCCATGTAAACTGTTCATAGGGTGTTATCTGGTACCCATGTAAACTGTTCATAGGGTGTTATCTGGTACCCATGTAAACTGTTCATAGGGTGTTATCTGGTACCCCATGTAAACTGTTCATAGGGTGTTATGTGGTACCCCATGTAAACTGTTCATAGGGTGTTATCTGGTACCCCATGTAAACTGTTCATAGAGTGTATTCTGGTATCCCTGTAAACTGTTCGTATAACGTCGGTTTGTCCATGTTGTGGTCATTTCAGGAAGTCATCTATTACTCATGTAAACTGTTCATAGAATGTCATCTGGAACCTCTGTAAATTGTCCATATAATGTCTGTTTGTCCATTTCATGATAATTTCAGGGAGCCATCTCGCACCCTTGTAAACTGCCCATAGAGTCTCCTCATATGGTAAATTTGTAAAATGTCCATAAAGTGTCATCTGGTACCTCTGTTGTTGTTGTTGTCGTATCCAATGAAGCGCCTACGATGTCTCCATGCATCTCTATCACAGCAATGTCCACTATATTGGGTGTGAAAATCTTCTGTTCTGAGTCCTTGTCAATTTTCTGAAAGGCTGCGGCCATTGCTGGGCATGAGAATATGTGAGCAGGTGTTAGTTCAACACCAGGACAGTTGTTGTATGTCCTATAGGTTCTTATGCCATATTATGCCATTTATAGTGTTTTATATTGAGTTTTGTTATTGTGTTTAGTAGTTCTTCTCTAAACGTTCATGTTGCACATTTGACCTTTCTTTGTCTTTTGTTTATTTATCTTGGATTTTGCCGATGCATCAGCGTCAAATACTGACATTTGTTCTTTCCTTTGGCTCAACTTCCTGGCTTCCTTTGCTAATTCATCTGTCATCTCATTACTCCCGATCTCAACATGGGCAGGAATCCATTATATAATGCAGTTATTTTTCAAGGTACTCTGCTACCCCTGTAAATTGTCCATTTAACGTCTGTTTGTACATTTTTAAAATCATATTTCAGGAAACATATAACACCTTTGTGTTTTAACTGTTCATAGAATCTCTCATCTGATGTCTCCATGAACATCGCATGGTCTCTCAGCTAGTAGGCTAGCTAGACCCCGGTAAACTGTTCATATAGCGTTGGTCTCCATGCTATGGACATTTCAGGATGTCGTCTGATATACCATTGTAAAGTCTTGTTTAAACTGAATGTCTTTTCTCAGATGATATTGACACATGGAAAATTAGGGAGAGGCAAACCTCACGATGATACAGAAATTTATTCAAAGCAAGAACAAACTATGAATGATAAACAAAAATAAGCAATGAGAGATGTTTACAGAGAATATCAAAATATAAACAAAAATACTACTCTGTTAATAAAATAATAAATACTTTGTTATAATTTATTTTTAATTAAAAATGCATATTTTTGTATCAAAATATCATTTATTTTACCAATATATCAGTTGGTTGAACGCCAACCTTTATCAAGGTATTATAACATATTAATTTGTGTTGAAAACTCTTTGTTATATATATACAATATAATAACCAATTTTATACTTTACAGAAATACCAATTCAGACCTTACTCACCAAGATGTAATTAAGTCTTCATATACAAGTATGTAATTATTATACAAGTATATACATATATTACACTGATGTATTCCACATAATTTACATAGCTATACCCCCATACCTCGCTTTGTATCGGGGTTACGTTCCAAAAAAACACGACGCAAAGTAAAAATAAAATTTTGATGGCATGGCGCAATCAAAAACAAAGGTGTTGCCATATTCTAGGGAAAAAAATTAAAAACAAAATTAAAGACTCGAATCCAAAACAACGCATCTTCGAAAATCTAACGACGCATAGTTAAAATCAGTAAAAATTAAGCAGCGACGCAACTTCGAAAAAACGCAAAACGAAACGACGCAAAGCGAGGTATTGGTGTAATATGAACATCTTTGGGCTTCTTCACTAGATTTCTAAAATTTCCTATTTGTTTCATAACACCATTAATGAAATAGGACTACGTAAATAACCTCAATTCTATAGTTTTATTTCTTGAATATTTTGCAATAAAAATAACGTGTTGATGATGATGAATAAGATCGTTATTTTTGACTATTTCAAATTATCCATATTTCGGACGCTGATTTCACATTCTTTATACGTATTATTTATATAAAAAATAGACACTTCGGCCAGTTGGAGTTTTTTATTTTTTCAACGTTTCGACAAAAATCTTTTGTCTTCGTCAGGAGAAGTAAATAAAAAAAAGCATTTGGCAAGGCGTTAAAAATTGTTCTCAATTGTTCTCCAGAACAATTTGAAAGTTGCTGATGGCTTGCGCCATCTATGGGAATAAATATAAACTATTCTCGTTTATTTTTAATTATTCTAGAATTGAAAAATCAACGAATAGATGGCACGCAAGCCATCAACAACTTTCAGTTGCACGATAAGGAGATGCCTTTTTTTCTTAATTTATACACCTTTTCCCAGTACAAATTTACATTTGTACTATTTTTTCATAAGAAACTTGTGTTTACCATTGCTTGAGTGATTTTACTAATTTATATGGTTGAATATAGAACCGTCATCTTGAGGGATTTAGGAAATTAAATAACATCCCAAAATCAGACAATTCTAGATTAGTCAACAATAGAGAGTAGTAACATATAGTTAACCTAGGATCCTTGAGCGTATCCATAGATTGCCAACTACCCGAACTGTCCTGTGGCTTAGGAGTCTGTCTTGGTAGCCTTAGTGAACCAGTTCACCAAGAATTTCCAGGTTTGTTTGTTTCTTGATAGATTCAATAGGGCAATTGTCATTGAATGAGAGCAGTATAAGTAGTGTAGCCGTGTGGAATCTCTGTAGTTGGAATACTGGACAGTTGTAGAGAACAAGCTCCACGGTTTGATCTTTCTCTTGTCAATGTGGACATGTTAGATCAGGGACTTGTTTAATTCTGGCCATGTTGGCTTGAACATATCCATGTCCTGATAGTAGGGTCGTGGTTGATGTTCCTAGTCAACAAAAAAAGAGATAAAAATTATAGAACAATATAAACAGAATCAATTGTAATATTCCTTTTACGAACGGAGCTCACTCAAAACTAGTGCTACTCTGTCAATGTACAGTTAAACCTGTCTATAGCGCCCCCTCTTGGAACTTAACAAAATGCTATAGAGAGAGGGTGCTATAAACAGGCCATTTTTAATGTAAAATGTTTAGATTTTAATGTTTAAAATCGGGCGCTATAGAGAGAAAGGCGCTATTTGGAAGGGGCGCTATAGACAGGTTTAACTGTACCATTCCGGTATATTCAATATTCAAACACATAAAAATTAGAATTTCTACCTATAAATATTGTACATATGTTTTGATAAGATAGTAAATACAAAAATCAAAAGAATTGAAATAATTTCAATGCTATTCTTAGAAACAGTAAAAAACAATCGAAATAAATATATTTAATAATAAATCAAACACTATATTTAAATAAATAAAAACATACGACACACACAATATTTTTAACACAACCCTAAAAAAACATTACGTTCAAATATTTAAAACACGAACAAACGTATATAAACAAACTTTAATAATTAAATAGCAGCAGATAAAGTTATCTAAGTATAAATATTTTACATAGCTATATATAATAATAATTCTTTTTTTAAAATAAATTATTATTTTTTATTTAAAAGTACATTAAAGGTTACATTTAAAAATAGTAAAAGGGGGGAATCAAAGGACCAAAAGATATATCTAACCATTTTAAGAACACAGAAAACTACATTTACTTTTTCCCTTCATATTATTTGCCTCCTAAAAATGCTTTTAAATTCGATTTTGTCGATACGATTTCGTCCATTGCTAACCTTTTCCCCAAATGGAAACCTATTTCACCTTTTGGGATATCCTTCGTTTTTCTTCGAACATTGCTTTGCACTTTGGGTTATTTTCTTTAATAATAATATAGAGAAAAAGTTAAAAAAAAAAGTTGTGTGATATTAAATTTTGCTAAAGTTTTAAAGTTCACTTTAATAAATTCCAATTATTTGTGCTTTTATATTTCGATATTATATAAAATGTGTTTTAAAAAGTGTACTATAATTATGTTAATCAAAAAGTGTAATATTTAAATTGTTTAATGTTATTTAATTGACAATATTTTTGTTTAGTATCTTATATTAAATGCATCTTTAATTCGGTTTAAAATCACTTTATTAGGTACCGCTCAACAAGAGCAACCTAGTTTATGATAATTGAAACAATGAATAATATGTGAGTTATTCATATATTAAACAAAATGTTAACTCGGGAATCAATCCCGGTTCATGACTGTCGTGGAATCGAGGGTGTTACCCACTCGTCCACCGACTTTTTTTGAAAAATACTATTTAATGAGTATCTTATAAACATAACAACATATTTTTATATTATATTGATGGTGTTTTGTTGTTTATAAATATATATAAAATGTAGAACGATGTTCAACAAGTTTTATCGCAAATATTTCTTTTTACAGAACGAAAAATCGTAAATTTTATTCATTTTAAGGAGAAATAACGACTATTCCTATCCTTAGCGATGAAGTATGAATGGATGAATTGTCCATGGACACTTTTATGTTCCGTTCATCATTACTCTTTACAATTCATCCTTTCATACTTCATCCCTAAGGAAAGAAATATTCGTTATTTCTCCTTAAAATAATTAAAAATTACGAATTTTCGTTCTGTAAAAAGAAACATTTGTGGTAAAACTTGTTAAACATCGTTCTATAATCATAGCCGCATTGTATTGTATTATATATATGTGATGAGGTATCCTGTCGACTCTCGCTATAGCTGTGATAACCGAGGGTCAAACCTGTAGTAACCGACAGTCAGGGCGTGGAGAGTTTTCCAGTACCTCTCTGCACCTTGGAGGACCTTTAACAGTTCTCACTGAGTACAGGCAGTCGTGGTCGAGGCAGAGTGGAAAGCTTGGGAATGTCCACACACACAAAACGAAGAGACACAGTTGTAGTAGGAAAGTTTCGTGAACAGATAGGATACGAGCTAAGAGCAAGATGGAGATAGAAGAGTTCTTACTGTTCTACATGGTCGATGAGGTGGACCTGGGTACAACCGACGAGGGCTCACGCTGATGGTGAAGTCACTATCATTTCGGCTGGGGCAGATGTTTTTATATCTTTGCCGAGGGGGGAACATGCGAGAATTTGGACTTTGAACGGGTGAAAAGGGCGTGGGGTGTCTGCGGTATTTTCTACACCCTTTGAACCTGATGGCAACGGCCTGCCAAATTCCTCTTTAGGGTTGATTTTTATCTCGATCTCTTGCTTAGCTCAGCTCTTAATCTATTACATAGTTTTATTTATTTAACCTCAGTTTGTACAAAGTACATTACATATGGTGATACAATGACACATGTCAATCATGCATATAATTATTTATAGATGTGTTTCTATATACAAAATGACAATATTGTTATAAGTATTATACAATATAGGGTTGTTGGTTTAAATTACCATATATATCCAATGTGTATGTATAGTAGATACTGGCAATTATAAACGAACCGATATCGAATCCCGCATGGGACACTTTTGTTTCTATTCATTAAAAATTAAGCTTCTTTTACAGATAAAACAAACTTCCTACTATCCTTACTCTTCTTCTTCTTTCTTATCTCCACTCAATCATATCAGTGTATCAAGTTGTGACCCTTGATGGTGTCTGTTTGATAACCATCATGACTGGGTGAAGTAGAATGCGTCTGCCTTTGTCATTAAGACTGGGAGCACTACTCAGTGGCAGGCCGACTTAGCTCCAAAAGAAATAACCGCCTCTGGCATGAAGAACAGACGCCATGTGCAGCCGCTCCTAACATAGAGTACAAACACTGCTCATCCTGTATCCCTGGATCAGGATCCACTATCCTTACTGCGATAAAGCAATATTGTAAGAGCCTGGTTCATCAGTGGTCAAACCCTCCCAAAGGTGTCGTTAGTTTGATCAACCACTTATGGAAATAGCTTAAATACCATTTCTAAGATTCCATCCTTCAGTGTAGCATATAAAAGCAGAAAGATCCAATACAGTATTAAAGCTCTAAGAAGCGGTCTGGTAGATTAAATTGGAGAAAATGCTGAGAAGAATCACCATTGATGAGCCAAGCCCTTACAATATATTTTAATGGCAGTAAGGAGGGTAGAAGTTTGTTTTATGTGTAAAAGAAACATTTGTGCTTTAATATTTTCATTTCCTTTATACAGATGACGCATTATTGCTATATATATATATATACGTATAATTGATATTTATTCTGACAGTGCACAAACAAGTCATTATAGATAAGTTCAATTTTACAATCAGAGAGTATTTTTTACTCTTATTTAAAATAATAATTTTTTAAAAACTTTTCCATTCATTTTAATTTATAAACAAAAGAAAGGAATCAAAAGATATAGAATATGATGATAAACTTTTCGATTAAATCACAGAGTTAACTACACAATAATTTCCAAGTCATTGAATGAGAAAATATGATGAAAGAAAAAAAAAATCAAATTTGACTTAAAGCAAATAAATCCGTTGGACTTAAGTAAAATGGCTTGAAATGTTTATCTTATCAGACGATTCTGTCTAAATATTGAGTTGGCTCCCTCAATTGGATTTATTAATATTTGAATAGGAAAATATAAATTGGTCCCCCTGTGTGCCCCTTTTAATCACAACACTCATCTCTCCCTCCCTCTATCTATCCGTTATTAAAGATTCCACCCCCCTCTACTGCCCCCCATTCCTCCATTCTCAAGTTATCTGATCTTTTGTTTTCTTTCTTTATTTATTGTTTATATATAGCGGTTATGATTAAATACCAATTTAATAAGTCTTTAGATTATATATATACATTCATGGACAAAAAATATGGAAGTTGTATCTTTTAGTATGTATATCGGGATTCAGACAATAACTCTGAAAGATATTTGATTCCAATTAATCTTTTAAAATTACGTATATTTTCTCACAATTAGTTTTTTTTTTATTAAAAAACGCTAGCTTTCAAGCGATAATCGCTCTTCAATTACTTAATATCGATTCAGTTATAAATATCAACATTGCGCGCGTTTGTTTTTGTAAATATTTCTGTTAGGATATAGTCGATGTTTTATTAAGCCCGTTGAAGAGTGATTATCGCTTGAAAGCTAGCGTTTTGTAATAAAAAGAAACTCATTGTGAGAAAATATTTTGTAATTTTATAACTTTTTCACAATTTTATCATGAATAGAAATTAATATTTATTGAAGACATACGAGATAAACTAGTAAAATGTCTGTCTCTTTAAAAAAAATAGAAGACCGGCGGCATCAAAGACTTTCCTCATCCTTATTATCCATAGATATACATTCATGGACAAAACTTGGAAAGTCTCTGATGTCGCCGGTCTACTTTTTTTTTCTTAAAAGACAGAGGGATTTTTTTTCACTTGGTTATCTTGTGTGCTTTCAATAAAAGTCACTGTGTATCAAATATCTTTCAGAGTTATTATATATATATATATATACAGGGTGTACCAGGTAAATTGGGACTAATTTTGACAGTCCATAAAACAAAAACTACTTGAGATTAAAAACTTGTTTTTTTTTTCATTACGTAGCCATATTCATGTAAAATGCAACAGTACATGTGTGCGCAGTGTAGTGATGAAGAGTAACCAAGAATTTGAAAATCGAGCTGCCATCATCGTTGTTCTGCGCGCCGGAAGGAGCCCCAAAGAGATAGTGGATTTTCTTAAGTTGCCCAAAACCACTATTTATCGTGTCAAGAAGCAGTTTGATGAGGCCGACAGTAACAAAGAGGGGATAGCTACAAGGAAAAAGCACTCGCGTCGATCGGACAGGGTAAGAGGCGAAGAATTTGTCAAAAATGTCAAGGAGAAGATTGATGGAAACCCTGGGAAGAGCATGAGGGCCATAGCCAAGGAAATGGACGTTGGCTCTATGACAATTGTCAGAACTATCCATGAGGACCTTGGTCTCAAGTCTTATGCCCTTCGGAAAGGTCAGTTGCTGACTGAGAATATGAAGAATAACAGAAAAGGAAAGGCTGCTGCCCTCCTCAACAACCTGAAACACGACTCTTTTGGCATGCTAAGGTTCTTCTCTGACGAAAAGAACTTTGACGTGGACCAAAAGGTAAATCCCAGGAATGATCGCTGGATCTGTAAAGACCCCTCAGAGATACCTGTCGTGATGCACACGAAATTTCCTGCCTCCGTAATGGTCCTTGGCGTTATCAGCAGTGAAGGTGATGTCATGCCTCCCCATTTCTTTGAGAAGGGCCTTAGGATGAACGCTGACACCTACATCAATGTTCTGGAGACCGTTGTGAAGCCTTGGATGGACATGGTGGCCGCAGGAGGGAAGTATGTCTTCCAACAGGACTCAGCTCCAGCCCATAAGGCAAAAAGGACACAATCGTGGCTGACACTTAACGTCCCTAGTCACTGGGGTCCTGATATTTGGCCCCCTAACTCTCCAGATTGCAATCCCCTCGACTACTATGTATGGGGCGTTGTTGAGAGAGATGTCAACAAAGCTCCTCATACCACCATCCAGTCTGTCAAGAAAGCAGTTCACACGGAGATGACCCAAATGGACAAGGTCATCGTCGCCAAGGCCTGTGCTTCATTCCGCACTCGCCTCGAGACTGTTGTAGCTAATAATGGAAACTACATTGAATAAATAAAAACTATATCATTTTATCTACTACTGTGTCAAATTTCATTCGGATATTTTAATTTTTACTTGCAAAAATTATCAGTTAAAATACCATTGTTGAAATTCCCAATTTACCTGGTACACCCTGTATATTATGATGCATTATTGCGCCATCTGTTATCAAAATTCTAAACTATTATAAACGCGTATGATTCTTTTTTAAATGAACAATTTCTAAAAATAATCATACGCGTTTATAATAGTTTAGAATATACTGTTGGCTGCTTAGTCTAGCCATAAAAATTGTTACAAAACAAATCAGTGATTAAAAATTTTAATTTGACCGCGTGAAGTATTCAAATTACAGTAGTTGTTATTTGAATATCTCGTGCACACGTGTTTAGAAAAAAAAACGGGATATATTTGTTTTTTGATAATGGATTGGGGTGTTAAAGAAAACCGTATAGCTGTAATAGCCTTACAGAAGGTAGGCCAAATCCTTCATCCATTTTTAAACTTTTACAAAATTTGAATATTACACGTCAATTTGTTTATTGAACCATTGAAAGGTTCAACAAGGCTGGCACTATTAATGACCTTGAAAGATCTGGTCGACCGCGCGTGAAACGAACGCAAGCAGCTATAAAAGCAATTCGCGAAAGAATTCGTCGAAATCCACGCCGCAAACAAAAGATCTTAGCAAAGCAGAGAAATTTAGCTCCAAGAACCGTTTCCAGGATAATCAACGAAAACCTTGGACTGAGAGCTTTCAAGCGACGCACAGGTCATTTGATAACCCCTGCTCTTAGAAATATTAGAAGGGTTAGATCAAAAATGTTGTTGGTACGGCATGAATGGTCGGTGACATGAGAGAATCCTTTTCACAGACGAGAAAATTTTCACTGTTGAGGAATATATTAATCGTCAGAATGATAGGATATATGCTCGTAGCTCTCTAGAAGCTTCTTTGAAAGTCAGAAGTCTTGAAAAAAAGTCTTCAAAACCAGGTTGTGCGGGAATTATTTTTCCAAATTTTCTAATATTCTATTTGGCTACAATCTGCTTATATGTCTGTCGCTATAGAAGATTTCTTGGTGAAGTTATTTATGCAAATATGAATAAATAAACATTAAAAACATTGCCTTGAGTTTTGTTCGTCGGAATATAATTTACATAAAGCCAGTTAGGCATAAAGGCAATGCATTTGCGCGCCATCCGTAGGTAATAAATGTAACTATTGAGTTCAATTTATTTTTAAAATAAAACAACACTTGCTACCATACTTTTACTTCTGAAGATCATTTGTGTGGTGTATATAGGTTGATAAAAAAGTAGAAATAGATTTTAAGGCCTTATTTATTTAAATAGCTTTTATTATCAAAATTCGAAACTATTTTAAGCGCGTAAGATTCTTTTTGAAGTTAAACAATTTTTACTGCCCTTACTGCAATGGAAAAATTAATGGGAGAACCTGGCTCATCAGTGGTTAACCCTTCCAACAGTTTCGCCAGTTTAATCTACCATACCGCTGTTATATTGCATTTTTGGAACTTCCTTTTATAGTGATACTGTTGTTAGTCTCTTGGATTATATTACACCGGAGTAAATGCAAAATCGAAAATTACAAGTCGACAACAACAGAAGAATGATGATGATAAGTTATATATTATGATATCAAAAATAAAAAAAAACATATCCTGACCTAGAGCACATGTGCTTTACAGAAGGTAGAACGCCATCTGGTGTAACAGAAATCAACTAATCATTGATTTAGCCTGTTTCCTGATATTTGGCAACCCAATTTCTTGATAAATAAAGAAAAACCATCAACGAGTCTCTTAGAGAGGTAAAGGCTTATCACATATATGGGTCGCTTATAAGAGGTATTTACTCATCACATGGGTCGCTCAAGGAATAAACGGCTCATCATATGGGTCGTTCATAGGAGGTAGTAGCATAGGATGAGATAATTGTGGGCAGGGCTCAGTAGGAGAGCCAATTACAAGAGGACACACAAAGCCCGGGACAATAGAGGTACTGGCAAACAGAACTAGCTCATGTTTGGAAGGACACAAAGGACAGAATAACGTGACACGACGACAATGACGGCTAATGATGGGACTGTGACAATTGGCCCATGATGGATTTGTGGAGGACAAACAGCTATTCTGTGTTTGTTTTGGAAGGGAGGACCATTTGACCACTCGGAGGTCCAACTAAATATGGACCTTTCCTTGAATTCCCCCATTGTCTTGGGACTATTATGGTTTTTCTGTCAATCTTTGAAATTTATCTTCCCATATATATATATAATGACTTTTTAGAGAGATTCTAGTTTTTTTATATATATATATGTTATATTAAAATATTTAAAATTATGTTATATTAAAGTATTATTTTATTTTAAAATTATATTTCATAGATAAAATACTCTTCTAAAATCGACCGCCAGAGGTCACTCTTCCCGTATAAAATCACATTGTTGTTCTTCCCCGTTGGCCGACCCAAAACTTTGTAATTATGTAAATAATCTTTTCATTTTTTTATTCTTACGCTTTAAGCCAGGCAGTACTTTTACAGAATTATGTTTATCTTATAGCTCAATTGAAGCAATTTTTAATCTATACTATTTTTATTATTTTACTTTCAAGAAGATTCATGCCACGACTGCACCACCATACCATAATCATCAATATGATCAAAAACAACAGTAATCTTATCTTTTTATTTAAAAATATAATATATATATATATATGTTATATTTAATAATGATTTCTGCTGTTGACTTTGGAATATTATTTTCTAATTATTTATGAAAACATGAGTATCATTATAATATTGTTTTGCAGTCGTGGGAATAATAAAATAGTTTTGATCAGATATTGCTTTAATTGAACTAAAGAAATACATAAAAAAATTGATAAAAGTACTGCCTGGCTTAAGGCGTAAGAATAAAAAAATGGAAAGCTTATTTACATAATGTACAAAAGATTTGAGCCGGCCATCGGGAAACAACAACAATGAGTTTTTATAGAGGAAGCGTGACCTCTAGCGGTCGATTTAACAGAGTATTTGAATCTATGAAATATATATTTTTTTAAATAAAATAGTATTTTAATATAACATATATATATATATATATATATATATATACAGTCGACTCTCGATAATTTGAAACTCGTTAATTTGAATCTCTCGATAATTTGAAATTGTTTCCCGGTCCCTTGAAAAACACTCGATAAGTTGAATTCAATCAATATTAATTGGTCCCTTCGGTAATTTGAAGTTGAAGGAATAGTATCTTGCCACAAATGAACATTTGTGAATAACAGCACAAATGTTTAAAATAATAAATCACGAATTGTGATCAAACTTTTGTTTACTTGATTTTCTGAAGAAAATAAAAGCTCTAATAGCTCCTGGTTTTTGCAAAAGTCCAATCCAACCAGTAAGTGCAAGCAACAAAACGGGTCTCTGGCATATTTGAAGTGCAAAACTAGAGCTGCTTTTCACATGTGTAGATATTCGGTGTATTTACAGTGAAAACAGTCGTTACCTACTACCCACCATGAATATCATAGCCTGTATCACGTGCACTATGGATAATTATACATACTTTGATATTCAAACAATAACAACAACAAAAAGGCTTTTATAAGGGCCCATTGCCCTGTATGGATTCGCCATACAACAATAACACAGTAATTTTTCCTCCCTTTCCCCATGTGCACGTGAGCCTTTGTTTGAAAAAGAATTTATTTACACATCTGTTCTAAAACTTTACTCACTACCCCTTTTGTGTATGAATCTATTTACAATTGATTCTTTTCTGAAATAGTTCTCAGCGTCTGCAGTGGGTTGCTAAATCTCCAGAATGTGCTTTAAAGAGTCTTTTTTCTTTCTTCACCTAAATATTTGCATTCTATGATATATTGGGAGATTTCATCAGTTATCATATTTCCATAAATTCTGAAGTGAATGTTTTCCTTTTTGATGATGAGAAAATGACTTTTTCTATCTAGAGTTGATACTATGATATTCATGGGGGGTAGTAGTTTTACTGATTTGCATATCAGAATATGTAGAGAGCAGTTCGATTTCTTCACTTCAAGTGTACTAGAGTCCCGTTTGGTTAATTGCATCATTGGTGGGGTTGGACTTTTGCACAAGAATCGAAGACTATTTAAGCATTTTTGAGATAAAAAAAAAGTGCCCAATGCGGGAAATTCGATTATTAATTATAAGAAAGAATAAAAAGTTTAAAAAGGCTTCCCTAAGTCTTCGCGTTTTTTTAAAGATAAATATATATATTTTTAATATCCTTAGTACACGTGGTACAGGCCATGATAATCATGATGGGTAGAAGTTGGCGACTGCTTTTACAGTGAGTGCACCACATATCTACACATGTGAAAAACAGTTAGTTTTGCACTTACAAATATGCCAGAGCCCCGTTTAGTTACTTTGCACGCGCTGGTGGGGTTGGACTTTTGCAAGAATCGGGAGCCATTGAAGCATTTTTTTCTAATTAGAAAAAAAAGTATCCAATACGGGAATCGATCCCGTATCGTAGCGGTAGAAAACCAACGGTTCACACCATCCTTCCACCGACCCCCAAAGATAAATATAAATATAATTATAGTATAAAATACAGTGTGGCCAGATAATTCAGTATTGAGCGGTTAGATAGTTCCTTATCTAGATAAAGAATGAGTCTTCTTCTTTCTTATCTCTACTCAATCATATTAAGGTATCAAGCTTGTAGAGCTTGTTGATGGTTTCTGCTGGGGATGAGTAGAGTTCATCAATGGATGAGTCAATACAGTCAAAATGATACCTGTCATGATTGGGTGAAGTAGAATGTATCTGCCTTTGTCATTAAGACTGGGAGCACTACTCAGTGGCAGGCCGACTTAGCTCCAAAAGAAATTTCCGCCTCTGACATGAGGAAGAGACGCCATGTACAGCCGCTCCTAACATGGAGTACAAACTCTGCTCATCCTGTATCCATGGATCAGGAGCTCTTACAGGGTACTATCAGCCAGGCCAGCTGAGCCCAGGTTTTTTTAGCAAGCTTGTTGCTGCTCCCCGTCCTTCTTTTTCATCCTGGCTTGGGACCGGCAAAGGCAGAGTTAAGGATGAGTGAGGGACACAAGTATTCGACCTCGTTTTTTAAACGGGGGGGGGGATGGTTTGTCCAATTTATGGCGGTGGGGGGGTGACTCAGACGATACCCTCCTCGTCCCGCTCGACTGCTCATATTTGTCATCTGTCCTCTGGTCACGTGGACAGTCACTTGTCGCGCGGCGTCATTTTAACATTTTAAATACAAGGATATAGAGCACCATCTAGATGTGAAATTCGTAACTATTTTAAGATTAAATTTTCAAGGCTCTATATAATGTTTTTTTTTTTCATATGTTTAGAGTCGTTACGCAAGTTTGAACTTATATACACATTTCTTGATTTCTCAAGAAGCCTTTGTGACCAAAAGATTTTTCGGTCGTAGAGGTATAGCCTGCACCAGGTTGACGAGGACCATTAGCCCCAAACACGTTCGTGGTTGACTTTTCTTGATTCATAAAGAAAATGGGTTGGCTAAATTTAAAGGAACAAGTTATATCACCGTTTAGTTGATTTCTGTTCTACTAGATGTATCTCTGCAATATAAAAATGCTCATTATGATGCATTAGCGGGCCATCTGTTATCAAAATTGATTATATCTAAATTAATTCTGCTGTCCTCAAATTTTATGTCCATAGTTCATCTAAAATACCCATTCCAAGAGTCTAGCACCATTATCACTATAAAAGGAAGATCGATAAATGCAATATAACAGCGGTATGGTAGATTAAACTGGCGAAACCGCTGGGAGGGTTCACCACTGATGAGCTAGACCCTCCCATTAATTATTCCATTGTATCTCTTGAAAATAAAGATATTTCGACCAGTAAATACTTTTATCCTTTTATTACCTCGACGTTTCGACAAAAGGCTTTTGTCCTCGTCAGGAGCAAACAAAAATTAAAACATTACTGGCAGAAGTATCTTTATTTTCAAGAAATATGAATGCCGGCCAGGCAGCCTCTATCTTTTCCATTATAGTAAGGACAGAAGAAATTGTTTATTAGTAAAAAGAATCATATGCGTCTAAAATAGTTTCCAATTTTGATAATTTTGTAATCAGGATATGCCTAATTTGTTTTTAAAATTGTTGTGTGTTACCGTAGATTCTTTAACACTTACCGGTACACTGTCAGTGGTTTGTGTTCGCTACCCGGCCATAATCAGTGATTCGGGCATAATTCATTTCATTCCTGTCACCATTTCTTCAGATATTAGATCAAAAGATAAGTTAGATGGGGGCATGATTGGCCTTTTAGTCCTAATTGGTAGATGAAACGTTTACCAGAGCTCGCTTCCTAATTGTTAAGCGTACAATCAGTGGCTTCTGTGTGAACAAGGAACCAATGTCGCGATTCCTGGATATCACGTGGGGAATCTTGCTAAATCTTCCTTAATTCTTTCTCATATAACGAATTAAGACGCCTGGTTCAAAATCACATAAATAGGTACCGCTCAGCAAGAGCAACCTAGTTCATGATAATTGAAACAGTGAATAATATGTGAAGGTTATTCACATATTAAACAAAATTTTCACGCGGGATTCAATCCCGGTTCATGACTGTCGGGATTCGAGAGTGTTACCCACTCATCCACCGACTAATGAATTAAGACGCGAATGTTTCTTTTCACATATAAAACAAACTTCTGCTGTCCTTACTGAGAAGAAAAAATATTAGGAGGGCTTGGCTCATCACCCCTAGGAGGGTTCACCACTGATGAGCCAAGCCCTCCCATTATTTTTTTTTATCGCAGTAAGGGCAGTAGAATTTGATTTATTTGTGAAAAGAAACATTCGCGTCATAATATCTTGATTCGTTATATATAGATGGCGCTTTATTGCTTTGTATTACTTTCTTCTCATCTCGATTTGTTACTTATTTTGTTGTTTGTATTTTTCACTTTTAGTTCAAGGGGGGAAAGATGGTCTAAACCGTTGGTTTTCGACTGCTACGACCCGGGTTCGATTCCCGCATTGGGCACTTTTTTCTGATTAAAAAGAAAATGCTCCAATGGCCCCCGATTCTTGTAAAAGTCCAACCCCACCAGCGAGTACAAGTAACCTAACGGGGCTCTGGCATATTTATAAGTGCAAAGTCGAACTGCTTTAAATTTGTGTAGAGATGTGGTGCGCTTACAGTAAAAGCAGTCCCTAACTACCCACCATGATTATCATGGCCTGTACCACGGGTATTAGGGATAAGCAAAAAAAACTTTTAGTTAAACTAGGCATTTCTAGAAAGTGCCCGGTAGTATAATACAGTACTAGCGAGGTGGGCGACTGGGAGGGTTCATTTATGATGAGTCAAATCCTTTATTTACTTTTTCAAATTCAAAAAGGTCAGTAGGAAAATGTAAAAAGAAAGTTTATGACTAAAAGAATTGGAACTAGTTAAACCATCAATAAGTTTGTCAAATTATTATTTTTTTGCAACCGCTTAATTTTGCGTTCATAAATGACTTAGTCTTAATCTGATCCAACCTCTAATAAACGACCACCTCCAGGATAGACCAGGGTATCTTTATTACTATGGTTATTTCTCGTAGGAAATAATAATAATGATAAATCCTCGTTATAAATACCATATTATACACTCATAGACAAAATTTAAGTGGAAATCTTTGATATCGTCGGTCGACTGTGTTTTTCCATCAAAATAGATGCCAAGACTAGATGCCATCTATTGACCGTCTCCGTAAATTAGCGGATTCTGGTCGGTGACAAAGCCACAACACCAGCTTTTGGCAAATGAGAAGCGTCTACCTTGAGAACATGGCTTCGGGCTAATGGCCCTTGTCAGTCAAAGACTGCTTTCATTTCATGAGAGTTCCACAAGGGATCAAATGAATTCTTCACAATTTGCTAAATAGGTGTTTAACTAGTTTGGCCATAGATAGGGTCTAGCCACTTCACCAGTTAAACACCTCTTTGGTGAAATGTGAAGATTTAATTTCTTGTGGATAACGATGTGAACTGACGAGGGCCATTAGACCGAAATCATTATCTCTAGGTGATTGATTCAAAGTTTGCCAAAGCTGGTGTTGTGGATTTGTCACCGACCCGAGTCCGTTAGTTTGTGGAGACAGTCAGTATGTCTATTTTGACGGGAGAGGCGATCTTTATATATTGTAGCAGGTTATTTATTATTATTTTTGATAATAGAGCAATCCATAAATAAATATTTAATTAAAAAGACATATATTGGATCAAAATATTGGTAAAATAAATAATATTTTGATCCAATATATGCCTTTTTAATTGAAGATTTATTATTCTATGAAAATATTTTCAATTTCGATATTTGTATTTGAATACACTGTAAAATGTTCTCATTGCCTCTCTTCTATTTTATTGTTTTTAATTTAGTCTTACATGAAATAAATTGCCGTGTAATTATGAGGTTTGTCTTTCCTAATTTTATACGTTACAATATTAAAATTATAGG